>OU342745.1:371038937-372238937 GCA_910589775.1 Avena eriantha
GATCCAAAACAGTACAGGTGCTCCACGCACAATCTTAAATAAAGCAGTAACATGGCATAAGTACAGGATAGTAATAAAGCCCCAAACTACTTGTGGCCCCAAGAAATAGAAATGAATCAAGCTCTGGCTGAGGGGGTCCATAAGGCCTCCTGGATGTGGGTAGTGCGAATAGTCAAGGAACAGGTATCAAGTACTCGGGGTCCTACGGGACACAAGTGAGCGTGGAAGAAGCAAATAACATCTATTGCCCACCGATGCCTCTGCATTAGTTATATCTAGCATTTTAATAGTAGTATTTAAAGTCATGATCATCTCCACCATTAAGCATCTCCACCAATAAACATCTGCCAGCATTCCAACAACTGTGGTACTTGACAACACGAGATATATCTACAACTCGCAAGGCCATCTATCTACCAAACACAGGTAATGGGAGGTGTCCAAGGCAATATAGAGGCTGCACGGGATATATCTGGTACGGAACACTAAAGCATCACGACACGGATAGCAATAGATCAACAAGAGGAAATAAAGACTATAAATGCAAAATAGGTAGAAGGGGAAGAGATGCTCGCCTAGGAAAACACTGCCGAAGGTACATATTCGGAGAACTTGTCGATACTCGCATCAACTCATCGGCCTAGTCCGCGAAGAAGCAAATACTAGAAGAAACACCGGATACACTATTTAATACTACGGCAGAAGATCCGGCATGATTATGATATGATGCAGAGATGAACAATTTAATATGCGACAGTCGATAATGTCATATTATAAAATAATGGGGGTCTCGGATAGGGAATCACATTTAGGGTTCGGCGAGCTTGGGCTCCGAGGGGTTCGGGGTTCGACGGAAGCGATCTCGGACAACGGAAGTAGATCTTGTCGCACGGTGTCCGGGGTGAAGAACTTGGCGGTCTTCGGGTTCGGGCCTTGGCATCCGAGAGGAAGTACTTGTCGTATCCGTGCCGGCGATCTTGGCGTTCGAGACAAAGAACTTGGCAGGTCGAGGATCGGTCTTCGGGTACAGTGCGAGGCTCTTGTCGCACCGGGATGAAGATCTTGGGGTTCCACGTCGAAGGTCTTCGAGTACGGGGATCTCGGCATCCGTGAAGGAGGTCTTGATGCTGCGGTCGGTGTCGATCTTCGGGTCCCGCGTGTCATCGTCGTCCAAGACGATCTTGTCGAATGGTGGGCTCGAGGTCGATCTTGAAGAGTCCTGGTTTTCACATTCTTCCGCATCTCCACGTACACGCTACCGTGCCATCCGTCAACACGTCCATGCAGCAAAGACACACTTACAAGATGCAGGCATCGGCGTGTCTTCGGTGGACTTGTTAGAGCAGCAGAGACCACAGGACTTGGAATAAAAGTGACCAGCGCGAGGCGGTGAAGGGCCGCAGCAAGCGGCTGCGCTCGCGGCCGGTCTGCGGGGTTGGGCCACCGAGGGTAGGTCGAGGTCGCGGTGGAAGAGGCACAGACGGCGGCGGCTGACGGTCGCAGGGGCGGTGGCGTTTCTCGTCGAGGCGCGGGAGGATGAGGTGGGGCCGGGCGAAGGGAAACCGGCGGTGGTGGGTGAGGGGGCCGGCTTGGGGCTCGCGGAGACGGCCGCGGAAGAGGCCGAGGGCTCGGGCTGGCGGTTGCTGGCGGCGGAGACGACGGCGGGTCGCCCGGCCGAGGCCGGTCGGCAAGCGCTGAGGGCGGCGGCGACCGAAGCGGAGGGAGGAGCTAGGCGGCGGGGCGCCGGCGCGGCCGCGGCGAAGATGGACCGGGGTGGAGGACGACCGGGCTGCGAGGCGGGGCGGCGGCCGGCGGCAAAACGGGACTGGCGGGCGGGGGAGGTAGCGGAGAGGGCGGGCGCGCGGGAGAAGTCGCCCGGGACGACCACGGTGACGTGGAAGGCGGGCCGGCTCCGGGCGGCGGAGGTCGTGGCGTCTCCGGCGGCGTGCTGGGCGAGCGCTAGCGGCGGGGACGCGGGATGAGGGAGGAGGGGAGAGAGAAGGGCGTGGGCGCGATAGGTGGTTGGGCGCGCGGCAGGGACGGGCTGCGGGTGGCGTGCGGGTGCGTCTGTCCACCCCAGGAGGTGGGGCCTGCGCGGGGGTAGGTGGCTGTGGGGGTAGAGTGCGGGCAGGAGGGCGTCGCGCGTGGTGGAGGAACAGGGTGCGGGGCGAGAGATGCTCGCCTAGGGGCGCGTGCCCAGGTGGGGTAGCGGTGGGCCAGGCGGAGGCCAGGTGTGGGTGGGGTGCGTTGAGTGGCGTGTGTTGGGTGAGGTGTCAAACAGGGATTGGCTGGAGTGATGTGGCAGGGGTTGGGTAGATTAGGTTTGGGTAGTTTTAGGAATTTTGGAGGTGGTCGGTCAGACTTTCGGGTCTGGCGGGCTGCCTCCTAAAAATAAAAGAAAATATTTTTAATATTTATAACGGGGCTTTTGAAAACCGTTGGCAGACAAAACAAAATATTCCGGACAGACCTGGTTTTTAATTTGAAATAATAACGGGGCGTTTAGAAAACAAAAACAGACTTTTCGAAAATAGTTTTATGCAAACAAATGCAAGATGACATGACGATGCTCAAATGCAAGGTGGCATGATGACATGAGCATGTGGTCATGACGATGCAATGCACAAAAACAACGCGATTTACTAGTAGTGGTTTTGGCGGGGCGTCACAGGCACATTAAGCAATCTCAATTATTTATAACATGTCATGCTACAGCAAAGAATACTAAGCATAAAGCCAAATCAAGCATGGCATGACAAAGAATAGGCCACAGTCAAAAACAAGCTCTCTTTACCACTTAAGCATGAACTTTTCCTACTCTTTTCCAATCCAAACCAAACTATTTGAAAACCAATGTATGAAAGAGGGGGTCCAGCCAATTTATTCGGCAAACTAAGAAAACCAAGCAAACGAAAAACCAAAACGAAAACTAAAAAAGAAGATGCTCCAAGAACAACACAACTGTGCATGAAACAATAAACATAAAGTGTTTGGAAGAAACCTGAGATTTTTATTGATGAAGAAGGGGATGCCTTGGGCATCCCCAAGCTTTGACATTTGTACTTCTTGGATATTTCTTGGGGTAACACGCATGGTATCCCCAAGCTTGAGCTTTAGTTCATTCTTCATCTCATTACATCATTCTCTCCATACACCTGAAATGCTTCCTTCATACAAAACTTCACACAATCTTTATTAGCAACATTAGTGCATTCAAGATAATAAAACTTTGGGGTTTAGTTCCAACACCAATAAAACTTCCATTAAAACACAAGATACTATAGCACTTCCCTCAAAAAGATCGATTCCCCAAAAGAACTCAAAAAGGAACCAACAAGAAGCAAATGCAAATAAAGGCAGAAATCTGTCAAAACAGACCAGCAGGTAAAGACGAATTTTTTCTAAGACCATCTGTTGCTAAAATAGAAAAGTGTTTGAACTAACGAAAGTTAGATAACAACCTGGGGAAGAAGCACAAAAATTCACGTCTCAAAAGGACGTATAGAGATTTTACACGAATTTTTATGGTAAAGCGCAAAATTCTGTTTCGGGACAGCAACTTTCCCAACCATTACTTCTCTCTCATTAGAGGTTACTCTTGGCACAAGAAGCAAATAAAAAGATAAGTAGTGGTTATTACTAAAGTAATAACTTCCAAGACTCATCTAAAAATTTTGGGTTATCTCCCAATAAGTACTTTTCTTTAATGCCTTTAAGTTAGGCATGATAGTTTGGGAGGATGCTCACATAAGAAATATGAATTGAAGTAAAAGACAGCATCAAGAAGAAAATTCAAAACACATTTAAGTCTAACCCTCTTCCTATGCATAGGAATCTTGTATGCAAATAAATTCGCAAAGAATAAAGTGACAGGCATAGGAAGATAAAACAAGAGTAACTTCAAAAATTTCAGCACATAGAGAGGTGTTTCAATACCATGAAAACTTCTCCAACCATATTTTCCTCTATCATAATAATTTTCAATAGCCTCATGAATAAACTCAACAATATAACTATCACATAAAGAATGCTTTTCATGTTCTACAAAAACATAATTTTTATCAAGCTCGAAAATAGTGGGATTAAAACCTTCAAACCCACTTTTAAAAATTCTATAACAAGATGATTGATCATTCAATATAGGACCATCGTCTAGAGCTTTATCATAAACTACTCTTTAGTACCATGCATCTCGAAGTTAGGCACAAATAAAGGATTATCACAGATAACATGAGCATAACATTCATCCTCCTTTGGTAAGCATGGGGGACAATCAAATAATGTAAGGGATAAAGAGTTACTCTCATTAGAAGGTAGGCATGGGTAGCTAATCCATTCTTACTCCTTTTGTTCATCACTCTCCTCCTCTTTTTCATCTAATGATCTTTCAGGTTCATCAATTTCTTCTTCCATAAGATTCTGCAATGCATTAGTCTATTCCATTTCTTGAAAGCATCTATTAATATATTCAAGAATATAGCCATTTTCTTCCTTGTAATTATCAAAGAAAATTTTAAGTATATCATAAACCTCATATTTATAAGGTGAATCATCAATATTTTCAAGCAAACTAGCAAGTTCAAATGCACCCTTCCAAGCAATAAATTCCTCAATTTGTTCCACATCATAAAAGTCATAATTTCCCTTAACATAAGAAGATATGGTAACATCATCATTATACTCACATTGAAAAGGGAGGTGTTTGTACCTCCTATAGCAGCAAGATTTATCAAAGCAATAAGTAACATTATAAGTAGAGCACATGTTTATAGCAATGGTATACAATTTATCAATTTATTCCCATAAGTGTTTCCGTTTTTGTGACAAACGGTGTTCCTTATAATAATATTTTTGTTCTTCCGTGAACCCACCTTGCCAATAAGATTCAGTTTCAAAGAAACCAACCATTGATAGAAAGCATGATAAAGCAAGACAATAACAGACCAACGAAAATAACAACTAGAGTAGGAACTAAATTTTTTGTATTTTTTATAAAGAAACAAGCAAACAAGGGGAAATAAACTAAGCTTGAACAATAGTGATTCCAAGTGGACTTTACAAATAAATCTATACTCCTCGGGAACGGCACCAGAAAATAGTCTTGATGACCCACAAGTATAGGGGGTGTATCGCAGTATTTTTGAGGGAAGTGAAACCCAATTTATTGATTCGACACAAGGGGAGCCAAAGGATATTTATAAGCCTTAACAACTGAGTTGTTAATTCAGCTGCACCTGGAAACAATCTTGCTCACAGCAGTTTATCAGTAGCAACAGTTTTGTAGTAGCAATAGTAAAGTAACAATAGTAGTAAAAGTAAAGACAGTAGTAACGATTGCAGTAAACAGTAGGATTAAAGCGCGGTAGGCATAGGGATGGATGGACGGGCGTTGCATGGACAAGACAATTCATATAGCAATCAGAACATAGGGCATTTGCAGATAAATGAGATAAAGCATCCAAGTACTAATTAATCATAGGCATGTGTTCCATATATAGTCATACGTGCTCGCAATGAGAACTTGCACGACATCTTTTGTCCTGCCAGCCCGTTTGCAGTGGAGCCTCAAGGGAACTACTGGCAATTAAGGTGCTCCTTTTAATAGAGCACCGAAGCAAAGCATTAACACTCCATGAACACATGTGATCCTCACATCAAAGCCATTCCCTCCAGTTATCCCGGTTGCTGTCACTTCGGGGCCTTTGGTTCTGGACAACAATATGTGTATACAACTTGCAGGTAAGACCATAAACAATACTATCATAATGAATCAATAACATGTTCAGATCTGAAATCATGGCACTCGGGCCCTAGTGACAAGCATTAAGCATAACAAGTTGCAACAAAGTCAAAAAGCACTAATAATAGATACTAAGCACCATGCCCTAACAATATGATGCCATTACATGAACGATCTCATCCAATCCCCACCATCCACATAGCCTACAGCGGGGGATTACTGACTCATAGATGGGGGAAACATGGATGGTCGATGGAGAAGCGATGATAATGATGATGATGATGGCGATGATCTCCTCTAATTCCCCATCCTGGTATGGTGTCAGAACGGAGTTTCAGGTTCCGAATCACGGAATCTGGTGGTGGCGGCGCAGCGGAACTCTTTCTGGAAAAACGTCGACCCTCCCTAGATTTTTAGGTCAGGAGGCAACTTATAGGCGAAGAGGGAGGTCGAGGGGGTGCCCGGGGCGGCCACACCTATTGGGTCTGCAGCATAGAAAACAAAAAAATTCCTACGATGAGAACTATACGCCAAGATCTATCTACTAGATACAGAGCAACGGGTGGACATACATCCATAGAGAACTAACCCTCGAAGACAACGAGTTTTGTTAACGAGTAGGAACTCGTGGTTGATGTAGTCGTACGCTTGCCGATCTCAAGATCGTGTGGAAGTCCGAGCGTCGCAAATCAGCAGCGCATCCATCCTCGCACACACGTTCAAGCCACCGGACAACCTCCACCTCCTCGCTCCAGCGAATCAGCGGAAGCAGCAACTCCTTCCAGACGCAAGGCCACCGGGAACATGTATCTCGCTAATCCGAGACCATGGGGGAATATCTAGAGGGGGAGAGAGATCCTTCACGAGGAGGTGTGATTTGTGAGAGGGGAGAGGGGGGCTTTATATAGGAGGGAGGGAGACCCCTCCCCTCCCATAGCCGGCGCATGAGGGGGGGGGGAACTCCTCCCCTCCTTCATTCATGTGGTGAACCTCCACTCACATAAACATGGCCTCCACCCAAAATCCCACTCACATGTATTTAATTTCCACCAAATTAAATGCAACTCTCAATTAATAAAACTCTTTTATTTATTTTATTCAGAATTTTGTTAATTACTTTAATTAACAAACATTTACATAAAACCCCTCGCAACATTTCAATATCACATGCAGAACCACTTTCTGCAATTTCACCCGAAACAATTCTGGTTTCTATCGAAACATTTCCTGCGCTTTGCAAACCTTTTGTCTGGAACATATGTGCTCCTAAATGGTGTCCGGCAACCCTTAAGTGTGTCACCCTATGGTTCGCGAATAATACAGACATGATTGAGACTCCTCTCAGATCAATAATCAGAAGCGGGACCTGGAGATCCATACTGACTCCCACATATTCAACGATGACTTCTGTGATCGTGAGAACCTTTAACGTCAGCAATTTAATCCCTTTGTCTCATGATATAATACATGTCCGAGATTCGATCATCGGTATCCAAATACCTAGTTTGATCTCGTTACCGACATGCACTCTTTTCTCGTTCCCGTGATGTAACATTCTAGTGATCACATCACTTGCTTGCAAGCTATCTTAATGTGATATCACCGAGAGGGCCCAGAGTATATCTATCCGTCATCGGGATTGACAAATTCCACTCTTGATCCATGAGCCTCAACATAACACCTTCATAGCACTGAACCCACCTTTATGGTCACCCTGTTACGGTGTGACGTTTGATGTTATCAAGATACTCTTCCGGTGTTAGCAATTAACATGATCTCATGGTCTAAGGACTAAGACTACTTTGTATGATGTTATAGCAATATAAACATAATGACTTGATCGTAATGCTATACTTCGGATGAATGTTCATTACATCATTTCACAAATGATGTAACCTTGTTATTAACAACATCCAATGTCCATGATCAGGAAACCTTGATCATCTTGTTAATCAACAAGCTAGTTTATAAGAGAGGCATAACTAGGAACCCTTTTTGTTTATTAAACACACATGTATTGATGTTTCCTCTCAATACAATTATAGCATGCAAAATAAACACCTATCATATACAAGGAATATATAATAACAACTTTATTATTGCCTCTCAGGGCATATTTCCTTCAACACCACCCCCAGGCGCGGCCAGGCCTAGACCGCGTGGCCAGGTGGTGTGGTTGGGCCCCAGCCCCTCTTCGTCTCGTATTCTGGCTCCTGGTGTCCCTCGGTGAAAAACTGACTTTGGCTTTTGTCCCATCCAATTCCGAGAATATTCATTTTCTGACTTTCCTGAAACCAAAAATAGCAGAAAACAGGCAGTTGGCACTGTGGCTCTTGTTAATAGGTTAGTTCAAGAAATCATATGAAAAGTACTCCAAAGTATGGACAAAACATAAGAAAGTAGATAAAACCAAACATGGAACATCAAAATTTATAGATACGTTTGCAATGTATCACACACGTTTCTTCTAATGAGAGGATGACATGTGGGGCTCAGGAGGTTGGTTAAACGGTAGATGCGTCGAGCATCGCTATCAGCTCGGAACGGGGTAGCACCAGCGAAGGAAAAAATTCCATCATACACACGATTCTTCTAATGAGAGGATGACATGTGGGTCCCAGAAGGTTGATTAGACGGAAGATGCATCGAGCAGCGCTATCAACTTCGGAACAGGGTAGCGCGCCGGCTGCGCGTTCGGTTAAAACGGTTAAATTGGTTCGGTTTATATGGTTTTTCGGTAAATACGATTGCAATACTTCGGTAAATACGGTTTTATACGAGAATACGATTAGGTTTCGGTAATAACCAATAATCTTCGGTTCGGTTTCGGTAGTAACCAAAATAACCAAAGTTGACGCGATTTTTTGGAAGCCAGACAACATTTTGCTTGACTTTCATCTGCATTCAGTTCAGTTAAGTGAAATTTTTGGCATGACCTTTTTGTTTTATCTAAAAATATAACATGGGAGATATAAGTCAAAAAATCACAGATGCACAAGATAATATATTCTGTCCCAAAGTAATATAATCACAAATGTTAATATTTCAGGAACAAGTTTGTGAAATGAATTGCTCCGCAAATAGCAAATAATATAGAAGGTGAATATCCCACACATCACAGATCAGTGCGATCGATCATACATGAGAATATTTCAACAAATAGTCACACATGAAATGAACAACACCGTTCAATAAATAGTCTCGGGTCTACAACATCCAAAATACATGGTTCTTTCACCGATCACGTGACATTGAACAACAAAATAAATCGATATTATATCATCATCATCCACCGTAAGATAATACTCCCGCTCCACGCATGAAGATCAATCAAGAGATATTATCTCATCATCATCCACTTGGAGGCCTCCAAATTCTACATTATGAAACAGGCAAACAACATTATGATAATTAATATGAAAGGTTATATAATCCGATTCAGAAGCAACTAATTACAGCAACTGATTAGAGAACAGGCAAACAACACTAAGAGAAATGCACACATTTTTTTACCTTCCTCTAGTTTGGTCAACTCAGCAAGATCAGCTTCAATATTGATACGCTTACGGCGCAACCAGTCTTGTGCACATATCAAAGCTTGTAGTGTCATCGGTGTCAAAGAGCTCCTAAAGTCATCCAGAATACGACCACTAGTACTAGGATTCAGAAGCAACTGTCGAGATGGGAATTGCTAGTATGTCACGTGCCAGTTTTGAAAGGACAGGAAAGCGAGTTGAGTTGCACTTCCACCAAGATAGAATGTCAAAATCAGAAGATTGCTCTTCTGGATCCTCGGCAAGGTACTTGTCCAATTCAGTTTTGCTATTTGCACTACCATCCAGATTATTAAGTCACATTCTCTTGTTGTATCGTTCTCTCATAAGAGAATTCTCAGGAGCATTTTGACTAGTTTCAGATTGTGATGTTAATTCACTAGAAGTAGAAGGAGCACCATACAATTGCTTGTATTCTCCAAAAAGAGATACAAATTCGTTGTGTGTCGCGGTCAATATTGTGTTACCTTTAGTACTACCATATGTGTCTTGAACTAGGTCCTTGAAGAAATGAGATTCCTTGGTCCTAGCACAAATAATGAAGAAAGAGAAGTTAGAATATATATAATCAGCCATACAATTAAAGACAAAAAACAGCCATATATTGACAAAGGGCTAACAATCTAATACCTAGGATCAAGGATGGCAGCAATGAATATATACTTGTTCATCTTCTCAGGATCACCCCAATACTTCTCATACTTATCCTTCATCTTGAGAGCCATGCTTTTAAAGATTTCATCATCACCACAAATCACATGTTCACTCCATTCACCCAACAAATGGCTGACAGCAGCAATCTCTTCAAAGAAGGTGTTGGAAGTGACATACTTGGTGCCAGAAACCTTATTGGTCAGGTCATAGAAGTGTTTGAGGAACATCTTGAACTCACGAACATATACCCAATCACCATGAGTTGGAGCACCACGTTCAGTAAGAACTGGACCCATTTTTGCTAACTCACTCTTGAAGTTGGGATCATCAAGTGCATATTGACAAAATGCTCTCTCTACCTTGCACTATTTAACATCAGATACGTGGAGTTCCATCTAGTGCAGCAATCAATATGAAGCAAGCCTTTACTCTCTACCTTGCTTTTTACCACACACTTTTTAAATAAAGTCATTCTAGGTGGAGAGCTTCTCACGTATTTGATAGCATTTCGAATTCTGTTAAGAGGATGGCACATTATCTTTAGCCCATCTCCAACCACAAGATTAAGAATATGAGCCACACACCTCATGTGAAGATGTATAGCCTTTGCAATAGTACAGCTCCTATTTGTCAAAGAACTCTTCATGTAATTTAAGCAAGTATCATTGGAAGAAGCATTATCTACGGTAATAGTGCACACCTTGTCAATGCCCCACTCCATTAGTAGTTTATCTAATGATTTCCCAATTTCCTCCCCTTTGTGGCCATCTACCAACACAAAGCTAAGTATTTTTTCTGAAGCTTCCACTCGGGTGTGATGTAATGGGCAGTAAGAACCATGTAACCTTGAGCCTTTGACGATGTCCAACAATCAGTGGTGAGGCAAACAGTTTGACGAGATTCAATGAAATATTTTCTAAGCTTAGCTTTCTCAGAGTTGTAAAGAGCCATAACATCTCTATACATAGTTGTTCTAGATGGAACAATGAACCTAGGACAAGCTTTGGACATGAAGAACCTAAAACCTTCCTTTTCTGCAAATATGAATGGAAGCTCATCGACTACTATCATGCGAGCAAATGCTTCCCTAATCTCTTTCTCATTGTATTGCCATGTACCTCCGGAAACAATAGAATTGCTATCAGCACTAGGTTGGTACATGAGCTCTGTCTGATGGCCACCAAGCTTGCTAGGATTCTTCTTGCAAAATTTCATATGGTTAATTAGGGAAGAAGTACCTGCACTTGAAGATTTGCAGCCCAGATCTGCACCGCAATAGTTACAATTGGCACGATTTGGATCCTTTTCTTGGACAGTGAAGTGCTGCCATATCAGACTACGTGTGTTCCTATGTTTCTTCACACTGCTGTCTGGGGTCACATCTGGAGTAGGAATAGGAACAGATCCAATGCCAGTGCCATCACTCCGGCCATCACCATCAAAACCAAGATCAATACCGAAGTGTCTGATGAAATTACTCTCTGGCATCTAAAAGAAGACAAAAATTATCGTCATACATCTAACATAGGACATGTAAATCTCTGAAATCTCTCAACTCTCAAGCAAAGAAGGAGTAGTGGACTACTGGTACTAGACTACTAGTATGGTGATACCTGAGTAGGAGGGGACAGGATGACCAGAGCCGGAGGATGGCGCGCTCGCTGCCAGGCTCGGCGCCGTGCCCGTGGCCCGTGGGGACGGAAACAGCGGGTGGAACCGTTGAGGAGTGGAGACTGGAAGGTGGAGATTATGGGAAGTGGCGGCGGTTGGCTGGAAGTCGAGGTGAGCGTCGTCGGTGGCCGGAATAAGGCGCGCCCGCCGCCAGAAGAACTAGGGTTTGTCGCTTGTCTGTCTCTCCTGGCTCCTGCATCGTTGTGATGCCGATGCGATGCGGCTCTTCGGAAGGGATGCGGCTCCTGCTCCTGGGCGGTTGGGCCTGTCTAGGGGGCTATGGGCTATGGGCTGTGGCTGTGGCGGTGTGGCCTCGTGCCCTCGCCTGTGGGCTCGGAAGTGAGTTCGGTTAATTTCGGTAAAAACTGAAGTTTTTCGGCTTAAAACCTAAATAACCGAGAGCCTTATGGTTAGCAATTCTGCTAACTGTAACCTAATAAAAAAATGAAAAAATCAGAAATTCAGTTGTAGTTAGGTTTTTTTAGGTTCGGTTTCGGTTCGGTTATGCCTGGTCGGAGCGTGCGAAGGAAATAATCCATCATACACACGATCCTTCTAATGAGAGGCTGACATGTGGGGCCTAGCAGCCTGACTAAACGGCAGACGTCTCGAGCAATGTTATCGAGTTCAATCAGGGAGGCACGACCGAAAAGTATGCTCCGCTAGAGACACTGACGTCCGGGACCCACATGCCTCAAAAGACTTCGGCGAGTCAACATCGTGCGAGGAAACAAAAATCTTGCTTCTGCCATGCGCCAGCTAAGCTTCCTCCATGTTTTTAGCAGATCCGTCATAGTAGAGGGCCGCGAAACCAGAAAAAAAAAGTTTTCCATCAGCCACGGTCGAGACGAGAATTTCGTGGCGAAAGACACGCCTTCTATGATGACCGTCGGGCCAATTCGTTGCGGAAGGAAACTTTTCTTGTATTGTGGTCCTTCCAACATCTAGGGCACATACCTCACGGCCCATCTCAAGTTACCCATGGAAATGTTCACCGTAGTTGCATAATCAATGAGCCAATCCTCCGGTTTGGTGCTGCCGTCATACGTCTTTGTTCCTCTGGCTAATTGAAAGTTCGCCACAGGTGGTTCTCTCATGATCCGAGGTCCAAAGCATGCTAGACCCGGGGGACCCTACACTTCAATCATCTCTAACCTATAGATTTGGTCCAACTTCAGCCTTGCATCATCCGGCAGTAGGTTCTTGCTTCCCAATATTAAACCAATCGCATGATGCTCCGGCCTGGGAAATCCGGCGTCAGCCATCACCGAATAACCATCATTGTATCTATCTTGATCTAGACGAGCATTTTGCTGCTGCATTGTTGGGCCAACACTTCTCTCCTGCCGAGGTGCATATTTCTGCTGCTATTGTTGAGGTACATTTTGCTCTTCTCTTGCCATATTATGCTGTCCGGCATTGCCATTGGCAGCGTTTCCTCGACCGGCATTGCCTTGGTCACGGTTACTCCGGCCAGCTTCACCCCGTCTAGCACTGTGTCGATCCTCATCAATTTGCACTCCTTTTCCTTTCCATGCCATTACCGGGTCATACGGGACCATCTATTTATCTTTTCTCCTCGAGGTTACCACCTCCTCTCTTGTAGGGCCATCATGAGGTGATGATGTAGCCCAAGTGGACTTGCCGGGTTATTCCTTGCTAAATGGACTACGTGCGACGCTCCGGGATGCGCCGGGTTTGCCTTGTTTATCTCTCATTTTGCTGACATGCTACCCTCATCAAATGGTTAACTTTCTCCTGTTGCCTTTCTTGGGCTTCTCCGGCCAAACCCTCTAACTCGGATGCGGCTGCATTGGCAGCTCTGAGGTTTTTCGCTGGGGTGATATACCTCTCCAGCCCTGCCGAGACTAGTGTAGTTGTCTGACCTAGTTTAGGCACAAACTCCTTGTCAATCTCAGTAATCAGGTTCCTACCTCGGAATTTTACCCCATCTACACGGTTTTCCTTCGCATACTCCCGCAGAGTAATGTTCAGTGACTACTGTAACTCAGCTAGCTTTTTCACCCCAGCCAACATTTTCTTCCTAGTCTGTTCTAGCTCGGCCTGTGCCTGAGCCGGATATACTGTTGGTGCTATCGGTGTTGCCAAGCTATCTATTGCCTGCTGTAGTACGTTTTATGGCCTCTCTAGTGGAGGGAATCTAGATCTTGCCTGCTTTTGCATGGCGTCCGTCTCTAGCGCCGGGTCCTTGCTTGCTCCTGTGTCAGGCACCATCATCATGACCTCAGCGCAGCTAGCGGGGCGAGTTATACGCGAGCCACGAGCAACGCTGAGGGGTGGTTCGCCTCCCTCAACGACTGATGTCTACGCACTTCTATTCTTGTAGATAGTTGTTGGGCCTCCAAGTGCAGAAGTTTGTAGAACAACAGCATGTTTCCCTTAAGTGGATCACCCAAGGTTTATCAAACTCAGGGAGGAAGTGGTCAAAGGTATCCCTCTCAAGCAACCCTGCAATCAAGATACAAGAAGTCGCTTGTGTCCCCAATACACCCAATACACTTGTCAAGTGTATAGGTGCACTAGTTCAGCGAAGAGATTGTAAAATACAAGTGGTATGGATATAAGACAACGGTGCCAGAAAAGAGCTTGACGGGAGGAAAAGACTAAAGGCAATCTGAAATAAAGATGGAAGCAAGCAAACATGTAATAGATCTAGTTGCAAACGGTGTTTCAATGCTTAGAAACAAGGCCTAGGGATCATACTTTCACTAGTGAACACTCTCATATAAATATCTTCTCTTTATGATACTACTTTGAACTACTCTCCGGTTGGACACTCTAATCCATGGTAGGGCTATAACAACACTCCTCAAAGTCCGCCTTCCCCATCTAGATAACCCCACACTGTCACCTTGAGCGCTAGATGGTTCCAACAAACACCAAAATTTCATAGAGACATCCAACTCCAAATATAACTCATAACAAGTATTTGTAATCTTTAGCCTAAGTGCCACCATGGTGTGCACGCTATCACTTTCACACACGTGGGGAGAGCTAGAGATCTATTAAAGCACTTGAGTAGCAAGGTAGATCTACTTGATTACAAAGCTCATGATCACAATATGATCATGCATAGAGAGAGAGATGAACACATAGCTATTGGTAGAACCCTTAGCCTCGAGGAAGAACTACTCCCTCATCATCATGGGAATCAGCAACGGTGATGGAGATGGTGGTGGAAATCAATGGAGATGACTCCGGGGCACTTTCCCGTCCTGGCAGGGTGCCGAAACAAATACTTTCTGTCCCCCGAATCTCCCCTTCGGTGGCGGCGGCGTTGCGGAACTTTTCATGGCTGGAGGCTGGATCATTTAGGGTTTAGGTATCAGGGGCTTCTTATAGGCGAAGAGGGATGCCGAGGGGTGCCTGAGGGGCCCACACTACCCCCTGGCGCGGCCTGGCCTGGCCCGCACCACCAGGTGGTGTGGCTAGCCCCTAGCCCCTCTCCGTCTCGTCTTCTGGCTCCTTGAGTCTTCCGGTAAAATATCGACTTTGGCTTTTGTCCCGTACAATTCCGAGAATATTGATTTTCTGCCTTTTTTGGAACCAAAAATAGAAGAAAATAGGCAACTAGCATTGTGGCATCTTGTTAATAGGTTAGTTCCAGAAAATGTATAAATATACCTCAAAGTATGAATAAAACATAAGAAAGTAGATATAAAACAAGCATGGAACATCAAAAATTATAGATACGTTTACGACGTATCAACATCCCCAAGCTTAACTCTTGCCCGTCCTCGAGTAGGTAAGTGATAAAAAAGAATAATTTTTGAGGTGACATGCACCATCATAATCTTGATCAAGGTATTTGTAAAACATTGATAGCTGGGATCATAGTACTTTAACATAGCATGAAAGATATAGTCCTAACAATAAGACATAGCAACTATGTTGTAACATGAAAAGGTACAAACAAAAGATTCATGAATAACAATGCTTTAAAAGACGTTTGTTTGTTTCACATATAGAAAACATAATGAGAATGGTATTCAGCTTGTCCCTCATAGTGTAGCAAAACATAAATGCATAGGACACCTTCAAAGTTCATAAGGGTGACTAGATACAAATAGTTTAAGAACAAGCAATATCAAAGTTATGAATCAATCAAATAAGTTTTGGGACAATGCACATAGAACTAAGAATGTCAACTATGCTCTCCTAATTGGTGCATAAAGATAGAAGGTGGAGACTCAATATAAAAGTGTAAGAAAGGCCCTTCAAAGGGAAGCAGGGATTTCAAGTTTCATAAATAGCTTCCAAAGATTATGGTACTTTCTCTCATTGTCCCTGTCATAAGCATCTTGAAGTGATTAAGGTTAATGTGAACAAAATATGGAGTATATGCTTAACAAAGTATAAGTTGGCAATCTCATGTCCCTTGAATATGAGGGCCGCTCCTCATGCTACTCAAGTTTTGTTGTCAGTAAGTTCTTGTCATAGTAAGTACATGTGTATCATAGAGAACCGCCAACGGGGTACCCCTTGCACATGATACAGGAGCTATCCCATAATCAAAATGACAAGGCAAGCAAACAATGAGTTCCTCAGCAATCTTCTTATTTATCATGGGAAAATGGTGCTTTTTTCTCTCTTTCCTCTTTTCTCATCTTTTTTTTCTTTTTTCTCAATCTCTATCTCTTTTTTATAAGAAGAATGCTTCATAGATTGCTCACTATGGTGATGCTGCAAGTTTCCACCATGATTAGGCATGGCTTAGGCTAGAGGCCTAGGCGTTTCTCTAACACACATACATAACTCCATGGACTTACAATCTCCCCTTTCATTTCACACCGACGACATCCATAAACAAAAGAGCATGATATCAACTGGGTACAATGTACAAGTGCAATGTTGAAAGCGTTCCCCATGAAAACATGGTTCTGCTAATTTCCAACGTATAAGTGCAAGCATATACAACATAGATGACACAATGGTTCAAGTTTATTAGGGGCAAGGAAAATAAAGTGTGCCATCAAGTTCATGAGAGCTTTAATCACTAATTTTCACATAACAAGTTTAATTCGGAAGGTAGATAAAAACATGAATATACTTGGAATAGCAAATGCTAATAGGTAGGTATGGTGAACTCTTTGGAATAACTTGGTTTTATTTGGAGTTGGATGCATGAGTGGAACTCATACTTGGTATGGAGGCTAGCAAAAGACTGGGAGCGACCAACTAACAGAGCAATAATGGCCATAATCATGCAAAGAGACAAAACATCATTAATTAAAGCATAAAGTGATATTACAAGTCAAAAACTAAATGATCATAGAGGCTATGGTGACTTGGTATAGTCTTAACATGGTGTGAGCATGCGCCAACTCAACCCAAATAAAGCATCAAAGGAGAATACCACAATATTATGCTTTTATATGCTAAAACAACGCATGATTCTTTCAAGGCACATTAAGCAATCTCAATTGTTTACAACATGTCATGCTACAGCAATAATCACTAAGCATAAAGCCAAAACAATATCAAGCATGACATGATAAAGTCTAAGTCACAGTAAAAACAGGCTCCTTTTTACCACTTAAGCATGACCTTTCCTACTCTTTTCCAATCCAAATCAACTTTATTTGAAAACTCACAAAGATAATAATAAATAAAGATCAGTGAGCTTGTCTCACGAATCCACAAACAAGAACTAAAAAGTTCTAAGCTGAAAGCACAAGAAAACTAAGGCTAAACACAGTGCTAGCAAAAGAGAACACTCACAAAACAATAAGAATGAAAACTAGAGTGTTCTAGGCAATGAAAATGGAGTTTGTCTCTCTCCAAAAGAAGTGATGGGATCCAACAAACTTATTGCAACAAACCAATCAAAAGAAAACTGAAAACAAAAACAAAGACGCTCCAAGAACAACACAACCGTGCATGAAACAATAAAAACGAAGTGTCTAGAAAGACCTGAGATTTTTATTGATGAAGACGGGGATGCCTTGGGAATCCCCAAGCTTTGACGCTTGTACTTCTTGAATATTTCTTGGGGTGACACGTGGTGGCATCCCCAAGCTTGAGCTTTTGTCCATTCTTCATCTCATTACATCATTCTTTCCCTACACCTGAAAATTTCCTTCATACAAAACTTCACACAATCTTCATTAGCAACATTAGTGCATTCAAAAGATAATAAACCTTTGGGGTTTAGTTTTAAAATATCAAAACTTTCATTAAAAACACAAGCTACTATAGCAATTCCCTCAAAAAGCTCAATTCACCAAAAAGAAATCGATAAAGAGGCAAATGCAAATAATGGCAGAAATCTGTCAAAACAAACCAGCACGTGAAAATTTCGAAGACCTTTTGTTGCTCAAATCGAAAAGTGTTAAACTAAAGAAAGTTATCTAACAACTTGGGGGATTTATTCATAAAATTACAGCTCAATCCGACATACAGAGATTTTTCACGAATTTTTACAGTGAAGCACAAAAATCTATTTCGGGACAACACTTCCCCAAAATCTTACTTCCCTCTCATTAGAGGTTATTCTTGGCACAAAAATCAAATAAAAAAGGATAAGGAGAGGTTATTACAGAAGTAATAACTTCCAAGACTCAAGAAAACTATTGGGTTATCTCCCAAGAAGTACTTTTCTTTAACGCCTTTAAGTTCGAAATGATAGTTTGAGAAGATGCTCACATAAGAAATATGAATTGAAGTAAAAGAGAGCATCAAGAAGCAAACTCAAAGCACATTTAAGTCTAACCCACTTCCTATGCATAGGAATCTTGTAAAGAAACAAGTCATGAAATCACAAAGCAACAAGCATAGGAAAGCAAAACAAGTGCAACTTCAAGACTTTCAACATAAAGAGGGGAAACTTAATATTATTAAGATGCATAAAACCATGTTTCCCTCTCTCATAATAACTTTCAGTAGCATCATGAATAAAATTAACAATATATCTTTCACATGAAACATTCTTATCATGATCCACATGCATAAAAGAATTAATACCCCTATAAGCATGGTCATTATTATTAATCATAGTGGGAGAAAATTAAAAAAAATAGCTATCATTATTATTCTCATCACCATAATCATCAAATATAGGAGGCATATTGTAATCATAATTAATTCTCTCCTTAATAGTAGGTGGACTTAAAATATCATATTCATCATTGTAATCATCATATATTGGATGCATAGTATCATCAAAGTAAATTTTCTCCTCCATGCTTGGGGGACTAAAAATATCATTCTCATCAATACTAGTTTCCCCAAGCTTAGGCTTTTCCATAGCAATAATGGTGTTCAAAGAATTCATACTAATAACATTGCTATTAGCACGCAAATAAAGTTACATAGGTTTTTTAATTTTCTCTTAAAACACTTCATGTCCTAACTCAAGATAAATACTATAAAGCTCTCTAATTTTGTTGTTGTTTTCCATTAAGCCTAACTAGTGAAAATAAAAACAAGAAACAAAAATATTAAATTGCAGAATCTAAAGGAAATAACTTCGAGCACTCACACTGGAGGATGTGAGTACCTTTTACCTTACCTCCCCGGCAACGGCGCCAGAAAATAGCTTGATGTCTTGATGGCTCAGTGTCGGCGCCAGGAAAATGCTGGTGCAATGTTGATGTAGAGCTCATTGGGAACCCCAAGAGGAAGGTATGATGAGAACAGCAGCAAGTTTCCTCAGTTATGAAACCAAGGTTTAATCGAACCAGTAGGAGCAAGGAAACACCCCAAAGGTGTTGCTAGCTGAGCCTTGGTAGGGCGCACTACCGGTGCTAGTAGCAACGTGGATACCTGCACAACACAACCACAGAACTTTGTCCCCAACTTGCGATGAGGTTGTCAATCTCACCGTGTTTGCGAAAAACAAAGGATTAAACGTATCGAATGGAAAGAAGTAATAGTTTGCAGAAAGTAAACACAAAGCAGTAAACAGTTTATAGATTGTATGTAAAAGAAAAAGGACCGGGATCCATAGTTCACTAGAGGTGGCTCTCCTTAATAGATAACATGTTGGGTGAACAAATTACAACGGGGCTATTGACAAACATCGAGAAAGCAATACATGCATATACTAATCATCTTGACTCCTTTGAGAGTTGATTGGGCATTACAACATTATACATATACCACCATCCAACTGCATCTATGACTAATAATCCACCTTCAGGTTATCATTCGAACCCCCTCTAGTATTAAGTTGCAAGCAACAGATTATTGCTTTACGAACTGCGTGTAAAGTAAACAATACGATTGTTCTATGAACAAAGGATTGTTGTTTTCTCCCTAGTAGCAATAGCACATCTAGTATCTTAGAGATTTCTGTCACTTCCCCAGATTACCAGAGGCATGAACCCACTATTGAGCATAAATACTAACTCTTGGAGTTGCTAGCATCTACTTGGCCAAGATAGCTACTAACAACAGAAAGCATGCAAGATCACAAATAACAAAGACATGATAGAATCATTAATCAATCTGAAATAGCATCTCAATATCCATCAGATCCCCGCAAACACAACATGCATAATTACAAATAGATGATCTTGATCATGAACGGAGCTCACAAGATCTAGACATGAAAGCACAAAGCAGGAGAAACAGCCATCTAGCTACTACATGGATCCGTAGTCCAAGGATGAACTACTCACGCATCACACCGAAGGCTTGCATGGTGATGAAGAAGGCCTCCAGGGTGAATTCCCCTCTCCGGCAGGGTGCCGGGAAGAGCTTCAGATCCCTCCCGATCTAGGGATGGAGATGACGGCGGCTACAAACTCTTTCGTGGATTTTTGATCGGGCACTTAAGGTTTTCGTCCCGAGGGCAATATATAGGCGGAAGGAGAGGCCGAGGGGGTGCCTGGGCTGGCCACACCACCCCCTGGTGCAGGCCAAGCCTGGCCGTGCGGCCAGGTGGTCCGGCCGCCCTCTGGCCCCTCTCCATCTCATATTCTGGCATCTGATGACTTCCGGAGAAATAGGCACTTTGGCTTTTGTCCCGTCCAATTCTGAGAATATTCATTTTCTGACTTTCCTGGAACCAAAAACAGCAGAAAACAGGCAGCCGACACTGTGGCTCTTGTTAATAGGTTAGTCCAAGAAATCATATGACAAGTACTCCAAAGTGTGGACAAAACACAAGAAAGTGGATAAAACCAAGCATGGAACATCAAAAATTATAGATACATTTGCAATGTATCAACATCCCCAAGCTTAACTCCTGCTCGTCCTCGAGTAGGTAAGTGATAAAAAGAAAGAATAATTTTTGAGGTGACATGCACGATCAAAGACTTGATCAAAGTATTTGTAAAACATTCAAAGCTGGGATCATAGTACTTCAATCATAACATGAAAGACAAAGTTCTAGCAATAAGACAAAGAAACTATGTTGGAACATGAAAAGACATAAACAAAAGATTCATGAATAACAATGCTTTGCAAGACGTTTGTTTGTTCACATAAAGAAAACATAGCATAATAGTATTCAGCTTGTCCCTCATAGAGTAGCAAATATAAATGCATAGGACACCTTCAAAGTTCATAAGAGTGACTAGATACAAATAGTGTAAAACAAGCAATATCAAGTTATGCATCAATCAACTAGTCTTGGGACAATACACATAGAACTAAGAATGGCCACTATGCTCTCAAAGTAGGTGCATAAAGGTAGAAGGTGGAGACACAATATAATGGTGGAAGAAAGGCTTTTTTATAAAAGGAAGTAGGGATTCAAGTCTCATAAAGAGCTTCGAAAAATTATGGTACTTATAGCTTTCAGCTCTCATTGCCCCTATCATAAGCATCTTGAAGTGATTAAGGTTAAAGTGAACAAACTATGGTGTACATGCTTGACGAATATAAGTTACAAATCTCATGTCCCTTGTATACGAGGGTCGCTCCTCATGCTACTCAAGTTTAGTCACCGGTAAGTTCTTGTCATCGTAAGTACATGTGTATCATAGAGAACCGCCAGCGGGGTACCCCTTGCCCGATGATACGGAAGAATCCCCATATCAAAATGACAAGGCAAGCACACAACGAGCATCTCAGCAATGTTCTTATTTACCATGGGAATATGGTGCTTTTTTCTCTCTTTCCTCTTTTTGTAATCTCTTTTTTTCTCTTTTCTCTTTTTTTTTCTCAATATAGGACTCTTTTTTATAAGAAGAATGCTTCATAGACAGCTCATTATGGTTACGCTGCAGGTTTCCACCATGTCAGCATGGATTAAACCAGCGGCCCAGGCGTTTCTCTAACACATATACATAACTCCATGGACTTACAAGATCCTCTTTCATTTCACACCGACGACATCCATATACAAAAGAGCATGATATCAACTAGGTACAAGTACCAAGTGCAATGTTGAAAGCGTTCCCCATGAAAGCATGGTTCTGCTAATTCGCAACAAATAAGTGCAAGCATATACAACATAGACGACACAATGGTTCAAGTTTATTAAGGGCAAGAAATTAAAGTGTGCCATCAAGTTCGTGAGAGCTTTAATCACTAGTTTTCTCATAACAAGTTTAATTCGCAAGGTAGATAAAAACATGAATATACTTGGAATAGCATATGCTAGTAGGTAGGTAGGTATGGTGGACTCTTTGGAATAACTTGGTTTAAGGAGTTGGATGCATGAGTGGAACTCATACTTGGTGGTGGAGGCTAGCAAAAGACTGGGAGCGACAAACTAAGAGAGCAATAATGGCCATAATCATGCAGAGCGACAAAACATCATTGATCAAAGCATAAAGTGATACTTACAAGTTGAAAACTAAAGGATCATAAAGGCTATGGTGACTTGAGATAGTCATAACATGGTGTGAGCATGTGCCAAGTCAACCCAAATAAAGCATCAAAGGAGAATACCACTATACTATGCTTTAATATGCTAAACAACGCATGATTCATCCAAGGCACATTAAGCAATCTCAATTGTTTATAACAAGTCATGCTACAGCAAAGAATACTAAGGATAAATCCAAAACAATATCAAGCATGGCATGACAAAGCATAGGCCACAGTCAAAAACAAGCTTTTTTACCGCATAAGTATGAACTTTCCTACTCTTTTCCAAACCAAACCAAACTATTTGAAAACCAATGTATGAAAGAGGGGGTCCAACCAATTTATTCAGAAAACTAAGCAAACCAAAGCAAACAAAAAACCAAAACAAAAACGAAAAAGAAGACGCTCCAAGAACAACGCAATTGTGTATGAAACAATAAAAATGAAGTGTTTGGAAGAAACCTGGAATTTTTATTGATGAAGAAGGGGATGCATTGGGCATCCCCAAGCTTTGACGCTTGTACTTCTTGGATATTTCTTAGGGTGACACGCGTGGCATCCCCAAGCTTGAGCTTTAGTCCACCCATCATCTCATTACTCATTCCTTCCATACACCTGAAATTTTTTCCTCATACAAAACTTCACACAATCTTTATTAGCAACATTAGTGCACTCAATATAAATAAGTCTTAAGGTTCAGTTACAACACCAAATAAACTTCTATTAGAACACTATCTACTGTATCACTTCCCTCAAAAATCTCAATTCCCCTAAAGAACTCAAAAAGGAACCGACAAGAAGCAAATGCAGAAAATGGCAGAAATCTGTCAAAACAGACCAGCAGGTAAAGACGAATTTTATCAAAGACCTTCTGTTGCTGAAATCAAAAAGTGTTGAACTAACTAAAGTTAGATAACAACCTGGGTCATAAGCACAAAAATTCGCGCCTCAAAAAGATGTTCAGATATTTTACACGATTTTTTACGGTGAAGCACGAAAATCTGTTTCGGGACAGCAACATTCCCAATCATTACTTCTCTCTCATTAGAGGTTACTCTTGGCACAAAAAGCAAATAAAAAGGATAAGGAGAGGTTATTACAGAGGTAATAACTTCCAAGACTCATCTAAAACTTTTGGGTTATCTCCCAATAAGTACTTTTCTTTAACGCCTTTAAGTTAGGCATAAGAAGCAACAAAAAGAATCAAGTGTTCTCAAATGAAGAAGCATTATGACCAAATTTTGTTTTCATAGGAGAAGCAAAAGAAATATTCTCTCTCTTCTTAGGGAAGTGTTCTATACCTTTCTTGAGTGGGAGTTGATATTTAGTGGTGCCTTCTTTCATATCAATAATGGCACCAACAGTTCTAAGAAAATGGTCTTCCCAAAGTAATAGGATAAGAAGCATTGCATTCAACATCCAAAACATAGAAATCAATGGGGACATAGGCATTGTTAACCATAATAAGAACATCATTAAGACTCCCCATGAGTTTCTTTTTAGCATTATCATCAAGTGGGACATTCAAATAAGAATCTTCAAGTGGAGGCAAATCAAGCATATCATAAATCCTTCTAGGCATAATAGAAACACTACTATCAAGATCACATAAAGCTTTGAAATCAAAGTCATTCACTTTCATATTAATGATGGGTTCCCAACCATCTTCTTGTTTTATAGGAATAGAAGCTTTATGTTTCATCTTTTCTTCTTTAATCTTTATGAGAGCATCAGTAATGTGTTTTGTAAAGGCCATGTTCATAGCACTAGCATTAGGACTTTTAGCAAGCTTTTGTAGGAACTTAATAACTTCAGAGATATTGCAACCATCAAGATCAAAACCATACTTATCATCTAAAGTAGTAGAACTATTACTAGCCTCAACACTAGTGGTGGTAATAGTAGAAACACTAATGTTTCTGGTAATTTCATCTTATCTTTCCCAGTTAGCATGTAATTCAGCTAATAGTCTAACATTTTCATCAATTCTTACTTGTATAGCATTAGTGGCTGCAAAGGGGTTATCATTAGTTTCAGGTTTAGCAGCCATTTTATTAATCAATGAAGATTGAGCTTCAGACAAACATGATATATTCCTCTCAGCATCAGAAAGTTTCAATTGCAAGCTAGGAATTTCCCTATTTAGACTCTCAAGTTGATGGCTAATGTTCTTCAAAATGGTAGATTGTTACTCCATAGTTTTAGTGAATAGTTTATTTTTCTCATATTGCATTTGCATGAAGTTTTTAGCGGCTCTTTCAACTTCTAAAATTCTTCCTTCACTAGGTAATCCAGGTTTACCATTATAGCCATAAGTATTATTAGGAGGGTAGGGCCTATAATTGTTATTACCATAAGCATTGTTGCCAAAATTATTGTTTCTTATGAAGTTCACATCAACTTGCTCTTCTTGAGCAACCAAAGAAGCCAAAGGAACATTATTTGGATCAATATGGGTTTTCCCATTAACAAGCATAGACATAATAATATCAATCTTATCACTCAAGGAGGAAATTTCCTCAACAGAATTTACCTTCCTACCTTGTGGAGCTCTCTTAGTATGCCATTCAAAATAATTAACCATCATACTGTCTAGAAGTGTTTTTGCAGCACCCAAAGTAATGGTCATAAAGGTACCTCCAGCAGCAGAATCCAATAGGTTCCTTGAAGAATAGTTCAATCCTGCATAAAATGTTTGAATGATCATCCAAGCAGTCAGTCCATGAGTAGGACAATTCTTTACCAAAGATTTCATTCTTTGCCAAGCTTGAGCAACATGTTCATTATTAGATTGTTTAAACTTCACTATTTCACTTCTCATAGATATAATCTTAGCAGGAGGATAGTACTTTCCAATGAAAGCATCTTTGCATTTAGTCCAAGAATCAATATTATTCCTAGTTAAGGAATTCAACCATTCTTTAGCTTTTCCTCTCAAAGAAAAAGGAAACAATTTCAACTTAATAATATCACCATCTACATCCCTATGCTTTTGCATCTCACAAAGTTCAACAAAGTTATTTAGATGGGAAGCGGCATCTTCATTACCAATACCAGAAAATTGTTCTCTTATAACAAGATTGAGTAAAGCAGGTTTTATCTCAAAGAAAGTATCTTCAGGCACAGATGGAGCAATAGGTGTGCTCATAAAATCATTGTTGTTGGTGCTAGTGAAGTCACACAACTTAGTGTTTTCAAGAGTAGTCATTTTTTTGTGTTTTCAAATAAGAAAGCAAACTAGTAAAACTAATTTTTTTGTGTTTTCGAATAAGAAACAAGCAAACAAAGCAAAAAGAAACTAAGCTAAACAAAAATAACAAAGTAAAGAGATTGGTTATGAGGGACTCCCCTTGTGAAGATGTCCTTGACTCCCCAGCAACGGTGCTAGAAAAATGATTGATGGCTCAGTGTTGGCGCCAAGAAAATGCTGGTGCGATGTTGATGTAGAGCTCGTTGGGAACCCCAAGAGGAAGGTATGATGAGCACATCAGCAAGTTTCCCTCAGTTATGAAACCAAGGTTTAATCGAACCAGTAGGAGCAAGGAAACACCCCAAAGGTGTTGCTAGCTGAGCCTTGGCAGGGCGCACTATAGGTGCTAGTAGCAACGTGGATACCTACACAACACAACCACAAAACTTTGTCCCCAACTTGCGATGAGGTTGTCAATCTCACCGTGTTTTGCGAAAAATAAAGGATTAAACCTATCGAATGGAAAGAAGTAATAGTTTGCAGAAAGTAAACACAAAGCAGTAAACAGTTTATAGATTGTATGTAAAAGAAAAAGGACCGGGATCCATAGTTCACTAGAGGTGGCTCTCCTTAATAGATAACATGCTGGGTGAACAAATTACAGTGGGGCAATTGACAAACATCGAGAAAGCAATACATGCATATACTAATCATCCTGACTGCTTTGAGACTTGATTGGGCATTACAACATTATACATAGACCACCATCCAACTGCATCTATGACTAATAATCCACCTTCACGTTATCATCTGAACCCCCTCCAGTATTAAGTTGCAAGCAACATATTATTGCTTTACGAACTGCGTGTAAAGTAAACAATACGATTGTTCTTTGAACAAAGGATTGTTGTTTTCTCCCTAGTATCAATAGCACATCTAGTACTTTAGATATTTCTGTCACTTCCCCAGATTACCAGAGGCATGAACCCACTATCGAGCATAAATACTAACTCTTGGAGTTGCTAGCATCTACTTGGCCAAGATAGCTACTAACAATGGAAAGCATGCAAGATCACAAATAACAAAGACATGATAGAATCAATAATCAATCTGAAATAGCATCTCAATATCCATCGGATCCCCGCAAACACAACATGCAGAATTACAAATAGATGATCATGATCATGAACGGAGCTCACAAGATCTAGACATGAATGCACAAAGGAGGAGAACCAGCCATCTAGCTACTACATGGATTTGTAGTCCAAGGATGAACTACTCATGCATCACACCGGAGTCTTGCATGGTGATGAAGAAGGCCTCCAGGGTGAATTCCCCTCTCCGGCAGGGTGCCGGGAAGAGCTTCAGATCCCTCCCGATCTAGGGATGGAGATGACGGCAGCTACAGACTCTTTCGTGGATTTTTGATCGGGCACTTAGGGTTTTCGTCTCGAGGGCAATATATAGGCGGAAGGAGAGGCCGAGGGGGTGCCTGGGCTGGCCACACCACCCCCTGGCGCAGGCCAAGCCTGGCCGCGTGGCCAGGTGGTGTGGCCGC
Source organism: Avena eriantha (assembly GCA_910589775.1). NCBI lineage: Eukaryota > Viridiplantae > Streptophyta > Magnoliopsida > Poales > Poaceae > Avena > Avena eriantha. Next base: position 371,066,087 of record OU342745.1, read on the forward strand.
CCTCTGGCCCCTCTCCGTCTCGTATTCTGGCATCTGATGACTTCCGGAGAAATAGGCACTTTGGATTTTGTCCCTTCCAATTCCGAGAATATTCATTTTCTGACTTTCTTGGAACCAAAAACAGCAGGAAACAGGCAGTTGGCACTGTGGCTCTTGTTAATAGGTTAGTCCAAGAAATCATATGAAAAGTACTCCAAAGTGTGGACAAAACACAAGAAAGTGGATAAAACCAAGCACAGAACATCAAAAAATATAGATACATTTGTATTGTATCATGTCTACGCACTTCTATTCTTGTAGACAGTTGTTGGGCCTCCAAGTGTAGTGGTTCGTAGAAGAGCAGCAAGTTTCCCTTAAGTGGATCACCCAAGGTTTGTCGAACTCAGGGAGGAAGTATCTTGTGTCCCCAACATACCCAATACACTTGTCAGGTGTATAGGTGCACTAGTCCGGCGAAGAGATAGTAAAATACAAGCGGTATGGATATAAGACAACGGTGCCAGAAAAGATCTTGACGGGAGGAAAAGACTAAAGGCAATCTGAAATAAAGATGGAAGCAAGCAAACATGTAACAAATCTAGTTGCAAACGGTGTTTCAATGCTTAGAAACAAGGCCTAGGGATCATACTTTCACTAGTGAACACTCTCATATAAATATCTTCTCTTTATGATACTACTCTGAACTGATCTCCGGTTGGACAATATAATCCATGGTAGGGCTATAACAACACTCCTCAAAGTCCGCCTTCCCCATCTAGATAACCCCACACTATCACCTTGAGCGCTAGATGTTTCCAACAAACACCACAATTTCATAGACACATCCAACTCCAAATATAACTCATAACAAGTATTTGTAATCTCTAGCCTAAGTGCCACCATGGTGTGCACGCTATCACTTTCACACACATGGGGAGAGCCAGAGATCTATTAAAGCACTTGAGTAGCAAGGTATATCTACTTGATTAGAAAGCTCATGATCACAATATGATCATGCATAGAGAGAGAGATGAACACATAGCTACCGGTAGAACCCTTAGCCTCGAGGAAGAACTACTCCCTCATCATCATGGGAATCAGCAACGGTGATGGAGATGGTGGTGGAGATCGATGGAGATGACTCCGGGGGCACTTCCTCGTCCCGGCAGGGTGCCGGAATAGAGACTTTCTGTCCCCTAAATCTCCCCTTCGGTGGCGGCGGTGCTATGGAACTTTTCGTGGCTGGAGGCTGGATCCTTTAGGGTTTAGGTATCGGGGGCTTCTTATAGGCGAAGAGGGGGGCCGCGGGGGTGCTTGAGGGGCCCACACCACCCCTTGGCACGGCCTGGCCTGGCCCGCGCCACCAGGTGGTGTGGCCAACCCCTGGACCCTCTCAGTCTCGTCTTCTGGCTCCTTGAGTCTTCCGGTAAAATATCGACTTTGGCTTTTGTCCCGTACAATTCCGAGAATATTGATTTTCTGCCTTTTCTGGAACCAAAAACAGAAGAAAACAGGCAACTAGCACTATGGCATCTTGTTAATAGGTTAGTTCCAGAAAATGTATAAAAATACCTCAAAGTATGAACAAAACATAAGAAAGTAGATATAAAACAAGCATGGAACATCAAAAATTATAGATACGTTTACGACGTATCAACGACGTGCTGCGGGTGAACGCATGACTCGTCAACGTTGACGTAGATCTTGTGGGCACCAAGCTTGACGAAGAGGCCATTGCACGAAGGAGGGTGTCTGCCGAAGCTACCAACGTTGTTGCTGACGTAGTCCAACGCTCCAAACCGCTGAACGAGCCTGGAGACGATGCGTTCTTCGGTGCCGATGATGTTTCCTGTCCGGATTTTTACCCCTGCTAGCACCGCTAGCCCCACGGTGGGCTCTAACTATCGTGGTGGTGGCACGACAGATGCCATGTATAGGCTAAAGATGGGGCCAATGAGCACTAGAGGAATCTAGGGAGGGATTGTGTGGTGATTCCACACAGGTGTTTGTATTTATCTCTTGTTTATGAAGGATTACAGAGGCTCCTCAAGTTGTTCGTGGGAAGGAGACTAGTTCTCTTACTACCCACAACTAATCTCTAGGGCTCTCCCTTAGTAAAAATGGCCGACCCTCTCTATGGAGGTCCTACCCCTCCTTATATAGGGGGGGGCTAGGTTACAATCTAGGGCATGCGTGGAGGTATATTCCTTGAATATGCTCCTCGGTAAAGCAAGATGCCTCTTTTACACTTTAACTGGCTGGTCCTGACTCAGGGCGTAAGCCTCCCTGAGCCCCTCTATGGTGCAACGTCATCTGACACTGGTGGCATCAGCCGACATGGGCTACGTCACCCTTGTCGACCACACCTTGCTGGTCCTCTCCTCTGTCTGCTTCGCTCACACTACAGTGGACATAGACCACCTTTTGACCAGCAAGATTCCTTCCTTCTCTTGTAAGCCAAGTGATAACCCGGCTAGCCCCTAGCTAACTCGGCCACTTGGGCACCGGCAAACAAGGTAGATCGAACATAGCCGACATATGCTTTATGCCGGCTGGGTTAGCGTTAGCTGAACATCCACCGGGCCAGGTCATTCCGTAAGTTGGCCTGCCTTGAGGTGACTCGGCCAGCATACACTTTGACCTTGCTGTAGCTCGGCTAACTCGGCCTTTATACCCCGGCATGACCCTACCCGGGGGTATCCCCCCAACATTCCTGTTCCGCTTACCCTTTTGTTTCTTTTGACCCCTATCCTCGCCGACACCTCCACTTCTTCATCAATTTGCTACTTACCAACGTTTTCCTCTAAATGTTCATCACCGTTTTCCTCCACCTACTGCACTTCCTCAAGTTCTTCGTCTTCTCGCTACTCTTCCTCCAGTTCTGGCTAAGAAGCCTCATTTTCTGCCTCTGGGGTGTGAACAGGGACAAGATCATGTGGAACTGGGTTTTTGCACAACCTCTTGATATGGCCCAATCCTCCATACCGTTTGCATTTCCTTTTCCTTGCTCCTAGCCTTGAACCTTTACCAGTGGAGGCTTCGATCCTTAGCTTTCTAGGCCTCCTAGGTGGCCTCCTAAGAACTAGTGGTTCAAGTTTGAACCCTGGATCGACTATCACCCAATCATTTTAATCAGCCATAGGTGGTACGTTTTCTGCATAAGTTGCAGCAAACTTGTCCACAGAGAAATAGTTATGAACATAGTTCTCTATTTCAGCTCCACTATCTCTCAGCTTTAAGATGAAGTACAGTGCATGGTGACATGGCAGACCAGTAATCGGCCACTTCCTGCATGAACAAGTCATGTTACCAATGTCTATAGTATACCTCCTTTCAGTTCCATGCTTGTATTCTGCATAAAACTCAACCAATGAATTGGAACTTCTGACCATCATCATCTTTATCATTCTCATTGCCCTGGTTCTTACATTCAGTAACATAACCACCTTTGGAACTATTTTATGGCCTAAAAAATTTCTTACACAAATTATTTTCCTTAAATCTATCTTCACCATTATGCACTGTCTTATTGCATCCAACAAAATAACAATTGCATGTGTCTTCATGCTTGAAATCTTAGTATTGAAACTCTCTGCCAAATTATTGCAAACATAATCCACCTTGCTTAACTCACCAAACTTGCTTCTGGACCATAGCTTGGTGTGATGTTCTTCAAGGTATTCTTTCACCTTTAGCACTATATACATGTTCTGCATGTAAGTAGGATGCCTACTCGGGGTGTATGTGTATGCTGGTTGACACAAATTCTCTTCAAAGATCTTTCCTTTGAACTTCTTCGTGAAGTTAGTAGTGAGGTGCCGCATGCATTCCCTATGCTCAACCCTAGGAAACACAGCATCAACAACATTCTCAAGCCCCTTGCATGCACTAGTGTGTATCACCAAGCTTTCAGGGTGACCAATTACTGCATGTAGTCTCTACATGAACCATGTCCAGCTTTCATTTGATTCACCCTCGAGAATAACATAAGCTACAGGAAGAAGCCAATTATGCGCGTCCACAGCACAAGCAGAAGCAACATGTCCCTGAACTTCCCTATTAAAGAAGTTGCATATATTGCCAAGTATGGCCTTCGGTCGTCTAGGAACCCCTTCAGCATGCCTTCAGGTAGAAAAAAAATCTCCTGAAGCATTTCTTATCTGCCTGCTTATACCTGACCCCCTTGAAACCTTTTCTCTTCCTTTCATAGCCTCGTAATCAATGTCAACAACACTACCAGGTGATGTTTTCTCTACCTCAGCTTTGAAACTATACAACATGTGAAAATTGTCATTCCACTTGCCTTGAATAAAGTCTAGAGCCATCTCCTTCCCGTCAAAGACTCTGTGGTAAGGAATCCGAATGTTAAACTTTTTGCTAATCTTTGTTCTAAGTTCAGCAGGTCCAATGTTATGATCCTGCCTCACCTAGTCAAGTATAGTAGCAACAATCTGCTTGGTTATCACTGGTCTAATTTTATCACTTAAAGAAGTACTAGGGCAGTTATGTTTCTTTGTGTTTACCTTGATCTGCATTTAATAAGAATCCAAATAAATCAGAGGACATATCAGCAGAATAAATATGAGAAAGACTGAAACTAAATGTAGCTATTGCAACCTAAAATGGGTGTCCACCCTGCATTGGAGATGCATGCAATCTCCATTTACACACATTACTTTCCCTACAATTCACCCTAAATCTATTTTGGTCGCTCTTTTTAATGATAAATTCGAACCCAAATCTTATTGCATATGTAGCAACTGCATATTTGCAGTCCTCCACAGTCTTATACACCTGTTACTTTAAGGATACGAGCCGGACCTTGAACAATAGCAAACCTATATTTTTGGGGCACAAAATTATAATTATTTTTGAGCTTTATCTATTAATACAAAATAGGAGTGTAATTTTATATAATGATAATATGTCATACTTCTATTATCTGAGTCTCATGTGCAAGATATGTGCAACTTATTACTAAGTACCCTTTGTCCCAAGGCTTAAGGCTTTTTTTAAAGTCAGACTATGTAAAGTTTGACCAAGTTTGTAGAGAAACATATTAATATTTACAATATAAAATACATACCCTTTGATATATCATGAAATATATATTCATATAATATCTATATAATATCATAGTTCTTGATAGTTTTTTCTAGAAGTTTGGTCAAACTTTTCGTAGCTTGACTTTAAAAAAATAAGCCTTAAGCCTTTGGACTATATTGTACCTAAGATACTCCAAGAATTACCAGACGCGTTGCGCAAGCTGCCAGCTACTCGTCACCTCTATTTCGAGAGTATTACTATCCGATAAGACTGATATTGTTACTAGGATTCATCTTTGAGATCCATGTGATCATCTTACTTGCTGCAAATAGAGCTTGGAGATTAGAGCTTGGCTAGATGGAGAATTGGAGATGGGCCTGGTGGTCAAATGGACTATTTACTGCCGTGTGTGCAACCTATTTGTTGTAATATGTTCATGTACCATTTGTTGTAATGTTCCTACACTATTACATGTGATGGACTATTTCTTTTGTCAAGAACTGTGATTGTGCACATCAGCACATGTGATTTGATCATGTACTCATGTATTGTTGTTGCAGTGTTGTCTAGGTTATTTGCTACTAACTATTTGCTACTATCCATTTGATTTATGCACCTGTGAGTTAGTGTTGTCCATTTACTGTTGAAATGTTGAAGCTTTGCTGTCATTTTTCCATGGGTACCCGGCGGTGGGCCGGTCTGGTGGGGATTTGCACTCGGCGACGCTGTTAGAGGCGGGTAAATGGGGTTGTGGAGGGTATGGGGGTGCCAGACCCAGACCCGAACCCGACGGGTGCCATCCGGACTCCTAACAACTTCGTGTCCTTTCGGAGATTCCGGTTCTCTCACGGAACACTTCTGGTTTTCTCTTCTCTTTTTTCTATGATTCCGATTATTCCATAAGAATCTCGAAGCGTCATCGTACCCTTAAGCGTGTTTCCCAACGGCAAACATGATCGAGACTACTCTTGGATCAATGATCAATAGCAGGATCAGGATGACCATAATGACCATTGTGTATTCCATGATGTTTAATATCGTTTGGATCACAAACGTCGAGTAAAATTCCCTTTGTTACTTCGATACTGACTCGTCCGAGATCCGATCATCGGTATCACTATACCTTGTCCAAACTCGTTACCGACAAGTACTGTTTTACTCGTTCCCGTGATAATCCATCCTTGTGACCTAGTCACATGTTGCAACATTATGGATGTAATCTCACCGAGTTGGCCGTGTGTATCTTCCTGTCACGCGCGTGAACAAATCTTGATATTGATACATAGGCCTCAACATATCCCTTTGGAATACCCAACATATATCGTTATTGTCACCTAGTCATGCACATGACGTTTGATGCAGTCAAAATAGCATCAGGTGATAGTGATTAATATGATCTCACGGTAAAAGGAGAAGGATACTGCGCTTCTAACTATTGCAACGATGAACTATACGACTTTATCATGTTGCAATACTTATATTGGGTAATGTCCATCACATCGTTTAATGACATGACTTCATTGTCAACTGGCATAAATGTTTCATAATCAGGAAATCTTGATCATCGGTTGGCCAACGAACTAGTATAAATAGAATCTATTAGAGACTTGGTTTGTTCACATACCACACCTGTATCCATGTTTCTACTTGATATAGTTATAGCACAATATGAAACTATTATAAACTAATTGCGATATCTATACCTAAATCTATACCTAATAATAAAGTACGGCAACCAGCCTTTTTTAGACAATTTTGCCCCTAAAGTTCCGGAAATATTACCCATTGTGCCACCGCTGAGTTAAACCGAACCGTTCATTGTGGAAAAGAAAAAGACCACGACCTCCTTCCCCATCGCTGGGCAAGGTGGACACGCCGTGGGGACGAGGACCTTAGGCTCCCGGAGCGGGAGAAGAGGCAATAGGGAGGAGAAGGGGATAGCTAGCGCGTGGTCGCAGAGAGACTCCGATAGGGAGATGTAGCGTCGGTCGCCGGCCATGGCGGAGATAATCGATGCCATGCGTCAGTTATCGATTTACCCGCAAAAAAAAAATTCAGGCATAAATGCTGGATTCCTCGTAGACTCCGGTGAAAAGCCGGCCAATTTTGCCCTCATTGTGCGAGATCCCTCACTCCCTACACCTCCTTCTCCCATACGCCAATGTGTTCTCGCTCTCTCCGATGGAGAATTTTTCTTTGAGTTGTTTCCAACGGGCTTTTTTTTCTTTGAGGATGGCGGCGATGCCGGCGATTCACGACACCCCGCGTAGATTCCGGGAACGGGGACAAAGCTGACAACGAGGCGGAGTTCCTGGTATCTTGGCCTCACTCGTGGAGGCGTGGTTTGTTGGTGCGGTGTGTCGATGCTGCAGCGGCAAATTCAGACGCGCAGCGAGAAAGCGATGGGAACAAGAGAACGAGCTGAGTAGGAAAGAATAGGGGAGAGGCACCGCAAGTGCAGTTCACCTAGCTAGCGGCAGCAGTGCAGTTCACGTCAGTTCAGAGATGAATGAATCGATGCAGGAAGGCACGGGTAAACTTCAGAGACAACGCAGGCAGGTGCAAGGAGCAGCTTTTACATCTTCAGAAAAAAATGCATTGGGCACAATCACCTAGCTGGCATCAGGCACGCAAGTAGGGGTACTCGTGGTCGTCCTTGACACGAGGCAGCATGAACCAGGCACTGTGCATTCTATTGCTAAAATCCATGTTTCATGTACATGGTATATCCGTGCGAAAAAATACTATATCCATCTGAATCAAATTTTTAAATAGCCGACTATAGCCACGCTATAGCCTTTCGAGAGGCCTCCCGCTATGGCTATGATGTTCATAGGCTAAATGGAAAATAGCCGCTAATAGCCGACTATAGCCCGATTTAGCCATAAATTAGCCTCCAATTTAGCCGCTAAAGGTCATGCTTTATTGATTGCTCTTTTTTCTTGTTTTATTTTCAGTATGTTCAATCTGATTCAAAAAAATGTTGTGAGTTGAATGGTTAAATATTTATTTGCGTTGAATACTTGAACGAGTTGTAACTCGAATCATGTTTTTGTGTCATAGTTTTTCACTCTTTGGCAAGACATGACTAAAATTTCACCCTTTTTGAAAAACGGCTAAAATGGAATAGCTTGTATAGCTTCTAAAAATGTTGCCGCTAAATGAAATAGCCGGCTATTTTAAACTTTGATCTGAATATTGTTGCTACTTGATGATAGTAGTTTGCCACACTACTGTCAACGTAGGCATTGCAGTAATTTTGATTGTGGAGAAGATAATCTCATTACCCCATGCCAAGAGCCTAAATGCATTTTTGTTATTCGAATATATCGAATGCAAATTTTATACAGTCATTGTATACTGTCAAGTAGCACAAAATTTACAATTCATAGTTACATATCCAAAACATGATTTAAAGTTAGATGCTATATTTTGATAGCATAAGATAATAATTTGAACTTCATCATCACGCTCAACATGATATCTGCATCCCGATTCTTTCCCAATGGTTTATTTGTCTTTGACAATGATGATAGATGGCTCTAGCAATAGCGCATGTTGAGTAGCCTTGCTAAAGCGATAGAAGGCAGTGGAAATGTCGGCCCATGGATCATCCAACCCGTTAAAGCTGGCTGCTATTTGTGATCCGTCGAGATTTTACTTATGCAAACATACTTTGTGTCTATATAAAGTAGATATGTTTCCTAGTATATATATACGACGCGGATTTGCTACACACAGGCGTAGCTGTGCATACACAGAGCACGGCTGAGATAACGGTGTTAGTTTTGTGCATGCATGCAAGAATTTAGGGTTTGCAATGGGTTCCAATTTAGCACACTGTTTTAACTACAAAACAACACTTGTTTTGGTATGTGCTTGGTGGCCGCATGCATCCATGAGAATATAAAGAAAAGAAAACAATGGTTGTTTTGTTTATTGCGGCAGCCATAGGTATGGAAGCAAAACAAAGCTTGTTTTGATTATGGTTGCTTCTTTCTACTATTTTTTGGCGGGAGAGAATTAATTCTCGCGCGACCCTGTTGGGTCTTTTTGTGTTTTCACGCGCGCTACATGCTACTATACTTCTCTATAAAAAATAGTTAGCCGACGGCAGCGGCATACACGACGACGGATGAAGTAGAACAAAGAAAGCAATCGCCGATTCCACCTTGTTTATCCAATGATCAAGGAAATTTGATGAAAGAAGAAATAAGTGATGCTATGGCCTTGCAGCTCGTAAAACAAGAGATAAAAATGAAAAAAAGTTGTTGTCTATATGCAGTAGCAAGTGTCCTCATTTTGGGTTGTTGCTACTATAACTAAAGAGACGAAACCACCATAATCTGAGAAGCTTAGTTTTGTGCATGCATGCAAGAATCTAGGGTTTGGCATGGGTTCCAATTTAGCACACTATTTTAATTGCAAAAGTTTTAGCATCTAAAATGAGAAGGGATTACGAATAAGGATTAAAACAGGGTTTGCATGCCAAAGCTTTAGACTATGTGCCATGCAAAAGAGTGCCCTAACAAAAGGTTGTTCTGGTATGTGGCCGCATGCATCCATAAGAATATGAAGAAAACGAAACAAAGGTTGTTTCGGCAGCCATAGCTATGGGAGCAAAACAACGCTTGTTTAGGGTGGCTACTTTCTGCGGTCCATCAACTAACGGAGCTAACGGCCGAACTAGATGATACACCGTTTTGGCTATGAAAATATGTGCTCTCTATATCAAAAGTAGAGAGAATCAACGGTGGATAGGCTATGCGCAGCTACGCCTGTGTGTAGCTGGCCGGTCCAACACTTTTTTGAACAGATTTGCCCTTCCGATGAAAATAACCCACCATTGCCACCTATAAGTAATTGCCACCTAAATTTTTGGAAAAAAAAGTGAACTTGCGTGCACGATGATGTACTTGTGTCCGTTTACAATACAAGTAGCTGACCAGGTTTAGAAAATTAAGGTCCAGTAAACGCACGATGATGTACTTGTGTCCGTGTACAATACATAGTTGACCAGGTTTTGATCGACTCGATCGATGCCCTGCTGGGGCTTTCTTATGAGCCGTGATAATGGTCCAGTAAAGCAAACTGAGGCGGCAATAATCGGTCCAAGACTGAGGCGGCAATTACTTTCACATACAATCAAATCTGGTGCAACTTATGAGTTTAGTACCACCCTGCCGGGTTAAAACGAGTCTCACCAGTTTATATAGAATTTCTTGTGCAGAGTATCACAAGCAAGTACTCGTGAATCGGCGAGCAGCAGGACTCACCGAGCTAATTGAAGTCACCGTTATCGAATTGAACGGGGGAGGATTGTGCGGTGGGCTTATTTGAAGATTGAGTTGCCTATAATCAAAACGAGAGGGACTGTGAGGACTAATTACTAAAATTGAAGATTGAAGATACTTGGTCGGTTGCTAAGACAGGTAGGAAGATTGAAGATACTTGGTCGGTTGCCAAGACAGGTAGGGACGGGCGAGATTGAAGCAGAGACCGAAAATGGGGGGCGTCCTCAACAGAGGAAGAGGAGGATTTCTCGCCATAGAGATGATGCGATTTGGGAAAAAAATCTCGTGCGTGATGCGATACTTCACGACATGCCACACTGGCCTCGCTTGGCTCCTTTACGTTAGTTGGGCTAGAAGGAGTATACGGCCCACAACTTCAACCTGAAAACAAAACAACGTGTAGATGTCGTTTCTCAACAGAAAAAGGGACAAGAAGGATTATACTACTCTTGTTTTGGATGGAGGAAAATTGTCCATTTTATTTCACATGGACCAATTAAATAAGTTGCTAAACTAAAAATTTATGTGTGGATCTCCACAACCGTCGCCCCGTGAGAGGTCATCACTGGATCTTGTCCCGAAAAATGGAGAGGAGGTTCGGCAGAGCATGTCGAGAGGGGCGTAGGTCGAGGGATGGAGAGGATTCACGACACACAAAGCTATTGGAAAAGAATGAGGATGCCATATCAAGCCGAGCATGCTCCCCGTCCGAGAGTCCTCGTAGAAAAACAATTACAATCAATTGACGTTGCAACACACAAACACATATAAAAGTGCATATAACGAGCATAACAATACCTCAGCATGTTATATGAGTTATTAACGCCACCTACACCCCCGCCGCCGGCCATCATTGGCAATTTGATCCAGTACAAGGAATGATATGGCGGTCATAGAGTGAGCAAGCTCCGACAGATAAAACCTAAGAGCCCTCGCCGCCGGCCATCACTGGCAATTTGATCCAGTACAAGGAATGATATGGCAGTCATAGAGTGAGCAAGCTCCGACAGATAAAACATAAGAGCGAAGCAGATAAAAATATAGGTTCATTATGTGCTCATTAAAATGTAGAAAATGATTTTCACTCCTGGTGCAACGCACGGGTATTTGTGCTAGTATATTATAATAAAGAACGGGTTGTTTCTTACGGTCTAACACTTTTTTGGACCGATTTATCCTCCCACCAGACACCAAATTGCCAACCAATGCCATCGGTAAGGGAATCGATCGCTTATAGAGAACATCGATCCCTGTTAGGTCGAGAAAACCCGGGATTGGAGTCCAATAACATTACGCAATGTCGGGTCAATAAAAGCCACGTGTTTTTGTTGCCTTACATCGTGAAACGCCGAAGCGAATCAATCCTGACGTAGTTGCAGCGCGCCGCCACCATTCGCCGAAGACAGAAGAGGAGAGGCCGCATGCGCGACATGTTGATCTTGTGGACGCGGACGGGGCAGCCTCGAAGATATGGCCCGTCTATCTAATCTGGCGGTCCGACTCTCGCTACTTCCACATCTTGAGACAATGGAACTTCCAAATAATTGGGAGAGAACAATTTTGGGTGAGATGAGCTTTTCCACGCGCGAGGAAAATGATGCGGTCGTGCCTCTACTCTGCTACGGTTGCTTCCTCTGCTCTGCATTGGTTTTGCTAGCTCCTTCTTCCCTCGGCTAGATTGTGCATCGATCTTATCCTCGGCGACCATGAGTTCCAAGTTCCCGGTGATTTCGAGTCTCGGATATTATCCTCGGCCAGTGCGAGTTCGTGCATCGATTGTGGGAGTCCTTGGGTGGAGGAGCATAGCAGTTCTTGGAGCAGGCGGCAAGGTAATCAGGGGTACCTAGCTTTATTGTTGCGGGAGTTCTTGGGTGGAGGAACGAAGCAGTTCTTGGAGCATACGGCTGCAAGGTAATCAGGCGCATACCTAGCTTTATTATTTCTTCTATGTGCAATTATGCATGCGTGCTTGTGCTCATGCTTTGTAATGCTATGATTGAGGTCAGAAGTGTGACTGCCGAAAGGATTTGTTAGTCGGTAATCTTTTTTTTTGACCTTGTAACTCTTCTTTATTTAAACCGATAGATCAGAATTACAATCTGCTAGAATAGTTCTACGCAGAAATTCAGGTGTTACATCAAAACATAAAGAGTCTATGTTAAGAGCTTCTCTAGCACAAGTATGAGCGGCAAAATTTGTAGACCTATTCAAAAACAGAAGCTTGAAAGCCTGGAACGAATTACTAAGGGTCTTCAACTCCATGATGTGGACACCCCTCATCCTCACCTGACGCTTCTCCTTCCAGAGATTGATAATGGTCATGCAATCAGTCTGTAGGATCACCTGAGGTAATTGGCAACGAGCCGCAGCTTCCAGCCCCTCTCTACAAGCGAGTAGTTCACTGATTAGAGGATCCACCACTGAATCATGTCGCTTACACCCTCCTTCAATCAAAGTTCCCTCATTATTCCTTATAACATAGCCCAATCCTGCGGCCTTTGTCACGAGGTCCAAGGCACCATCAGTATTGACCATGAACCATCCAACCGGAGGAGGATTCCAAGAAATTTTAACAAGGGGTTTAATCCTAGCTTTCGGCGGTAGTTTCAGGTTGGATACCAATTCATCAACAAGGCTTAGAGATCTAGCCGGATGATAAACCTCTTCACCATGAACAAAACGGTTCCTGCTTGACCAGATGCACCACATAAGAGTAATTGAAACAGCTTTAGTGTCATTTGATACCTGATCATCCCGTGTATAATCTGAGGCCCAGCTCCGTGGATGTAAATCGGGAAGAGAGATTCCCCGCTAATCATTCAGAGCTAACCAAAAAACTTTTGCATGATCACATGCAATCAAAGCGTGATAAAGAGATTCTTCACCATGCCCACATAGCTTGCAGCACTTTGTAGACATAACATGTCTCCTTTCCAATTCACTAAAGCACGGCAGTAGATCCTTCACCACACGCCACCAAAAAATCCTTACTTTTGGAATAACTGCCAGCTTCCATAGTTTTTTCCATATACCCCCTTCCTCATCATTTGAACAACTGGTCTTTGATCCCACATTTGCCTTTTTAACAAGCAATCTGTATGCTGATCTGACCGAATAAATACCCGTCTTCTCTTCAACCCACGACCAAACATCATCAAAATTATCCCTTGGCCTAGGTATGCATAGAACTGCATCAGCATCAGGAGCAAACAAGTACTTATTTATTTTAGTTGCATCCCAATTGCCCGCTCCATCAATAAGATCTGCCACCATCATAGGAGTGTGATCATCATCACACCGTCTTCCCAACGGTTTGAAGGACGGCATATTAGGAATCCATCTATCCTCCCAAATAGAAGTGGATTGACCATTTCCCACTATGCGAATTAAGCCTTGCAACAGCACATCACGACCACATATAATAGATTTCCATGTCCTTGATGCACTCTTAGGACAACCCGCATACAAGACATCACCATTAGGGTAATATCTACCCTTGAGGACCCGAGTACACAGACTCTCTGGATTCACTAGTAGACGCCAGGCTTGCTTCCCCAACATCGCATCATTGAATAACTCAAAATCACGGAAGCCCAGACCTCCTGCACATTTTTGAACAGCCATCTTATCCCAAGACATCCAATGCATCCCTCGTTTACCACTCCACCAAAATTTGGACCCTATGGTCCTTAATTTGGAGCACAGCCCCTTAGTGAGCTTGAAACAGCTCATAGAGAAGGTTGGTAGAGCCTGGAACACGGACTTTAACAAAGGTTCCTTACCCCCATATGAAATTAACCTCGGGCACCATCCTTGAACTCGTGATCTAGCCCCTTCCATGATATGATCAAAATTTCGATCAGTCAACCGGCCAACTGCCGTAGGTAAGCCAAGATACTTCTCAGAAAGGGCTTCACGGTCAATACCCAATACATCCCTAATCCTCAACCGCACTGAATTGGGAGAATTTGGGCTAAAAAAGATGGAACTTTTATCTTTATTAACACACTGTCCAGATCCATTCGCATAAATATCCAAAATCTCAGACAGTCAACTCGCACTCTTATCATCAGCCTTTAAGAACACCAAGCTATCATCAGCAAATAACAAATGGGAGATCTACGGGGATTTATAGCTAACTCTCAGCCATCTGTCCACCCAACCATTGTTATAATACTTCAGCATACAAGAGAGCCCCTCTCCACAAATCAAGAATAAATAGGGGGGAGATAGGATCACCTTGACGTATACCTCTCGTAGGCTTGAACATTGGAAGTAGTTCACCATTGACTTTAACTTCTAGGCTAACTGAGGTCACACATTTCATAATCAACGAGACAAAACCCTCCGAGAAGCCCAAAGTTTTCAGCATACATTCCAAATACGGGCATTCCACTCTATCATAGGCCTTCATCATATCCAGTTTGGCCGCACAGAAAGATGTCTTTCCTCTCTTCCGACGCATACAGTGGATACTCTCATATGCAATCAGAATGTTGTCAGAGATTAGCCTCCCTGGAACGAAGGCAGATTGCTCCTCGGAAATAACCTCATCCAATACAAGGCGTAACCGATTCGCAATAACTTTCGAGCATATTTTATATATCACATTACACAGAGCAATAGGACGGAACTGTGAAATTAGCTGTGGTGATTTTACCTTTGGTATCAAGACTATCAGAGTCCTATTGATAATTTCAGGAAGATCGCCGCCATTAAGAAAATCCAAGACCGCAGCTGTAACGACCTCCTTCACCAAAGTCCAGTGGCACTGATAGAATCCAGCAGTATACCTATCAACCCCCGGTGCTTTCGACGGCCCCATTCCAAACAAGGCATGTTCCACCTCATCTTCCTCCCATTCCCGATCCAGCTGCATATTCATAACAGCAGAAACCTTTTTTGGCACACATCGCGTGACCGACTGCACATCAAGATTATCTTGGGCCTTGAACAATTTAACATAAAAATCCTTAATAATATCTTGCACTTTCTCCTTGTCTTCCTGCAAAGTACCATCTTCACCACACAAAGCCCTAATTTTATTTTGATGTTTACGTGCAGAAGCTTTGGCATGAAAAAACCTCGTATTTCTGTCACCTTCCTTTAACCAATCAGTTCTAGATCTTTGCTTCGCCATAATCTCCTCTCGAAGCAATAGTTCCTGAATCTGGTTAGCAAGTTCCTTCTCTCTCTGGGAGCTACCACGGTACAAGACATTCCGAAGCTCATATTCATAATCTTTTCGAGCTTTACGTAACCTCTTCCTAATGCTCCCAAACTTTTTCTTACTCCAATCACACAGACAGAACCGCATGCTATCTAATCTGTTCACTACACTGACCAGACCTGGTGCAGAACCATCCCCGGCCGCCCACTCATCCACAACAGTTTTCTCATATGACTCTTCTTGTGACCAAGCGTTTTCATAACGAAACAATCTTGGTGCATCAGATACATCTGCCTGCTCTTTACGAAGCCGCGAGATCAAGAGGCAGTGATCAGATTTAGGAGACGGTACATGACGTACTGTCGTCTCCGGGTACACATTAATAAAACTAGCAGAAGCTAGCATCCGATCAAGCCTCACTTTAACGTTTGAAACCCCTTCCTGTTTATTATCCCAAGTATATGGGACACCTTGGAAACCTAGGTCAACAAAACCACAAGCATCAATTGCCTCCCACTGTGTTTGGATGTAAGAATTTTGGCTTGGAATCGTGAAATCTGGAATTGAGGATCAGTTTCCTCCGTTTGGGTTGCCCTCTGAATTGTTGCCTGGAAACGGAAGAAAATTCCGAGCCCCCGCTGCCTCCCGTGTAAAGAGCCCGCCCACGATTCCGAGGGGGTGACCTCCGAATCGCGTGGAAACAGAACCCGCACGTACCGGTTCGCTCGAGAAACAGAGCAAGGCCCTCCTTCCCCGACGCAAACCTCTCCCTCCCCGACGCGAGCGAAGCCAGCGACCAGGGACTCCGGCGGCGGCGCGCAGGTTAGGCCTCCCTTCCTGTCTCCCTTCCATGGACTACCCTCTCCCTAGCTTCCCTCCTCCACGCCCTATCGTCCTCGCGCCTATTCCCCCCAGCCATCCCTCCTCCTTGCCGGGTCCTAACCCTAAATCTCGGGCATGACCAGACGCCGACGAGAGGGTGAACATCGGTGGCGGGAGGGTGAAAGGTGGTGGCGGTGGTCTGGGTATTCTTGGCCATCTTCTCCACTGAACCCTCCCATTGCAGCAGCCATAGCGTGGAAATTAGCGGATTAGTGTGTTGAGTATTGCAGAGCTAACATGTATACAAACCACAATACTTTGCTAGATGGTGTCGATTAATATTCACATTGGATTAGGCCAAACGGCTTCTACAGAATACAGAGAAACGATGTTGCCACTACTGACTGATAATGGTGCTTATTTAATTCATTGGTGCTTCTCGTGCTAAGTAAAGTATGCTGTCGAATCATGATATAAATTGTAGAGTGTATCTGCTATTTGATGCTTCGGAATATTTTAATGGTGTGTAAAAATAATATATAAACATCAAATATATGCATACTATTTTGCATACATGTAGACAAGTTTATATTGTCAAAACTCAACAAAACACACAATTCCATGGTTTATACATCCAAACAGAATTTGGTGCTACCCCTTTGTTTCCAATAGAAAATTCCATGCAAATCCAAACAACGGAATTGGAAATTGAGGTCATTTCCTTTCCATCCTGGATTGGAATCTCCAGTCCAATTCAATTCCAAGCAAAAATTCATACATCCAAACACAGCATAAGGGTTATCTTTCCTAATCCTGTTATATTCTTCTAATTTGTACGAATTTTGCTGGTATTTGTGCATGGACAGAACTCTTATATTTCCCCCTAATAGCTCTGATCTTCTTACATTCTCCCCTGATCGATTTGTTTTTAGCTCTTAGTTCACGTGAGGTTCACGGTCTTGGTACGAACCACCGAGTAAGCGCAACCTTTCAGTGGTGTATTTCTAAGGCCCAATATTTCTAAAGTCTGGCGATTTCTTGCCCCATCCGTACATACTCCGCCCCTGCCTCCAGGCCGAGCACCACCTCCCTCGCCGCCGTCGATCCTCCACCTCCAGGCAGAGCACCACCTCCCGCCGGACCAATAAGAAAAAGAGCCAAGCACCTCCATCCCGAGCGCCTCCTTGCTCGGACGTGGTCCGATCTCGCCGCCGGCTTCCTCCCCACGCCCTCTGCCGCCACGACGCCGACGTGCCGCATCCTCCTCGCGCTCCTTCCTGCGACGGGCCAACGTGGTGGCGGGTAAGCTTCTCCCCCAGCCTGGTGAGGAGCTCCGAGCGAGCCGCCGGCCTCAGTTCCGAGTGCCCGACCACCTCCTCTGACCACGTCTTCGCCGCCGCAACAAATCAGGCAAAAAAAACCTCACAACGGTTACAAGGCTGGTATAATACTGCTCCTACCAAGCCCACACAACGGTGGCCCTCGGCCCATCTCGTAACCTAGACCCAGGTTACAAGCCGCAGAAGCTCTCCCGGACGTTTTCGTCCCCGTGCATCTCCTCCGCGTCTGCGCGACGCTAACCTGATGGCTGAGCGCGTGCTTTAGACGCAGAGCGCCGACCACCAAGCGTCGCCTCGCCGATACACCGTCAACTTGTCTCTGATCCGGCTTCTGTTCGACCGCCTCCGACGAGACTCCCGGGATTATATATCTCCCCTTGCCCGTCCAGTCCTCCTGTCGCTGGAGACTCGCTGCCTCGCCACTCCCGACGAGAATCCACGCCATTGCCCGCGGTGCAGCGATTCCTCACTTCTCCGGCCCCGCCCACCGAACCCTAGCCGCTAGCAGGGAGGCGCGGCGGCAACGCCATTCCTGTCCTGCCCGTCGCCGGCGGCGTGCAGCAGCGGGGCCAGCACCCGGCAGACGCTCCAAGCCTCCAACGGAACTATGGCAGTCAGGTTCACCTTCCAAACTTTACAATTGCGGATTTGGTGCTTGTGTTCATACCTATTCTGATTGATTCTCTAGGTTTTGTTGTCCGATGAATTGTAGCCAAATGTAGAATTAATGTATATATTGTACCTACTAGAATTGTAGTCAAACTGAACTGTGAATTTTAATTATGCACCTAAGATCATATTGTCCTATTGGTGTGGTAGATATAGGAAATATTTATGTCAAGTGTGGATCACCCTGCTTTAGCATCCTGGATTGCATCGCTGCTTGTGACACCCCCAGTTCCTCCATCTGAGCTGCTGTTTGTCGAG
This sequence comes from Avena eriantha, assembly GCA_910589775.1. Taxonomy (NCBI): domain Eukaryota; kingdom Viridiplantae; phylum Streptophyta; class Magnoliopsida; order Poales; family Poaceae; genus Avena; species Avena eriantha. The sequence continues at coordinate 371,084,665 of OU342745.1, forward strand.
ACTGACCCGCCTCCTCTGCCCTCCCTCTCCTGCAGTGCGTTCACTCGTATGGAGCTGCGGTGCCCCAGGGAGCTGGACCCCCGCCCGAGCTGGACCCTTGGTGATGTCCTCACCGAGCTCGATGCTCTCCAAGCCACCCGCCAGGCCGCACCGCCCACGCCCCTCAAGCAGCCGCCAGAGTGGTATATGTGTCTCTCTCCGCTTGTTTGACTTCCGGCTGCATCTGACTGTACTTTCTTTTTTGGTTTATTTAGGGCTAGCAGCGCGAGGGAGAAGGCCTTTGTGATGCGTGTTGAGGAGGAGGACGACTCAGAAGAGGAAGACGATAACAGTGATGAGGTTGCACGGGCTCTTGTGACCACCGGAGCGAGGTTCTCATGTAATGATCTTGAATTGAGGTGAGAGTTTGATACTGCAATTTGGTTCCCGCAGTTGCATTTATTTTCTTAATGAAAATCGTGTGTCCTAGTTTGCCAATATCACCTGACCGATTGTTGTGTTATATTAGAGTTGGACCCTCTGACATTTGGTAAGCTTTACCCCAACAAAAAGGAAGACATTTAGTATGATTTTCAGATTTTGACCAGTAGCCTGTGTGCTTGCAAGAAAGATAGCCTTTGGTAGGAACATCTCCTAATTAAAATGATACCATTAAGCCATTAGCTATGCCTGCAACATTCTTGTTTGCTCTGCGAAATTGTTGAAGTCTGCCATATATGGTTTTATGCATTTCATGTTTTGGAAGGCTCTCTTTGACACTGAACTGATTTTTGGAAAAATTAATGTTCGTCTACTTGGTTATCTTTCAATCAATTTGTAACTTTTCATTGCAGAGCACGTAAGATGAAACGTGAGAGGACAGTCAACCCGATGTATCACATTAAATTTTATGTATAAACAAGAGGCAATAAACTTTCGTGAATTCTCATCTGCATCATCAAAGCTTAAAAGATAAGCACGTCACAGTTCATTAACCACATACTAAGCCTAAGTCATCTACCATTTGCTTATTCCTGGCAGCTTCGAAGAATCAGGAGATGAATTAGACTGCAGTGGGACATCATACAGTTTGATGGAGAAAAGGAGCATAGAGAAGAGCATTCTGCTTGAGCTGGAACGCGAGCACCATCTCAAAATTCAAGTGTGTACTAGGCATTCTACTCTGTTGTTCATATCTAATAAGTTGTTTGTTTTCTTCTCTTCACTCATGATGTTTGACCTTCAGGAGGAAGTTAGAAATAAGCTATCCTCATTGGAGGTATGCCACCAAAATGAAATTCAGAGAACAATTTCTGCATTTGCTCGGCTTCAGAAATATGCAGAATCGCGAAAAGAGTTGGATAGAAGACTTGATGTCCAGTTCCAGAGAAAAATGTATGTTCTCTCTTACCTATCATTTCTAATGCTTCTCAAAAAAACTACTGTACCCTCTGATCCAAATTAATTGTTGCAGATTTAGGCAAAATGTTGCCTAAAATCTGTCTAGGTTCACTGAACCTGCGACAACTAATTTGGATCAGAGGTAGTATTATTTTTTCTAAATATTTCAGAGAAGTTCTATTATTTACTGGATCTTTGGTGAATAACACATTTAAGATACAAAGGAAGTTCTCATACTATTCCAGTGTTAAGCTTCATGATAGTATTATTTTTTGTTAGTAATTTTTGGCACATAACAAAGCTAATTGGCTAGTTATGTCCTAGTTTGTCAAAACTGCAGTGTTTGCAATGGTGGTTTCTTTGTGAAATTATCTCATCTCTATTTATGATGACTCTGTTTGTTTGATGGCATAGGGAGTTTATGGAATGGAAATTGATGCAGTTTGTTTCTAATATTCTGTTTAAATCCGTTTATAACTCATGAGTGAAAAGATGTACATTTTTACGAAAGGCAGAAGGTCGTAAAACTTGCTTTATAGGCGTTTTTTTTTTCCAAAATAGTTATATGTACAACTACTGGACACATCTCCGCTAGATTGATTGGATGACTGATGACTAATGCCAGCATGCCGCTAGTCTATTTGGTTCAATACTCTGTTTAGTGTTTCTTCCACTATATACAGCATCCCTGATTATAATTTTGTTTAAACATGGTACTTATGTGAGCAAGGAGATTTTTTCTAAGTTTATTGTTTCAACGTTCAAGTGCGACCTGCAATAAATTTGCATAATGAGTTTGTTTTTTGCTTACAACTGGTTGAACTTCGCCATGCCTAATATATAAGTAACTAAATATACTCTATGACCTAAGGTTTTTGACTGCACAAAACAATGTTTGATTATCTAATCTGTTCGCTTGGTAGCATATCCATCTTAGCATCCTAACGGATCTTCTATTGGGGCCTTTATATCTTTTCTAACAAGTGTCTTCTTTTCTTCTCCAGAATGGCATTTGCCTGCTTGTTTTAGGATTATGTTCTGTTAAACTATCAATTTTGTAGATGTCTGCATTGTTATTACAACATCTGATAATTATACTTTAAAAGCCTAACATTCTAGTTCATTGTTAAAATATCAATTTTGTAGCTTGATTGGGTTTGTAGATAGATTGTCTTTGTGAGTCACAGACTCGCATGATAGATGTTGCACTACTTTGTAACGCTTCTAATCTATAATAATCGTCTCTTAGACTCAGTATCATGTTACTTTATGCTTCTTGCAGTGCAGAAGTACTCGATAAACACTTGTCTATGGTCCAAAGCGATCATGAACAAAAATCCCAGATTGTGGAACGTAGAATAAGAGATGATGCCGCTGTTGAAGAAGCTAAAAGAAGGGAGCAATCAATGAAGGAAGAAAAAATAAAGCAGGAAAGGACCAAACTAGAAGCAGAGGTTTGTTTGCTCATATTTGGTATTAAGTAGATCTGTTCGTACACACATGGTTCGGTAATTTGGGGGCTTAGTCCATTTTTGTTAGGTGTGGAGTGGGTTGGTCTGTTCCATCTAATTTTTTGTTGGTTGCTGTTACCTTTTTCCTCCAGTTTTGTATTCTTTTTTCCTCAGATTTTACTACCAATTGTTTTCTCAGGAAAATATTCTTCCTTTACTGCTAGTCAGTTAAATGCCTGCGCAATTAACCTGAATCTTCATGAACGGTGACGCAGGCCAGGCAGAAGGCAGCTGCAAAATTAGCAGCTGAAGCACAGAAAGCAGCATATGAGGCTGCTAAAAAGGAAGCTTTAGAAAAAGAAGCTGCTAAATTGAGGGCAGAAGCAGTTTCCACATCTGGCCAAATGTCTCAGAACAGTGTTGCACATGCAACAATGGTAAACAGTATTGAAATGAAATCAGACTTGCCAGGTGCGTCACACTTCTGTAGAACTGATTTCTCAAGCCGGGTCAGTTCGCACACAATAATTGCTATCCCCTTCACCCATTTCAGGAAGCTGTGGTATAAGTTGAAAATAATTCATGGATGTTCCCTGACATAGCAAGTACACTTGCAAAATCTGATACAAAAATAAGAAACTAGTTCAGCATCCATGCCATTTTTTACAAATATTCCACTATCTTTTGAAGTAGGAGAAAAATAGAGAGTAGGGTGCGTGTCAACCTGGGTGGAGATACACATTTTTGGACAAGTTATTTCTTATACTGGTTCTCAACTACATCGCTATGGCCCCATTCTTAAGTAGAAAAGTGGGCAAAGTGTTTTCCCTTGTCTGAGGAAAAAGCTAAACTTTTATCTGTTGTATCTTGATTTATGGGGATTGCTGTTAATTAATTAATTGTCATATTTATACCAGGGATCAAAGTTTATGCTGATAGTTCTGCATTAAAAGCGGAATCACGGAGGCGTGCATTACAAGACCAAGTGCCATCAAACATTTACCTCAGCAAGGTGTTACTTTCTCTGAAGGATCTATGTCTTCAATTGCAACAATTTGGAACAACTTGCTGCAACTGGTTGATTTGATAATTTTGATATGTCGACCCTTTCTCAGTTTCCATTGCACTACTATATGTTAGTCCCTGACCTATATGTTATACTGTGCACCTGTATGTCTGTATTTGACTGATACCATGTTATATTGTGCAGGAGTTCAGCCGACATGACCGACAAATTGGAAAGTCTATCAGTAAACTTATGCCAACTACTGACAGTGTCAAGTGAGCATACAACTTACAAATTATGTACTTCTTAATCCTAGAGTTCAGTTCAGATAAGGACATGTGAAATACAAGAAACCTACTATTGCACCTTCTTCAATTTTTCAATAATAAGCAAAAGCATGTTTTGGCTGCATTCTTGGCTCAGCACTAGTTACTACCAAGACCTTGTTTCTTGAAGAAAAAAAATGCTTGTTTCTGTTGCTAAGTGACAAATAGAGATATCAGTGCCTTAGATAATTAGTTATGCATATAACATAGTTAAGTCAAGATGTAGAACTTATAAAACCATAACGTGTTTTAAATAAACGCCACAATGGATCAACGGAGAAATTCAATGCTCTTGCGGAAAGTGAAAGGATTGCTATTATAGAAAATTGCGAGGGACTGAATTGTTGTTCTGTTCATTTGAAAGATAAATATATATTGTAGCGATTCCAAATGGTTTGGGAAATGAGAAGTAGGGGTTACGTCACTGTTTTGTATGACTACATAAGGAACCATAATGGGATCAACATGCGACCATAATAGGATCAAGATGCCACCATAATGACCTAGCATTGTTTACCTCAACTATTCATGATAGTGTTTATCCGGCACGGTCCAGTTCCAGTAGCTTGCACCATTCAATTACTCAAGTTGTGGATACATGCTTTTAAGCATCTGTTCTGTTAGTTTTACCAGCATGCCTGCAAGGTTATTAGTTCTGATTTATTGTTCACTAATCCTCCTTTTCTCAATTGGGTGTGTATGATAAATAGTTAAATACAAATACTAGTTAGTTACCTTTTGTTCATACCAGTTGCTGTTTACTTCAATATATCATCTGAGCTCTTATTAATCCTTACTTAATTCTTCCTTTCAGAGCCAGGGCTAGTGAGCTTATTAAAGCTTTAGATGGACAAGATTGTCCTCACCCAATTGCTTGTCGTTTATTCGCAGACAAGGTAGCTACTTTATCTTTTTTATTTTTAGGGTCTACAGCATGATCATGCATGCATGGCTACTAGCAGGATTGGTTCTATATAAGTGCGAGTAGAGTTACACACTTACACTTGTTAATCCAAGCTTAAACACTTGCTTTGTGAAATGTTAATTGTTCACCTGGGATGTACACTAGAGCACTGTAACCATTTTGTAATGATTCTCTTAGGAGGCTTGTAAACCAAACTCTTTCTTTGCAATGAAAAGAAACGCAAAGTCTATGCGTTTTCTCGAAAAATGTTAATTGTTAGCAAATCATGTTTTTCTTATTTAGCTTATATGTACTTCCGCTGTTCTGGGGGAAACATGATATTACTACTTAACTTGCATTTACATAGTCATTATATTACAGTCTAGATGATGTGATTTCTGGTAGCTGCTATTTTTGTTCTGGACACACTGGCACCCATGAATGAAGTGAAACTAGCTGCGGACTGCCATTCGTTTTAGTCCTTAACAATGTAATTATTTCTCCTGCGTGGAACATTAGCAAATATAATATGCACATTTGTATAATTACTAAGATAGATAAATATGTCTCAGGGAAGATACAGCAGCACATCACCTGTTGTATTCAGAACCCTCCCATACTGCTACCATGCTGTGCAGGGTTTGGAAAACCAAAACTGTCAGTTGCTGGTCGGTAACCCTGGACTGATGAGTTCAGGATTTCTAGGCTATCGTTCTGGTTGAGCATCTAAAATCTCTCTTTGATTGTATTATTGAATGAAATGTGTATAATAGTACTCCCTCCATCCAGAAATAACTGACTTGGATTTGTCTAGATTCGAATGTATCTAGACGCATTTTAGTGTATAGATACATTTGAATCTAGATAAACTCAAGTCAGTTATTTCTGAACGGAGTGAGTACCTATGATTCAACCATTTGAATATGAAACATCTCAAGAAAAGTTGCGGAGAAAACGAACAGGTTTTCGAGGCAGAAACCACCTGCTTTATAGGTGTCAACCATACGTTATTCCAATTTCACGTAATTAACTTCTTACTGACTCATGGATAAATTCTTAAATTTCCAAGTTTTGGAATGGCATTAGCATTTTCTTCTTCTTTGCATCATGGTATTAGCTGCATGTGTTGTGTGTGCATGGCCAGGTTATTTTTATAGGAAAGATATAGGTCAGATTAGGGTTACAGATTAGTATCCTTTGGATTAAAAGTTCCTTGAGGACTAAGTAAGCTTCCCAATATAGCAGGGGCATGTAGCATATCCATTTATGATCAAGCATTTGACTAGTAAACTAGTCTTTGTTAGTCGCTGAATTCTAACTCTCATCGAGGGAGAGGATGACACAAGGAGTTGGGGCAATTTTCTGGTTTCTATTTCTCACACAAACTCACACAAATGCCATACCAACCTGAGGGGTTGGGGATACATACTTATAGGCTGCTAACCAGCCAAGAATATGCTAGATGCTAGTCTAAGATGCTAGTCTAAAGGCAGCAGTCAAGGATGCTCTATCTAACAACCAGTCCTTGATGCTCTATCTCTAACTGCTAGTCCTTGACACAAGGACCATGTGTGCTGTCCCACAAAGACCATAGGACAGAGACTTATCCATCATTCTCCCCCTAAGTCTTGTGCGTCGTCTTGTGGGAAGGCTGGACCATCCCAATCCTGGAGCAGAGTCCGACGAACGCGATCCGCCCAAGAGGCTTGGTGAGCAGATCTGCAAGCTGATCCTTGGTGTTGATGTAGCTCACCGTGATGCTCCCGTCATCCAAACAGCTTCGGATGAAGTGGTACCTCACCCGGATGTGTTTGCTCCGCTCGTGGAACACGGGGTTCCTCGCCAGGGCCAGAGCGGACTTGCTGTCCACCCTGAGCTCCACCGCTCTAGTGTCTCGACCGAGGAGATCACCAAGCAGTCGAGCGAGCCAGAGCGCCTGAGTGGTAGCGGTGGAGGCCGCTATGTACTCGGCCTCGCAGCTAGACATGGCCACCACCTGCTGCTTGACTGACTGCCAGCTCACAAGGCACTTGCCGAGGAAGAAGAGGATCCCGCTTGTGCTCTTGCTGGTGTCGATGTCGCCGGCGTGGTCGCTGTCGCTGTACCCGACGAAGTGTGCCGCCCCAGGGCACCTAGGGTAGTAGAGACCGTGGTCGAGAGTCCCCGCAATGTAGCGGACGATCCTCTTCACGGCCTGCTGGTGCTCCGTTGTCGGTCGCTGCATGAACCGACTAACGTAGCCGACGGAGAATGCCAAGTCCGGCCGTGTGTGGGCGAGGTAGCGAAGGCTCCCCACAAGACGCCGGTACTGCGTAGCGTCCACCTCCTCCGTCGTGCTGTCGCGGCTGAGCTTCAGCCTCTCCTCCATCGGAGTGAGGGCTGGGTTGCAGTCGGTGAGCCCAGCTAGCTCAACGATGCGCTTGGCGTAGGCGGTCTGTCGAAGCGTGATCCCGGAGTCGTCCTGGTGCACCTCGATTCCCAGGTAGAAGGAGAGGGGCCCCAAGTCACTCATCTGGAAGGTGGCCTTCATCTCTTCCTTGAACGCCGCCACCTCCGCATCCTTGGTGCCGGTGATCACCAAGTCATCGACGTAGACGCCCACTAGCAGGGCATTTCCTCCATTGCCCCGCCGGTAGACGGCTGCCTCGTGCGGGCTTTGCTCGAAGCCCATCCCCTTTAGCGTGGAATCCAACTTGGCATTCCACGCCCTCGGTGCCTGCCGTAAGCCGTAAAGAGCCTTGCGCAGGCGGAGCACCTTGCCCTCCTTGCCGGGGATCGCAAATCCCGGCGGCTGGTGCACGTAGACCTCCTCCTTCAAGTCACCGTTAAGGAACGCCGACTTGACATCCATGTGATGGACACGCCAGCCCTCCTGGGCAGCCAGCGCAAGGAGGAGTCGCACGGACTCCATCCGTGCCACGGGAGCGAAGGCGTCGTCGAAGTCGACCCCCTCCTGCTGCACGAAACCTCGTGCCACCAAACGAGCCTTGTGCTTGACGATGGCGCCAGCTTCATCCCTCTTCAGCTTGAACACCCACTTAAGGGTGATCGCGCGGTGACCATGAGGGAGGTCAGCAAGCTCCCAGGTGCGGTTCTGCTCAACCGCATCCATCTCCAGCTGCATCGCGGCGCGCCATGCCGCGTCTCTCTCGGCCTCTACAAAAGACCGAGGCTCGCCTTCATCACACGCAAGGTGCAACTGCGCCTCCAGGTCGTGTGGCACCAGTCCCGGCACCGGCTGGTCGCCGAGAAGGTTCTCCATCGTGTGGTACCGCAGCGGCTCGCCGTCGTAGTACGCGTCGATGCGCCCCTCGTCGTGAGGGAGCGGGGAAGCGAACTCCACCGGGCTGTGCTCGGCGTGAGCTGGTGGTGGAGTAGACGTCCCCGGAGGGGTGGCTGTCGGTGCTGGAGCACGAGGCGTCGCCGGCTGTGCTGGAGTCGACGAAGGACTCGTCACAGCTGAAGTCGTGGTCGGAGAGCGTGGTGCTGCCGGGGTCGATGAAGACTCGGGGGCTGAGGTAGGCATGCTGGGCGAAGAAGAGCTACCTACTCCCCCAGCTCCCTCGAAGTGGACGTGCTCGACAATGAAGTCGTCATACGTCGGAGTCGAGTCGTCATCCACCACCTTGTCCCACGCCCATCCTCGCCCTTCGTTGAACACAATGTCTCGCGCCGTGCGCACACGCTGTGTCTTCGGGTCGAGGATGCGGTAGGCCTTCGAGCCCTCCGCGTAGCCGATGAACACTCCCGGAATGCTCCTGTCGTCGAGCTTGCCGATGTGGCCAAGCTCCTTGGCGAACGCGAGGCAGCCGAAGACCCGCAAGTGGGAGACCGCCGGCTTGCGCCCATGCCAAGCCTCGTACGGCGTCCTGCCGTCGAGCGCCTTGGTAGGCGAGCGGTTGAGGATGTAGACAGCCGTCACCACCGCCTCTCCCCAGAAGACAGCCGGCATCCCTCTCTGCTTGAGGAGGGACCGGGCCATCCCCACAACCATCTGGTTGCGCCGCTCGACGACGCCGTTCTGCTGTGGACTGTACGGCGCGGAGTGGTGACGCTGAATGCCCTCATCAGCGCAGTACGACGCGAATTCAGCCGCTGTGAATTCGCCGCCGTTGTCGGTGCGCAGCACGCGCAGCTTGCGACCGCACTCCGCCTCTGCAACAGCCTGCACGCGCCTGATGGCGTCCGCAGCCTCTCCCTTGCTGCCGAGGACCATCACCCACATGTAGCGGGAGAGGTCGTCGACGAGCAGCAAGAAGTAGCGTCGTCCTCCCGGTGTGGCCGGTGTCACCGGGCCACACAAGTCCCCGTGCACGAGCTCGAGCCTCTCCTTGGCTCGGAAGCTCGCCCTCTGGGGAAAAGGGGTCCGCCTATGCTTCGTCATCACACAGACGTCGCAGAACTGCTCCACATGGTCAAGGCACGGTAGGCCTCGCACCATCTCCATGGTACTGAGCCGCTTCAGAGCCTCGAAGTGAAGGTGCCCGAAGCGCTCGTGCCACTGCCACGCCTCGTCGTCCCGACGGGCGGCGAGACAGAGGGGTTGTGCCACCTGCACGTTGAGGACATAGAGTCGATTCGCACCTCTAGTTACCTTGGCAAGAAGGCGACCATGGCGATCCCAGATGCGTAGGATCCCATGCTTGATCAGCACGCTCGAGCCGTTCTCATCCAGCTGTCCCAAGCTGATGATGGAGTTCCTCAACGCGGGAATGTAGTAGACACTGGTGAGCAGCCGGTGCTCTCCAGTCTTGGCGGTGAAGATGATGGAGCCGACGCCCTTAATCTCCACGGCGGAGGCATCCCCAAACTTGACGGAGCCTCGCACGCTGGGGTCGAGCTCGGCGAAGAACTCCCGTCGACCAGTCATGTGATGGGTAGCGCCAGTGTCTAGGCACCACCCGTCAGTCCTGTCGCCGCCGGAGCCATCGCCGAGGAGGGCGTGTGCCTTTGGCTCGTCAAGGTGGAGGAGAGCCGCCGCGGCTGGTGCCGCTGGAGTTAGCTCGATGCTTGCATGTGCCATGAACAGAGCCGGCTCCTCCTCCGCCCGTGCGAAGTTGGCCTGGCCGCGTCGTGGCTGTCGACAGTCCTTGGCCCAATGGCCAAGCTGGCCGCAGTTGCGGCAGCTGTCGTCTCGTGCCGGCTTCTGCTTGCCGGCGGCGCCGCCCTGGGCGTCTTTGCGCGCCTTGCGAGGCTTGCCGCGCTTGCGGCCGCCTGTCGTGGAAGAAGGCTCCCCCTTCTTCCTATCACCTTGGCAGGCATCCCACTGCTCTCGAGTGAGAAGTAGCTTCCCGCCAGTGGTGATGGACCCTGACTGAGGCTGTGGCTCGTCAGAGTCGACGACCTTGAGGCGACCTATCGCCTCCTCGATCGACATCGTGGAGAGGTCCAGCAGAGACTCGATCGAGCGAGCCATCTGCCTGTACTTCTCGGGAACGCAGCGAAAAAGCTTCTCGACAGCTTTCTCCTCGTTGTAGGTGTCCTCGCCGAACTGCACCATCTTCTGCAACAGAGTGTTGAGACGGAGAGCAAAGTCATCAACGTCCTCACCTGGCTTGAAGGCCAGGTTCTCCCACTCCTTGCGAAGTACTTGCAGTGTGGACTTGCGGGCGCGGTCGCTGCCTATGCGTGCCGCAGCGATGGCGTCCCAAGCCTCCTTGGCAGTCCGCTTGTTGGAAAGCGAGAACTGCATCTCGGGCGGGACTGCAGCGAGGAGGGCGTCCAGCGCCCGTCGATCTTCATGGTGATCGACGTTGGCATCCTGGACTGCCTCCCACATGTGCCGCACTTGGAGCCGGACCTTCATGACCGCGGCCCACTCGACGTAGTTGGTTTTGGTGAGGGTAGGCCACCCAACACCGGGACCAACGTCCCTGACCACAGTCCGGACCTCATGGAGGCCGCGGTCTTGGTCGTTTCGGCCGCCGTCGCCGCACGCGCCTCCTCCGGGAGCGCCACCACCGTGCGTGCCTCCTCCAGGAGCGCCACCGCCGTGCGTGCCTCCTCCAGGAGCGCCACCGCCGTGCGCTTGGGCATGCTCGGCGGCCCACCGCGTTGTCCGCTCGCCGGCTGCGTCGTGGTTTCCGTCGACGCTGCCGTCGCCTGAAACGGAGCCGCTGATGCTGCCGCGCAGAGCCTGGACCTCCGCCGCTGCCTCACGTGCTGCATCCTCCGCTGCTGCTGCTTCCACTTCCGCTCTGGCTGCTGCCAGCTCTGCTGCTGCCAGCCTCGACGCCCTTGCTGCCGCCGCGGCGGTTGCTGCCGCCACTCGCTCGCGCTCCTCTGCCGCGGCGAGCTCGGCCTCCTGCCGACGCCGCGTGCTCGAGGTTACCGAGTGCTGAGAGTGGCTTGCGGACATGGCTCGCCGCTGGGGAGCTGCTGGGTGGAGAGGGGGCTGCAACCGACGAGCTGCTGCTCGTCTGCACAGAGAGAGAGGAGTGAGCAGAGGCAGCCGGAGCTGCTGCTACTGCCGGGGAAGGAGATGAGCAGGAGATGCTCAGGCTACAAACTAACTTGGCTCTGATACCACTTGTTAGTCGCTGAATTCTAACTCTCATCGAGGGAGAGGATGACACAAGGAGTTGGGGCAATTTTCTGGTTTCTATTTCTCACACAAACTCACACAAATGCCATACCAACCTGAGGGGTTGGGGATACATACTTATAGGCTGCTAACCAGCCAAGAATATGCTAGATGCTAGTCTAAGATGCTAGTCTAAAGGCAGCAGTCAAGGATGCTCTATCTAACAACCAGTCCTTGATGCTCTATCTCTAACTGCTAGTCCTTGACACAAGGACCATGTGTGCTGTCCCACAAAGACCATAGGACAGAGACTTATCCATCAGTCTTTTCCTATTTTTTCTCTCCCTCACCTCCTCCCCGGCTACCTTAGTTATGCTGATGATCCAATGCTCGTAACATCATCACCAAATTCTTACTGCTAGAGACAGTGCCCTTAATTACTGATGAAATTGTCTGCAATTTCCACTTCACTTCCCTTTACAATGTTGTATATTCTAGACCACAATCGTGAAGGTTTTTGTAGAGAACATGGAGTTATGAATTGAGATAAAGCTCATCAACTCAGATTGTGTATAATCTAGTATTTTGCTTGTTACATATTAACATGCTCTATTGTATCGCTTATGGCACACATAATAAAAAGAGGGCATTTTCAATAGTATGGGCCTACACATTTATACAAGTAACAGAGGAAGTGAGGATAACAACATTCAGTTAGTTTACAAGGTATTTTACTACTGAGAGTACTTGCTATGTAATGGCTAATATGATCTTAAGGGTTCTCTGTTGTTCCTGATTAGAATTTTTTTTGGCCTTCTTATATACTAGAGTTGAGATCCCTATGTGAGGTTGTCATTTTCGGACGTATTACTGAACTTCTACTTAATATTGTACACATCAAATGATTTACCTGGTTTTTTTTCGCAGATGATTTCAATAGTCAAGAGTCGAAATCCAAAGGACAAAACCTTCGGAAATTTGGCCTTTGCTTGTGGATATGTCATGCTGCTAGTCACAAATCAGGTATCTATTTTTATTTGTTTTATTGCAGTGTTATTTACCCAATAGTCATTGCCGAGTGAATTGATTCCTATAATTTGCTATTTAGTTTGTGTTAATTCAATGCTAACATTACTGTATAGTTGAACAAAGCTGAAAATTCTATTAACTTTCTGATAACATGGTTCTTTCTTACAATTCTGGTACATATGACATATCTTTGACATTCTGGAAGACAGAAGTGCACATGCTGCATTCTTGGTTACCTGGACTTATTGTGAGCTTGTGATAAAAATATTCTGTGGTGGAAATATAGTTTGCTTACATGACATATCAGCTCAAGTTGTGTTGAACTGAAGTCTGAAAACAATTACTTTTTATTTAATTTTATGCCAAGTTTAAAAGGTCTCTTTGAGTAGCTTAGATATAGAAGTGCCACTTGGCGCTGATAAACACAGGGCCACTGTAGATGTTCTGTCAAGGCATATGCTGTCAATTTGTCTGTCTAAAAATCAATTTTGCAACCTATTTCCTATGGCTTCAGACGCGTGCAGTGCTAGTATGATGATAATCAATCAGTTATACATTCCTCGCTTAACTCATCTTTTTACGCAGTTTGATAAGATGTACAAAGAAAATGCAGTCAATTTTTTTGTCATGTGACACGTGTTTGCTCAGGTACCAGATGCAATGGATTATCTTCTGGCAGAGTTCCACAAAGTTTGCATGTATACAGTTCCGAAGCATCTGCATGCTTTAAATGTAAGTCTAAAATATTGATGTGCTTCCTTATCTTATTTGGGGTAGTGAAAAGTCTAAAATTGTTTATGTTTTGGTGTTGCCATTTCTTGGACTATGTGCCAAAAGATACAAAATATTTCAACCCTCTGAACTGTATCTACAATATGTTTTTAAACTGTGAATGCACCTGGTTTTATGGCTCGAAAATATGTACTTTTCTGATATTAGTTTTGGCTCATGAATTTGGATTATCTCATGACCTGTAATTGCTTAGGCACAAGCACGAAACGCAGATTACTACAAGCTTATTGGCTACCAGGAGGAAGATGGAAAACTTCAGAGCACTGAGGCATATTTGGTAAACGTTGTTGCATACGTCAAGCTGTATGCTGCCATGATTCAGGTGTGTATAGTTCTTGTCAAGTTATACCAGTTTAATTAGTCGTTGGTGGTAGATATGTATTCAATGTTCTTCCTTTTCCCCAGCAATTGGATGTTTTCCTGTTAATTGCAGTCCATTAGCTATAATTCCAGCACAGTAATACACCGTATGTAAAATATAAATTATGGTTACCTTGGTTTGTGCAAAATATATATGGTAAACCTTGGCAAGTTATTATATACCATGATTTATGCTATTGCATTATTGTTTAAATAGAAGACTTCAAACTGTTGTTTTGCAATAGAAGAGAAACATAACTGCATAACTTTGTCTACAGACAGAAATCAAGGGTGTGCGGCATCCACATGGCTTAGCTGAGGGATGGAAATGGCTTGCGATGTTCCTCAATACTCTCCCAGCCATCACAGCCACTGCTTTTGCCCTTCATGCTTTCCTCAAGGTAGAAACCTGCACCAGGACTTTTGTGCTTTGTTTCTGACTGTCTGTTCATGCACACAATGTACCTGACCGTGATTGTGCTCTTTTTTTTAGACGGCTGGGTTTGCGCTTCACAAGAAATATGGATCCCAGTTCATGAAAATTCTAGATGTCATATCTCGGCAGTTCATACCAGCTTTGAAAGAACAAGGCTCGAAAATTCAGCCAGAGGCCATCAGTAATCTAGAAAATTATCTGAAGGACAAGAAACATCTGGAGGAGCCGGAAGGGCAGTACCTTGCCCAGCAGCTGCTATCAAAAGGGTACATGTGAAGATCAACACCGGATCGGCATGGAGCTATCAGCTATACGGTATATGGACGCCGGCCAGTTCGTTATCCATGATTAGCAGCAGCAGTTGCCAGCTGGTGCTCTATGTCCTCAGAAAGGCGCAGTAATATTTCGTCGAGGGAGCGAGCTGCAAGGTTATATAACTATAGAGAAGCCCGGGATCGTCTTGAAGATGAAGGCTGTTTTAGCTAGTCTTGATGTATCATCTTGAAGATAATTTTAGCTATCATGGGTTTCTTATATTTTTATGTGCCACACCCACATGTTAACTTGAACGTGAATTAGGATGAGTGGAGGCAATGCGATTTGTTGTATTGTATGTATGTACTGTGAGGGTCAAATCTTCTACTGTATCGGATTGCGGTCGATGTTATTCTAAATGCAATTCGTCTGCGCTGACAAGGTTGTCGTTTGTAAGGTTCAACACTATCACAAATGTCATACTATTGTTTGTGAATTATTGTTAGTAGTCACAGCAGCAGCCAGGATGTTCAGTGCAGTTCTGAAGCCTGTTTCAGGCTTGAGTGGATGCACCTGTTTCAGGCTAAAGTATCAGTCCAGTTATCCCCAGCCCCCACACTGTCTGCAGTTGCACACGCCCCTTGGCCAATTGCAGAGCCGAGTACGAGATGGGGATAAAGCTACCGCTAGAACCTCCTGTCTGTCTTTCTGAAAGAAAGCAAGGAAATGGCAGCGCCACCTCTCAGCCTCGCACGCCGCGTCGCCGGCGCATCCCACCCAGCGGCTGCTGCCGCGGCGCATTCCTCCTCCCGTTCCGGTCACCTGCGTCCTCGCCCGCTCCCTTCAAAGGTGCGTGGTTTTGCCCCCACTTGGCTCACTCCCCGTTTCCCTGTGCTTCTCATTGCCCTGAACTGCCGGTGCTCGTGTTGTGAGCGTGCAGAGGTGGAGCGGGGTGGTGAAGATGGGGGCTGCAGTGGGAGGCGGGCAGGGGGGCGGGGAGGAGGAGGAGACGAGGCAGGCCAAGGAGATGGCCGCCGCCAGGAGGCGGTGGGAGACGCTGGTGATCTCTCTTGTGCCTTTCTCTGGCCAAACTCCACCTAAAAATTTACAGTCATCTCGAAATTGCATCCATGTTTATAGCAGCTCAAGTTTCGCTGTTTGAATTCGGCATCCACGATCTAATATGTGTGGGTTTCTAAATGCTCGACTGCTGTTGTGTTTTGTATGCCTGAAGATTAGGGAGCAGAAAATTAAGACCCTGACACCGAGGGAAGCTGGCTACACGTTCAAACTGACGGACAAGGTCCTTCTGGATGTCAGGCCCTCCAACGAGCGCCAGAAGGTTCGTCTTTCTTGCTGCAAGTTATAAAAACCGAAAAGCTATTACTAGTGTTAGTTAAGCGTGGATGGTCTGACTTCTTTTTTTTGCTGTCCTTAATTTGATCGTACTGCAGGCCTGGGTCAAAGGCTCTACATGGATTCCTGTATTCGACGTGGACACATCGTCCGATCTGAATGGCCTCAGCAAGAAAGCGTTCAGCTTTGTGATGGGTATGCTAAATGAAACCCCATGCTGCCTTTTTGAGCTTTATTTGCCTTTTTTTTTCATCATGTAAGCCGGCATACAATAAGATCATAAACGGAATTGTTTTCCGGTGTGCACAATCCAGACTATTATTTGTGCATCAAACGCAACTACTAGACGTAAAACACATGTCTTCTGTTTCAAGATGGATGCTCTTTGCTGCGAAATTTATTGTGCAACTCTTAGATTACCACTATTTGTGATTTGAGACTTCAAGTGTGACTAAACTGTCTCGTCCATCTTGCACAGGCGGCTGGTGGAGTGGCATCTCAACAATGTCATTCAACAAGTACGGTTAAACATAAGTTAAACTTAAAGCCTCTACTGAATTTGTATCCTGGTACCAAACAGAGTGACTGACTTCAGACCAAACCTTCTAGGAACTTTGTACAGCAGGTTCAGGAGAAGTTCTCGAAAGATACGGATATTATCCTAGTGTGCCAGAAGGGGCTGAGGTAATTGCTTGTTAGATCGCTTACTGAGCTACTGATGCTTGATGGTTGTAATTCATATAACACACTGACAGCACATATACATGCTTTCTCACCTTGCTTTCCTTTGGGGAAGTTACATTTATTCTTATCTTGTCCTTTAAGAAGTATTTTTTTGTGTGTTTTTTGTCTCAGAACTCACCATGCAACAAGAAAGTTTTCTAGTACCATTTTCCTGGACATCAGCTTATACCAATCTTAAACTTGAGCTTGCTGTCTTGATATCATGCTTCTCATATTCACAAGCTGCCATTTCATTTTCAACATCCTGAATCTCCTGTCATTGTACTGAAAAGCCGGTGCCTGCAGTTTCCAGTCAGTTGTCCAATTGTTGCTACTGCTACATATTCTAGCGTCCATCATGGGATGTGCGCGAATCAAGATCTGGCGTAGAATTAGTGGGAGCTTTTTCTGCTGTTTCTGATTGAGTGTTCTGATTACCCCCAAAATTTGTCAGATCTATTGCTGCTTCAGAGCAACTTTACAACGCTGGTTTTGAAAATTTATTCTGGGTTCAAGGAGGACTGGAAGCTGCTGAAGAGGAGGTAGGACCCATCAGTTTCCCTCATCTGATATTTTGGAGCTCTATTAAGTTCATGCTTTTTTTTTCCTTTAGGACTTTGAGCGGGAAGGTTCCCAGCCTTTCAAGCTTGCTGGTATTGGTGGGGTTTCTGAATTTTTTGGGTAAGTTCCAGGACCTCGACTATTCCACCTATGATAGTGTCAGTGTGACTTTATTATTTTCTGAACAAAATGGGTACCGAGCAATGAGCTAGCCACCAAACTAAATCTTCAGCTATCAGATTATATTACACATGGATATAAGCACGGTAATGGGTTTTCTGATAACTATGAGATGAATGCAGATATGTTTTCAGCATACCACAAAAAAAGATTTAGCGTTATCCTCCAATAGTTACATGGCACCCATCAGGGTACTGATCCTAAATCTTATTTTGACAATTTCATTTCAGCTGGACGGATCAGCAACGTGCACAGGCTGCAAAGGAAGGATGGGGCTATCGGCTGCTCTTCACGGGCCGATTGGTAATTTCAGTTTGGAAGACACACACACACACACGAATTAATACTCCCTCCGATCATCCAGATTAATGTTCTAGTGCTAGATACATCCGAATCCAGACAAATCTAAGAACAATAATTTGGATCGGAGGAAGTATTGTTTTCTGCCAAAAATAGGTTTTTAATATAATATTCTTCTTGCTGGAACTACAGGTTGGAGCAATCGTGCTAGCAGATGCCTTATTCGTCGGTGCACAAAGTATTGGCCCTCTGCTTCAACAATTGCAGTCTCATTAACGGATCCATTTTTTCTCCGAGGAAAATACTGTGGTGTGCAAGCTAACTTGAAGGTGGCATTTCGGTCGTTGTCTTGAGAGACACCGAGCAGTTGCAGAAAGGACACGATGCCAGCCGTTCCAGGCCTGTAACCACGCAGAGACCGAATGTTCTTTCATGCTTATAGACGTATCTAGCCATGAATGTAGATCCTCGTTTGGTATGTAGGAATTATATGGATTCAGGCCAAACAGGTTAATTTGAGGAGTACAAATTTTGGTGGAAATCTTGAATCTCAAACTTTTATGAGAAAATGCTTGAGTATCAGATGGATCATGAAAACTAATCTCGGTTGCGAGGCACAACTCTGAGCCTGGCGGGTGATTCGCAAGGTGCAGCTTGACTTGGCTAAATGTCATGCTTGCAAACTGGCCTATGTTATTGATGCGGGGCAAACTGGCATTTATAGGGGGTGCTTTATTCGTCTAATAGTACATATAATCACATATGAAGTTAGGCAAGTTTGACAAGTGTTCTTAGAAAACATCTCTTTGTTGATTTTTTTTATATTCTTTGATACAACGTACAGGGCTAGCTAATATATAGAACAAAAGAGAGAATTATATAAAAAATGAATCAAGGCATGACCGAAAGTTCGAGCATTTATTCCTACCAGCCTTATGGATAACCATAGCTAGCTCCACCTTGTATTTATTTTTGAAATGTGAAAATATTAGCTCTGGTCCCCTTAGAAATGTGGCTATTCCTAACAAGTCCATATTGTTCAAGCAGCAAGAATCATTATTTTCATAAAGAAAGGCACATTTGACAAGTTAGGTGAGTGTTTGCTTCTAGCCACACACTAGGCAAGTTTTTTTTGGGAACATGTGTCCTCGACACAAAAGGTGTGCAAAGATTTTCTTAACCAAGATAAAGTGTGTCTAAGAATTTATGCAAGGGGTGAGTTGAATTTTTTTGGGTAAGATCTGTGTAACTCAATGAGACGACGGTACGGGAGAGATGAGAGAGAGGCGCTCGTGAGCCGACGGCTAAAACCATCTACGTCGGTGATGTCACCGGTCTGTCCAATTCTCGCGGGCCACAGCCTCTCGCGGACGGGAGGTCTCGTGTTTTGTTTAGACTGTTCTCAGTGTCTTTTTTAGGATGTTGAGACGGCGACTATGTCCTAGAGTTGGAATAAGGTCCTTCTCCTCATGTTCTCGCTCTGGTGGTGTGTCTAGCATCGCCGGCGGGCGCGTGGAGTCGTGTGTCCGGCGGATCTCTTCGGATCCAGTCTTTTTCGTATTCATTGGTGTGGTTTCAGGTTAGTCTTTTTTGATCTACGTTTGTCATCTTGGGTAATGGTTGCTGTTGTAGTACGCTGGTCCTTGGGGACTTAACCCGACGACTTTCCGTTTGTCTATTACAACAAGCTTTACCCGACTCCGTTGATTGAGGGGTGAAGATGACGACGCGCCTTTAGTTCGTGCTAGTGTATCTAGTCCAACTAGAAAATACCCCGCGCGTTGCAGCGGAAATATCTTCAAAAACTACATTGTATATAATACGTATAGAACTTGAAGTTTTCTAAAAGAATTTATAGAGAAAGATTGAATTTGTTCGAATTAGTTGAATCGTAAAGTAAATTGATGTAAAATTATCATATATTTGACGAACAGAAATTGGTGATGTGAATAGTTGGATGCAAGAAAATAGATGACGTGGATTGGTTTGCATGTAAAATACACTATTATAAATGATTGCTAGTGGGATGACATGGACTTTTGACTGACTATTAAAGTAGGTGACGTGGATAGCTTGCATGTTGAGATAGAATAGTTAGTGAGGTATACTTTATAAGAAGATATAGATAAGCTATCTCTAATTTTATTACTTTTAGGACTTTTTTTACTGCCGTTGATGATTATTAGTCGGCAGAATTTTGAAAAAAAAAAAAACTCAATAGGACGAAGTCATTCTTTTCGGGTTAATATTGGTCCCACAAATTTGGTTTTCTGCTCGGGTGGAGAATCCGATACTGTCTCCCACGATGTTGAGGATTTAGGTGCCGAATATTCCCTTTTCATAACCCAACTCGGGTTAAGCCCAAACCGCAGTTACGTTTCCCAATTCTACGGGGTTCATTCTGCCCACCACTAACTGAATGCTGGGACATAGTTGACAATGACCCACATGTCCGTGACCGACAGGGGCAGAACGCGCCGTCTCGAATCTAAAGTCTAAACCCCGACCCGTTCACTACAATGGGCGCGAGCGGTTTTGGCCTCCGATGTTTGGTGTACCAAACGACATGGAACACTGACATGTGGGCCCAAGAAACTTCTAGTCCCACAAGTCAGTGGGAGTCCCTAGATAACTGGTGACGAAACTGCGTGCACGAATCCGTTCGGCGAAACCACAGCGCAACCGGAGGAACGAGCGGTCCACGACCCGAGGGAGGGACGAGTCTACGAGACTCACCAAACTCCTAACCAACGCCTCCCCTAGTGCGTCCCTGATGTGCGGGCCTTCCGGCTTGTAACCGAATCGGGCCCGGAGGCGTCAGTGGCAAGGCCTGTAGCCGTGTACTACTAGTAGGACGCACCGCCTCCGTCACCACAACCCACCTAATCTCTTTCCCCTGTCGCCCATAAACTGCGGGAGGAGGCTAGGGTTAGAACCGCACGGAATTGCTCGTTCCTCTCTGCATCCGGAGACCAAACCAATCGCTCCCCAGCGCCGCGCCCTTCGTTTCGAGAGCTTCGTTCGGGAGAGACAGATCTAGCGATGGAGTGCCTTGCCGAGATGCCGCACGCGCCGCTAGACCGCCGCCCGCGCAAGCGGCAGCGCCTCGGGTGGGACGTCGGCCCCGAGATCGCCCAGGTATACCGCAGATCCGGCTGCGCTTTGACTTTTAATCTGCAGATCTATACGGTAGTAGCCAGTTTCCGTTGGTTAGTATTGGTTCGTTGTCGATCCCAGTCGTTTTAATAGGTTGACTTATCGTAGATCTCTGGAATTAGATGCTGGCTTCTGACTAGATTCGAGTCGCCTGCCTAGCTTTAACTAATTTAACCGCACACAGTTACTTTCTAGAATTAGGTCGTGGAGTGGGCGACTTTTTGTTATTTTGGCGTATATTACCTAGTTGATTGATAATCATGACCCCTTTTGGGTCACTCTGTCGCGGCCTGAAGGTTTAATTGAGTGAGGGTCTTGCTGTCTGAACTTGTTAATTAAAGCCAAACTGTTACTATTCATTACAATTTCTTCTACTTTTTAATTAGATAATGGATTGTTTACCTGTAATTAGATTAGATTCTGCAGAACCTAACTTGTCTTCCGAAAGAATTGTGTGATATTTATGTTTGGTACTTGTCTGTTGGTGCAGATGAAATTTTGCGGGCAGGAAGTTTCAGATGTGATCACTGCTGTGACACTGGGGCTCTCGTCAGGTGGTATTGTTTCCTCTCAGGAGGCGCAAGAGCTCCTTCGTTTTGCGACCCCTCCTCTTAGAGAAGATGACAAGGATGGGCATTATGTTTTTGCTGTGGGAGACAACCTCACACCTCGCTGTAATTACTTTATAACCTGATTTAATTGTTTATTTGTGTTGTGCTTGAGTGTTCTGTCAACTTTTATCATTCTCATGTATTATTTTCATGTCTGCAGACAGGATTAATGCAAAGATGGGTGAAGGTCAGTTTGGACTGGAGACTTTTTTAGTTCTGTTGATATGGTGAAACTCCAAGGCGTTTCCTGCACGCTGTATTTGTTGATGACGTCAACAGGGTGTGCTCATAATTGGATGTGTTTCTGCAAATCCAACAGGTACCTTTGGTCAGGTGTTGGAATGTTGGGATAGGGAACACAAAGAAATGGTGGCTATTAAGATCATCAGAGGCATTAAGAAGTACAGGGATGCTGCAATGATAGAAATTGGCATGCTCGAGCAGCTGTGCAAATATGAAAAAAGTAGATCCAGGTGAGTCCTCAGTTTCACTTGTACAATTCTCATGATGTATAATATATGGTTTCTCTGTGCTCTTTGCTTTCCATGAGCTTGCTTGTATATAAGCTGGTCTATTTTGCAGTTGTGTTCAAATTCGGAACTGGTTTGACTATCGTAACCATATCTGTATTGTAAGTACATCATTAGATTATGGCTCTTATGATCTAACCACAAGAGATAACCCTGTTGAGCTTAAACATTGGTGAATTTGAATGAATGGTGAGCAGGTCTGTGAGAAGCTTGGACCAAGCTTATACGATTTTCTGAGGAAAAACAATTACCGAGCATTCCCAATTGCCGTAGTTCGGGAGGTTGCCAAACAACTTTTGGAATGTCTAGCATGTGTGTGAACACTTCAGCTACCCTTATACCTCCGCTAGTATGCTATTGTAGATCAATTATTTGATAATCCTAGGGTGTCATCCATTGATGACTGCTCCTAATCATTTAATGATTACTTCATGATATTTTAGGAATATCTAACGTGCTTTTGGCTGTTCACATATTTATCGTCTCTGCAATGTGTGTTGCAGTTATGCATGAGTTGCGCCTCATTCACACTGATTTAAAGCCTGAGAACATTCTTCTTGTCTCTGCGGAGTACACTAAAGTGCCTGATTACAAAGTATACTTTATTCATTTATAGTAATTTGATCTTGCAATTTTATGCTTTACTATCCTTAGTTATTGCTGGTGTATACCTTATGTGCTAATCCTTTTCTGTGAACTGATAGGTTTCATCCCGTTCCCCGAAGGAGGGATCCTATTACAAAAGGCTGCCCAAGTCTAGCGCAATAAAGGTGATTGATTTTGGTAGCACAACCTATGACCAGCAGGACCAGACCTATGTGGTTTCTACTAGGCATTATCGGGCCCCGGAAGTTATCTTGGGTATCTTTCTTGTCCAGTGCAAAACCTTTGCCTTCAGCTGAGATTTTTGGTGCATGTTCTTATATTTGCCATGGCGATGTTCTGTTCAGGACTTGGATGGAGTTACCCATGTGATATCTGGAGTGTTGGTTGTATACTGGTAGAACTGTGCACGGTATGTTAATGGGGCTTGCTTTCATTTGTCACCAATCACAATGATGGCCCTTTTTTGAGTTACCGAGGTACTGCAGGGAGAGGCATTGTTTCAAACCCATGAAAATTTGGAGCATCTGGCTATGATGGAGAGGGTGCTCAGCCCGTTGCCTTACCACATGCTTAAGAGGGCAGAGTATGTTAATGTCTTTGACCACACATATCAGTGTAGTAAGCAGTCAGCCTTGTGAAGATTACCTTGGTATTATGTGCTTATCTGTTCCTTATGTGTAGTCGACATGCTGAGAAGTATGTCAGAAAGGGCCGTTTGAACTGGCCTGAAGGATGTGCTTCACGGGAGAGCATGAAAGCAGTCATGAAGCTGCCCCGTCTCCAGGTAAATTTCATATCCTGTTGCTGTGGTGAATACCAAATTAGTATTTGTGTCTGCAGAATTTGATGTATCTTCTGTACAAGCAGAATTTGGTGATGCAAAACGTTGATCATTCTGCTGGAGACTTCATCGATCTTTTGCAAGGGCTGCTTAAGCATGATCCAGCAAGCCGCCTAACAGCCCATGAAGCTCTTAAGCATCCATTCTTGACTGAGCAGAGTGAGCGGAGAAGATGACACTGACAGAGTGAGAGGAGAAGACAACGGAGCAGTGTGACTGGAGAAGAAGTAGAAAACACTGACAGCCGTTATGGCCCTAACTTGTATCTGTTGTTCCAAAAAAGCATGTAAACATGCTTCAGCGCCTGTAGTAGCACAGAGCATCTGTATGTATAAGCTTACTTGATCAAGTTGTTTCAATCATCTGAAACATGAATTTGGTGTCTGTTTTTGTACTCAATTGTTGTGCATTAAAAAGTTCATTTCTGCTCTGTCGTCAGCTTCAATAGAATGTAAGGTGGAATAGTGTACTCCGGCTCTGCTGGGATTGAAATCAGGCTGTTTTAGAAAACACAAAAATCCATTTAAGTTCAACAGCAATGAGCAGTATGCAAAAATCCATATAAGTTGATCTGCCCAATTTTGTATCATTCATCTGCACCTGTGTTTCCTCAAGTCAGCTCTCATTCCCATCGAAATAAATATCTATCGCCAAGTCGAATGCCTTCTCTAGCTCTCTTATGCCTTCTCTATAACACTAGTCAAATTCAGGGGACGTTGACTTTTGACTAAATCTATATGCTTTGTTCGTTGAAACAGGCGGAGTAGGAATCTTGTCATTATAGCAAACACAATGCTTCAGAATAATTCACGTGCTTTCGATTTCTGTAGGATTCAACATGTAATAATACACATCCATTTCTACATTTTTCCTATTTCCACGTTCAAGATATCATTCCAACCAAACAGTCTCCGAAGTCCTATGATGTGTTTGGTAGGCTGCATTCTACCGGGCAGGCCGGCCAACGATGAAATCAGCCCGATTGGATGTCTATATACCCCCGCGTTGTGTCCGACGCGAGTCTTAAATTAGCTCAGAGGTAGACCTAATGACAACGGTCGAATCGGCCGTTTTCTTGAGCCTGGCTCGGGCGAGCGAAAAAATCCCTTCCCGCTGCACGTGTGGGGAACAAGAGGGAGACGCTGCACCCCTTCGACAACACGCGCCATAAATCCCCTCGCCGTCCACTCCTCTCTATCTCCACTCTTCTATCACTCTATCCCTCGACGTTTCCACTCCCGACGACAAATCTTTCGCTCACCATCAAATGCTGGCAGTCAACAGCGGGGAAGGAGATCCAGGCGACCTCAACGTCCGTGTCTTCGTCGGCCGTATGCGCTGCTTTGTGCTGAACAATCAGCTGCATCTGCGGGCTTCATCAGGTCAAAAATGGAGGTAAGCTCTCCCCACTTTTTATCCGAGCCATTTTGACGGTAGTTCTGTAGCTAGGTGTTTACGGGTAGGGTTCTCAATGGCATGTGTTGTAGATCTGCATTTCCAGGGTATTTTTTGATTGGGGGTTTACTATTGATGCTTTGTTTTGTTCTTGGGAATATCGGTCGGCCATTTCTTGGCCCCCTGTTCTTAGGAGTAGAATTTTAGATTCGTACGGCTGAAGTGACGACAAATCTTGCATAAAGAGTTGCCGATGGTTAAAGATTTCAATGGGGAAGTTTGCTTCCATCAAGGTTGGCCAACTTTTGCTATAGCTCATGACATGAAGCGGTTAATTGCTGACCTTTAAGATCTTTCCGGAGGTGTACAAGGTGGTCATCTACGACTATAGTCAAGCTGAGACTGTTAAGACATGTTCTGAGCACCCAGAAGCATTCAGGAGGATCGTCCAGTAGCAGTGAGTTTTGTATGCTAACATGTTGATGTTAGTCCCGGTGTTTTTAAGTAAGTAGTGCGTACTGTGGTGAACTCCAGTACTTTCAGGCCTTGCCATGAACTTATGGCTTCATCGTCGAGAACTAGCAATCTGTGAACTAGTGATCTGATATGAATTGTCTTATTTCATACTTGGTAACCTCACCTCTCTCCAAAGGAGGTTACCATAGCAGTAACGGTATGGATAAGCAAACACATTGCAACTGATACATGTTACCAAACACGCCTGGTTGCAACCGGCGGACAAAAAACCGGGGCACCTTCTGCCTAGAGATGTAATCGGATTGGATCGGATCAGATTTCCTCTCTACCATATTTTTCCCGTGGATTCGGACCGGATCGGATAATTACCGATTACGAATTCGAATACGGATATACTACATCGCGGATTCGGAACGGAAATGGAGCGGACTCGGGACGGAAAAAGAAGTAATCGGATCGGCACATGCATACATGCATAAGTAGATTGACAACAAAAATTGATTGATAAAACAAGTTTAACAAAATAATAATAGATTCAATAATTGTAACATGATTGAATGAGTAAATATAACTTGACCACATGAACAAATGTGTATGAAAACACACACACACAAGAGCTAAAATAGCACTGACGCATGCTTAAGTAACTCAATATCCTAACAAGTTTGGACTTTATATTCGATAAAATGACTATATAAGTGTGTAGATGTTTAACGAATGAACTCACCAACTCACTAACTATTATTCATGTTTTATTAACTCTGATGTTTCGGATGAAAAATCAGATCATTTGGTGTAAATCCATCGGATAATCCTAAATAATTGTTGGATACGGATATCCAGGGTGCTAATACACATACCATATCCTATACCCTTTTTGGGTGTTAAGTTCGGATCCGGATATCCTTATCTGTCGGATTCACTCAAATCGAATATGGAGTCTCTAAAACGGGTTCGAAAACAAATTCGGTGCAGAAATTATCCTATCCGCTTACATCCCTAGTTCTGACTGAGCACCCGTGATACAGGACAGGTTTCACTATGATTGTCGGGACGGGACACAAATTCCCTGGGGTTTTGTACTCAGCTAGGCCTACGATGTCAATCGGTCGATCCACTCTTTCGAGAATGTTTCAACGGACAACAGTCGGCTCGCCTAAATTCGTGTTCCCCGGCGAAAGACGTAAGTCCCGCGCGCGCAACTTGAACCACCGTTGCTTGCACTCTGCTGTAGTAGTTGACCGGCGCAGTGCTAGAGCTGCTTAGTGATCTGCAGTCGCCGCTTCCCATCTCCCTGACCCTTTGGAACCCCTGTGGAGCAGACTACAGCTCCGGCCGGAGAGGGCCAGAATAAAAATCAGACGCGGGATTTGACTTCCGGACGGGCGCCTCCTCGACCACACGAAAGCAAAGCTACCGGCCCACGGTCAACGCCCCGCACGCGCCTACATATACATGTCAGTCCCCCATCCTTCCCATCAGAGCACAGCAGCCTCCTTCCTTTCATCATCAGCAGCAAGCAGAGTTATTGCTTAGAGCAACAGAAGCCAGAATAAGACCAGCAAGAAAAAAGTGATCGATGGCTCGGCAAGGGATGGCCATGGCGTTGCTGGCGGTGCTCCTCGCCGCAGGGTGTTGGGCGACGGCGGACGCGGCGGCGCAGCTCTCGAAGCTGCCCGTGAACCTCCAAGTCACCGCCTCCCCCAGTTCTGGCCAAGGTAACGTAACTTCGTCCGTCTATGCATGCACCCTGCCTGTTCCCCTGCTTCCTACAGCCCAGACCGTGACGAGCTTTGATCGATCCGTGACCAGTTCTCCACGGCGGCGAGGACGTGATCACCGTGACGTGGTCCCTGAACGCGACGGCCGGCACGGACGCGGAGTACAAGAAGGTGAAGGTGAGCCTGTGCTACGCGCCGGTGAGCCAGAAGGAGCGCGAGTGGCGCAAGACCCACGATGATCTTAAGAAGGACAAGACATGCCAGTTCAAGGTCACCGAGCAGGCCTACGCCAGCACCGGCAACGTCACGTACCGCGTCGCCCTCGACATCCCCACCGCCACCTACTACGTGCGCGCCTACGCTCTCGACGCCTCCGGCACGCAGGTCGCCTACGGCCAGACTGCGACCGACTACAACTTCAACGTCGTCAGCATCACCGGCGTCACCACCTCCATCAAGATCGCCGCCGGCGTCTTCTCCGCCTTCTCCATCGCCTCGCTTGCCTTCTTCTTCTTCATCGAGAAACGCAAGAAGAACAACTAAGATTGAAACCGTGCCAAGGTGTTCGTCCGTGTGACCGACTTCTTCTCATTTGCAGCGTACAAACAATAGTACTGTGCATGTATAAGAGAATGCTCGTATTTTTTTTTCTTTTGAGGATTCTTGTAAGTGTTTGTGTTCTACCACCCACGGGTCCAATTATAGCAAGAGCAGTGTACTCAAGCAAAGGTCGTCTCAGCCCGCAGGAGGACGGGGCTTAAGTGTCTGTTTATCTTCGTTCTTCTCTTTGTTCTTGTCTTTTAGTCCAGGTTGATGGTTGTGTCTAGTTGTAGCTACTCGTCGTTCTGGGTTGTAAAAATCTGTACTACTGGCCATCTTGGATAAACGAAAACGTGTATGGATGTGGTGAAGATAATACCGAGAGTACAAGAACGATCACACGACAAAGGAGGAGTATGTAGCGGGTTGTAGGTATGGATACCTAATTACATCAAAGCAAGTTTGAGTCCTGATCGTCTGATAAACACCCAATAAAACACACACAGTGGAGATAAACGTGGCAAAGCAACTTATGAACAGGAATATTGTAATGCTCAAAAAAGATGCTAGTAATAGCTCAAAATAAACAGACACAATATTGCTCAATCTAAAAGTGCTATTATGAACTAAGCCTCCAATCAAACTTTGATATCTCTCTTTTGTCACTTTTCTATCTCTTTTTTCTTTTTTTTACTCTTTCTTTTTTTTATATATTTTTTGTTTTTTCAACTATATGACACAATGCAGTAAATGCAAAAAATCTGAGCAAAAAAGAGGCCGGATAATCCGGTGTACTGGGCCAGATATTTTGGTCTGTCTGGCCGAAATTTTTGCACTTCAAAACCCTAATGAGCACCTGTTCAGAGCAAGACAACTAGTCTCGTAGGTACGTTCCTAGGCACAGATGTTGTAGATAGGTTGTAGCTAAGTTGACACAAAAAGTACTCTATGTGGACTCGAAAAACTATACAGAAAAAATCTTGCGGAAAATGGTGATGAACGGCTCAAAAAATGATGACACAAACGATAACGACAAAGGGAAAACCTAGATACTACGACTAGTACTGGACGAGATCGGATCAAAGAATCGAAATGACCAACAACTAACACTCAACTCCGATGCAATCTAGGCTATGGCAATGACTAATACCCAGATCTGCATCTTCAGAATAGTCATGTAAGCGCCATAATTTCTCTATCTTCAGCTCAACATCAGGGCCTCCCTCAAATCTGGGTATGGAGTATCTGGGCTTACCCAAACTGAAAGAGCATGTGGGTCCCCATGTATGGTTTTGGTAATTAATGACAATATTTATGGACTAATGTTTGTATTAAGTTGCACTTATAGGAATTGTCCATAGGCATGGCTTGGAGCATGTGTTGGTTTCAAGATATATGATATGAAGAAGAAGAAGAAGAAGAAGGGTTGTGCAAGCTCAAAATGCGCCATCTCTAGAAGATCTCATGTTTGATGCTTGTCATCCTCGGTGATCATGGATCGATAAAGATAAGGTCAAAGTAAGTCTTCATCTTGCAAGCGCAAGGGAGAGGAATCAATAAAGGTGTTCCATCTTGATAAGGACAAGATCATATACATCGTGCTCAAGTGGATTGCTCAAGGTAAAGGTATAATCTTGATAGGTTTTCCCTTTTGCTGGTCTCATGTTGTTAGTTGGAAGACCATGCTTAGGATAGATAGTCGTACTATCAAGAGGGGCTCTCGAGTGAGTAGCCCGATCATATCTTTCGGAGAGATCTCAAACCATTGCATTCTTAGCATTATCTTTCTTGGTTATTTGTTGGTCCTATCCACGTGAGGATATAGAGCTTGTGGTAATCTTCTTAACAAGCTCTTGTTCATCAAAATCGGATCTCCCTTTTATATCTTGTTGCGATTTTGTTCTTGGAGGTTTGCGGATGCTCACCGAGTGAGGTATCTCACATTATAATACATGATACTTTCTCACTTGGTGATATCTAATATTTCCAACAAAATTGGTTTCAGGTCAATCGGAGTTACCAAACTAAAGTTATAGCAGTTTGAATATTTGCCTTTGTTTGATTTAGAAAAGAAAAAGAAAAAGCTTTGTTTTTGGGCCGCGGTACTACCGCCTGCCGCTACCGACCGGCCTAGCCCACACGGAACTGGCTCTCTGGTCGATTCGGTAGTTGAGGCCGGTAGTACCAGACCGGCCAAGCGGTACTACTGGCCCACCCAGCCACTTCGCTCAGCTCCGCGCGTTGCCTCATTCCCTGGCCCAGCTACGCAGCGCCTGGCCTCCCTGATCCCCTTCCCTCGCCTGTTCACGTCACTGCTCCCCCCGCTCGCTCGCGTTGCTCCCGCGTCTACTCGTGGCCGTTTGCTAGGCCGACCCACCTCCTCTCTCCTACCGCCGCTGGCTTGGGCTCGCGCGCGCGCACTGCTTCCTTCCCAGCTCGCGCTGCCTCGCCTCGCGCACCTATGCCTCGTTGCTTCGCTCGCTCGTGCGCCCGCATGTGCCCTGATCCCCTCCGCGGTATTCGCTTGCTCGATTGCAAGGTCGCTCGCCGTGTTGACCTGAGTCTGGTTGGTCAGGTGCGGTAGTACCGAGCCTTTCCGGTACTACCGGCCCGGTCCAAGAAAACGCCCCAACGGGCAGAATCTGGCCCCTTCTTTAAATAGCCCATCTTTCCCTTTTTTAATGGTTGGTTCTTCCTCTATTCTATTCTCAAGCCTTTTGCCTCATTTGCTCTACTCTCTTGTGCTTGATTAATCTCTCCTCCTCCAATGATTCTTGCCACTATTTGAGGGGAAGATAGAGGAGATCTAGATCTACATTTTGACCAAACCAAATCACCTCTTTGTGAGTGAATCTTTGGGATCTAGATGTTGGGGGATTTTGTGTTCTCCCTTTGATTCTTCCTCTCTTATTCCCCCAAGTGCTTGAGTAGCCTTGTTGGAATTTTAGAATGAAGTATTGGAGCATCTTTGTGGTGTTCTTGCCTTTTGCATTAGGTGCATCAGTTTGTGTTCTCGTCGGAGGATTTGATTGGTGAAATCAAGAAGTTTATCCCTCTTGGGTTCTTGGAACCCTAGACGCTTGTGTGGCCTTTGTGGCGTGTTCTTGGGGCCTTCACTTAAGTTGTGAAGCTCTCCCCGAGATTGAGGCCTTGGTGACAATTATTGGGAGCCTCTAATTAAGTTGTGGAGATAGCCCCAATCTTGTACGATTTTGGTGACCACCCTTAAGTATCCCATAGTGGAACATGTGCTTGCCGCGTGGTGGGTGCTCGGGAGAATAGGGTGAGGCCTTTGTGGCGTTGGTGGTCTTAGTACCGCCCACCCCTGATGGCCCACAAGTATAGGGGGTGTATCGCAGTATTTTCGAGGGAAGTGAAACCAAATTTATTGATTCGACAAAAGGGGAGCCAAAGAATATTTATAAGCTTTAACAACCGAGTTATCAATTCAGCTGCACCTAGAAACAATCTTGCTCACAATAGTTTATCAGTAGCAACAGTTTTGTAGTAGCAATAGCAAAGTAATAGCAGTAGTAAAAGTAAAGACAGTAGTAACAATTGCAGTAAATAGTAGGATAAAAGCACGGTAGGCATAGGGATGGATGGACGGGCATTGCATGGACAAGACAATTCATATGGCAATCAAGACATAGGGCATTTGCAGATAAATAAGATAAAGCATCCAAGTACTAAATAATCATAGGCATGTGTTCCATATATAGTCATACGTGCTCGCAATGAGAACTTGCACAACATCTTTTGTCCTGCCAGCCCGTTTGCAGCGAGGCCTCAAGGGAACTACTACCAATTAAGGTGCTCCTTTTAATAGAGCATCGGAGCAAATAATTAACACTCCGTGAACACATGTGATCCTCACATCAAAGCCATTCTCTCCGGTTATCCCGATTGCTGTCACTTCAGGGACTTCGGTTCCGGACAACAATATGTGTATACAACTTGCAGGTAAGACCATAAATAATACTATCATAATGAATCAATAACATGTTCAGATCTGAAATCATGGCACTCGGGACCTAGTGACAAGCATTAATCATAACAAGTTGCAAAAAAGTCAAAAAGCACTAATAATAGATACTAGGCACCATGCCCTAACAATCTGATGCCATTACATGAACGATCTCATCCAATCCCTACCATCCCCATAGCCTACATCGGGGGATTACTCACTCATGGATGGGGGAAACATGGATGGTCGATGGAGAAGCGATGGTGATGATGATGGCGATGATCTCCTCCAATTCCCCGTCCCGGCAGAGTGCCAGAATGGAGTTTCTGGTTCTGAATCGCGGAATCTGGTGGCGGCGTAGCGGAACTCTTTCTGGAAAAACGTCAAACCCCCCTTTGGTTTTAGGTCAAGAGGCAACTTATAGGCGAAGAGGGAGGCCGAGGGGGCAGCCGAGGCGGCCACACCACCCCCAGGCGCGGCCTGGCCTGGCCCGCGCGGCCAGGTGGTGTGGGCCCCTCGTGGCCCTACTCCGTCTCGTCTTCTGGCTCCGTGAGTCTTCTGGTGAAATAGGATCTTTAACATATTTTCCGGGATTTTTCCTGATAGTTGATTTTCTGCACGAAAACTAGACACCAAGGTAATTCTGCTGAAAACAAGTTTAGTCTGTGTTAATTGTGTCCAAATCACACAAGTTTAGAGGAAAAACAATAGCAAAAGTGTTCGGGAAAGTAGATACGTTTTGGACGTATCATCTCCCCCAAGCTTAGCTTATTGCTTGTCCTCAAGCAATTCAGTTGAAAACTGAGTGCGATAAAAGAAACTTTCACGAACATATTTGCTTCATAAGATGTATATATTCTCAGCATATGATCAAGTACTTGGTCAATTCATAATAAGGAGTATGCAGATAAGGTTACTCAATAATCATTGCAAGCTATGAAGAGATTCTAACTCAAAAATAGTAAGTAGCATGAAACATAAACATAAGCAACATTGCAATGCTCATAAAAAGGTATGATAGAGTGGTACCTCGCTTGCCTTGGATTGTAGAGCAAACATAAATGCCAAGGCACCTCTGAAGTTCAAGTGAAGACTAGAAGTAAAGATATCAGAGATACAAGCATCAAAGTCGTGACACAATTAATCAAGTTTTGAGACAAGCACATTACACTAAGAATGACAAATATGCTCTCAAGAAAGTGCTCATAGAATATGTGGAGACTCAACAAGGAAATGAAAAGGTGTTGAAAAGTTTGAAAGGCTTCCAAATGCTGAGAGTAAGGTACTCATTAGCTTTGAGCTCTCATTGCCCCTATCATAAGCATCTTTTAGGTGATTAAGGTTAAAGTGACACAACTAAGAGGATATGCTTGACAAGTTATAAGTCGAAGTCTCATGCCCTTACTTACGAAGACCGAACCTCATGCTACTCAACTTCAGTCACAAGTAAGCTCATGTCATTGTAAGTACATATGTATCATAAAGAACCGCCAACGGGGTACCCCTTGCACATGATACAGGAGCTATCCCATAATCAAAATGACAAGGCAAGCAAACAATGAGCACCTCAGCGATCTTTTTATTTGCTATTTGCATAGGTTTTTATTGAGGATGCTTCATAGAATGCTCATTATGGCTGTGCTGCAAGTTTTCACCATGATTAGGCATGGCTTAGGCTAGCGGCCCAAGCGTTTCTCTAACACACATACAAACTCCATGATCTTACAAGTTACCCTTTTATTTCACACTGCCGGGATCCATAAGCAAAAGAATCATGATATCAATGGGGTACAATGTACAAGTGCAATGTTGAAAGCGTTCCCCATGATACATGGTTCTGCTAACTTCAACTTATAAAGCACAAGCATATACACAACAAAGATGGACAGAATGGTTCAAGATTATTAAATGCAGGCAAAGTAAAGTGTGCCATCAAGTTCGTGAGAGCTTTACTAACTAATTTTCTCATAGCAAGCAAACATTTTATTCGGAAGAAAACAAGGCATACTGAATATGCACGGACTAGCAAATGATGCTAATAGGTAGGTATGGTGGACACTTTTGGCAATATTGGTTTTGGGGAGTTGAAAACATGAGTAAAGATTATACTCA
The DNA here is from genome assembly GCA_910589775.1 of Avena eriantha. Taxonomy (NCBI): domain Eukaryota; kingdom Viridiplantae; phylum Streptophyta; class Magnoliopsida; order Poales; family Poaceae; genus Avena; species Avena eriantha. The sequence goes on from OU342745.1 coordinate 371,118,203, forward strand.
GCACAAGTGAAGGCTAGCAGGGAGCAACAAATGAGAGAGGAATAACTGTTATAATCATGCTTGCAACAAAACAGGACTAATCATGACATGAAAGTGATTCCAGAACCCTGAGGCAAAATAATTCATTGAGGCTTAACTGATTGTTTCAGTCATTTGCATGCGTGAGCATGTGCCAAGTCAATTCAAGTGAAACATTCAGAGGAAGATACCACAGTGTCATACCAAGTTATGAATAGAACAATGCAAGCAAACATTCATATGACATGCTACAAACCATTAGCAAGCTGGAGCTAATCATAAGAAAGCAAGAATTACTAAGCATCCATAAATAACATACACCTTACATGAACAAACCAAGCATGTCCACAATGATGAGTATATGTACAAAAATGAAAACAAATAGAGTTCGTTACCAGCCTCTTACCACACCTCAAGTTGTCATTAATCCTCATTATATCCCTTCACTTGTGTGGCTTGAATAATAACATGAAACCAAATTCCACTAAGGACTATTGAACCCTGCAACAAACTTCACAAAACCAAAGAAGAAGAACAAATATTTTTGGTGTTTTTTGAGTTTTGAAGGCAAAAGCAAAAAGGAAGAATCAAGCAAAGCAAAATCTTTTTGGGGTTTTCGAATAATTAAGACAAAGCCAAATGGAAGAAGCAAACCAAGGAAAAAAGAAGCAAACAAAGAGAAACAAAGAAAATATTTTTGGTCTTTTTGTGTTTTAGAAAGCAAAAGCAAAGAAAGAACGAAAACTAAAAAGAGAACGAAACATGGATATACAAAGTGTCAACTGAACATGATATGTAGATGAGCGTGATGTCAGTGTACCTCCCCCCCAAGCTTAGGCTTTTGGCCTAAGTGGGTATCAATCCCAAGCTGGCCAAGATGGAGCGCCTCCGTAGTACGGCGAGGAGGTGCCCTTGTCCTGATACGAGCTCGAGGATGCCCCACCGTAGTGCGCAGAGTAGTCGTAAGAAGGCACATCCTCCTGGTGCTACCTGTGGAAACCATGCAAGCAGAGCTGCTCATCCACCTCCTCCTCAGAACGCGACCATGGCCTCCTATAAATACTAAACAAAGTGGATTGTGGCAAAGGAATTTTCCTCTCGTCTCCGTTAGTAAACAACATCCTGTATACTAAACTGTCCATATCAGAGTCAGCAGTGACGAAGTGATGAGTTTTCATAGCAGCAAGATCAAGCCTTTGTGGTTCCAACAAAGTGTCATTAGGATTCACAGAAAGTTCTAATGCAGTAACCATACGTGAGGCAATAATGCCCCCATAAATAGGTCCCCTAGCAGCTAGGCGGCAAGCAATGAGAGAGCCAAGATTGTACTTGGTATCATTATTAAGTGCAGCAGCGAGGAAGGCTAAATGATAATTAGAGATATTACTAGTGTTCTCCCTACCAAGAATGATAGTGGCAAAATAATAAGCAAAATATCTAAGAGCTGGGAGTTGGATGTTCCTTATCTTCCCACGCTGAGCTACGCGGTCATCATCATTTGTCACACTTCGATAGAGCTCCAGCAAGTCAGCGGGTCGACCTTGAATCTTCTTCACTGTCCCTATCATGCCTATACCCATAATGCTTCAAAATCTTTCCAATGACATGGTAATAGGATGATTATAAATTCTGAAAGAAACAGTTGACTGATAAGGGGTGTTAGTGAAAACGAAACTCTCAACGAAAGTTTTGGTGAGCATGGAATATTTCTCACTCTCATCTTCCATGTACGTGGTCAGGCCAACCCTCTGAACCAGTAGTAAGAAAACATTGAGGATCCCTGCAGCTTGCAAAAAGGTAAAACAAGGGAAGGTAGATGGGTGAGCATATCCCTCATCTCCTTCATTGCCAAAGCGTGGTGAAATAAGATATTCATTGTATGAAGGCCTAAACTGAGAGGCTAATCTTGAAGGCCTTGACCTCCCAGGTCTGTCCCTCTCAAATATTTCTCCAAATATGTGGTTGTTCATCTTTGGTATTCTGAAATTTAAACATCCATTATACAAGTGATTGCAAAGTGAATACATAATGAAGGGAACTACTCAAAGGGGCTTGTAAGAGGCTAAAACATGCATCAAAACAATATGTCTAAGCATTGAACAGCTTACAAGCTCTCATAACCTGTCACCTACAGCAGCAAAATACTCAAGATATAAACCACTAAACACAAATCTACTTGGACAAGCGGAGGTGTCACATACCGGAGAACAAATGCTCCAAATTTCAGCAGCAAAGATGGGTTGAGCAAGGAGATCGAAAAATCATGGACAAGAACAGCAAGAACGCGATATAGAGCAATGAACTGATGTTTTCTCGGCAGAGAGAATGCAGTGGCAAGTGAGAGAGTGAGTGGAGGGCCAGGTGTGGCCCACACCATGGCCAGGCGGGCCCCTGGGGTGGCCACGCCACCAGGTGGTGTGCCTGCCTGGTGGGCCCCCTAGGTCACTCCAGGCACCCCTCTGCCCCTTTTTTCATGTAAAATATTAATATGAATTTTCTAGAATTTTTCGAGACACTTTATTTTTGAGCAATTTTCAAGTATAGATGAATGATTTTTCTACAGAAAGATGATTTTGAAATGATGCAATGACAAAACAAAACTAAAACTTCAGAAGTTCTAAGACACTCTAATATGCAAGCAACTAGCAACAGAAAAGTAAACTAAGCGAAAGCAAAAACTAAAATGGATAAAATAAAAGTAAGCAAAGATAATCATGGTGAAAACATTGTTTTGTTCATTAAAATCCCTTTATTAACAAGGTTGATCAGGTCTTGTTACCAAAACAATTTTATATGAAATAAAACTTTGCATTCCACTAATGATTATGTTACCTCAACCTTGATAGCAATGGTCCCAATCATAATAGTTTCATATTTTTCTCGTGGTATGGGACAATATATTTCTCCAACTTGGATGCCCTCAACATGTTCAATTGAATTTAAGCTATAATTCCTATCAATCTTCTTGGGGAAATAGACAGTATGCTCCTTGTCATTAACATTAAAAGTCACCTTTCTTTGATTACAATTAATAACAGCTCCTGTAATATTAAGAAAAGGTCTCCCAAGAATAATAGACATATTGTCATCTTCAGGCATTTCAAGCACAACAAAGTCAGTTAATATCAAGAAATTATGAGCAACTTGAACATGTACATCCTCACATATACCAACAGGGACAGTAGTAGATTTATCAGCCATTTGCAAAGATATATCAGTTGGTATTAGTTTTTCCAATTGAAGTCTCTTGTAGAGAGAAAAAGGCATAACACCAACTCCTGCTCCCAAATCACACAAAGCAGTTCTAACATAACTATTTTTAATAGAGCATGGAATAGTTGGAATACCTGGGTCTCCAAGTTTCTTTGGAACCTTACCATTAAAGGAATAATTAGCAAGCAAAGTAGAAATTTCTTCATTAGGAATCTTCCTTTTATTGGATACAATATCATTCATATACTTTGAATAAGGAGGAAATTTAATAGCATCAGTCAAAGGTATTTGCAAAAATAAAGGTTTCATCCACTCACAAAACTTATTGTAGTGTTCATCTTCCTTTGACTTGTGTTTCTTATCAGGGAAAGGCATAGGTTTTTGGACCCAAGGCTCTCTTTCACTACCATGTTTCTTAGCAACACAATCTTCTTTAGTGTATTTAGTATTCTTAGTGTGCCTTTCAGGTTCTTCTTCAACTTTTTCTTTATCAGGAGCATCATTTTCCTCATTACCACTTTCAGTTTCAGCATCAGAGACAGATATACTATTGGGATCTATAGCAGGTTCAGGAGATTCTACAATAGTTTTACGTTTCTTTTTTTATTTTCTTAGGAGAAGTGCCCCTATTTTCAATTTGTTGAGAATCCTGCTCAATTCTTTTAGGATGCCGCTCAGGATATAGAGGGTCGTGGGTAGTAGCACCACTTCTAGTTCTAATTTCATAAGCATTTTTTCTTTAGCAGCATTAACTAGCAAGTCTTTTTGTACTTTAATAAGCTGATCAATTTGAGTTTGAACCATTTGGAAGTATTTAACAAGCATTTTAACATCATTAGAATTTCTTTCCACAATATCTTTTAACTCAATAATAGCTCTAGAGTTTTCCATTAGATGATTTTGCACCCTTTTATTAAAATTATCCTGCTTAACAATAAAAATATCAAATTCTTCTAAGCATTGATCAGGAGGTTTAGAGTAAGGAATATCACTTTCATCAAAATGTTGGAGAGAGTGTACTGCAATAGTGGATGAGTGGGAGATTGGCTTACATAATTCTTCTATAGGAGGTAAATTCTTCACATCTGCAGCTTTAATACCCTTCTCCTTAAGACATTTCTTGGCTTCCTTCATAACTTCATCATTTAGTTCAATAACTCCCCTTTTCTTTGATGTTGGTATAGGCGCAGGAATAGTTGGTTCAGGTGTAGCCAGTTCAGGAGGAGTCCAATCTTCATAATTCTTGCTTATTTTAGCCATTAATTCCTTAGCTTCTTCAGGAGTCCTATTCCTGAAAACACAATCAGCACAACTATCCAGGTATGTCCTAGATTCTTCAGTTAGTCCATTACAATATATATCAAGAAGCTCATTTTTAGGTAATGGACATCCAACCTATGCATGAAAAAAAGCACAAACCTTGCCCATGATTCAGGCAATATCTCTTTTTCTCCCTGTTTAAAATCAAAAAGTTCCTGCAAAATAGCATGTCTAGCGCTAGGAGGAAAATATTTCTGAAGGAATGTAATAATCAAGCAATCAAGGCTATCAATAGATCCAGGAGGTAAATTATTAAACCAAGTTTTATCTTCTCCTTTCAGTGAAAAAGGGAAAATTTTAGCAACAAAGTAGGTGCGCATCTTAATATCATCAGAAAATAAACCACTCATGGTAGAGAGCTGAATCATATGTGCTACCGCACTCTCATTCTTAGTCCCACAAAAAGTTTCTTTCTCAACAATAGTTATAAATCAAGAGAGAAATCATAATCCTTATCTTTAATGTTTATGGGAGATGCAGCAAACTTAGCATTAGGAGATAATTTGGGTTTTATAGTACGCGTCTCAAGGAGACTCTTAATAGCACTCCTATCATGGGTGTTTTGACATTCTTTAATAAATTCATCGATCATCTCTATAAAACCGTCTTCAATATCATAGCTCTCTCTATACTCAGGTGAACTGACAGGTGTAGTAGCGTCTTCATTAGGAGTTTTATTATTTCTAGCTATAGTTCTAGCAGTCGTAGCATCTAGGAAAGGACCTAATGAACCACTTTTATCAAGCAAAGTAGAAGCAGCATCATAAGTATCAGAAGTTTTAGATTCAGCAGTAGTAGCAATACGTGTAGCATGCGTATGTGGTGGTGTAAGGAGCTTACTCATTACAGATGGTGAATCAAGAGCAACAAAGGTGTTCAGATCCGTACCTCTCCTTGTAGTGGATGGTAAAATAGGGACCTTTCCATCACGAGACTTACCCATGATGGATGAATGGCAACGAACAATAATGATTCCAAGTGAACTTGATAAATAGAGCTATGCTCCCCAGCAATGGCGCTAGAAAATAGTCTTGATGATCCACAAGTATAGGGGGTATATCGCAGTATTTTCGAGGGAAGTGAAACCCAATTTATTGATTCGATACAAGGGGAGCCAAAGAATATTTATAAGCCTTAACAACTGAGTTGTCAATTTAGCTGCACCTGGAAACAATCTTGCTCACATCAGTTTATCAGTAGCAACAGTTTTGTAGTAGAAATAGCAAAGTAATAGCAGTAGTAAAAGTAAAGACAGTAGTAACAATTGCATTAAACAATAGTATAAAAGCGCGGTAGGCATAGGGATGGATGGACAGGCGTTGCATGGACAAGACAATTCATATGTCAATCAAGACATAAGGCATTTGCAGATAAATAAGATAAAGCATCCAAGTACTAAATAATCATAGGCATTTGTTCCATATATAGTCATAATTGCTCGCAATGAGAACTTGCACAACATCTTTTGTCCTGCCAGCCCGTTTGCAGCGGGGCCTCAAGAGAACTACTAGCAATTAAGGTGCTCCTTTTAATAGAGCACCGGAGCAAAGCATTAACACTCCGTGAACACATGTGATCCTCACATCAAAGCCATTCCCTCCGGTTATCCTGATTGCTGTCACTTTGGGGCCTTTGGTTCCAGACAACAATACGTGTATACAACTTGTAGGTAAGACCATAAACAATACTATCATAATGAATCAATAACATGTTCAGATCTTAAATCATGGCACTCGGTCCCTAATGACAAGCATTAAGCATAACAAGTTGCAAAAAAGTCAAAATGCACTAATAATAGATACTAGGCACCATGCCCTAACAATCTGATGCCATTACATGAACGATCTCATCCAATCCCTACCATCCCCATAGCCTACAGCGAGGGATTGCTCACTCATGGATGGGGGAAATGTTGGAAATATGCCCTAGAGACAAATAGTTATAATGACTATTATCATATTTCATATAGTTTATGATTAAGTTTTATATCATGCTATAACTATAGTGAGTGGAAACATCAATACACGTGTGATATACAAACAACCAGGGGTTCCCAGTGAAACTCTAGTCACTGGTTCATTGGTCAATAGATGATCATGTTTCCTGATCATGTGGCATTTATGCTAGTTGGAAATGGAGTCATCTCATTCCGAGAATGAGATGATGAACCAATACCCAACCTAAACATCGTGACCCGATCATGTCACGAAGTTCAAGTTACGCTGATTAGAAATGGATCCTCGTAGACTATTCCTTAGACCGTGAGGCTATATCAATCACTGTCTCCCGAGAGTGCTTTGATAGCATCAAGCGCCACTTGGTAAAACAGTGGTTATAAAGGTGTGTTCAGGTACTCATAGGAAACCGTTGAGGCAATATATGTCAAGAGCAGGATTTGTCCGTCCATGTGACGGGAAGATACTCAAAGGGCCCACTCAGAGAAGTTATATCCAATAGCTGCGCAGCGTGTGATTTGATCATGGGGATATCACTTGTCGGAACGAGTCAAGTAGCATTGTTCGGTAACGAGATTGGACATGACATGGTGATGTCATTGATCAGATCTCGGGCAATGCAAGTATCGAGAGACAATGGGAATAAGACACAACTGCCCCGATTCAAACGCCGAAAAATCTTCGTGGAACGCATAGGGGTCACATGGCCATCCAGGTCCCTCTGTCGATCATTGGTGCGGGAGTGTCCTGACAATGTCTGGAGTGTTCCCGAACCATAGGGTATCACTCTTAAGGGCTTGATGATGCTTAAAGAGTGTTTATAGGATCGGTAGAATCGCCGAAGAATAGTTGGGAGAAAACCGAAAGGGTTTCGGTAAGTCCGAAGGATGTCCGGAGTGGAAGTGGAAGGTGTTCCATAGCCACGGAGGTTGAATAATATGTGAATGAATGTTAAATATTGATTTAATCATTTATTCATAATTATTTAATAAAGAGAAAAAGCAATTTAAATGGTCAAAGGCTTAATGGGCCAATTCCCGGAGGGGAGAAGGGCCCATTAGGGAAAGGAGAGAGGGAGAAGGGGCCAAGGGGGTGGCCGGCTGGGCCTAGCCCCCCCCCACACAGGGCCCACTAGGGTGGCCGGTGGCCACCCCTCCCCCCTCCTCTCCTTTAGTCCCACCCCGAGACTTTGAGGGAGGTAGCACCTCCCCCCTATATATAGTGGGGGTATTTGGCCAAATAAAATACACCAATAATCAATAAAGGTCTTCTCACTTTTGGGAGGACCTCTAATTGATATTTTCTCTCTCCCCCTCTCTCTCTCTCGTGACCGTGGTCCCAAGTCTGGACTACGCGAATGGGAGACATCTTCACCGCGGAGCGCCGTCGCGCTGCGGGATTCGGATCCGAGAGCTCTACTTCCACAACTGCTGCTGGATCGGGGAAGCGGGAGTCATTGTCAGGCACCGGACATGTGTAACTCCCCGCGAGGTGTCGCACTTGAGGCACTCAAGTCGTTGGAGCCAAGGAGCGCAAGGACTTCATCACGACCTTGAGGTTAGCTTCGGCTCGTCTACATCAACCACGCTCTCCTGTTTGACAATGCTTTTTTGGTCTTCAAGGGTAAGTTCGTGAAAAGCCCCTCCTGTTACTGTATTACTAATAGATAGGTCCTGGCAGCTTCAGGGGTTCAGGGGCGTAGAATAAAATTTATTGTTTTCATACGCGGAACCCCTGCAGTGGTATCAGAGCTAGATCTATGCGTAGTAATGCTAGTACGAGTAGAACACATGAGATGTAGCGTGTGGGCGTTGATCTTTTAGTTTTTACCCTCCCATGTGTACTTGTGTATATGGTAGTAATGTTTGATGAAGCGTCCCCCAACCGACTTTACGCGTTCATTCGCGAGACTGGTCCACGCTTGACATACGGCTTGTACCGTATAAAGTGGCTTAGGAGGGTGTCTGTCTCTCTCTCATTAGTTGGTATACCATTTGCAACAGAGGGCACCGAAAGGGGTGTAGTAGAGACAACTACTTGATCAACATTGTGCTAAAAGTTCGTAGGTAAGAACGGTTCTTGTGCGAAAGCCCATTCAGCCACGTAAAACATGCAAAGATAAAGTAGAGGCGTATAACTTTGTTTTGCAGGGGGGCGTTGCTTTGTGATATGGTTGTGGCAAAGGTGAAGTGATTACCTTATGTTACGTAGTAGTAGATAGTCATGAAGGTGACAGACTACCACGCCGGAGTGACACCGGTACCCTGGTGTCTACGGCGCCGGAACCCTAGCGCCGAAACCCGGTGACGACAGATGTAGATCATGATGTGAAGGACCATATCACATATCATTTTACATTCAATGTTATTGTTTATATATCTTATTGTGTGCTAGTATTAGATACTCGACGGTAGCCTACTAAGATGATCCCTGTTAAAATTACCAATGATTGTGTTCCCCCTTAGTGTGCACCACCAAGAAAGTTCTTCGGTATGAGGCGGGCCATGATGATCGGGTGTCAGACATATCTGCGTTCGCATATAGTGGGTGTAAGCCATGTTGCACAACGAATACACTAAGGTTGAGTTGGCGAGCCTAGCATGTACAGACATGGCCTCAGAACACGGATGGTTGAAAGATCGAGTACAAGTCGCATGAATGATGTGACCGACGTTTATCGTCCACCCTTGAACCTACCTTGATGGCCGTGATGATCGGGGGAGATGTGGCTGATAGGGGTCGTGTTATCACTAGGAACCCTTCTGGAGATAGGTGTTTCTGAGTGGAGTTATTATTAACTCATTTAATTATAAACTTAGTCTAAATTCCTTCTTGCAATTATAAATGTAGAGATGGCTCACCGTGAAGCTTACTTTGTCATTGAGGAATGGGTAAAGGGCGAGAAACTTAGACTTGATGGATCCAACTTCCCTAGTTGGCTGGTGCGCCCGAATGATCTCCTTACCTGGAATCATGTGGTAGAATACATACGCCGCACAATGGATTTGACTGAGCCAGACCAGTATGAGACCCCGCAAGAGATGGCAGACCGCTACTATCATCAAGAGATGTCCACCTACATTCAGATAATAATGCGTTACAGGATGGTGGATGAACTCCATCCGCTCATGGGTGATCTTGATCCATATTCGATGGTGGATCAGCTGAGAGCAGAGTTCATAGGCCATGTGCGCATGTGGAAGCACGAGCTACTTAGAGAGTTCCTTTCCATACAGATGGAGGAGCATACATGTCTGAAGGGTCACTTGGAGCGCATGCTTGATGCACACATTAGACTGGTTCACTTCATGGACTACTAGATGGATGATTCGTTTGCGATAGCCGTACTGCTTCGATCGTTGCCTCCTAGCTATGAAGGACATGTATGGAGTAGCATCATGAGTGGTGATACAGAAACATTGGATTTCCAAGATTTCATATTACGTTTCAGGAACGTAAAGGTTGAACCAATCACGGTGAGGTCATCGATGACAAAGGTATATATTTGATATACAATTTTATAAATGTTATAATCTTGCAAACACATTTGCAGTGTTAAGTATATTTGATACTTGTTCTGTTTTGCTGAAAACAGGTCCTTCTGCATAAGAGTTGCTTGCTGGAGAGGAGGTGACGTTCGTGTTGATGGCGAGCATGATGATGATGGCCGACAACACTCTCCCTCGACATTTATCACTTAGTTTATGTTTTGGATAGTTATTGTAATCAAAATATTGTGAACTTCTTTAGTGTGTCTCACACTTTGTGAGACGGTTATTCATATGAGTTTGTAACAAACAGTTGTTCTACTTTTATGAATGATTTCTATTCGTGTTCATATCTTGTTTGATTATATGTGAATTAACCTTGTTATTTGAAACTAATTGATAATGCATGAACATTTGTAAAATATTAAAATGCCTTGTTAAAATACCCAACTTAATGATAAATTTCATTACTGAATGAAACCATTGTTTAAATTCAAAGTTATATTGATAATATGTGAAAGTCATTCGATTTCTTATCACATATAAATCATGCCTAAATTCGGCAAAATAACTTGAACACCGTGTATTACTTGAATACAAAGTGTTTAATGAATTGTTAAAAGTAAATACATATTCGATGTATTGTGTTTTAACGAAAATGGTAATTTTCATTATATGATTGTTTGAATGTGTAAAGAAGTTTACCAAAGGAAACATGAGTATGAAACTATTTGATTTGATCAAAGTGTTTCATCAACAAAGGGTATGAATATAAAAGAGAATCTAATTACTGTGACTTGATCAATAGTAATGAAATTCGACTTTATAAGAATGGCATAAAAGAAATTGTGAAATGCAAAGTGTTTTGAAATATCAAAATATAAAACATCACAATGTGATATTAGATATCAAAACGGGTGAATAGAAGGCAGCAAATAAATCGTTGTAGTGTATATGTAGAGACCATTAGTTAGAAATAGTTAGCATTCAATTAGAATATATAGTGAACCATTTGAATTCATGAAAGCGGCTCCATATCTAGTATGGATCGTCGTAAAAGTTTTGGGGTTATTCGATATAACCAAAACAATAGCGAATAAGTCCTTGTAGAGTATTCATTGGAAACTTTGAATACGAAATCCATAGCTGAAACCAAAAGGAAAGCAAAACTTGTATTGCTTGAATTTTGGTACATTCTTGAGAAAGCTCACTTTTAGTGATATTTCTCGATTATGGAGAAAATGGAAAATAGTGTAAAACACGATGATGATTCAAAACCCTCCATCAGAGTGTTTTGAGAAGCGCAACGGACAACGTCCCTGAACAATTCTCTTCACAAAGGAAAGAATCAATGATAATGATCATTGTGTTTTCCCCCACTAGTGTTTTCACTACATGAAGTAGGATTCAAAATGTAATCCATATCTTGTACGGAGACATTTGTGAATCAATTGTCATGATTCTTGGAATATGACATTCCTAAACTACTAAGGAAATAATGGTAAACTAGAATTATGAGAAATCCTAGAAGCAAAATTCCCTTGAGATTAGAAAGCAATTCATTGCTGAATCTCACAAGTAAAAGGGGTTACTTGGTATTTTCCCAAATGACTGCTAAGCCATAGTGGAAAAAGGGGTGAATGACAAAAGCACAATTTGTCAAGTATTGGATGAATTGAAATGAATTTGATTCAAGTGTGCTAAATGTCTAATGGATTTAAAACTAGTAATAGTACTAGTGTCTCATAGTGAATCTCTCACTTTGATATTTGATCAAAGGATTTTGAAATTATTCAAAATAGTGAGTGGATGTGCAATTTGCATAAAATTGAGTGGGAGCTATGAGAGTCTTCCTAAAACAATATGTGATTGACATATTTTTGAGTGGGAGCTTATAGGAGTAATTCTTAAGTGTGTTAAGAATTAAAGCGCAAATACTTATAAATAATGATTTATAAGGTGTAGAAGTTGATAATAGGTGTATTACAATATTATGTAGTATTCCTTAAGGGATTCTAAAAAGGGTTGCATAATATAAGTTAATTAAGGAACTGGTCCTTAATAACTTAAATTAGGAATAGTATTAAGTTTAACGTCAATGGTTGAAAGAAAGAAAAGGATGATGATCATCCACGATGTTGAGACATAGGTTCTATCTTAGAAAACCATGATGATAACTTAACATAATATATGGTCCAATAAGTAACATTTAAAAGTGATAAGTTTGAATCATAGAACGTTGAGCTGAGTTTGTCCGTAGTGTCTAATAGAGAACTGTAGACATATTTTCCAAATCCATAAAGGATGACATATCTTAAAACATAAAGGGTTATGTTATAAGGGAATATGTTGGAAACTCCTGTGAATACCGGTTAAAGTCAAGTAGGAAGCGAGGTGAACGAAAACATCGAAAATTGCATAGAGTGCACTAGTGTTTCGATGTATACATTTGTAATAATAGATAAGGGTACCATCTAAAGTGTTGTATAATGTTATGGCGGGGCTAGTTCACTTTTAACGTAGAATGATGTGTCCCAGGGAACAGTGCCCATGAGAAAGCCCTCGAGGTTGATCTAAAGTCACTGTAGGCTCCTGGAATCAGGCCTCGTTCTGCTGCCATAGCGACGATGCATACACATAGATGTTATCATGTGATGATAAAGTATGAATGTCAATCTAGGTGACATTAGTAAGTTGCAAAGGATTTGGGACTGTAAAGTACAGACCCAAGACTCAACCTCTTTCATGAGCAAGCATGTTCAGGGTACCGGATATATGGTGCCAATGATTGAGAACAAATGCAGCTAGTGTATTTGTACTCTAGTGCAAGTGGGAGACTGTTGGAAATATGCCCTAGAGACAAATAGTTATAAGGACTATTATCATATTTCATATAGTTTATGATTAAGTTTTATATCATGCTATAACTGTATTGAGTGGAAACATCAATACACGTGTGATATACAAACAACCAGGGGTTCCCAGTGAAACTCTAGTCACTGGTTAATTGGTCAACAAATGATCATGTTTCCTGATCATGTGGCATTTATGCCAGTTGGAAATGGAGTGATCTCATTCCGAGAATGAGATGATGAACCAATACCCAACCTAAACATCGTGACCCAATCATGTCACGAAGTCCAAGTTACGATGATTAGAAATGGATCCTCGTAGACTATTCTTTAGACCGTGAGGCTATATCAATCACTGTCTCCCGAGAGTGCTTTGATAGCATCAAGTGCCACTTGGTAAAACAGTGGTTATAAAGGTGTGTTCAGGTACTCAGAGGAAACCATTGAGGCAATATATGTCAAGAGCGCGATTTGTCCGTCCATGTGACGGGAAGATACTCAAAGGGCCCACTCAGAGAAGTTATATCCAATAGCTGCGCAGCGTGTGATTTGATAACAGGGATATCACTTGTCGAAACGAGTCAAGTAGCGTTGTTCAGTAACAAGATTGAAGACGACATGGTGATGCCATTGATTAGATCTCTGACAATGCAAGTATCGATAGACAAAGGGAATAAGACATGACTATCTCAGTTCAAACGACGAAAGATCTTCATGGAACGCATAGGGGTCACATGGCCATCCATGTCCCTCTGTAGATCATTGGTGTGGGAGTGTCCCGACCATGGGTGGAGTGTTCCTGAACCGTAGGGTATCACGCTTAAGGGCTTGATGATGCTTAGAGAGTGTTTATAGGATCAGTAGAATCGCCGAAGAATAGTAGGGAGAAAACCGGAAGGGTTTCGCCAAGTCCGGAGGATGTCTGGAGTGGAAGTGGAAGGTGTTCCATAGCCACGGAGGTTGAATAATATGTAAATGAATGTTAAATATTGATTTAATCATTTATTAATAATTATTTAATAAAGAGCAAAATCAATTTAAATGGTCAAAGGCTTAATGGGCCAATTCCCGGAGGGGAGAAGGGCCCATTAGGGAAAGGAGAGAGGGAGAAGGGGCCAAGGGTATGGCCGGCTGGGCCTAGCCCCCCCCCCCCCCCCGTGTGGGACCCACTAGGGTGGCCGGCGGCCACCCCTCCCCCATCCTCTCCTTTAGTCCCACCCCGGGACTTTGAGGGAGGTAGTACCTCCCCTCCCCCTATATATAGTGGGGGTATTTGGCCAAATAAAATACACCAATAATCAATAAAGGTCTTATAACTTTTGGAGGACCTCTAGTTGATATTTTCTCTCTCCCCTTCTCTCTCTCGTGACCGTGGTCCCAAGTCTGGACTGCGCGAACGGGAGACATCTTCACCGTGGAGCGCCGTCGCGCTGCAGGATTCGGATATGGGAGCTCTACTTACGCACCTGCTGCTGGATCGGGGAAGCGGGAGTCATTGTCAGGCACCGAACATGTGTAACTCCCCGCGAGGTGTCGCACTTGAGGCACTCAAGTCGTTGGAGCCAAGGAGCGCAAGGACTTCATCACGACCTTGAGGTCGGCTTCATCTCGTCTACATCAACCACGCTCTCCTGAGCGTTGACAACGCTTTTTTGGTCTTCAAGGTTATGTTCATGAAAAGCCCCTCCCGTTAATGTATTACTAATAGATAGGTCCTGACAGCTTCAGGGGTTCAGGGCGTAGAGTAAAATTTATTGTTTTCATACGCGGAACCCCTACAGGAAACATGGATGGTCGATGGAGAAGCGATGGTGATGATGATGGCGATGATCTCCTCCAATTCCCCGTCCCGGCAGGGTGCCAGAACAGAGTTTCTGGTACCGAGTCGCGGAATATGGTGGTGGCGGCGTAGCGGAACTCTTTCTGGAAAAACATCGAACCCCCCTTTGGTTGTAGGTCAAGAGGCAACTTATAGGCGAAGAGGGAGGCCGAGGGGGCAGCCGAGGCGGCCACACCACCCCCAGGTGCGGCCTGGCCTGGCCCGCACGGCCAGGTGGTGTGGGACCCTCGTGGCCCTACCCCGCTCGTCTTCTGGTTCCGTGAGTCTTCTGGTGAAATAGGATTTTTGGCATATTTTCCGCGATTTTTCCCGATAGTTGATTTTCTGCACAAAAACTAGACACCAAGGTAATTCTGCTAAAAATAACGTCAGACTATGTTAGTTGTGTCCAAATCACACAAGTTTAGAGGAAAAACAATAGCAAAAGTATTCGGGAAAGTAGATACGTTTTGGACGTATCAACCCCTCCAACGAGACGTACTCTCTTGTTGGGAGAAACTCGGTAAAATATCGTCGTCCCCGCGTGCCTCGGTTATCTCTATACCTGAGCTCTTTACTTATATACTTTACATTGTGATAGCCTTCGTGCTTGAAGTAATCCATCTTACTATCACATTGTTGCTTGTCTTACTTAGCATACGTTGTTGGTGCATATAGGTGAACCATAGTATATCTAGGCTTTGTGCTTAACAAAAGAAAATACTAGTTTTATTCCGCCATTTTTAAGCCCATCTCGTAAAAGTTTTAAACCGCCTATTCACCCCCTCTCTCGGCGATATCCGTGATCTTTCACAAATCATTATCTTGCGGTGCAGGTGCATGTAGAGGAAAACTCTGAGCACCTATGGTTACAAAGCCTCGCCCACGGCCTCCATGAGAACCACCACGTCCTCCATGACCATCACCACGACCGTTGCCAACCACAGGGGAAGCAACCATATTTTCAGCATTGATGCTGGCATCATCATCCTCTTCATGTGGGTGTTGTTGTTTGACTAGCAGCCTCAAACCATGCACGGGCTGTTTCAAAGCATTGATACTTGTTTGGACATCAATAACCTGTATTTAGATAGTATTGAATGTCTTCTCAGTTTCCTCCAAGCGTAGCTATGTAAGCTGAGCATCTTTCTCAATTTATTCGTTGTGCAAGTAAAGATCCCGTGCAAATGATCTCGTAATTCTTCATTGTCTTGCCAGGTAACAGTAGTATCATTAACCTTTTTCTGCATCACGTGAGGAACACTAGAAGACATGATTAGATGGTTAGTGCACTAAATAAAAAATATTTTGGTGGCTCCCTCACAACTCACTCGAAACTGCAAGAAAAGTGAATCTTGCCGTTCCAAAGTGAATTAGATATGCTTACCAACTTGGATAAACAAAAATGTGTACGGATGTGATGAAGCCAATACCGAGGGTACAAGGACGATCACACGACAAAGGAGGAGTATGTAGTGGGGCTATAGGTATGGATACCTAATTACATCAAAGCAAGTTCGAGTGCTAATCATGTGATAAACACCCAAGAAAACACACACAGAGGAGATAAACGTGGCAAAGCAACTTATGAACAGGAATATTGCAATGCACAAGAGAGATGCTAGTAATAGCTCAAAATAAACAGACACAATATTGCTCAATCTAAAAGTGCTATTATGAACTAGGCCTCCAATCAAACTTTGAGATCTCTCTTTTGTCACATTGTTCTCTTTTCTATATTTTGTTTTGTTTTTTCAACTATATGACACAATGCAGTAAAAATGCAACAACTTTGAGTAAAAAAGGGCCAGATAATACAGTGTACTGGGCCCGATATTACGGTCTGTCTTGCCAAAATATTTGCACTTCAAAACCCCAATGAGCAGCCTGTTCAGAGCAAGGAAACTAGTCTCGTAGGTACATTTCTAGGCATGGATACTGTAGATAGGTTGTAGCTAAGTTTACACAAAAATTACTCTATGTGGACTCAGAAAACTATACAGATTTTTTTTGTGGAAAACGGTGATGAACGGCTCAAAAAACGATGACACAAATGATAACGACAAAAGGAAAACCTAGACACTATGACTAGTACTCGACGAGATCGGATCAAAGACACGAAATGACCAGCAACTAAGACTCAACTTCGATGCAATCTAGGCTATGGTAATGACTAAAACCAAAATCTTTTTGAATGGATTTTTCTGTACAGGACGAAAAACAAACTAATCTATGAATGGATTTGTGGATGCTTACCGAGGAAACACTGGAATATGATAGCAAGATGATATGGGGTGGCAATGGACCTCTCAATTATCTCTGATGCCAATGCAACAACTCTCTACCCTTGTAAATATTCGCATCTTCACACACTTGCGCACGTAGCCGCTGACCACGAAGTGGTGACGCAATCTTCTAAACCCCAATGGAATAGCAGACCACACGAAACTTGCAATTGGCTAATTCCCAACGGAATAACTAATCACACTTGATTGATAGTAGCAAATACACCAGATCGATACGAATTGGTGTGGAAGAATTCAATGGTTTACACTTAGCAACTCCAAGAACTAGGGTTTTGTCTTAAACATGGTCTGAACTAATCTAAAGGGACGCCACATGGCTTATATGGGCGGTTGGGGCGGCCAACAACTAAAAGAAGCCGTGATAAACTAGGACTGATACAAACCGAAGGGATCTGTTCCATCGGGGGTTGGATAATCCGGTGTAGGAGGGCCGGATAATTCGGTCTTCGAAGTGGAATTGTACGATACAAAAAAATCTACACGTCTTGCACTAACCAGGCCGGATTATCTGCCCTCATCTCTAGCACTTATGTCGAAAGTCCTTAGAAGAATTCCTTGAGGTGGGATGGATTATCCAGGGCTATTAGGGCCGGATAATGTGGGGTTTTCAAAGCCTGCTTGTTGTTCTTGATGATCTCCTCCTCGTTCTGTGCGCATGCCTCCCTCTCCTCCCTCGCACATCCTTGGATGATCATCATGTCAGGCTCGTCTTGCAGCAGCCCTCCTCCTCCTTGTGCAATGCTTGTTTACTCAACGAACCTAATCATACATAAGTGCATAGACTTAGGTAGTATAAAATTCTCATCAACATAAACATCAGATTCATTTAGGAGTGAATTCACCTGTTGTTCAAGTAGCTTCGCACGAGCTTGACTAATGGGTCCAATCCTGATCTCATTTACTCAACGAACCTGATAATATATATGTGCATAGACTTAGGTAGTATAAAATTCTCATCAACATAAACATCAGATTCATTTAGGAGTGAATTCACTTGTTGTTCAAGTAGCTTGGCACGAGCTTGACTAATGGGTCCAATCCTGATCTCATTGGACTTGGTCTTGGCAGCAACATCAACAACTTCATTAGGATTTGGAGATAGCAAATCACTAGGGATGTCCTCATCATTTGTGATTCCACTTCATATTTTTAAAATCATGTTAAGAGTGTGTTAATCATAGTTTGGGTCAATCGGTCTCTGTTTCGGTTGTCCCAATAGAATGGTATCTGATGACCCACAAGTATAGGGGGTGTATCGCAGTATTTTCGAGGGAAGTGAAACCCAATTTATTGATTCGACACAAGGGGAGCCAAAGAATATTTATAAGCCTTAACAACTGAGTTGTCAATTCAGCTGCACCTGGAAACAATCTTGCTCACAACCGTTTATCAGTACCAACAATTTTGTAGTAGGAATTGTAAAGTAGCAGAAGTAGTAAAGTAAAGACAGCAGTAATAATAGCAGTAAATAGTAGGATACGAGTGCGGTAGGCATAGGGATGGATGGACGGGCGTTGCATGGATAAGACAATTCACATAGCAATCAGAACATAGGGCAATTGCAGATAAATAAGATAAAACATCCAAGTACTAGATAATCCTAGGTATGTGTTCCATATATAGTCATACGTGCTCGCAATAAGAACTTGCACAACATCTTTTGTCCTGCCAGCCCGTTTGCAGCGGGGCCTCAAGGGAACTACTGAAAATTAAGGTGCTCCTTTTAATAGAGCATCGGAGCAAAGCATTAACACTCCGTGAACACATGTGATCCTCACATCAAAGCCATTCCCTCCGGTTATCCCGATTTCTGTCACTTCGGGGCCATTGGTTCCGGACAACAACGTGTGTACACAACTTGCAGGTAAGACCAAAAACAATACTATCATAATGAATCAATAACATGTTCAGATCTGAAATCATGGCACTCGGGCCCTAGTGACAGGCATTAAGCATAACAAGTTGCAACAAAGTCATAAAGCACTAATAAAAGATACTAGGCACCATGCCCTAACAATCTGATGCCATTACATGAATGATCTCATCCAATCCCTACCATCCCCATAGCCTACAACGAGGGATTACTCACTCATAGATGGGGGAAACATGGATGGTCGATGGAGAAGCGATGGTGATGATGATGGCGATGATCTCCTCCAATTCCCCGTCCCGGCAGGGTGCTAGAACGGAGTTTCTGATGCTGTTTCGTTGAATCTGGTGGTGGCGGCGGAGCAGAACTCCTTCTAAAAAAACGTCGCCCCCCCGGAATTTTTAGGTCAGAAGGCTTCTTATAGGCGAAGAGGGAGACCGAGGGGGTGCCTGGGGGCCCCACACCATGCCCTGGCGCGGCCTAGGGGGACCCGCGTCTGGGGGGGTGTGACCCGCCCCTGGCCCTCCTCCGTCTCGTATTCTGGCTCCGTGAGTCTTCCGGAAAAATAGGCACTTTGGCTTTTGTCCCATCTAATTCCGAGAATATTCATTTTCTGACTTTCCTGGAACCAAAAACAGCAGAAAACAGGCAGCTGGGACTATGGCTCTTGTTAATAGGTTAGTCCAATAAATCATATGAAAAGTACTCCAAAGTGTGGACAAAACACAAGAAAGTGGATAAAACCAAGCATGGAACATCAAAAATTATGGATACATTTGCAATGTATCAACATCCCAAGCTTAATTCCTTCTCGTCCTCGAGTAGGTAAGTGATAAAAGAAAGAATAATTTTTGAGGTGACATGCACCATCATAAACTTGATCAAAGTATTTGTAAAACATTCAAAGCTGGGATCATAGTACTTCAATCATAACATGAAAGACAAAGTTCTAGCAATAAGACAAAGTAACTATGATACAACATGGAAAGGCACAAACAAAAGATTCATGAATAACAATGCTTTGCAAGACGTTTGTTTGTTTCACATAAATAAAACATAGCATAATAGCATTCAGCTTGTCCCTCATAGAGTAGCAAATATAAATGCATAGGACACCTTCAAAGTTCATAAGAGTGACTAGATACAAATAGTTTAAAACAAGCAATATCAAGGTATGCATCAATCAACAAGTCTTGGGACAATGCACATAGAACTAAGAATGGCCACTATGCTCTCAAAGTAGGTGCATAAAGGTAGAAGGTGGAGACTCAATATAAGTGGAAGAAAGGCCTCCATAGAAGGAAGTAGGAATTTAAGTTTCATAAAGAGCTTCCAAAAATTATGGTACTTAATAGCTTTCAGCTCTCATTGCCCCTATCATAAGCATCTTGAAGTGATTAAGGTTAAAGTGAACAAACTATGGTGTACATGCTTGACGAAGTATAAGTTGGAAATCTCATGTCCCTTGAATACGAGGGCCGATCCTCATGCTACTCAAGTTTAGTCACCGGTAAGTTCTTGTCATCATAAGTACATGTGTATCATAGAGAACCGCCAACGGGGTACCCCTTGCCCAATGATACGGAAGAATCCCCATATCAAAATGACAAGGCAAGCAGACAACGAGCATCTCAGCAATCTTCTTATTTACCATGGGACTATGGTGTTTTTTTTCTCTTTCCTCTTTTCATAATCTTTTTTTTCTCTTTCCTCTTTTCATAGTCTTGATGACCCACAAGTATAGGGGGTGTATCGCAGTATTTTTGAGGGAAGTGAAACCCAATTATTGATTCTACAAAAGGGGATCCAAAGAATATTTATAAGCCTTAACAACTGAGTTGTCAATTCAGCTGCACCTGGAAACAATCTTTCTCACAGCAGTTTATCAGTAGCAATAGTTTTGTAGTAGGAATAGTAAAGTAGCAGCAGTAGTAAAGTAAAGACAGCAGTAAACAGTAGGATTCGAGTGCGGTAGGCATAGGAATGTATGGATGGGCGTTGCATGGACAAGACAATTCACATAGCAATCAGAACATAGGGCAATTGCAGATAAATAAGATAAAGCATCCAAGTACTAGATAATCCTAGGCATGTGTTCCATATATAGTCATACGTGCTTGCAATGAGAACTTGCACAACATCTTTTGTCCTGCCAGACCGTTTGCAGCGGGGCCTCAAGGAAACTACTGGCAATTAAGGTGTTCCTTTTAATAGAGCATCGGAGCAAAGCATTAACACTCCGTGAACACATATGATCCTCACATCAAAGCCATTCCCTCCGGTTATCCCGATTTCTATCACTTCGATGCCATTGGTTCCGGACAACAACGTGTGTACACAACTTGCAGGTAAGACCAAAAACAATACTATCATAATGAATCAATAACATGTTCAGATCTAAAATCATGGCACTCGGGCCCTAGTGATAAGCATTAAGCATAACAAGTCGCAACAAAGTCATAAGCACTAATAAAAGATACTAGGCACCATGCCCTAACAATCTGATGCCATTACATGAACGATCTCATCCAATCCCTACCATCCCCATAGCCTACAGCGGGGTATTACTCACTCATAATTGGGGGAAAATGGATTGTCAATGGAGAAGCGATGGTGATGATGATGGCGATGATCTCCTCTAATTCCCCGTCCCGACAGGGTGCCAGAACGGAGTTTCTGGTGCTGTTTCGTGGAATCTGGTGGTGGCGGTGGAGCGGAACTCCTTCTAGAAAAACGTCGACCCCCCCTCGGAACTTTTAGGTCAGAAGGCTTCTTATAGGCGAAGAGGGAGACCGAGGGGGTGCCTAGGGGCCCCACACCATGCCCTGGCGCGGCCTGGGGGGATCCGCGCCTAGGGGTGTGGCCAGCCCCTGGCCCTCCTCCGTCTCGTATTCTGGCTCCGTGAGTCTTCCGGAAAAATAGGCACTTTGGCTTTTGTCCCATCCAATTCCAAGAATATTTATTTTCTGACTTTCCTGGAACCAAAAACAGCAGAAAATAGGCAGCTGGCACTGTGACTCTTGTTAATAGGTTAGTCCAAAAAATCATATGAAAAGTACTCCAAAGTGTGGACAAAACAAAAGAAAATGGATAAAACCAAGCATGGAACATAAAAAATTATGGATATATTTGCAATGTATCAGTATTAGAGTTCAAGATTGCTTAGAGGTTACCGCTCGCAATGGCTTTGTGAGAAGGCGCGACCACAAGTGGATGATGAAACTTGATTTTTCCAATTACTCATTACGGAAGCCACTAATGTAAGACATTATTTATTACAAGGATTTTATGTGCTAATTCTCAAAGAGAAGATATTTACTGGTGTCATAGAAGAGGAATGGAGAGTGCTGAAGCTGAAAGGCATTAGATATGATTCGATTGTACATCAAGTACAATATATTTCACCACTTACGGATGACATAAATGCAGATGAGATGTGGTATAAGTTGGAGTCAATGTGTGAGGGGAAGACAACTATGAACAAATAATAAGTAACCAAAATACTTGAAAAGCTTGAGTACCAGGAAATTAACAGTGTGATTGAACACTTGAATGTCTTCCAATGTCATATAGATCATATGTCAGGGATGAAGATCAACTTTAAGGTTGAGGTGCAAGTATTGTTGTTGTTGAGTTGCATGCCTGGAAGTTGGAACACGCTTGTTATGTTAGTTAGCGATTTAGGTCTGTATGGGAAGTTGATGTTGGATATGGTGAAGAACAACATGCCGAATGAAGAATCTAGAAAGAGGAAAAAAGGTGATGCCTCCTCTTCTAACGCATATGTGGCTAAATGTCATGACAAGAATGACCACAATGGACATGGCCAAGGTAATTTTTAGCAAGGAAAATATGAGAAATATAGGGAAGATCAAAGTAAAAGAAAGAGATAGGGAATCAATTGATTTTACTGTGGAAAGCCAAATCACAATAAAAGTGATTACATGATATACATAAGAGATCTTGCAGAGGGAAAAAATGAAAAGAAGGCCGAGCTAAAGGGCAAGAATGATGCTTCCATGACTATAGAATGTGAATAAGGTTAAGACTACCTGGTCATTGAATATGAAGAATGATATAATGTTATTCGTGATGATGCTATCAGTTAGGTTGTGGATTCATGTTTATCCTTCCACATTACATCACGCAAACAGTATTTCACGTCATATACCACCGGTGTTACTGGCCAAGAGAGGATGGGTAATGGTGGTTCGTCGACTATTGTTGGCAAGGACACATTATGTATTGAAACAAAAACATGTCATAGGTTGGTGCTCAATGATGTGTGACATGTCCCCGATACGCAGCTGAATTTGTTTCTAGTTGGCAAGTTCGATGACATTCGCCATGGAAGTTTATTTTGGTGATGCAAAATGGAAGCTAACGAAAGATTTTTTGATTGTGTCCTGAGAAAGTAAGCAAGATTTTCTCTATTTGACTAAAATCAAGCTATGCAATAACATGTTGAAAATCGCCAAGAATGATACTTCAGCCGATCTCTCAAACAAGATACTTTGGCATATGAGTGATAAGGGCATGCATGATTTTGATTTCAAGGAGTACCTCCCTAAGTTGAAAAGTATAACCTTAAAACCATGTGAACAGTATTTTGCATGCATTTTTTTACATAGTGTTATATTGCCGCCGCGTCGATATTGTGCACACTAGTGTTTTCTCCGTGGCCAAACAATCCATTAGTGCAACACTATACTTTGTGACATTGATTGATGACCATTTTAGAAAGATTTTCTACTGCTACTGCATTTTTCAGCTCTAAAATCCTAAGCACTTGACCAACCATTGGCTCTACAAGTCTGCCCTAGTGCTAACACTTTCTCTCCATATATGTTGTTGCATATGTTTCCTTCTATGAAAAGTAATAGTTAGTGTGTTGGTATACAAGTGTATCTAAAGTTACTTTGATTCTACCGTGTATTTTTTAGATCACGTTATGAGTGTGCTAATAATAGTTTGGATTAATCAATCTATGTTCCAATTTTCCCAACAATTGTGTTGTGGTCTTGTACGATAGCCTTTCGTGCACATCAATGTCGCGGTGTGATCTTTGTGGCGTAGCCCTTTGACTTTGCCGTGGCTTATTGTTACCCTTTGACAACACCTTCGGCTAGCTAATGAAGCGGCGTAAACTCGGTTGCACTTTGCCCTTTGCTCGCACCTATAGTGCCGAAGTGTCATGTTTGGCCTCGACTGGTGGTGTTCCTCGTTCATGGTGGTGGTGCTTACCGGACAATGTGCCTACCATTTTGTTTTATCTATCCTTGTGGTGTTCTAGTTGTAATTTGGGGAAGTCATGTTTCCTCGGAGCAAACTTATTTCGAGCCCACTTAAAGTTTCGTTTATGTGCACATGCGTGTGTAGGTTGTAACTTGTGCCCCATGGGTGTTTTCCTGTTTTTTTATTCTCTTGTACCCCTTGTGCTCTGGCTCATTTGAACATTATCTTGTAGTGATTGCAAAACCTCATAGGCAAATATGAATGAAAAATATTGAGTTGGGGATTCGTTCCCCGCATGACCATTAAAAACCTTATTACCTTTTGGAGTCTGGTACATCTAGACGGTTGGAGTTGTACATATGCATCTAGGATTTAGGATTCGGCCCATGAAGTTTGTGCTCGTGAAGATCGTCTATCATGCATAGGGGTTTAGCTCGACCTCTGTGGTTGAAACTCGAGGAAAATAAGGAAATACCTTTGTCGCTATTAGGACTTGGTCTCTGCGCCTCTCTAGTTGAGACAAAGATCCCTCCAAAGAATTTGAACAATGGGGCGGCAATGTCATCTCCAACTTCATTGCTTCATTCTACTACTTTGCCTTCTAGTCTAGGTGTACCCTCCATTATCTAGCTCCATATCTTACCAATTTTGGAATTGTATAAGTGAACCTTGTAATTCCACAATTCAACTAGAAGCACAAGCCTAGAATAAATTTTGTTCTTCGCCTACTTGCCCCTCCTCTCTACATGACACACTCACTGCTACAAATGGGGGATAATCTATCTGCAGTGGCCCTATGGAAAATGGGGCAAGAGAGAAAAACAATCAAAGGGTTTTTTATCTTCGATTTCAGACAAGTTTGGTCAATAAAAAAATAACAATTTTTGTACACATTTGAAAAATCATAAATTTGGTCTGGGGAAATTGTGGTGCTATTTTTTGGTTAAAACCTCACAACACAAAACAATGGACTCAATTTTGTGGCCGCTTGCTACTTAGAGCATCTCCACCGGTGCCCCCAACCCGCCCCCAACAGAGTTGGGGGGTGAAGACCAAAATTCGGCCTGCACCGGCGACCCCTAACCATTGCCCGCAAATTGGGCCGCCTACCAATTTGTTTGGCACCTCCTTGCCGCCCCCGGAAACCAGGGGCTGGGTTGGGGTTGCCAGCAACGCTCGCCACGCTGAAAAGGCCATGTCGGACCCCTTGCTAGCAACCCAAACAACCGTCCAGTGATGGCTCGCCTCTTGATGGCGGGAAATGGTGTCTCCGCCACCCTTTCCCGCCAGTTTCGCCTCCTTCCTGCCTGTTCCAGCACTATTTCACGCCTTTTCTAGCTGTTTCCTGCCGTTTTCGGTAGGTTCCCGCCACAACTCGCGAGCTTTCCCGCCGGAGCGGCTGCTTTGTTATAAAAAAGGGCCGAGCCCATGGAGAAGGAGCGCACCACCAAACCTCCAAAACAAGCATGCATGGCCGCTGTCTTCCTCCCACTCATGCACGCAACCCACACGGAGGAGGAGATCCGCATGCGCCTCTCCATGCCCCCACCCACACCCACTACTTCACCGACGATGACAGCGACAACGATGAATTGTCTGACTTCGACGAGCCGAGGGAGAGGCAAATTGACCGGCGGGTGATACTGGCCGACATCCAAGCGACGGGCGATCGAGCGCAATAGCACGTGAGCTCCCAGAGGCCGACGCGGCCGTACCAAGGGCCAGTTAACTGGACAACCCGCTAATGCTTCGGGTTTGACGTTCTCAACGCCGTCTTCCTATCGCATCACCTCCGCGGCAAGAACTCGACGATGCTTACACGGAGTGTTGGAATGCCACGTGTGCCAACCCCGACGATGTGGCCGTGCGTGTCCGTCTAGACCGAGCTCGGGGAGTTGGCCCTCAATGAACGGTCGTCGTCGTCGTCGTCGAACTGTCCTGGTGAGGGTACCTCTAGGCGCCACGGCCCGTAGCCAGCGCCGCTAATTGTCTGTTCGTTTGATTTTTAGTTCTTCCTATGTAAAAGTTTGCCTAAATATTGAATGGAACTTGTTCGTAAATTTGTTTGGGATGATCGTTAGGAATACGGTGTGGGACAGCTACCCAAGCCGTCGGCAGTCTGGATGCTAGCCTACAAAATCACTGCTAGTACGTTTGCCGGCCATTTTGGCACGCCATGCTATTACTAATTTGCGTCGCCGCTTCTCACTACCACCCCGGGCAGGATCATTTTGGCTCAATAGAGAGTACTGGTACATCATAGACCCTCGGAGGGGACAAAAGGTGAATTCGAGTTCCATGATGTGATGTGAGATCTGACTTCCGACCAGGTTAGCCAGTTCCAATTCGCTTGATCAGACGGCCGGGCGCCTCCTCGGCCCCACGAAACACGGCACCGCCAGCTCTCCTCCCTGCCTCCTCTCCTCGCCCACGGTCAACACCCATGGCGCGCGCCTATATTAAACCCATCCGTACTCCTCCATCTCTCCAGATCCCCCACCAAAGCAGAGCAAATCAGCAAACCTCCCAAGCTCCTCTCTGCCTCCTCCGATCGTTCAAGCAGCCAAGGACTAACTAGCCGCTCGCAGGGATGGCTCGGCAAGGGATGGTCATGGCGTTGCTGCTGGTGGTCCTCGCCGCCGGCTGCTGCGCGCCTGCGGGCGCCGTGGCGTACCTCTCGAAGCTTCCCGTAACCCTCCAAGTCACCGCCTCCCCCACTTCCGGCCAAGGTACGTACGTCGTCGATTATGCTGCCTGACTTGCGCCGCATATGCCTCTGTTTGCTACACGTCACGGGTTGGCATGTACGGCCATGTACTAGTACGCAGCAAATTAGTTAGCCTTGTCGTCGCATGCCATTCCAAATATCCGGCGGCCTGCCGGCGGGCCAATAGAAGAATCTTGGATATTTAGATGCTCAAAGTTGCTAGTAAAATAATTTGTGCACCGATTTTGTTTATCGGAATTGAAGTGGTCAAATTCTAACGTTAACACGCATGACAATATCCATGGCCAGTTCTTCACGGCGGCGAGGACGAGATCACGGTGACATGGTCCCTGAACGCGACGGCCGGCACGGACGCGGAATACAAGAAGGTGAAGGTGAGCCTGTGCTACGCGCCGGTGAGCCAGAAGGAGCGTGAATGGCGCAAGACCCACGACGACCTCAAGAAGGACAAGACCTGCCAGTTCAAAGTCACCGAGCAGGCCTACCCCGGCGCCGGCAACGTCACCTACCGCGTCGCCCTCGACATCCCCACCGCCACCTACTACGTGCGCGCCTATGCTCTCGACGCCTCCGGCACGCAGGTCGCCTATGGCCAGACTGCGACCAACTACAGCTTCAACGTCGTCAGCATCACCGGCGTCACCACCTCCATCAAGATCGCCGCCGGCGTCTTCTCCGCCTTCTCCATCGCCTCGCTAGCCTTCTTCTTCTTCATCGAGAAACGCAAGAAGAACAACTAAGATCATCAGGACCGTGTCAATTCAATGTTTGTTGGTCCGTACGCCCGAGACTTTTTTCTCTCTATGTATAAGCGTATATGTCTGTGTTGCACCGACGGATCCATATATGGACATGGGCGCAGCTATGTTGGTGTATATCTCCTTTTTTGTTGTGAGCGTGTAATGACTACTCGAGTACATGAAATAATTTGCAAAAGAACTTGGTTACAAGAAATCTGTGTGTTCTTTCCATTTATTCATGCGACCAGCAGCCGTTTTGGGTGAGAACACCGTTATACACTTGATTTGGACGGGATATAGTAGCGGATTAGAGCTTACACGAACAGCGAGTTTAACACTAATGTTGTTGGATTATTTCGTTCGTAGCCGGACAATAGTACTCCCTTCGTCCTAAAATAAGTGACTTGAGTTTATCTAGATTTGAGTGTACCTATATACTAAAATGCGTTCTAGATACGTGCGAATCACAAATCCACGTCACTTATTTTAGAACGGAGGGAGTATGTACTATCCGAGATCCGTTTCACTCTGCTTGTGTTCATCCCCCAAACCTTTGTTCATGCATGTAAAACGAAGATACGTCATGCTTAAAACAGCAAGCATACCACCGTTCCCGGAACAAAATGGACAGGCACGTCATGCACATAAATCCGAAGAGAAATTGTACAGTATTTCAAGTTTTCAACAAGGATGATAGGAGCAAGTCGCTAATCGTCTAAAAATGAATAGCTAGGCCATCCCCACCTGTATCCATCTCAGAGTCAACTTTGTGATGAAGTGCGCGTATCTGATACTCCTAGGCGTCACGGGAGGCCAGGAGACGATACATTACATTGTTTCGTAGCGGCTAGAAGGGACAGCAAGGAGCTAACTACCCACTAATTTATTCAACTTCACATGGAGAGAGTACTCCAGGTTGAAGGTCAGATTAACAATGTCAACTCTTTGCTCAAAATTTTATATATATGTCCTGGTGATTTGCACCTTCTGAAAGCGATCCGTCTGCTTCCACATTGTCAAACAAGTTTTTGCCTTTCAAGGTGTTTCTGAGATGGGAGTGACCTGCATCTTTTGTTCTGTTTTTTCACATGTAAAACGATTTGAATAAACAGTCACCTTGTAGTCACCAGTGCACATGGGGCATCCCAAAGGGTATGACTAGTAAGAGTACTTATCACCTACTGCTTCTTTTATGTACGAGTACTTATCTTCTATGATAGAGAAACATATGTTTTTTGCATAGTGCCAACCAATACAAGGAACCAATGAGGTGTCTCAAGGGGTAGGAATGTATGACCCGTACGATCGACGTGTACTTATCTAGAGCCTCTTTGATCATACAAGAGGTGTGAGGACAACATAGGGACGTGATTTCTTTCTTTTGGTAACACTATCGTCAATTTCTTTCAAAATAAATTGAGCAAAACAAAACATAGAAATAATTCTTTTGATATTAGATTCACAAAAGAAACATGAGATGTTACAATGTACTCAGACCTCCTTTTTAGTTTTACTAGCTAAATACACTTGGGTTGCTTCGGGATAAGAACAATTTCATTTCTCGAACCTATGCGTGAAACCGGTTGCATTTGCATTTTTCTAAGTAAATTACATCGCGTTACACTGTTGTCTTTCATTTACTCTTTTTTTGACAACCAACCATAGTTTTAAAAATCGGACCGGTGAGTGAACCGATGAGACAACTGGTTTGCTGGTTCTCTGGGCGGACCACCGGTTCATTCGGATCGATGGCGACAAAAACCGTTCCTTTCAATTAAAGTTTAAGAAAATTTGGAACAAAATAACAATTAAATGTGTATTAAGCGTATATTTCAATATGTAATCACAAAACATGGTGTATCCAAATGGTATTGGGCCTTATGCGGTGCGATTTCTATCTAGCATAAGATCTTGAGTTCGATTCCTCTTGCAACTTCTTCTTTTTTACTGGTTTTTTGCTATTTTGTCCAGTGTCTCTTAAAAAACCGATGAGGTGACCTCATCGGTTCAGGTTTTTCTGGTTAAACCAGCGAACCGGTCCGGTTTTTAATATATGCAACCAACTTGCAACCCTCCCATTTTACTCCAGCTAAATTCCACATTATCACGTTTAGCCTCTCCGCAAAATTCACCCACGTCTCCCATCTTCTCCACCTCCTATTGACTAAATTGAATGAAAATATTGACAAAATCTCATAAATTTCGGAAACTAGTGTCCCAAGAAAATATTCGGACATTGTTAATCTCATGTTAACAATGTAAACTCTTTGCTCAAAATTTGTGTCATGATGAATGGTGCCATGAGAGCGATACATGTGCTTCCACATTGACAAAAAAAAGGTTAGCCTTTCAAGATTCCAAGAAGGTACCGACTTGTTTTTCTGGTTCACATGTAAAACAATTTGGAATCAACAATCATCTCATATTCGCCGATGCACATGCCGTGTCCCAAGGGATGTGATTATGTGACTACTAAGATTGCTTATCATTGATTGCTTCTTTTATGTAGGAGTACTTGTCCTCTATTAATAAAAAATATATGTTATTGCATAACCAAAAACATAACTATGCCAACCAACACAAGGAACCAATGAAGTTTCATGCCAAGGGACCGGTATATCTTGAAGGAGTACTTATATAGCGCATCTTTGTTCATACAGAAGTGGAGGAAAGATAAGAATAGGTTTTTCTTTCATTCAAAATACTGGAGCAAAGAAAACAAAAGAAAATTCTAGCTTAGTACATAATAGGTATTTGGTGTCGTAAAAATGTCTAAAAAATCCTTGTGGTTTGAATTTACTTTGGACTCATTACAATTCATTCTAGCCAACTAAATACCCAGGTCTATAAAATTTCTACTATTCCCAATCCACATGTATTATTATCATATGCCTATTTCTATCTTTCCAGGAATATGCAAAACAAAGATTATTTATGCATAGGGCCTTATGAATGTACTCATCCTCTAATGGAGCATTGCACACAAACCAACACAAGGAACTTTCCAGAAAGAAATTATTTGAAAGCACATTAAGCAATGTACTAAGTTAGAAAACACCGCTAGAGATATTCCTTTTGTTGCGAGAGCTGCTTCATACTAAAGATACCAAAAGCCTCTGGATCTTAGAAGTAATTCGCATACATATGGCATGTGGACTCGTGGAAAGTAACATGTATATTATCATACTATGATAGATCAACGGGACAAAGGTATCCTTGTAAATAAACTCATTGAGCACCAGGAAAATCCATGAGAATGGAAATGCTGGAATAAAATTATAAAGAATATAGTTAGTGTGTCAAAGGTTGGTAACAATTATTTTAACATGAAAGAGCGGGCAACAGAAAAAGAAAGAAAAAAGAAAATAAATAGAGGCACATCCACAATAGAGGTGGTACTAATAAATACAACTTGGACATTTATTTGTCCATGATCCTCTCCACTTTTCCAAGGCAAACAAACTGAAAGTTAATTGGCAATAAGAACATCAACATCTTATTTATCTAATTGTTTGATAACCAGAAATCAAATATCAAAATAATAGAGTCCAAAACCAGCCCTTCACCTTCTCTGCCATGTTGGCATCCTAGAAAGCAAGTACATTAATAGTTTAATGTACCAACAAGGCAATAACTAAAAATTATATGAAAAGCAAGTACATAAATAGTTTATAGGCACTTTTTCATATTCTAAAGGTACTACAATTTAATCTCCTATACTTGCGGGTTATCAGCCTAGTAGCGGCTCACCAGAGGAAGTTTGTGTGTGAAGTGTGGATGGAACTGAATGTTAGGTAATCACAAGAGAACTTGACCAGCGCATGATGACAAAGAGAGCAGGGGTAGATATTTTCGGTGTGCTTCTCCTCCTGAGACCGGTGGCAGGTTAGAAGATGAGCACATATTGATACTATGCTCTATGAGGCCTCCATGCGCTTCTCCTCTTCTTCCCGGTAGTGATCCAGTAGAATAAATTGTCTATGAAGTGTGGATGGTGTTAGAAATATGCCCTAGAGACAAATAATAATATAGATTATTGATATATTTCATTAAGTTCATAATAGGTTTTATATATCATAATATAACTGTATAGATAGGAATGTCAATACACGTGTGATATGTAAACCACCAGAGTCCCTAGTGATCCTCTAGACACTAGTTCATTGATCAATCGATGATCGACGTTTCCCGATCATTGACATTTATGTCAATTGATAATGGGGTCATTTAATTATGTGAATGAAAGTGATGGACATACCCAACACAGGAATTGTAACACGATCAAGTCACGAAGTTCACCGTTACAATGACTGGGAAACGTAGTAACAAATTCCTTAGACCGTGAGACAATATTTAATCACTGTCACCCGAGAGTGCTTTGATTGCATCAAACGTCACATGGTGAAATGATTATCATAAAGATGTCTTCAGGTATTCAAAGGGGCATGTAGAGACATATGTGTCAAGAGAAGGATTTGTTCTTCCGTGTGACGCAGAGATACTCTGGGCCCACTCAGAGACATGACATCTATAAAGCTGCAGCATGTGACTAGGTCACAGGGATGGTATAGCTCGGAACGAGTAAAGTTGTACTTGTCTGTAACAATATTGAACACGACATAGCAATGTCATTGATTAGGTCTCGGACAAGTAAAGTATCAAAGTAACAAAGGGAATAGGACTATATGTGTCCAACGACAAAGATTCTCGTGGAATACACAAGGGTCATTATGGGCATCCAGGTCCCGCTGATGATCATTGGTCCGAGAGGGGTCTCGACCATGTCTGGAGTGTTCCCGAACCGTTAGGGTAACTCACTTAAGGGTTTGACAATGCTTGGAGATCATTTTGGTATCATAGAAATCACCGAAGAAAAGAGAAGGGAAAACTGGAAAGGTTTCAGAAAAGTCTAGAGGGTGTCCGGAAGGAGTTCTGGTGCAACAGAAATTAAATAATATGTAAATATATATTAAATATTAAATTATATATTTATTAAATAATTCAAATTTGATTTAATAGACAGCCCATACCTAATGGGCCAAATCCCTAGGGGAAAGGGCCCATGAGGGAAAAACCCCCAAAGAGAAAAGGGAGGGAGTGGGCGGCTGGGCCCTTGGTAGCCGGCTGGGCCACATGGTGGCCAGCCAAGCATCGCCCTCTCCTCCCCTTGGTTTAGTCCCACATGGCTAAGCCAAGGGACGTGGGGCTCCCCTCTCCTATATAAAGGAGGGCATATAGAGGGATTTAAACACACCGATTGATCCCAAGCTTTAAGGATCCCCCCTCCAAGTGCCCTCCTCTCTCCCTCTCTATCTTCTCAGTGCGGTCCCACTATAAAGGTTGCACGAACGAGAGTGTTCTTCACCATAGAGCGCCATCGCGCTACGGGGATTCCGGATCCAGGAGATCTACTTCCACAACCTCTGCTGATCAGGGTCCGGGAGTCGTTGTCAAACACCATATGTGTGTGACCCCCAACAGGGTGCTGCACTAGTGGCGCTCGAGTTGTTCGAGCCATCGGAGTCATTGGAGCTGGTGGAGCTGGAGATGGTGGAGTCGTCCGAGTTCAAAACGACCTTGAGGTTAGCGTCAGTACGAGTACATCAACCATGTTCTCCCGAACATTGACAAATTTTTTCGGTATTCAAGGGTAAGTTTTGAAAAGCCCCTCCTGTTACTGCATTACTAATAGATAGATCCTGGCATTAGGGTTCTTGGTGTAGGAAAATTATTGTTTCAGGGGTTAAATCCCAACAGGCGGAACTGAATATTAGGTGATCACTAGAGAACTTGACATGCATGATGACAAAGAGCGAAGGGGTAGATATTCCGATGTGTTTCTCCTCCTGGGCCCGATGGAGGCTCACAAGATGAACATATACTAAAAAAATGCTCTGTGAAGCATCCATGTGCTTCTCCTCCTGAGACCAATAGCGTCTCACCGGAGGAATTTGTGTGTGAAGTGTGGACGGAACTGACTGTTAGGTAATCACAAGAGAACTTGACATGTGCATGATGACAAATAGCGCATGAGTAGATCTTTTCGATGTGCTTCTCCTCATAAGCCTGGTGACAATGATGGGTTCGTAGCATGGAAAACAAAAAAATTCTACCGCAAGAACGAACAAAACCCAGATCTAATCTAGATAAAAGCCAAGATCTAATCTATTAGACATGTGCAACGAGATAAATCTGTACTAACCCTTGTAGACACGAAAGCGTTACGAGATTAGATCTCGTGGTTGATGTAGTCGATCACTTGCCGATCTCAAGATCGAGTGGACGATCCTTCCGGCGCCGCGTTCTAGCAGCGCTTCTGCAGTCGGTCACACGTGCGGAGTCGAAGCAGACCTTCCTCTCCTCGTTCCAGCGAGCAGCGGAGGTAGTAGATCTCTCCACGGAATCCCAGCAGCACGACGGCGTGGTGGTGGTGGTGGAGTGGAGAATTCTGCAGGGCTTCGCCTAAGCCTGAGCAGAAGGAAGGAGGAGGAGAGAGGCGGCTTGGGGCAAGAGTGGAGGATCAAAGGGGGGTGGCGCCTCCACCCCTCTATATATAGAGGGAGGGGTGCGGCCTAGGGTTCCCACCCCTAGGCCCACCCCTTAGGGCCGGCGCACCAAGGAGGTGGGGGAGGAGTCCTCCCCCCCAAGTCTCCTCTTTAAA
This sequence comes from Avena eriantha, assembly GCA_910589775.1. Taxonomy (NCBI): domain Eukaryota; kingdom Viridiplantae; phylum Streptophyta; class Magnoliopsida; order Poales; family Poaceae; genus Avena; species Avena eriantha. The sequence goes on from OU342745.1 coordinate 371,152,408, forward strand.
TTTCCCTTATCTTATCTTATCTTATCTTGGTTTTCAAATAAACTCCAAAATATCTTCTAGAACCTTCCGGAACATTCCGAAACCTTCTAGAATCCCCATACAAACACTCCGGAACATTTCCTAACTCAGAAAAAGATCCCCATTATATGAATCTTACTCCCCGGACAATTCCGGAGCTCCTCATGATGTCCCGAATCCAATCCGAGACTCTGAACAACATTCGATCTCCAACGCACATTCCATATCTACTTAAAACAACTTCGAACCTCGAACCTTAAGTGTGCCACCCTACGGTTCGTGAATATGTAGACATGACGGGGACACCTCTCCGATCAATAACCATCAGCGGGATCTAGAGATCCATAACGGCTCCCACATACTCAACGATGACTTCGTGATCGATTGAACCATTAACATACGAAACCAATTCCCTTTGTCTCGCGATAGTCTACTTATCCGAGGTTTGATCATTGGTATCTCCATACCTAGTTCTACCTCGTTACTGACAAGTACTCTTTACTCGTTCCGTGACATGTCATCCCTTGTGACCTAGTCACATGCTTGCAAGCTAACTAGATGACATTCCACCGAGAGGGCCCAGAGCATATCTATCCATCGTATGGATGGACAAATCCCAATCTTGGTCCATGCGCTTCAACACATACTTTCAGAATACCCAACGACACCTTTATGACCACCCAGTTACGAAGCGGTGTTTAATGTCATCAAAGTACCCATCCAGTGATGGTGATTAACACAACCTCATGGTCGAAGGATTAGGTCACTATGCATTTAAAAGCTTATAGCAATACGAACTTAATGACTTGATCTTATGCTACGCTTACTATGGGTGTATGTCCATCACATCATTCTCCTAATGATACAACCTTGTTATTAATGACATCCAATGTCCATGACCAGGAAACCATGATCATCTATTAATCAACAAGCTAGTTCAACAAGAGGCTTACTAGGGACTCTTACATGTTTACAAAACACACAAGTATCAGTGTTTCCTAATAATACAATTATAGCATGGGATGTAAACATTCATCATAAACACAAAGATATAATAATAACCAATTTTATTATTGCCTCTTGGGCATATCTCCAACAGACGACTCATAAGATGAACACATATTTAAAAAAATGCTCTAAGAAGCAATGCACACTAGAAGAAATTATGTGTGAAGTGTGGACAGGACTAAATGTTAGGTGATGATGAGTGATAAATACACTAAATTTTATCCTCATTTAAACTAGATATTACTCATACATTTGATGATATTATCTCTTTAAACATGCCACTAATCACTAAGTATTCTGTAGATGTGCAAATCTCCTTTGTTATTTATTTCACTATGGATATGGACCCTTCTATGATGATATCTAGACAAACTAAGAAAGAATCACGAGCTGGGAATATTTCCAAGTCAAAGGATTCATGGATATAGGCTCCAACCTGTTTAACAACCAACGGTATGATCAGCATGACCATACCATCTAGCCGTACGATATGTCGATGCCTCAGGATCATCAAACTGACCGACTTTCGTGAAGGACCCATGGTGAATTCGCATCAAAAGGCTTCTGAAACCCTATGTCCATCTACAACACTGTAAAGAAAGGAGGATAAGGATCCGTCGTCCGCCCACCATCATCTTCACCTCATAGCCATAGTCATCTACTTGTAATCTTGATTCTAGAGTGATTGGTAGCATTTTAAGACTACTTGATATTCATCTCTCAAGAATTATCAATACAATGTTTACAATTGTTGATCTAATCATGTGTGACTAGTTCTCACAGGCAAGCTGGGGGGTGAGGTCTAGCCTCGTAGCAACATGTGAATTTTTAAGTACGGGATAATTGTATTTTTGGACTAATATATCTACAAGTATGTTTGTCTCTTGTCTTTTGCCTTGATCCCTCAATCCTAGAACTTGTCAGGTACCCAAGATCTTGAACATTAGTGAAGGTAAAAAGATATGAGTAGAGTGGATCTGCATAATCGTGCTAAGAAAACTGGTGACAGTTGTTAACTCGTGTAATAACGAGCTCGTTGGGGGACCCCAAGAGGGAGGTTTGATGAGCACAGCAGTAAGCTTCTCTCAGTTATGAAACTAAGGTTATCAATCCAGTCGGAGCAAGGAAACACCTCAAAGGTGTTGCTAGCTGAGCTTTGGCAGGGCGCACTACTGGTGCTAGCAGCAACGTGGAATCCTACACAACACAAACACATAACTTTGCCCCCAACTTGCGATGAGGTTGTCAATCTCACCGGTTTTGCTGAAAACAAAGGATTAAATGTATCGAGTGGAAGAAAGTAATAGTTTACAGAAAGTAAACAGAAAGTAGTAAACAGTTGATTGTAGATTGATGGTAAAAGAAAGGACCAGGGTCCATAGTTCACTAGTGGTGGCTCTCCTTAAGATAGATAACATGTTGGGTGAACAAATTACAGCGGGGCAATTGACAAACATCGAGAAAGCATACATGCATATGCTAATCATCTTGAATCCTTTGAGATTTGATTGGGCATTACAACATTATACATAGACCGTAATCCAACTACATCTGTGACTAATAATCCACCTTCAGGTTATCATCCGAACCCCCTCCAGTATTAAGTTGCAAGCAACAGATAATTGCATTACGCATTGCGTGTAAAGTAAACAATACGATTGTTATATGAACAAAGGATTGTTGTTTTCTCCCTAGTAGCAATAGCACATCTAGTACCTTAGAGATTTCTGTCACTTCCCTAGATTACTAGAGGCATGAACCCACTATCGAGCATAAATACTAACTCTTGGAGTTGCTAGCATCTACTTGACCAAGATAGCTACTAACAACGGAAAGCATGCAAGATCACAAATGACAAAGACATGATAGAATCAATAATCAATCTGAAATAGCATATCAATATCCATCGGATCCCCGCAAACACAACATGTAGGATTACAAATAGATGATCTTGATCATGAACAGAGCTCCCAAGATCTAAACATGATAGCACAAAGTAGGATAACCAGCCATCTAGCTACTACATGGACCCGTAGTCCAGAGATGAACTACTCACACATCACACCGGAGGCTTTCATGGTGATGAAGAAGGCCTCCAGGGTGAATTCTCCCCTCCGGCAGGGTGCAGGGAAGAGCTTCAGATCCCTCCCGATCTAGGGATGGAGATAATGGCGGCTACAGACTCTTTCGTGGAATTTTGATCGGGTACTAAGGGTTTCTGTATCGAAGGCATCTTATAGGCGAAAGGGGAGGCCGAGGGGGTGCCTGTGAAGTGTTCGTGGCATGGAAAACAAAAAAATTCTACTGCAAGAACGAACAAAACCCAGATCTAATCTTGATAAAAGCCAAGATCTAATCAATTAGACATGTGCAACGAGATAGATCTGTACTAACCCTTGTTGATCCGAAAGCATTACGAGATTGGATCTCGTGGTTGATGTAGTCGATCACTTGCCGATCTCAAGATCAAGTAGACGATCCTTCCGGCGCCACGTTCCGGCAGCGCTTCCGCAGTCGGTCACACGTGCGGAGTCGAAGCAGACCTTCCTCTCCCCGTTCCAGCGAGCAGCAGAGGTAGTAGATCTCTCCACGGAATCCCAGCAGCACGACGGCGTGGTGGTGGTGGTGGAGTAGAGAATTCTGCAGGGCTTCGCCTAAGCCAGAGCAGAATGAAGGAGGAGGAGGAGAGAGGCGGCTAGGGTTTGGAGTGGAAGGGGGCAAGGAGTGGCACCTCCACCCCCTCTATTTATGGGAGGGAGGCGCCATGGGGAGGTGGAGTCCTTGTAGGACTCCCCTCTCCCTTGGCCGGCGGATCAAGGAGGTGGGGGGAGAGTCCTACTCCCCCACGAATCCTTGTCTTACCCCACAAGGATTCCTTGATCCTTTCTTGGTTTTCAAGCAAACTCCAAGAAATCTTCTAGAACCTTTCGGAACATTCCGAAACCTTCTAGAATCCTCATACAAATACTCTGGAACATTTCCTAACTTAGAAAATGATCCCCAATATATGAATCTTATTCTCCGGACAATTCCGGATCTCCTCGTGATGTCCTGGATCCAATCCGAGACTCCGAACAACATTCGGTCTCCAACGCACATTCCATATCTACTTAAAACAACTTCGAACCTTAAGTGTGTCACCCTACGGTTTGTGAATATCCAGACATGATGGAGACACCTCTCCGATCAATAACCATCAGCGGGATCTGGAGATCCATAACGGCTCCCACATACTCAACGATGACTTTGTGATCGATAGAACCATTAACATACGAAACCAATTCCCTTTGTCACGCGATACTCTACTTATTCGAGGTTTGATCGTCGGTATCTCCATACCTAGTTCTACCTCGTTACTGATAATTACTCTTTACTCGTTCCATGTTATGTCATCCCTTGTGACCCAGTCACATGCTTGCAAGCTAATTAGATGACATTCCACCGAGAGGGCCCAGAGCATATCTATCCGTCATATGGATGGACAAATCCCAATCTTGGTCCATGCGCTTCAACACATACTTTCAGAATACCCAATGACACCTTTATGACCACCCAGTTATGAAGCGGTGTTTGATGTCATCAAAGTACCCATCCAGTGATGGTGATTAACATAACCTCATGGTCGAAGGATTAGGTTACTATGTATTTTAAAGCTTATAGCAAACGAACTTAATGACTTGATCTTATGCTATGCTTACTACGGGTGTGTGTCCATCACATCATTCTCCTAATGATATGATCTTGTTATTAACGACATCCAATGTCCATGATCAGGAAACCATGATCATCCATTAATCAACAAGCTAGTTTAACAAGAGGCTTACTAGGGACTCTTTTATGTTTACAAAACACACAAGTATTAATGTTTCCGGTTAATACAATTATAGCATGGGATATAAACATTTATCATAAACATAAAGATATAATAATAACCACTTTATTATTGCCTCTTGGGCATATCTCCAACAGTCTCCCACTTGCACTAGAGTCAATAATCTAGTTAAAAAACTTGTGCATTCAACACCTATGGCTTTCTGGTGTTGTATAGACACTATTGCGAGTGGTAAACATAATCTTCGGATCTGACATTTCCAGGTCCGTGTGTATTTGCATGTCCTTGCGTCTCTACGCATTACTCATTCTCTAATGAGATGGCATTGTATAAATTTGGTCCTTTGGTGAGACCTTTAGTTCCTTGGGATTAAATTATGTTGATACAATTGTCATACAATGTATCTTCATAGTATTATCCCGCTATGAATCACACCTAGTTTGATAACAAACTACTTAACACAAATGCCCTCCTTTGCTGCTACTATAGCAGTTATATACTTAGCCTTTTGTTGTAGTATCTGTCACAATGTTTTAACTTTGGTACTCAACTAAATCCGTTATGGAACATCCTTTCCATTATATTGTGCCACCCATAGTCTAAATTGAGATAAATTTAATTTGTATCTTGTGACAAAACTAGTATCAATGTAACACTTTACAATGAACTACCTTTAACTATTTGTCACTTATACATGATATATTCTTAGTTCTTCCAAAGCTCATAAGAATATCTTTACTATTGTCCAATGATCATCTTATGAATCATTCTGGTATATGCTCATAACATTTAGAGCATAGGACATATCTGGATGTGTACATCTCAAAGAATGATTGATCAAAATATTCTTGTGATTTCACCAAGTGTCAAAACACTTGAATCTCATGTCAACACACTTGAATCTTGATTTAGTACTTTCCGTGCGTCAAGAACCTTTCTTGTTATTTCCATATTGAACTCATTCAACATCTTATCTATGTACATTTGGCAAAACCATATCAGCGCCTCAATCTATCCATATAGACATTGATGCCTAATTCTTGAGTTATGCCTAAGTCTTTCATCGAAATGAAATTCGTAACCCGTGTCAATAAAAGATACATTATTTCTAATCAACAATATGTCTTTCACATAATGTATTATAAATATGTCTTAGCGCTCCCACTTAATTTCTTGCAAAATGCAAACATCTTCATCGTCTCTGATGAAATTAAGCCTTTTAACGGTTTCATCACGATGAAGATTCCAACTCCGCGACGCTCACTTCAACCATTGAAGTTTTGCATACTCTTTTAGCATCCTTTGAATTAACAAAACCCTTTGGATCGTGTCATGTACACGTCCTAGGTAACCATTCTATTAGAAGAACTTGTTTTGTTTGTTCAACTACCATATACCTAAATATATGTAGTGGTTGCTACATTAATCTGTCCAAACTAAATATCGCTATGAAATATCAAATCTTATCATAGTCAATTCCTTGAACATTGTCGTAAACTCTTTCCGACATGTCGACTATTTCATAGATTTGAAACATCCATGTCTATTTCTTTATAGATCCAAACACGACCGATAGGCTTCACGCCTTTCTGGAGGGTCTTCTAAGTTCAGAAACTTGATTTCTCGTGTATGGATACTATCACGGATTCCATGACTTCTAGTCATTTTATGGAGTCAGGGCCCATCATCGCTTCTTTGCATGTAGTCGGTTCATCATTGTCAAAACAATAACGACTTGCTTATCAAATCTTACTATTTGATTCTTACCAGCCCACACGGTTCTATAGGAACTCTAATCTCCGAGATCACACCTTTTGTAATCACGAGAGCCATGAGAATTGTGGCCGCCACCGGGACACTTTCGGGCGCTGCGCTACTTAGCACATATAGCTAAGGTTCAACAACCTTATCAAAGTTCTATTGTCCTCCCACTTAACTTTTCACGAAAAATTCCTTCTCAAGAAACTTGACGTTCCAAGCGACAAACTCTTTTGTCCTCGGTGTTATGGAGAAATTCCCAACAAATTCTTTTGAATAACCTACAAAGATGTGCTTATCCGACTTTGGTTGTAAACATTTTACTTATGCCTAGCATACCAAAAATTTAAGAAAGGACAACCTGGGTTTTATCCCAAACCATGACTTATATGGTGTCATTTCAACGGATCACGGTGGAGCTCTTTTCAGTGTAAAAGCGGTAGTCACTAAAGCTTTAATCTTTAATATATAATGGCAGTTTTATAAATGACACCTTTGATCTTACCATGTCAAACAAGGTTTCATTACATATCTTGAACACTCCATACTCCTATGGTGTTTTGGGAAATGCAAATCCATGGAACGATTCCTCAAATCTTAGGTGTTTTGCTAAACTTGTAACTCAAACATCTTTCTTTATGATCCAATCATAAACTCTTTTATTTTCTTGTTACAATGATTTTCCACTTCATCTTGAAAGTCTTTGAACATTTTTCAAATGTTTCATACTTCTTCCTTATTGAGTAAGTATATACATATACTCACTCAAATCTTCGGAGAAAGCATATGAAGTTGAAATCCATCGCCCACGACTACACATAATGGACTATATACATCAATATGTACAAATTCCAATCAGTTAGTCGTCCGTTCCTCTTTTGGCCTACGAACGGAGTTTTAATTATCTCCAGGAAAGTATCACAAGCGTCATTTGATCCAAATCAAAGACTCCAAAAATCCATCAACATGGAGTTTCTTCATATATCCTTTCAATATAATTTAAACGGCGATGTCACTTCGCAAGTGATCTTTCAATCATTTGTCTTGCGACATTTTAGCATTAGTTTTATGGTCGTTATTTCTCCTACCAGACTTGTATATTATCCATCTATTATGGAATACGGTAATTATTTGAACAACCTTTTGTCATCATAATACCTAATCAAAATAACGATTATTGAAACAAATCTTGAAGGCAAGCTTTGATGTTAACGAGCAACACAACAACCCTTTGTTTGTTTTCTATGAACATCATCACATATTCTCTTGCTAGTTACTTAGGCCATTGCAGTTCATGAATTGTGCTGTCCTGTATGACACTTCATACCAACCAATTCGGTATCCAATACCGGAGAACCACATTGTTTAACAAGCAAGGAATACAACCATAACATGTATATCTTCTATATGCCTAAGTTGGACATCTCCAACCTTTTATTTTCTGCCAAATATTTTATAGATTCTCTTTCAACAATTCCTTTTCTTTTAAAAGAATCTATCAACATCAATAGTGGTGTCATTCACATGACACATAGTACAAAGTGTGTATAGTCAAATACTAATACCTTTGGACTTGCACTTTGAAGTGGATCACCTTCATCAAATGTTTGGCATTCTTTCAAAATTCCATTCTTTAGTAATCTTTTAGTGTAGTAAACATTTTCCTTACATCTTCTATTCATCCTTATCATGACAACTTTCATGATCAAGCTGCTATAGCTTATAAAGGTGAATTGCGAGTATAATGTTTCTTTTTCAAAACCTTTTGGAGGATTAGGACGACTAGCGTCTCCAACCTTCACAAATTCTCATCAAATATGAGGACGTATACTCTATCATGTTGTAACCAACACATTGTTTTAGATATCGCAATACCTTTCACATATGATGGTTTCTGAAACATTGCTTTCAGCTCTTAGATAAACTTGATATTAAAAACAATCTTTTGAGTATCAAGAATCATGGAGGCAAACATGATACATTAGATACTAACACTAGAATTGTTACTCTTGATTTAATACTATTTATTAAACTTCATGGAGTAAATAGAGTTTGCTGAAAGTTTGCAATAGGACTTATAAACTTTAAATTGACATTCAAAACAATACGATACCAGTTCGTAAAGTAAATATCCAGAATTTCTATAGTTCCACTATCTCAACTATAACTAAGCGTAAGGTGGTGAACGGATGCCAATGACTACAACAAACTATGCAAATTCACTTTGAATGTGTTTATGATAAATTGAGTTCGACTAATCCAAATTACAAATGAACTCCCACTCAAAACAACATCCCTCGAGTTGTTTTAGTGATTACACGAACCAAATCCACTACACCAAGTCCGATCATCACGTGAGATGATGTAGCTTTAAAGGCAAACAATCAACATGTTCATCATATCATCCATATGAATCATGCTTTACCTTTCGGTATTCCGTGTTCCGAGACCATGTCTATACATGCTAGGCTCGTTAAGGTTAACCTTAGTTTCCGCATGTGCAAATCTGGCTTGCACCCGTTGTATGCACACGTAGAATCTATCACATCCGATCATCACGAGATGCTTCGAAACGACGAGTCTTAGCAACGGTGCCAACTAAGGGTGAACACTTTATTACTTGATATTTAGTGAGAGGGATCATCTTATAATGCTACCGTCGCGATCTAAGCAATACAAGATGCATAAAGGATTAACATCACAGGCAATTCATAATTAGTGTGATATGATATGGCCCTTTCTTCTTGCGCCTTTGATCTCAATCTCCAAGGCACGGACATGATCTCCATCATCACCAGCATTGCGTCAAGGTCGGTGGCACCGCTTCATGGTTGTCCATCATCACTAGCAACTATTACAACTACTTGGAATAAAGCTATTACAAGATGAATAGACACGCAGGTATTAACAGAATTAAAGACAATCATTAGGCTCCTGCCGGTTCCCATATTACAACAAGGATCATTGCATACATCAAATATAATCACAATCACATGATGGCCATATCACATCACAAAACCCCTGCAAAAACAAGTTAGACGCCTCTAATTTTCTTTGCATGTTTTACGTGGTTTAGGGCTTTCGAATAAGAACAGATCTTACCTACAAAACTAAACCACAACGTTGATACAAGTGCTATCAAGTGCACAGTGTAAATTGAATCTATACTATGGTGAGAGAGACAGACACCCGCAAAGCCACTTGTGCAAAGCAAGTTACACGTCAAGCGTGGAGCAAGTCTCATGTGCGATGACATGTAAGGTTAGCCCGAGCCGCTTCATCCCACCATACCGCAAGATGCAAAGTACACAAAGCAAAAGACGGCACGAGCACCAACGCCCACAAAACCATTGTGTTCTACTCGTGCAACAGATCTACGCATAGACACGGCTCTGATACCACTGATGGGTTCGTAGCATGGAAAACAAAAAATTTCTACCGCAAGAACGAACAAAACCCAGATCTAATCTAGATAAAAGCCAAGATCTAATCTATTAGACATGTGCAACGAGATAGATCTGTACTAACCCTTGTAGACCCAAAAGTGTTACGATATCGGATCTCGTGGTTGATGTAGTCGATCACTTGCCGATCTCAAGATCGAGTGGACGATCCTTTCGGTGCCGCGTTCCGGCAGCGCTTCCGCAGTCGGTCACACGTGCGGAGTCGAAGCAGACCTTCCTCTCCCCGTTCCAGCGAGCAGCAGAGGTAGTAGATCTTCTCCACGGAATCCCAGCAGCACGACGGCGTGGTGGTGGTGGTGGAGTAGAGAATTCTGCAGGGCTTCGCCTAAGCCTGAGCAGAAGAAAGGAGGAGGAGAAAGGTGGCTAGGGTTTGGAGTAGTGGAGGGGGCCAGGAGGTGGCGCCTCCACCCCTCTATTTAAAGGAGGGAGGCGCCATGGGAGGGGGAGTCCTTGTAGGACTCCCCTCTCCCTTGGTCGGCGGATCAAGGAGGTGGGGGGAGAGTCCTACTCCCCCACGAATCCTTGTCTTACCCCACAAGGATTCCTTGATCCTTTCTTGGTTTTCAAGCAAACTCCAAGAAATCTTCTAGAACCTTCCGGAACATTCCAAAACCTTCTAGAATCCTCATACAAATACTCCGGAACATTTCCTAACTTAGAAAATGATCCCCAATATATGAATCTTATTCTCCGGACAATTCCGGATCTCCTCGTGATGTCCCGGATCCAATCCGAGACTCCGGACAACATTCGGTCTCCAACGCACATTCCATATCTACTTAAAACAACTTCGAACCTTAAGTGTGTCACCCTATGGTTCGTGAATATGCAGACATGATGGAGACACCTCTCCTATCAATAACCATCAGCGGGATCTAGAGATCCATAACGGCTCCCACATACTCAACGATGACTTTGTGATCGATAGAACCATTAACATACAAAACCAATTCCCTTTGTCACGCGATACTCTACTTATCCGAGGTTTGATCGTCGGTATCTCCATACCTAGTTCTACCTCGTTACTGATAAGTACTCTTTACTCGTTCCATGTTATGTCATCCCTTGTGACCCAGTCACATGCTTGCAAGCTAATTAGATGACATTCCACCGAGAGGGCCCAGAGCATATCTATCCGTCATATGGATGGACAAATCCCAATCTTGGTCCATGCGCTTCAACACATACTTTCAGAATACCCAATGACACCTTTATGACCACCCAGTTACGAATCGGTGTTTGATGTCATCAAAGTACCCATCCGATGATGGTGATTAACATAACCTCATGGTCGAAGGATTAGGTTACTATGTATTTTAAAGCTTATAGCAAACGAACTTAATGACTTGATCTTATGCTATGCTTACTACGGGTGTGTGTCCATCACATCATTCTCGTAATGATATGATCTTGTTATTAACGACATCCAATGTCCATGATCAGGAAACCATGATCATCCATTAATCAACAAGCTAGTTTAACAAGAGGCTTACTAGGGACTCTTTTATGTTTACAAAACACACAAGTATTAATGTTTCTGGTTAATACAATTATAGCATGGGATGTAAACATTTATCATAAACATAAAGATATAATAATAACCACTTTATTATTGCCTCTTGGGCATACCTCCAACAGCCTGGGCTAGCCACACCACCCCTTGCGCGGGGCAGGCCTGGCTGTGCGGCCATGTGGTGTGGCCGCCCTCTAGCCCCTCTCTGTCTCGTATTCTGGCTTCGTGTGTCCCTCGGTGAAAAACTGACTTTGGCTTTTGTCCCGTCCAATTCCGAGAATATTCATTTTCTGACTTCCTGGAACCAAAAACAGCAGAAAACAGACAGCTGGCACTGTGGCTCTTGTTAATAGGTTAGTCCAAGAAAGTGTATGAAAAGTACTCCAAAGTTGGAACAAAACATAAGACATTAGATAAAACCAAGCATGGAACATCAAAAATTATGGATACTTAGCAACGTATCAACATCCCCAAGCTTAACTCCAGCTCGTCCTCGAGTAGGTATATGATAAAAAGAAAGAATAATTTTTGAGGTGACATGCACCATTATAAACTTGATCAAAGTATTTGTAACACATTCGTAGCTGGGATCATAGTACTTCAATCATAACATGAAAGATAAAGTTCTAGCAATAAGGCAAAGCAACTATGTTGCAACATGAAAAGGTACAAACAAAAGATTCATGAATAACAATGCTTTGCAAGACATTTGTTTATTTGACATAAAGAAAACATTGCATAGTGGCATTCAGCTTGTCCCTCATAGAGTAGTAAATATAAATACATAGGACACCTTTAAAGTTCATCAGACTAGATACAAGTAGTGGCATTCAGCTTGTCCCTCATAGACTAGATACAAGTAGTTTAAGAACAAACAATATCAAGTTATGCATCAATCAACAAGTCTTGGGACAATGCACATAGAACTAAGAATGGCCACTATGCTCTCAAAGTAGGTGCATAAAGATAGAAGGTGGAGACTCAACATAAAAGTAAAAGAAAGGCCTTCATAGAAGGAAGTAGGGATTCAAGTTTCATAAAGAGCTTCCAAAAATTATGGTACTTGTTAGCTTTCAGCTCTCATTGCCCCTATCATAAGCATCTTTAAGTGATTAAGGTTAAACTGACACAACTAAGAGGATATGCTTGACAAGTTATAAGCTGAAATCTCATGCCCCTTACTTACGAAGACCGAACCTCATGCTACTCAACTTTAGTCACAAGTAAGCTCTTGTCATTGTAAGTACAGATGTATCATAAAGAATCGCCAACGGGGTACCCCTTGCACATGATACAGGAGCTATCCCATAATCAAAATGACAAGGCAAGCAGACAATGAGCATCTCAGCAATCTTTTTATTCGCTATTTGCATAGGTTTTTATTGAGGATGCTTCATAGAGTGCTCATTATGGTTATGCTGCAAGTTTCCACCATGATTAGGCATGGCTTAGGCTAGCGGCCCAAGCGTTTCTCTAACACACATACAAACTCCATGATCTTATAAGTTCCACTTTTATTTCACACCGCCGGGATCCATAAGCAAAAGAACATGATATCAACGGGGTACAAAGTACAAGTGCAATGTTGAAAGCGTTCCCCATGATACATGGTTCTACTAATTTCAACTTATAAAGCGCAAGCATATACGCAACAAAGATACAATGGTTCAAGTTTATTAAATGCAAAAAAAGTAAAGTGTGCCATCAAGTTTGTGAGAGCTTTAATCACTAATTTTCACATAACAAGTTTAATTTGGAAGGTAGATAAAAACATGAATATACTTGGAATAGCAAATGATAATAGGTAGGTATGGTGGACTCTTTGGATTAACTTGGTTTTAGGATTTGGATGCATGAGTGGAACTCATACTTGGTTACGGAGGCTAGCAAAAGACTGGGAGCGACCAACTAAGAGAGCAATAATGTCCATAATCATGCAGAGCGACAAAACATCATTAATCAAAGGATAAAGTGATATTAGAAGTCAAAAACTAAAGGATCATCAAGGCTATGGTGACTTTAGATAGTCATAACATGGTGTGAGCATGTGCCAAGTCAACCCAAATAAAGCATCAAAAGAGAATACCACAATACTATGCTTTAATATGCTAAAACAACGCATGATTATTCCAAGGCACATTAAGCAATATCAATTGTTTATAACATGTCATGCTACAGCAAATAATAGTAAGCATAAAGCCAAAACAATATTAAGCAATGCATGACAAAGCATAGGCCATAGTCAAAAACAAGCTCTTTTTACCACTTAAGCATGAGCTTTCCTACTCTTTTCCAATCCAAAACAAACTATTTGAAAACCAATGTATGAAAGAGGGGTTCCAACCAATTTTTTCAGCAAACTAAGAAAACCAAGAAAACAAAAAACCAAAACTAAAAATAAGACACTCCAAGAACAACACAACTGTACATGAAACAAAAAAATGAAGCGTTTGGAAGAAACCTGTGATTTTTATTGATGAAGAAGGGGATGCCTTGGGCACTTGTATATTTCTTGGGGTGACACGCGTGTCATCCCCAAGCTTGAGCTTTAGTCCATTCTTCATATCATTACTCATTCCTTCCATACACCTGAAATTTTCCTTCATACAAAACTTCACACAATCTTTATTAGCAACATTAGTGCACTCAAGATAATAAGTATTTGGGTTCAGTTTAAACACCAATAAAACTTCCATTAAAACACAAGCTACTGTAGAACTTCCCTCAAAAATCTCAATTCCCCAAAAGAACTCAAAATGGAACCAACAAGAAGCAAATGCAAATAATGGTAGAAATCTGTCAAAACAGACCAGCAGGTAAGGACGAATTTTTTCGAAGACCTTATGTTGCTCAAATAAAAAAGTATTGAACTAACCAAAGTTAGATAACAACTTGGGGAAGATGCACAAAAAATCATGCCTCAAAAAGACGTACAGATATGTTACACGAATTTTTACGGTGAAGCACATAAATCTATTTCGGGACAACAACTTTCCCAATCATTACTTCTCTCTTATTAGAGGTTATTCTTGGCACAAAAAGCAAATAAAAAGGATAAGGAGCGGTTATTAGAGATGTAATAACTTCCAAAAATCATCTAAAACTTTTAGGTTATTTTCTAATAAGTGTTTTTCTTTAACGCCTTTGAGTTAGGCATGATAATTTCGATGATGCTCACATAAGAAATATGAATTGAAGTAAAAGAGAGCATCAAGAAGTAAATTCAAAACACATTTAAGTCTAGCCCACTTTGTATGCATAAGAATCTTATATGCAAATAAATTCACAAAAAACAAAGTGACAGGCATAGGAAGACAAAACGAGAGTAACTTCAAAACTTTCAGCACATAGAGAGGTGTTTCGGTACCATAAAAACTTTTACAACCATATTTTCCTCTCTCATAATAATTTTAAGTAGCCTCATGAATAAACTCAACAATATAACTATCACATAAAGTATGCTTTTCATGATCTACAACACATAATTTTTATCAAGCTCAAAAATAGTGGGATAAAAACCTTCATACCCACTTTTAAAATTTTTATAACAAGATGACTGATCAATCTCATTTTTAATAGTAGTATAGTTGATATTATCAACCAATATAGGACCATCATCTAGAGATTTATTATAAACATTTTCAAAAGAATCCACAGGAACATAACATTCATCCTCCTTTGGTAAGCATGGGGGACAATCAAATAATGTAAGGGGTAAAGAGTTACTCTCATTAGAAGGTAGGCATGGGTAGATCCATTCTTCCTCCTTTTGTTCATCACTCTCCTCCTATTTTTCATCTAATGAGCTTTCAAGTTCAGCAATTTCTTCTTTCATAGGCTCCTGCAAGGCATTAGTCTCTTCCGTTGGTGGAGAGTATCTATTAAGATATTCAATAATATAGCCATTTTCTTCCTTGTAATTATTAAAGCAACATTTAAGTATATCATAAACCTCATATTTATAAGGTGCATCATCAGTATTTTCAAGCAAATAAGCAAGTTAGAATGCACCCTTCCAAGAAATAAATTCTTCAATTTGTTCCACGTCATAAAAGTCATAATTTCCCTTAACATAAGAAGATATGGTAACATCATGGTATACAATTTATTAATTTGTTCCCATAAGTGTTTCCCTTTTTGTGACAAGCGGTGATCCTTATAATAATATTTTTGTTCTTCCATGAACCCACCTTGCCAATAAGATTTAGTTTCAAAGAAACCAACCATTGATAGAAAGCACGATAAAGCATGACAATAACAGACCAATGAAAATATCAACTATAGTAGGAACTAAGTTTTTTTATTTTTGATAAAAAGAACAAGCAAACAAAGCAGAAATAAACTAAGCAAAACAAAAATAACAAAGTAAAGAGATTGGTTATGAGGGACTCCCCTTGTGAAGATGTCCTTGACTCCCCGGCAACGGCACCAGAAAAGTACTTGCTGACTCGTGTAATAACGAGCTCGTTGGGGAACCCCAAGAGGAAGGTATGATGAGCACAGCACTAAGTTTCCTCAGTTATGAAACCAAGGTTATCAATCCAGTGGGAGCAAGGAAACACCTCAAAGGTGTTGCTAGCTGAGGTTTGGCAGGGCGCACTACCGGTGCTAGCAGCAACGTGGAATCCTACACAACACAACCACAGAACGTTGCCCCCAACTTGCGATGAGGTTATCAATCTCACCGGTTTTGCTAAAAACAAAGGATTAAACGTATTGAGTGGAAGAAAGTAATAGTTTGCAGAAAGTAAACAGAAAGTAGTAAATAGTTGATTGTAGATTGATGGTAAAAGAAAGGACCGGGGTCCATAGTTCACTAGTGGTGGCTCTCCTTAAGATGGATAACTTGTTGGGTGAACAAATTACAGCAGGGCAATTGACAAACATCGAGAAAGCATACATGCATATACTAATCATCTTGACTCCTTTGAGATTTGATTGGGCATTACAACATTATACATAGACCGTAATCCAACTGCATCTGTGACTAATAATCCACCTTCAGGTTATCATCCGAACCCCCTCTAGTATTAAGTTACAAGCAACAGATAATTGCATTACACGTTGCGTGTAAAGTAAACAATACGATTGTTCTATGAACAAAGGATTGTTGTTTTCTCCCTAGTAGCAACAGTACATCTAGTATCTTAGAGATTTCTGTCACTTCCCTAGATTACTAGAGGCATGAACCCACTATCGAGCATAAATACTAACTCTTGGAGTTGCTAGCATCTACTTGGCCAAGATAGCTACTAACAACGGAAAGCATGCAAGATCAAAAATAACAAAGACATGATAGAATCAATAATCAATCTGAAATAGCATCTCAATATCCATTGGATCCCCGTAAACACAACATGTAGGATTACAAATAGATGATCTTGATCATGAACGGAGCTCACAAGATCTAAACATGATAGCACAAAGGAGGAGAACCAGCCATCTAGCTACTACATGGACCTGTAGTCCAGAGATGAACTACTCACGCATCACACTGGAGGCTTGCATGGTGATGAAGAAGGCCTCTAGGGTAAATTCTCCCCTCCGGCAGGGTGCAGGGAAGAGCTTCAGATCCCTCCTGATCTAGGGATGGAGATGACGGCGGCTACAGACTCTTTCGTGGAATTTTGATTGGGTACTTAGGGTTTCTGTATCGGAGGCATCTTATAGGCGAAAGGGGAGGCCGAGGGGGTGTCTGGGCTGGCCACACCACCCCCTGGCGCGGGCCAGGCCTGGCCGCGCGGCCAGGTGGTGTGGCCACCCTATGGCCCCTCTCCGTCTCATATTCTGGCTCCATGTGTCTCTCGGTGAAAAACTGACTTTGGCTTTTGTCCCATCCAATTCCGAGAATTTTCATTTTCTGACTTTCTGGAACCAAAAACAGCAGAAAACAGGCAGCTGGCACTGTGGCTCTTATTAATAGGTTAGTCCAAGAAAGTGTATGAAAAGTACTCCAAAGTTGGAACAAAACATAAGAAAGGAGATAAAACCAAGCATGGAACATCAAAAATTATTGATACGTTAGCAACGTATCAAAAGTAAAGGGAGTAGTGCAGTTGTAAGTGATCTCTAGGGATAGCGATGATGTCATAGAGTGTAATGCTTTGGTTTGTTTATCTTAGTAACTGTTAGATCCTAGAAATGATGAAGGGCTAGTGGTTGGACAATATATCCGTAGTGATGCGGCAATAGGCTATGGCGTTCTTATGTTCTAATATATATTACGCTTATCATTATCTTTTGTATAACATATGTGTGTTCACAACTACGAGTGAACCTCAAGCCCGTGGCCTATTTCCATCCATTGATCATACCCCAACACAACAACAACGTTCTGGTCCAACAAACAAAGATTCTACAAGTTCTATAGGTCTCGTCTGAAGTAAACTTTACACCAAGTAAAATATTCCCAAGGATTCTAGGTCTTCTAAGGTAAAAGCAAGTTATGCTACATATGTAATCCGGATTGAAGGTATCAGATGATCATAAGAGAACTTTAACCAAATAGAGTGGAGAAATTGTTTAGATGACAACACCTTATTGTTGCTTGTTAAATCATGTGCCCCACTTGCAAGCCACCATACATATGACTCTAGATGAGGGTGGGCGACATTTATATTTTAACCATATTGGTAAGTTGTTGTAAATCCAATCATCTAGCTTCGCCGCTGTTTGAATCTGAAAACTGGAACTAACTACTAAGAGAAGAAGCATAGGGAGGGGAACTCCATGGCAACCATATATTGAGATGAAGATCTAGCAGGCATGCCAATATCTCTATGGTAATGGATGGAGATGAAGGCGATGACTGCCAAGACCACCTTAAGGAATACACCACTATATGGGGTAAAACTTGCATAAAATAAATCTAAATTTTTATATAGAAGGGATGGTTGTCCTGTTCACTTGAATCTAGCGAGCGACCATTGAGGAGGGGAGAGGAGACGGAGGGAATCACAATGCAATATGGTGATGAGGTTGAGGAAGGTCAATGTGGTTGGCATGTCCTTAGCTTTCATAATGTTAGCCAATGTTGTTAACATATTTCTAGGTTTTCACCAGCCTTTTGTGTTATGCTTACATTCTTACCAGCAAACTTCTAGGGAAAAAAGCATGCTCAGGTTTGGCCAAACTGGTTTGGAATCCCTCATTTACACAAATTTGTTGTTGATACATTTCCTTGACTTGATGAATTTATCAAATGGGTGAAAATAGTTTACCATGAAACTGGTGGTGTAACAAGAGCCCGTGTTAATGCATTCAAAACATGGAAGATAAATTTTTGTTACCATGGATGTGCTATCTCATATTCATGTGATCACGTCTAATCCTGTAACAGATGGAGAGCATGGTATTTATAGTCTAGGCACCGAAGGGTGAGATGGTCCAAAGGGTTACATGGCCTCGCCCTCGGTGCCTAGACCCTTTGGCCCATCTCACCCTTCAGGTATTATTGACTGAGTTCTGACTTTTGTGTGTGACACCTGTGCAATCGGAACTGAGTTACTCCCTCCAAATCATAATAAGTATCTTCGATTTAGCATAAAGTTCTAATAAACTGGCGACACTTATTATGGATCAGAGTGAGTACAACTCATGTGCAATTCCCGAACAGTTACAACCCAAATCCAACCAAGGAGGACTTAATCGAGCCCATTTCATCAATGGTACCCTTTCATCAAAGTGGTCTCTAAAAAAGAGTCAAAACATCAAAAAATTACTATCCTACGAGCATGAGACCTGATCTGACTACAGAAATCATGCCCCACACCCTGAAAGACACGGCTGCCGCTAGTAGGATAGAAGAAGATGACTTCGGCCGACAGCAGCTGCTACGGCTGATAGAGCCCATTTCATCAAGGGATTTCTATTTTGGTGCCCTTCTTTTCCCTAGCCTCTTAACTTTTCCTCATTTTTGACCATCTCCTTCTATGAAACTCTCACATGGTCTGAAACTCGGTGTCCTTCAGCCTTGCTGTTACGTGCTGATAAGTTGGGCCACGTTCAGTCGGGTCTCGTAGTGGACCCTCATCATTACGTGCTAACAAGTGGGTCGTGTTCTATTGGGTTCTGTAGTGGACCCTTGTTGTTACATGTTGATAAGTGGGTGAAAGTGCATGTGTGCCTCATGTGTGGTTTTGGTAATTAATGACAATCTTTATGGACTTATGTTTGCATTGAGTTTTACTTGTAGGATTTATCCATAGGCAATGCTTGAACCATATGTTGGCTTCAAGGTTGGGAGAAGAAGAAAGTAAAGAAGATCAAGTGATAACCAAGGTGTTCAAGGATCCAAAGATTGGTCATGTGAGAGTTGAGCCTATGGCAAGTGTGTCTTGAAGAATAAACTTGGAAGGATATCTCTTATGTACCTTCAAGACACCAACATAATGAAGAAAGAAGAAATGATGTGCAAGTTCAAGATAAGCCATCTCGAAGAGATCATTTGCTTGAAGCTTGCCATCCTATGCTGATCATGGATATGGTAAGATGATATTCCCAAAATAGAAGCTCTACCATAGTGGAGTATTGGGGAGCAATTTGCAAGTCTTCACCAAGCTAGTGCAATAAAGAAAGGTGTTCTATCTTGAGGTGTAGAAGATCGTCATCATCGAGCTCAAGTGGAAAATGCACAAGGCAAAGGTATGTTCTTGATAGGGTTTCCTTCTTACTGGTCTCATAGTTTTAGTTGGAGAGACCGGTTTATAGGATAGATAGCCGTACTATCAAGAGGGGCTCTCGAGTGAGTAACTTGATCATATCCTTCGGAGAGAGCTCAAACCTTTGCATACTTAGAATTATCTTTCTTGGTTGTTATTTGGATATTATCCATGTGAGGTTCTAGATCTTTTGGTAATCTCCATGACAAGCTCTAGTTCATTGAAAACGGATTTCATATGCATTCTCTATTGCGTTTTCGGTGTTGGAGGTTTTACCGGTTCGTCTTTTTGAGAGAGTTCAAACCTTTCGTTATTTGGTTCTATCCTCCCTTACTGGACTATGATGTTTTTATATATGATCTTGTAGAGCTTATTGTCCTCTTTAATACGAGCCCAAGATCATCAAAATCGGAGTTAGGATGCAAAAGTTATGGTTATTTTTGTATTGGTCTTTCTGCCAATTTTTGTAAGACCGGAGACTCCGGAATAAATCTTCGGTCTATCTCCGGACCGAGTACTGAATGGCATCCAGATTGTCCCCGTTTGTCTTGAGTATACCGGAGACTCTGGTCCCAGTCCAGAGGCTCTGGACCAGGCGATTCCTGGGCCTAACAGTTGGATTTCTAGGGACCTATTTAAGGGGGCCTTCTTCCCTAATGGTTACCTAACCTTTCTAGCAAGTTCCCCCTCCATTGTTGACCTTCTTGAGCTTGCTATCCCTCAATCCCTCCTATGATTCTTGTATATTTTGAGGGATTTGAAATAGGAGATCTAGATCTGCAACTCAACCAATCAATCTCTCCTCTAAGTAAGGGGAACATCTTGGAATCTAGATCTTGGAGTCTTGTGATTTCCTCCATTGTTCTTCCTCTCTTATCCCCCATAAGCTTTTGTAGCTTTGGTGGAATTTGGGAGAGAGGGACTTGAACACTTCTTGTGTTCTTACTATTGCATTTGGTGCATCGATTTGAGTTCTCGCTGAGGATTCGATTGGGTGAAAGGTGAGAAGCTTTTTACTCTTGGGTTCTTGGAACCCTAGACGGTTTGGTTGTACTTGGGGCCTCCAATTAAGTTGTGGAGCTTTCCCCAAGCTTGTTAGTTGGGGGCCTCCAATTAAGTTGTGGAGAAGTGCCCCAATCTTATGTGAGGTTCCGGATTGCCACCGATAAGTGCACCGATAGTGGAAGTGTGGATCGATCCCATTGGGGTGAGATTCACAGGAGAACAATGGAGGATTTTGTGGCGTTGGTGGTTTGAAACTACCCCCTCTCCAAACGAGACGTACTTCATTATTGGAGGAACTCGGTAAAACATAGTCGTCTCCGCGTGCCTCGGTTATCTCTAAACCCAAGCTCTTACTTATGCACTTTACTTTGTGATAGCCTTTGTGCTTGAAGTCTATATCTTGCTATCACATAGTTGCTTGTCTTGCTTAGCATAAGTTGTTGGTGCACATAGGTGAACCCTAGTTGTTCTAGGTTTTGTGCTTGATAAAGTAAATGCTAGTTTAGTTTTGCCTTTGTTCAACCCCTCTCGTAAAAGTTTTAAACCGCTTATTCACCCCCTCCTCTAGGCGACATCCTTATTCTTTCAGTGAGGCCGCGTTCAGTCGGTTCCCGTAGCGGACACCTCTCTCCACTTAGCCAGATCAGCATGGGGCCCACAGCTTATCCACATGAGCGTCGGACCCACAGCTTACCCAGGTTGGCGTTGCAAGATGGGACTCCAAACCAGCCCCGCGCCCACGCCCGTGTTGTTGCCTCCCTTTCTTCTTCTTCTCCGGCGATGGCGGCCCTTTGTCTAGCTTCACTTCGGCCTCCCGTTCGTCCTGGCTGCAGTATGATGTCGTCCCGTTGACCTGTATGAAGGATGACAATGGCAACCGTGCGCAGGGAAGGTTAGATCTCGCACCAAAATGTTCCGATTAGACAGAGGAGCTTGCTCTGGACAATCAATTGCCGCAACTCAGGAGCTCAGTTAGGCGCGCGCTTGCTATGGAGAATGCGGCTGACGAGCTGTTCCGATGATTTAATTGGTTTATCAAGTTAATGTTTCGACTGCAATCAAGTGAATCTATGAGGTGAAAGTCAAACTTTGAGATCTAGGGAGATGGATGTATAAGAAATAAGAAAATAACACAACTCTTGAACACTTTTAAATTAAAAAATTATACAACTCTTAATGTAAAAGAGTGTTTATAATTGACACAACTCTTGAACACTTTCAAATTATAGTTTGGATATGATAATGTTGTCCTAAGAAAATCTTGAGAGTTTACCATTTTCAGAGCGTAAAAAGTGATCTCTAAACTAAAATCTTTATGCCTCGTGCATATATGAAAGTTATACACCTTCAAACACTGTGAAATCGCACTTAGGACATGATAATATTGTGCTAAAAAATCTTGAGAGATTATCATTTTCATGGAGTAAAATATTATGCATAAACTTGGATATACGAAAATTATACACCTTTGACACTGTGAAATCGCACTTAATACGTGATAATGATGTGCTAACAAAATCTTGAGGGATTATCATTTTCATATAATGAAATGTAATTTATAAACTTGCATATACGAAAATTATACAACTTTGAACTCTTTGAAATCGCACTTAGGATATGATAATGTTGTGCTAATAAAATCTTGACCATTTATGATTTTCATGGAGTGAAATATAATGCATAAATTTGCGTGTACGAAAATTATAAACCTTTGAACACTGTAAAATCACACTTAATACGTGATAATGATGGGCTAACAAAATTTTGATAGATTATCATTTTCTCCCCATTTTTATAGAGTGGAATGTAATGCATAAACTTGTATATACGAAAATTATACACCTTTAAACTCTTTGAAAAGTTAAGTATCGTACTAGATATCCTATATTAGCTGTTTTATCTACATTTGCTCTGTTTACTGAATGTATTTATGATGCTGGTTAGATTTGCTGCTCTAGATTTGCTATCAGATTGGGAAAAGACCAGGGCCAAAAGGAACAATTAATGAAGAGAGAAGCTATTCTAGATTCACTACCTTTTTGGTAAAAAAACACAACTGTTAGAGAGAGAGGGGGAAAGACTCTTTTAAAAAGACCAATCGTAAAAATAAAAATAAAGAAAACTTTCAATTTAGACGATAGGGCGCACGTAACCACCAAACACGCTCCACATGGTCCCACACCACGTCCCCCGTAACGCGTTTCCAACAAACCGGCCCCACGCAGTTCTACATAGCACTGCCCCACACGTCAGCATACCACGTTCCTGACCAACCAGCCCCACGTGGTCCCACACCGCGCGGCCCCACATGTCAGCCAACGGTCAACCTGACGGCAGCTGCCGTTCGAGCTTTTTGATGAGTTTCCGAGATAAAGATGGGCAAAAGTGAGAAAAAGTTAAGCCGCTGGAGAAAATTGAATACAACTAACGAATCAGGAGGACGAAAATAGAAATCTCTTTCATCAATGTTTACCCTTTCATCAAAGTGGTCTCTTAGATCCGACTACAGAAATCACGCCCACACCCTGAAAGACACGGCCGCCGCCAGTGGGATAGAAGATGACTTCGGCCGACAGCGGCTGCTACGGCTGACAATGTGACGCGCGGAGATGTTATGACCAGCTCAGCTCACTAGTGAGCTCACTCTCAGTACTGTGCTTCCTTCCTCCTTTTTGTGAAGGACAAACTTCCTCTCCTCCTCTCAACTCCACAGAAATTTCAGCCTTTGCGGTTTTCGCAACAAAGACTCCTTGCTCTCAGGACTAGAAGGAATAACGAGGAGACGAGTAGCGTATATAACTTCAATTTGGCAGGCTCGCTAAAACACAATCACTAAAACAGAACTTAGGAAATGATTGATCGTTATATTTCGAAGATTACAGAAGAAAAACTGCAGCTACTTCCAGCAACAGAAAATGACACACCGCTGGCTGCAGTCGCTCGACTGAACTTCGCGCCAATGGGAAACGGCCATTATTTCATTATATTATTTCCGTGAACATCAGAACGGGATCTTTCCTTTCTTTCGGTTGGCGAGCGGGTAACTGTCAGGCATAACTTCAGTAAAATAAGGGGAGACGGCGTGCCAAGCAGCAGCGCTCAGCCATGACGATCTGCCGAGGAGCAGAGTGAATAAGAGTACTGAAATACACATGTTGGCATGAAAACACTACCTACTTTATCTACAAAAAACATTACATGCTAATTATGCACATCAAAATGGTTATGTTTAAAACAGCAAAGATGGGAAGCCGACTACAAAGGAATGCAGATTTCAGACCACACTCAACACTGCAAGCCTTGCTGCTGGAAAAGAGATGTGAGCATCTTCCCATTCTTTACCGTTTCTGAAACAAGGTCCCAGCTGCTAATTCCTGAACCTGTGACTGTCATCTTCTGTATAGTGCTAGACCAGCTTCAGTTAGAGGTAGACAGCATGTTATAAACACTGGGTTGAGGCTAACAGAGTTCAAGCCAAAATAGTCAATGGATGCCAATGCTAGAAGAGACGGAGGCATTAGAACAGAACAGAAGGGAGCGAAACAAGCAACTACGCTGCAAGACAGGTTCGAAGCTCGAGGCTGCATCTGGAATTGAGGCACACAACAACAAAATCAAACAACAAGGAAATCAGCACACCTGTTGGCAGCATATTACTACTATGGTTGGAAATGCATAGGTTGAGATGACACTCATGGAACAGGACAAAGGTTGATAGAACACACTGACCGACAATTAAGCAAGCCTTGTAACAAAATCTTACATGGAACTTTGTCTTGCATTGAACCAGATAAGCAGACACATGAATGCTGCAGGTTATTGCTAACCAGCAGAAAGCTATATGAACTACTCCCTCCGATCCATATTAATTGTCAGAAATAGATGTATCTAGACATGTTTTAGTGCTAGATACATCCAATCCAGTGACAATTAATATGGATCGGAGGGAGTATTAATGATTAGCTTCAAGTTAAGAAATGTCTGCCCCTCGCAAGAAAAAGGTTAAGACATGCCTGTCAAGCAAGCATATATCTGAAGCATGTAATATGATATAGCGGTAGATTTCCAACTCAACAAGTCCCTGAAGCATCAGGGTCGCAAGAATATCCATCTTCGAGCATATCAACAATAGGAAAATGAACTGGCCAACAGATGAGCACATGGTAATAACAAATGGCACATGAAGATGTATCTTTACCGTGAATATCACAAAGTATGCAAAACCACTTGAAGAAAAATGTGCCATACTACAATTTCACATGGGTCACCCTAAATGCATAATAACAACTACATAGCACTTCGCAAAAAGAGTAAATGAGGAAAACTCTCACGGTGGATATCATCCATTCAGTTTACTGAATGATGTTATTGATGACACCGGCACCGACAGTCTTTCCACCTTCACGGATGGCAAACCTCATTCCCTGCTCACACGCCACGGGCTGGATGAGCTCCACGACCATCTTGATACGGTCACCTGGCATGCACATCTTGGCCTCCTCGTCCTTGTCGTTCATGATGTTTGTGACGTTTCCCGTCACGTCGGTAGTCCTCATGTAGAACTGCGGGCGGTAACCAGGGAAGAACGGGGAGTGCCGGCCACCCTCCTCCTTCTTAAGCACATAGACAACGGCCTCAAACTTGGTGTGTGGCGTGATGGAACCGGGCTTTGCTAGCACCATGCCTCTCTCAATGTCTTCCTTGGTCATACCACGGAGGAGGAGCCCGACATTGTCACCAGCAATGGCATCGTCCATGGTCTTCTGGAACATCTCAACACCGGTAACCGTGGCATTGCGGGTCTCCCTGATGCCGACGAGATCGACGGGGTCCCCGACCTTGACGGTGCCACGCTCGATACGGCCAGTGGCAACCGTACCACGACCGGTGATGGAGAAGACATCCTCAACCGCGAGCAAGAACGGGAGGTCGGTCTGCCTCTGCGGGACAGGGATGTGCTCATCCACGGAGTCAATCAAGGCGAAGATGCCATCCACCCACTCGTTCTCCCCACGCTTAAGGCCAGGGGTGGCCATGAGGGCCTCGAGCGCTTTGAGAGCAGAGCCGGAGACGATGGGCACATTGTCGCCGTCGTACTCGTAGGCCGTGAGCAGCTCGCGGATCTCGAGGTCGACGAGCTCGAGCAGCTCCTCGTCGTCGACCTGGTCCTTCTTGTTGAGGAAAACAACAATGCTGGGGACACCGACCTGCTTGGCGAGCAGGATGTGCTCCTTGGTCTGCGGCATGGGCCCGTCGGCGCCGGAGCAGACGAGGATGGCGCCGTCCATCTGGGCGGCCCCGGTGATCATGTTCTTGACGTAGTCGGCGTGGCCGGGGCAGTCGACGTGGGCGTAGTGGCGCGTCTCGGTCTCGTACTCGACGGTGGCGGTGTTGATGGTGATGCCGCGGGCGCGCTCCTCGGGTGCGGCGTCGATCTCGTCGTACTTCTTGGGCGCGCTGCCCCCGACGGAGGCGAGCACCATGGTGAGGGCGGCCGTGAGGGTGGTCTTGCCGTGGTCGACGTGGCCGATGGTGCCGATGTTGACGTGGGGCTTGGTCCGCTCGAACTTGCCCCTGGCGGCGCGCACGACCAGGAGGCCCGGGCGCCTGCCGGAGGTCCCCGCGGCGGCCCGGCGGAAGCGCGCGGGCGTGGAGAAGCCGAGGGAGGCGGAGAGCGGGAGGCGGGGCTTGGAGGAGGAGGTGGAGGGCGGGAAGAGGAGCGCCGTGGAGGCGGATGCGGCGGCGAGGGAGGCCATGGGGGCGGCTTGTCGAGGGGAGCTAGCTACTGCCGCTGGTGCGCGGGGGGAGGGGAGGGGAGGGGAGGAGAGGATAGGGCGGGGGAGAGGATGCGAGAGGGGGGAGAGGGGTTCGCTTATCTAGAGAAGAAGGGTGAGGATTGGATTTGGGGGATAAGGGGAGGGCCACGGATTAGACGACGACGGGGGCCGAATCGTGAGGCGCTGGATGGCTCGCACCCACGGGAGGGAACGGCGTGTCTCGCGGCTCGCCGCCGTGCCGGGGAACTCGGAAGGTGCTGAAATGAAATCTGGTGCTCAGTTTGGGCCAGAAAAAATAGGGTTGCGGCCCAGGTTCCGCCTCGTCGCGCAGAATGCCATTCGACCTTCTTCCTCTACGGTCCGTGCCAGGGGAAAACGCAACGACGTTGAAGGATTTTATATTTTCTGGAGTATCTACTAGTACTACTAGAACTCTTTTGTGTCGAGGGACGACGGCGATTGCTTGCATCCATTAGACTCCACGGTGTATCTTCAACGTTCATGAGGATTTTATGCCCTCTGCACACGGTTGCGAAGAATCGATCCATGAATTTAATCTTGCGTGTTCAAATTTGAACCAACATAAAACATCAAGGTGAAAATCTGAAAATGGGTTCTTCGTCAGACCCTGTTGTTTGATCTCGGTTTAGATGAGAAAATGCGATATATCTTTTTTTTAGAGCAACCTGCAGGAGCACTGTCTTTTCTATTAGAAGAAAAAAAATTGGTCGGTTTGGAAGAAAAACCGGCCGAAACCCGATACAGACGTATAAACACACGGGTCCAATTAAAAGGGGAACCGGACAAAAAAACCAAGCGGCACAGTTTTTAAGAAAAAACGGCAAAATCAAAACGAGACCACACGACCTAACTCGACTAGGTCTGGAGTATCACCGACCGACACCAGCGCAACGGCAGCTGACATGGGTATGCCCAATAGGCACTCAACTACAATCTACCTGGTGCGGCTCGACGGAAAGCCCACTCGACGAATTGCCAAGGTCCATGATGCCTATGACGGTTCGAGTGGTATGAAGCCCATATGGACACGGACTCTCAACATATAAGACAAGGAAAGATCAAGACTAGAGTTCTAATCTAACTTGTAACCAACTCGTATTGGTACCTGAGACATAGCCTCCTCATATATAAAGGCTAAGAGGGTCCAACGAGGATGACACGCTACGACATAATCTCTCAATCGCGACTCCCACAATAGAAAATAGATCTAGACACTGCAATAGACAATAGATAGATCTACGATCTCCCATACGCCAGATCTAATATGCGCGTACTCCACCATCGGCGACATTGTAATCCTTCGGATCATCATCAATCAAGAGCAGACAAGCAGGAGTAAGATCCTCTACGAGGCCTGAACC
Organism: Avena eriantha; assembly: GCA_910589775.1. Taxonomy (NCBI): domain Eukaryota; kingdom Viridiplantae; phylum Streptophyta; class Magnoliopsida; order Poales; family Poaceae; genus Avena; species Avena eriantha. Next base: position 371,180,825 of record OU342745.1, read on the forward strand.
TGGGTAAACCTTGCGTCCTTGTGTGCTTGTTTGCTTGCCGATCGAGCCTTTCAGCGCTCCCTCCTTCTCCAAAACCCAAGTCCATAACAATAGACATTGATGAGTTAAACTCTCGTCAATTGGCGCCGTCTGTGGAAATTAGGAGCGCTGATGTTGCGGTCTCGACGGCTCCATCATCGGCGATCTACAATTTGTCAACTTCCGACAAGAAAATCTACTTCAGATCTCTCATCGTCAACGGCGATTAGATCACATCCAGCTGATCCGATCTACTTCGTCAAAATTAGCAGAGCGGTGACCAAAGGCAGAAGAACCGGAAGGACGGTTTCGATTAGCAGGAGACTTCGCTTGACCGTATCAATTGTTCCGTACGTGCATCAGGCAGGCGTCGGGCAAGTAAAAAAATAATATAAAAAGCAGGTGTTCCTAGCTTTCAATTGTTCCGTACGTGCATAAGAAGGGCGTTCCATACATACATGGGGTTATCGCCCATCTATTCCCAGCGTCAGGCGCCACAGCATGCAAAAGCAATCAAAGGTCATCGTATACTTCATATTCTACCGAGAGCATAAACAAAGTTAAAACCAGAGTGCAGCTGCGATGTGCGGTCTACTCCAGATCATCGAGACGTTAACTAAAGAAAAAGTTCTGTGGACGTCGTGTCGATCTTGCTGTACGGATCCACCAAGTCTGATGAAAGCAAGAAGTAGATGAACCAGCAAGGCTGCAACGCACATCTGGTCAAGTTAGGAATCAGAAAATATTAAGCTCCGGCCGGGATTCAATTTCCAAGACAATCAACACATTCCAAATTCTAGACGACAAGGATGGCAGGTCCATGATAGTAGTTGGATTAAATTCCACTGCGAGGAGTCAGTAGTTTCTCTATAGAGTAAATGTCAAAAGAAAAGAGAGCTACACGTGAGGAAAGAAAATCATCGCATCAATACTCAATCGACAGCAACCATGCAGCTCGCAGTTGGGATCAAAGTACACGACAAGGATAAATTCCATACAAAAGGCTTCAGATCATCACACCTGGATCATGTTCAAGAAAAAAAACTAGCTACGAGTTCAAAGATTCCTCGGCTAAATCAACACCTTGTCGCCGTGCACCGGCCGGTGACCGCTCGATACTCGAGCGGCTCGATTTCAACGTCATCATCGCAGCATACTTCGCTTCACCATGGACCACTTTATCGTTGCTGTACAGACTTCCCCAATTCCGTCGACCTAGACTACACGATCACGCTAACTCTACACCCGGGGGCTACGCCGACTTCGTCGTGCGACCCACTACTGTCTTCGATTGCGGTGATCCGCTATGACCTTTGGCCGCGGTGACCCGCTGCCCATCGTCTCCGACGACTCGGGGGCTCCTTCGACTCCGGAGACCCCCCGCGATCTTCAACTCCAGGGACTCGGGGGCTCCCTCCTCTACGGCGACCCGCCGCGTCCTTCGACTCCGGCGACCTTTCTGCGGTCTTCAAGTGTGACCCGAGGCGGCATTCGACTGATGTGGCCCGTTACAGTCTTCGGATGCGGCAATTCATCATCACCACGCGATTTCGATCCGCTGCGTCGACTACGTCCGCCGCGTGACCCGCTACTACGCCAACTTCGCCACGACCCTCTGTTGTTTTCGACTGTGACGGCATGTTGCAATCTTCGATTGCGGCGACCCACCGCGGTCTAGGACTTCGACAACCCGCTGCGATCTTCAGCTCAGATGACTCGGGGGCTCCCTCGACTCTCCCACCACGAGCCGCTACAATCTTCGACTCCTGCGACCCACCGATCGCATCGGATCTTGCGACTCGTTCATCACGGCAACTACCAATAAAGCCAAGTTACCTTTTACTTAGAGTTTTTTTAATTATTTACTTTAATTGCACTCGAAACACTCGGGGGTTGCACCCTCTTCGAGTAACCTAATGTGTCGACGACTCCGCGCACTCGAGCACCTCATACGCGACAGCCCGAGTAGCTGATTTCTGCCTGATCGTCGAATCCTTGAACTCCGAGTGCCTCGGCAAGGTACTGAGACTAAGGGTAATCAGGCTAACGAAAAGGCCTAGCATACAGTGCAAAAGTGTTGACTCGATTGACACCAGAATCTTACTTTACAAGTCGACAGGCAAATATTCTTTACAAGATACAGGTACTTCACAACTCTATATGTTTTCTGCAGCTTACAAGGACGTCGACTGCGTCGAGATATTCTATCGGGGTCCTCCAACAGGAGTCGACAAAACAGCTGGCTACGACATACACTCAAGACCCGAGTTGAATCCCTCCTCGGATGGTCGCATCGCTTGATGCTACACACACGTGACGCTGACCACGCACCCAACAGAAGCGACTGCATCAACTCTATTCGCATTGTCGAATGACTCCGCTACATCAACACCAACTACATTATCGATTTTGGCTCCTTATGCGTGAGACGCTGACCCGATGCACTTCTGGGTCAGTGGTTTCTCCTCTCATGATTTTCGACTGCATCTACAAGATACAAGACTTGAGTCTCTTCCCGAGTCTACGACTCCGACAGACACTCGGGGGCTACTCCAAACTGGAGTGCTGAATGTGCATATACAAGATATTCGAGTGGCACGCTCTGAATCCTCACTCAAATCCATGATTCGACTAAGGACTCGGAGGCTACTCCCATAGGGAGTGTTGGCCGCACTCCCGAAGAAATTTGTGAAGATATCCAAGTATTATGAAAACCCTTCACTCGAATCTACGATTCGATTATGGGCTTCAGGTTACTCCCATAGGGAGCACTGAAAGCATATTCGACTAAAATCAGCAAACAAAAAGACGACAGCAGTCGCAAAAGTTCTTTAGTCCCTGCCTGAGTCTTCGACTCAACCAGGCACTCGGGGGCTACTCCCATAGGGAGCGCTGGTCGCGCACCCTATGATTATTTTTCCTTGTACATCGTAGTGTGTGTCAATAACATCCACACTCGAATGCTATGGCGACCCTGCCTCATATTTTCCCTACAAAGAGATTACGTCTCCTGGGCCACCCGAATCATCTCCGCGATGACAAAAAATCGGATGCCGCGCTTATAGCGTGAAGATAAGACCTGAATAAGGCCTGGCAACGCATCTGCTACGCTCTACCAGAAATAATCCGTGCCTGCAGGTACGAAGAAATAAGCCTTGACGGACGCGTCGAGTGCTCACACTTATACACTGGGATTCGACTCTATAAGACCTCTGTGGCCTGAGTCAAATTACGCCAGCAATTTCCGAATTCGAGTCCGGGGAATCGAGTTTGAGTAGGTAGTGTTGTTTTTTCCCTAGAGCAATTAACTGGTCCCGATCCTTCGAGCGCACCAGACACGTTTACCATCATCCCTATAAACTACTACAAATTCGACTGACCCGATGAACTTCCGGGTAAAGTGCTTCGCACTCGACACAATTGTCGACTCCGACATCCTAATGCAAAACTCAAGACTTCTGAGTCTCCATCCGAATCTACGATTCACATGGACACTCGGGGGCTACTGACATGGGTATGCCCAATAGGCACTCAACTACAACCTACCTGGTGCGGCTCGACGGAAGGCCCACTCGACGAATTGCCAAGGTCCATGACGCCTATGACGGTTCGAGTGGTATGAAGCCCATATGGACACAGACTCCCAACATATAAGACAAGAAAAGATCAAGACTAGAGTTCTAATCTAACTTGTAACCAACTCGTATTGGTACCTGAGACCTAGCCTCCCCATATATAAAGGCTAGGAGGGTCCAATGAGGAGGACACGCTACGACATAATATCTCAATCGCGACTCTCACAATAGACAATAGATCTGGACACCGCAATAGACAATAGATAGATCTACGATCTCCCATACGCCAAATATAATATGCGTGTACTCCGCCATCGGCGACATTGTAATCCTTCGGATCATCATCAATCAAGAGCAGACAAGCAGGAGTAGGGTCCTCTACGAGGCCTGAACCTGGGTAAACCTTGCGTCCTTGTGTGCTTGTTTGCTTGCCGATCGAGACTTCCAGCGCTCCCTCCTTCTCCAAACCCCAAGTCCATAACAATGGACATTGATGAGTTAAACTCTCGTCAGTAGCAGAGCCGCCGCGCAGGCAACCACACCGGTCCCGAGACCGCGCGCACTCCTGGTCGACGATGCAGCAACCAAAACAAAGCAAGCCCAAGCACCTAGCGGAACACCAAACATCCTAAGGCATCACCCCCAAGAGGGAAACGACGGTGGCGCCGCCGATGCCCGCTCTGGCAGAAATCAGAGCTCAGATTTTCACCCGGAGAGTCTGAGACCCGAAACGACGAGGGCGGTGAAGGAGCTCGTCAACGATGCCTCCAACGAGGGGAGCGACGTCCACATACGCCGACATCGCCGGCATCAACCTAGGTAGGTGCATTTCTTTCGCGCAGAGATCACCAAACCCCAAGCCGAACAAGCCTATCCACCAAGGAAAAAGAAGCCACGCCCGCCTTGCAGCGCACCGCCGCCACCACCTCTTGCCGCAAGAAACCCACCTGGGCACCTCATCCCACGGTGTCCCTTGCCACGCCCGCCATCCCAGGGCCGCCGCGTCGATGTCCAATCGCTGCCACCGCCGACAACCACTAGGCCACCAAACTGGGAGGAGAAGGACCCGTGAATCCGGCTCCAGAAGCACCGCACCATGCGGAGAAGACCAGAGCCGATACCACGGCTCCATACAGCACCTCGTTGGCCGGAGAAAAACACCACATCCTGAATGTCGTGGTGGTGGCACGGCAAATGCCATGGATAAGCTAAAGATGGGGCCAATGGGTGCTAGGGGAATCCAGGGAGGGAAAACGTGGTGAGTCCACGCATAGATGTTGTTGTATTTCCTCTATCAATGGTGTTTACAAGTGCACCTCGAGCTATTCGTGAGAAGGAGACTATGTCTCTTACTCCCCACAACCAAGCTCTAAAGTCCTACCTTAGATAGAGAAAAAATGATCGATCCCCTTCTATGGAGGCCCCAGTGCTCCTTATATAGGGGAGCTCGGGTTACAATGTTAGGGCACATGTGGCAGCATATTTCCATAATATGCCCCTCGACTAAAGCTAGATGCTTCTTTATTCTCTTTAACGGCTTGTCCGGACTTTGAACGTAACCCATTGCGTAATCCTTGCCTTTAAGCGTCACCAGACACGGGCTACATCAGCCGACATTGCCCGCGTCATCTTGGTCGCCCCTGCCCCACTGGTCCTTCCCTCTGCTTTGCTTTGCTCATGATACAGCTAGCAAAGGCCACCTTTTGACCAACGGGAGATTCCTTCCTTCTCTTGGAAGCCAAGTTGTAGTCCGGCTAGCATATGGCTAACCCGGCTACAAGGGTACCTGCATAATAGATAGACAAACATGTTCGGCATATATTTTATGCCAGTCGGGTTAATGCTAGGGAGATGCCCCACGGGCCAGGTTACTCCGTAAGTCGGCCTGCCTTGAGGTGCCTCGGCCTGCACTCGCTTTGACCTGGCCTTACCTCGGTTAACTCGGCCTTTATACCCCGGCGTGACCCTACCCGGGGGTATCCCCCCAACATTAGTCCCCGAAGATGGTGCGGTCTTAGCAACCTTAGTTGTTAAGGCCACATCAGGTTCCTTCATCCGGATCCTAACTTCTTCGGCCGAGTTAATCTGTAACGCGCACCTTTTTCTTCTATGTTCCCTTAGCGCATTCCGAGTTATTTCTCACTGGCTGGGTCTTTTCTCATATATCTGGGTTACCTTTCCTTCTTTCATACGCTTCCCCACGTCCTACGTGGAGGGTAATCATCATCTTGCCTCATTTTAAGGGCCACGCCCATTTACTGCGTCGGTTACTATTGCGATGTCAGGAATAACTGATGTGCATGTCCCTTCACAGCAACGCCTCGTTAACCGCATCATCGTGTCACGTCTCTTAATCCTTTGCTCTCTGTGCCCCTTGCGGTGGCTCATACTTGATTGGCTGTTCCGCTGTGTACACGACCACACCGTGCGGTTGGGCGGCCGTAAATGATCCCACTACATGCTCTCTCCGTGCGATTAAATAGAGGGCAGGGGCTATCTTGGGGGATTTCCCCTCACTTAGTGTCCCTCTTCCTCCCTTTCTTCTCCATTGTGCCGTTTCCGCCGCTACTACTACTCCTTCGCCAGTGATGCGCCACCATGACCGTGCTCAGCAGCTCCCCGCACCCACGATGCCGCTTCTATTCAAGATCTCCGCCACAGGGCCCTGTGCTTCTAGATTCCCCGTGGCCGGCTACCTTTTTTCTAATTTATCTCTCGAGGAACTTGACCTCACCATGACTGAGGAAGAGGCTGCCATGGTGGCGCGGCAAGAGGAGGAAGATGAAGCCCGCGAGCGCGGTGGGTGGGACGGTGCCATTGTCTGCGAGGCCGATTTGGATTGGCTTTACGCCACGCGCCGCATCCCCGCAGGCGTCGCCTGCCGCCTCGCCGCCAACAAGGTTTCTCCCTCTCCCAATCCAGGGGAGTACGTGGTTTTTCTCTCCCACTTTTAGCGTGGCTTTGGCCTTCCTGTTTCTGATTTCTTTTTCGATTTCATCCACCTACCAATTGCAAAAACACCATCTCCCTGCCAATGACATCACCTCTCTATCTTCTTTTGCCTCTGGCATTGAGGGGTATATCAGCCTCTGGCCATCCAAGGAGATGTGGATCAAGTTTTTCGGTTTCCGGAAGAATGTTGTCTCGGATAAGCATCTTACTCCGGCGGAGAAGCATCTGACCCAATACGGTGGAGCCTCCATATCTCCCCACAAGGGCTCCGTGTTCCCCCGGGTCACCGGGCTCGAGTCTTGCAAAGGCTGGGCCCGGACCTTCTTCTACGTCTGAAACACCACGGACGAGGACTTGATCCGGCTCCTTCCCTTCAAGATCGGAGCCCCAGAAACCTCTCTTTGGGAGAGCATTCTGAAGCGCCCCACGGCTCTGGCGAATCTGGTTGACCGCCGGATCAAGGATGTGCTCAAGGAGAAGCTTCAGGGGGAGGATATTATGATCACCTTCATCCGCAGCCGGGTCTCCGCCCTGCAAAAACGTGCCCACAAGATCTGCTACTTGAGCGGCCCCCTCGATCCCCACCGGACTTCCTCTTTCGAGCTCGATAACTCGGCAGTATACCGCCGGGTTAAGGCCATCTTCAACGTGGAGAAGGAATTCTCTGAGGCTTGGGAATGGGGGCTTGCGCCCTATACCCGGGACAACCCTCCTCCAAACGTAAACTTCTCTCTTATTGTTTTTCTGGGTCTTCTTGGTATGTCGGACAAATTTTTAACTTAACCACTGCTGCTTTGTTCTCAGTGAAGGGTTCGCAGCATAGAAAACAAAAAAATCCATAATTTACCCTCGAAGACAACAAAGTTTTGTTAACAAGTAGGAACTCGTGGATGATGTAGTCGTGTAGTCGTATGATACGTTGCTAACGTATCCATAATTTTTGATGTTCCATGCTTGGTTTTATCTACTTTCTTATGTTTTGTCCACACTTTGGAGTACTTTTCATATGATTTCTTAGACTAACCTATTAACAAGAGCCACAATGCCAGCTACCTATTTTCTACTGTTTTTGGTTCTAGGAAAGTCAGAAAATGAATATTCTCAGAATTGGACGAGACAAAAGCCAAAGTCAGTTTTTCACCGAGGGACACAAGGAGCCAGAATACGAGACGAAGAGGGGCCAGAGGGCGGCCAGGCCTGGCCCGTGCCAGGGGATGGTGTGGCCAGCCCAGGCACCCCCTCGGCCTCTCTGTTCGCCTATATATTGCCTCCGATGCAGAAACCCTAAGGACCCGATCAAAATTTCACGAAAGAGTCAGTAGCCACCGTCATCTCCATCCCTAGATCGGGAGGGATCTGAAGCTCTTCCCGGCACCCTGCCGGAGAAGGGAATTCACCCTGGAGGCCTTCTTCATCACCCTGCAAGCCTCCGGTGTGATGCGTGAGTAGTTCATCTCTGGACTACGGGTCCATGTAGTAGCTAGATGGCTGGTTCTTCTCCTTTGTGCTATAATGTTTAGATCTTGTGAGCTCCGTTCATGATCAAGATCATCTATTTGTAATCCTACATGTTGTGTTTGCGGGGATCCGTGATACGTCCATTTTGCATCACTATTCTATGTCATAATTCACTGTTATTCATTGATATATTTCGTAATGAGAGGTGATAGTTATGTTATTTCATCTGTTTTTGCATGGTTGATGACTTTTGGAGCATGGACCGCTGCAGTCAGGATTCTGATGGAAAAGGTCCCGTTTGGAGGCAAAATTCACGAAGATCAGAAAATCCGAGAAAATATACGAAAAATCCTATTTTTCCAGAAGATGAAGGAAGCCAGAAGGGGGGCTGGAGATGGGCCATAGGGGGCCCACACCACCCCCTAGCGCGGGCCAGCCTAGGCCGCGCCACCAGGTGGTGTGGCCGCCCTGGTCCACCCCTGGCACTCCCCTCTAGCGTATATTATCCTCCCGAAACCCTAAGACTCGGGGAGCGACCACAAAAAGATTCCGCAGCCTCTGCGGGGCAGAAAACACCGAGAGAGAAAGATCTCTCCGGCAGACAGATTTCTACCGGGGGAATTCCTTCCCGGAGAGGGGAGATCATCGCCATCAACACCACCATCAAGCTAGACTTCATCGGGATCATCATCATCATCATCATCACCACCATCATCACCATCAGCACCCTCGTCACCATCTCCATATTGCTGTAACAATTGGGTTGAATCTTGCATAGTTCATAGGTGAAACTTTCCCGGCGTTGACTACTCTTTGTAGTTGATGCTATTGAGTGAACCATTGAATTATTATTTATGTTCAAATTGTTATACATCATTATTCCATCTCTGATCATGATCCATATGATGTCTTGTGAGTAGTTTGTTTTGTTCTTGAGGACATGGGAGAAGTCATGTTGTTAGTAGTGGAGTTGTGGTGAGAAAGATTCAATAGTTTGATATTTAAGTTGTGGTGTACTTCTTCTAGTGGTGTCATGTGAATGTCGACTACATGACACTTCACCTATATGGGCCTAGGGGAATGCATTGTGTATTTGGCTACTAATCATAGGGGTTGCCGGAGTGATAGAAACCTGAACCCCCGTTAGGAAACCATTGCACAAGGGATGTAAGGGTCTTAGAGTTTAAAGCTGTGGTTAGGTTTCTACCTTAATTACTTTCTTGTACTTACGGATGTTTGCAAGGGGTATAATCACAAGTATGTATTAGACATAGGAAGGTCGGTACATTAGCACAGGTTCACCCACACAACACTTAGCAAGCTAAAGAAGATTAATCAACTATATGAAGCGAAAGCACTTGACAGTCTTCCCATGTGTCCTCGAGAACGTTTGGTCATCTTAAGTAATACAAACGGCTTGTCCTTTGCTGCATAAAGGATTGGGCCACTTGCTGCATTTGTTCCTACCGTATTTTATTTACCCATACTTTGTTTACTTGCTTTATCAAAAAACCCTAAAAATCTGTTTGCTAAGTATTTGTAGAGAATTCCTGATCCATACCACTAGCCAGCACCTTCTGCTCCTTGTTGGGTTCGACACTCTTACTTATCGAAAATACTGCGATACACCCCTTATACTTGTGGGTCATCAAGACTATTTTCTGGCGCTGTTGTCGGGGAGTGAAGCGCTATTGGTGAGTCGAACTGGTAAAGGAAACTTCTACTGTGAGTATTGTTTACTTCTGCTAGTTGCTTTATTTTCGTTATGGATAATTCACTGAGTTTCTTATTTGGTAAAGCTACTACCACTGCTAAGGTAGTAGATGAACCACCACCTACTGAGAATGATGCTTTTAAAATACCTACAGGAATTATTGATCGTGTTATGGATAACTACTATGTTGGGGATGGAATTGTCCATCCCGGTGATCATTTACTCTTTATAAACGAATTATGCGGGTTGTTCAAGTGTGCAGGTATTACTAGAAATCAAGTTAAGAAGAAGTTATTCTCATTATCGCTGAAAGGAAGAGCTGAGGAATGGTATAAGCTGCTGAAGAATGGTCAAGCTCTAGAATGGGAGGAAATAGTGCCTCTCTTTTATTCAAAGTTTTATCCTCCTAGTGAGATTCATAAAGATCGGAATCAAATATACAACTTTTGGCCTCTTGATGGAGAGAGTACAGCTCAAGCTTGGGGGAGATTGAAGTTACCAATGCTCAAATGTCCCCTTCATGAGCTCCCCAACAATATTATTATTAATAACTTTTATGCAAGGCTTTCTCTTCATGATAAAGATTTATTGGATGCTTCTTGTGCTGGATCATTCACTCGCATGGAAGAAGAAGCTAAATGGGATCTTCTGGACCGTATTCAAGACAATGTTGAAGCATGGGAGAATGATAAAGGTAGAAAGTCAGGTATAAATTATGATTATGAATGCATTGAATATTTTATGGGAACTGATGACTTTCAAAATATTAGTAATATTTATGGTCTTGATTTGCAAGTTATTACAAATTGCTTTAGAGTTTTTGCTTCCTATATCGAATTTCCAAAAAGGGGATGGAACAAATACCATGCACCTTACAAAGATACTGTTGATTTTGCTCCTATTGGAAGTGCTCAGTATTGCATTATTGACCCCATCTTACCCAAACCTTATATCGAGAAGATTCCCTTACCCGAAAAGGTTAAGGACCATCCTATGATAACTAATGTAATCACCAAAAGTGAAAAAAGAACTGTAAAACCTGATGAACAAATAAACATTGAACCTGTGGTAGCAATTGTGAAAGACCTTGTCACTAAAAGCGTAGAAGATGGGCACATAGTCTTTTGTGAGGATGCTTCTAATATTGTTTCACATACTAATAGAACTAAAAAATCTAGTATCCCTGTGCTTTCTGTTAGAAGTGGTGATCATTGCTATTATGGTTTATGTGATATTGGTGCAAGTTCCAGTGTTATTCCTTATGAGCTTTACAGAGAAATTATGCATGAAAGCAGTCCCTGCGAATTGGAAGAGATTGATGTGGTTATTCACCTTGCTAATAGAGAGACCATCTCTCCAACTGGTATTGTACGAGACATGGAAGTTCTTTGTGGTAAGATTAAGTACCCTGCTGATTTTGTAGTACTCGGTTCAGCTGCTAGTAAAACTTATCCTATTATTTTTGGTAGACCTTTCTTGAGTACTTGTGGAGCTAATATAGATTGCAAAAGGGAGAAAATCTTGAGTAAGTTTGATGGGGAATCTTATGAGTTTAATTTATCAAAATTCTCTAAAGAACCTTGTGAAGAGGAAACCCATAATGAGGATTTTAGAGTTGAACAACTTGCTTCTATTTCTCTTGCTCCTAACAATTTTTTGCAGCAATTTATGGAAGATCATGAAAGTGAAATCTTCATGGAAGAAAGGAATGAGATTGACGAGATTATCCGTGATCAGCCTAAGATGCTTAAGCATAACTTGCCTGTAGAAGACTTGGGTACCACGTTGCCACCTAAAAAGGATCTGGTATTCGATCTAAAACCTCTCCCTGATGATCTTAAATATTCTTATATTGATGATAAAAAGATATTATCCTATTATTCTTAGCTCTAAACTTTCAGGAAAGGAAGAAGAAAGGTTATTGGAGGTTTTTTAGAAACACCGAGGAGCTATGGGCTATACTCTGGATGATTTAAAAGGGATTTCACCTACTATATGTCAGCATTCTATCAACATAGAACGAGATGCAAAGCTAGTAGTAGAGCACCAACGACGTTTAAATCCTAAGACAAAGGAAGTGGTAAGGAATGAGGTATTGAAACTCCTCGATGCTGGTATTATTTACCCTATTGCTGATAGTGAATGGGTTAGTCCTGTTCATTGTGTTCCTAAAAAAGGAGGTATTACCGTTGTTCCTAATGATAATGATGAGCTTGTTCCTCAAACAATAGTAGTAGGCTATAGGATGTGCATTGATTTTAGAAAAGTCAATAAAGTTACTAAGAAAGATCACTACCCGCTTCCTTTTATTGATCAAATGTTGGAAAGGTTGTCTAAAAAGACCCATTTTTGTTTTCTTGATGGTTATTCTGGTTTCTCTCAAATTGCTGTTAAACAATAAGATCAAGAAGAAACTACTTTTACTTGCCCTTACGGAACTTATGCTTACAGACGTATGCCTTTTGGTTTATGTAATGCTCCTGCTACTTTTCAAAGGTGCATGTCTGCTATCTTTCATGGTTTTTGTGAGGAAATTGTAGAAGTATTCATGTATGACTTTTCTGTCTATGGAACTTCTTTTGATAATTGTCTGCACAACCTGGATAAAGTTTTGCAGAGATGTGAAGAAACTAATCTTGTTCTTAATTGGGAGAAATGCCACTTCATGGTTAATGAAGGGATTGTCCTTGGGCATAAAGTTTCTGGAAGAGGCATAGAAGTTGATAGAGCTAAGGTTGAGGCCATTGAGAAGATGCCATGCCCAAGAGACATCAAAGGTATTCGTAGCATCCTTGGTCATGCTGGTTTCTATAGAAGGTTTATTAAAGACTTTTCTAGGATATCAAAACCCCTCACTAATCTTCTTCAAAAAGATGTACCCTTCGTTTTTGATGATGATTGTAAGGGAGCTTTTAAAACTCTTAATAAGGCTTTAACTACAGCCCTTATTGTTCAACCACCTGATTGGAGTTTACCCTTTGAAATAATGTGTGATGCTAGTGATTTTGATGTAGGTGTTGTCCTTGGGCAACGAATTGATAAAAAGTTGAACGTTATTCATTATGCTAGTAAGACTTTAGACGCTGCTCAAAGGAATTACGCTACTACTGAAAAAGAATTTCTAGCTGTCGTTTTTGCTTGTGATAAGTTTAGACCCTATATTATAGACTCAAAAGTCACCATTCATACTGATCATGCTGCTATTAAATACCTTATGACGAAGAAGGACGCTAAGCCTAGGCTTATTAGATGGGTGCTGCTTTTACAGGAGTTTGATCTACATATAGTAGATAGGAAAGGTGCTGAAAACCCTGTAGCTGATAATTTATCTCGATTGGAAAACATCTCTTTTGACCCTATGCCTGTTAATGATAGTTTCCCAAATGAGCAATTAGCCGCAGTAGGGGTAAGCTCGCAAGGGAGCCCTTGGTACGCTGATTAGCTAACTTTATTGTCTCTAAGTATTTGCCTCCAACTTTTAAGCTCAACAAAGAAGGAAGTTCTTCTATGATTTGAGGCATTATTTTTGGGATGACCCACACTTATACAAAGAAGGAGTAGATGGTATTATGCGAAGATGTGTTCCAGAATATGAACAAAAGGAGATATTGCGTAAATGTCATGGTAGTGCTTATGGAGGACATCATGCAGGAGATAGAACTGCACAAAAGGTGCTACAATCAGGTTTCTACTGGCCTACCCTTTTTAAAGATGCAAGAAAATTTGTTTTATTTTGTGATGAATGTCAGCGTGTTGGTAATATTTCTAGACGCAATGAAATGCCTATGAACTACTCTCTAGTTATTGAACCCTTTGATTGCTGGGGTTTGACTTTATGGGTCCTTTCGCTCCCCCGAAAGTTTATACTCATATTCTTGTTGCCGTTGATTATGTTACTAAGTGGGTAGAAGCCATTCCTACGAAGAGTGCTGACGGGGAAACTTCTCTAAAAATTCTTAAGGATGTTATCTTCCCTAGGTTTGGAGTGCCTAGGTATCTCATGACTGATGGGGGTTCTCATTTCATTCATGGTGGTTTTAGAAAAACCCTTGCTAAATATGATGTTAATCATAGAATTGCTTCAGCCTATCACCCCCAAACTAGCGGGCAAGTAGAGTTGTCAAATAGAGAAATTAAATCCATCTTGCAAAAGACTGTTAATAGATCTAGAAAAAACTGGGCTAAAAAGTTGAATGATGCTTTATGGGCTTATAGAACTGCTTACAAAAATCCTATGGGGATGTCTCCTTATAAAATGGTTTATGGGAAAGCTTGTCACCTACCTTTAGAATTAGAACATAAAGCTTACTAGGCAGTTAAAGAACTAAATAGAGATTGTAAGCTCGCTGGAGAGAAAATATTATTTGACTTAAGTTCTTTAGATGAATGGAAGAGTTAAGCCTATGAAAATGCTAGGCTCTTTAAGGAAAAAGTTAAAAGATGGCATGACAAGCGAATACTTAAGAGAGAATTTCATGTTGGTGAGAAAGTTCTATTGTATAGGTCTCGTCTCAGATTTTTTGCAGGAAAGCTACTATCAAAATGGGAAGGACCTTTCATTATTGAAGAAGTATACCGTTCAGGAGCAATAAAAATTTCTTCTTTAAAAGATAATACTACACAAGTAGTGAATGGGCAATGACTCAAACACTATATTGCTGGGGATTCTTATAATGAAGATGTTGATGCCTTTCAAGTTATAACTCCAGAAAAATTTATCAAGGACCAAATTCAGAGACATGCAGAGTCCGCTTTCAAATAGGTAACAGTCCTGGTAAGAAAAGTTCCGCGAAAATACTATCCAACTAAATTTTTGCAGTTTTCAGTCAATAAGGAAAGCTACGAAGCGAAAGAGGGACGGAAACGGAGCCAGGGTGGCTCACACCACCCTGTGGCGCGGGCCCACCCCTGGCCGCGCCACCAGGTGGTGAGGCCACCCCGAACTCCACCTCCGACTCGTTTTCTCCCAGTACCTTCCTTTTGATATGAAACTTCATAATATATAACCGCCCGGATCTTCCGAGGTTCATATATCGTGTTTTCATCGTGTTTTCGTTTCGATCTGTTTCTGACAGGTAGAGTCCCAGATTTGGAGCTACAATGTCTTCCTCTGGACCAGCCAAGGAAGATTCCTTAGAGGATATCATCGATCCATACATGAGGGAGTTGAAGATTCATCCCAAGGAGTTGTTGCTTGAAGATGGGGAACTCCGGATAAAAGAGGTTCGAGGCCCTAAAGGTGAAGGAAGTTTGAGGACAGGATGGAAGAACTGGAGCAAGAAGTCTTTAGGTACAAGAAGATGGCGGAGCGTGAAGTGGATATCATCCATAAGATTTGTTCTGAACTCATCGCCGAGCACCAAAAGGAGACTGCTGAACTCAAGGATGAAGTCCTCTCACTCCGCCAAACAACCAATGAACTACAAGCACAGTTTTATGACGTTCAAAATCACAACTGTGAGTATGAGGTTAGGTTTAAATGCATAAGTACTGCTGCAAGTTTCAGGATGCTAGAAACCACGATGTCCTTTGTTGATGGGAAGCCCTTACCCTGGAAGTCGGATGAATATGAGAGGATACCGCCACCACCGAAGGAGTAATTCGTCATCAGGTTTGGCATCCCCTTGGTTTGTTCCAAGCTTGGGGGAGTGCCGCGGTATCACATCACTATCTTCTATCTTTTTACCTTATTAGTAGAGTCATATCATGAATAGAGAAGTTATCATGTAGTATGGTTTGCATTATGGAAGTGTCCTCTCTCTCGTTAGATATGTATCCCTTGGTGTGAGTTGCCGTTATGGAATATTAATGAGAAGTTCTATCATTTACTCTTTTGCATAGCTTATATTAGTTTTCAATTCGTGGTTATATGATTGATCTTGTTGTTAGTATTGGTATCACTTTGGGATCATTGAGTTAATTTAGTTGGTTTTGGCGAACCTGGCTTGGTCAGTAGCAACACTATTTTTGAGAGTTGAATGAAAAGATAAAAGTACTCTAAAGAAAAATAATTTCATCATCTTTCTTTCTTGATTTGCTCATAAGTCTAGTATTCTCTAGTTAAGATCTTTTGTGCTTCCAAGGAAGATTGCATGTTCGTCTTTATCACTTGTATGTTTGATTGTTTCCTTCAACTCTTGTACTTGCTACGTAACCTTGCTAGCCAAAAACCTATATTGAGAGGGAATTCTTCTCGTGAATCCACTCCTTTAAACCAAAACCTTTGCCATTTGTGTCCACCATACCTACTTAGTAGCATTATTGCTATTCCAAGTAAATTCTTGTTTTATCTACCTCCCAAATTAAACTTGTTATGTGAAAAGTAGTGATTAAAGATCTCACGAACTTGATGGCACACTTTACTTTCTTGCACTTAATAAACTTGAACCATTGTGCTCACCTATGTTGCGTATATGCTTGCGCTTTGTAAGTTGTGAATTAGCACAACCATGTTGTCATGGGGAACACTTTCAACATTGCACTGGTACTTTGTACCTAGTTGATATCATGTTCTTTTGTCTATGAAGCATTCTTCTTATAAAAAAAGAGATAGAGATTGAGAAAAAAGAGAAAAAAGGAAAAAAAGAGATATTATGAAAAGAGGAAAGAGAGAAAAAAGCACCATATTACCATGGTAAATAAGAAGATTGCTGAGATACTTATTGTCTGCTTGCCTTGTCATTTTGATATGGGGATTCTTCCGTATCATCAGGCAAGGGGTACTCCGTTGGCGGTTCTCTATGATACACATATGCTTACAATGACAAGAACTTACCGGTGACTAAACTTGAGTAGCATGAGGAGCGACCCTCGTATTCAAGGGACATGAGATTCTCAATTTACAACTTGTCGATGCATATCCTTATATTTGATCACTTTCACCTTAATCACCTAAAGATGCCTATGATAGGGGCAATGAGAGATGATAGGGGCAGTGAGAGATGAAAGCTAGTAAGTATCATAATTTTTGGGAGCTCTTTTTGAAACTTGTAAACCCTGCTTCCCTCTTTGAAGGGCCTTTCTTTTACTTTCTAGTTGAGTCAGTAAACCTATTCCTTTCTATCTCAACAAATATTTTGAGTTGTTGTGTTTCATTCATTCATACGATGATTTATTCAATCATGTTTCTTATGTTCCTTGTTTTGCACATTGCTCTTATCTTGATGTTTACTACTTTGAAAGCTATCATTGAAAACCAATTATTTGTGAACTCCAGCAAATTATCAACTATTCTTCGACCAAGAGCTAAGTTTGCCATTACCAATTATGATTTACTTCATGTATCTTTATTGTGTTTCCTTTACCTATTACAAGTTGAGTTATATAATAGTGAGTTGTCTTCTATTATGATCTATGTATTTGATGAATGTGATGCTTCTTGTCCGTATTCTTTTATCGACTCTTCACTCCATAAACCCGAGGCCATGTTTATTGAGCTCAGTTTCGCTTGGGGACAAGCGAAGTCTAAGCTTGGGGGGAGTTGATACGTCCATTTTGCATCACTATTCTATGTCATAATTCACTATTATTCATTGATATATTTCGTATTGAGAGGTTATACTTATGTTATTTCATCTGTTTTTTGCATGGTTGATGACTTTTGGAGCATGGACCGCTGCAGTCAGGATTCTGATGGAAAAGGTGCTGTTTGGAGGCAAAATTCGTGAAGATCAGAAAATCTGAGAAAATATACGGAAAATCCTATTTTTCCAGAAGACGAAGGAAGCCAGAAGGGGGGCTGGAGAAGGGCCACAGGGGGCCCACACCACCCCTGGCGCGGGCCAGCCTAGGCCGCGCCACCAGGTGGTGTGGCCGCCCTGGTCCACCCCTGGCACTCCCCTCTGGCGTATATTATCCTCCCGAAACCCTAAGACTCGGGGAGCGACCACAGAAAGATTTCACCGCCTCTGCGGGGCGGAAAACACCGAGAGAGAAAGATCTCTCCGGCAGACATATTTCTACCAGGGGAATTACTTCCCAAAGAGTGGAGATCGGCGCTGATGGCTCAATGCACGGCGCCCAGAAAAATGCTTGAAGGCGGTATTGATGTAGAGCTCGTCGGGAACCCCAAGAGGAAGGTATGATGAGCACAGCAACAAGTTTCCCTCAGTTATGAAACCAAGGTTTAATCGAACCAGTAGGAGCAAGGAAACACCTCAAAGGTGTTACTAGCTGAGCTTTGGCAGGTCGCACTACCGGTGCTAGTAGCAACGTGGAGGCATGCACAACACAACCACAGAACTTTGTCCCCAACTTGCGATGAGGTTGTCAATCTCACCGTGTTTTGGGGGAAAACAAAGGATTAAACGTATCGAATGGAAAGAAGTAAAAGTTTGTAGAAAGTAAACACAAAGAAGTAAACAGTTGTAGATTGTATGTAAAGAAAAAGGACCAGGATCCATAGTTCACTAGAGGTGGTCTCCTTAAGATAGATAACATGTTGGGTGAACAAATTACAGCGGGGCAATTGAAAAACACCGAGAAAGCAATACATGCATATACTAATCTTCTTGACTCCTTTGAGACTTGATTGGGCATTACAACATTAAACATAGACCGCCATCCAACTGTATCTATGACTAATAATCCACCTTCAGGTTATCATCCGAACCCCCTCCAGTATTAAGTTGCAAGCAACAGATTATTGGTTTACGAACTGCGTGTAAAGTAAACAATACGATTGTTCTATGAACAAAGGATTGTTGTTTTCTCCTTAGTAGCAACAGCACATCTAGTACCTTAGAGATTTCTGTCACTTCTCGAGATTACCAGAGGCATGAACCCACTATCGAGAATAAATACTAACTCTTGGGGTTGCTAGCATCTACTTGGCGAAGATAGCTACTAACAACGGAAAGCATGCAAGATCACAAATAACAAAGACATGATAGAATCAATAATCAATCTGAAATAGCATCTCAATATCCATTGGATCCCCGCAAACACAACATGCAGAATTACAAATAGATGATCTTGATCATGAACGGAGCTCACAAGATCTAAACATGAAAGCACAAAGGAGGAGAACCAGCCATCTAGCTACTACATGGATCCGTAGTCCAAGGATGAACTACTCACGCATCACACCGGAGGCTTGCATGGTGATGAAGAAGGCCTCCGGAATTCCCCTCTTCGGCAGGGTGCCAGGAAGACCTTCAGATCCCTCCTGATCTAGGGATGGAGATGACGGCGGCTACAGACTCTTTCGTGGATTTTTGATCGGGTACTTAGGGTTTTTGTCCCGAGGGCATCTTATAGTCGGAAGGGGAGGCCGACGGGGTGCCGGGAGCGGCCACACCACCCCCTGGCATGGGCCAGGCCTGACCTCGCGGCCAGGTGGTGTGGTGCCCCCCCTGGCCCCTCTCCGTCTCGTATTCTGGCACTTGATGACATCCGGAAAAATAGGCACTTTGGCTTTTGTCCCGTCCATTTCCGAGAATATTCATTTTCTGACTTTCCTGGAACCAAAAACAGCAGAAAATAGGCAGCTGGCACTATGGCTCTTATTAATAGGTTAGTCCAAGAAATCATATGAAAAGTACTCCAAAGTTGGAACAAAACACAAGAAAGTGGATAAAACCAAGCATGGAACATCAAAAATTATAGATACATTTGCAATGTATCAAGATCCCCAAGCTTAACTCCTGCTCGTCCTCGAGTAGGTAAGTGATAAAAAGAAAGAATGATTTTTGAGGTGACATGCACCATTAAAGACTTGATCAAAGTATTTGCAAAACATTCAAAGCTGGGATCATAGTACTTCAATCATAGCATGAAAGACAAAGTTCTAGAAATAAGCAAAGAAACTATGATTCAATATGAAAAGGCACAAACAAAAGATTCATGAATAACAATGCTTTGCAAGACGTTTGTTTGTTTCACATAAAGAAAACATAGCATAATAGTATTCAGCTTGTCCCTCAATAGAGTAGCAAATATAATTGCATAGGACACCTTCAAAGTTCATAAGAGTGACTAGATACAAATAGTTTAAAACAAGCAATATCAAAGTATGCATCTATCAACTAGTCTTGGGACAATGCACATAGAACTAAGAATGGCCACTATGCTCTCAAAGCAGGTGCATAAAGATAGAAGGTGGAGACTCAATGTAATGGTGGAAGAAAGGCCTTTGTAAAAGGAAGTAGGGATTCAAGTCTCATAAAGAGCTTCCAAAAATTATGGTACTTATAGCTTTCAGCTCTCGTTGCCCCTATCATAAGCATCTTGAAGTGGTTAAGGTTAAAGTGACACAACTAAGAGGATATGCTTGACAAGTTATAAACCGAAATCTCATGCCCCTTACTTACGAAGACCGATCCTCATGCTACTCAACTTCAGTCACGAGTAAGCTCTTGTCATTGTAAGTACATGTGTATCTTTAAGAACCGCCAACGGGGACCCTTGCACATGATACGTGAGCTTTCCCATAATCAAAATGACAAGGAAAGCAGACAATGAGCATCTCAACAATCTTTTTATTTGCTATTTGCATAGGTTTTTATTGAGGATGCTTCATAGAGTGCTCATTATGGTGATACTGCAAGTTTCCACCATGATTAGGCATGGCTTAGGCTAGCGGCCTAGGCGTTTCTCTAACACACATACAAACTCCATGATCTTACAATTTCCACTTTTATTTCACACCGCCGGGATCCGTAAGCAAAAGAACATGATATCAACGGGGTACAAAGTACAAGTGCAATGTTGAAAGCATTCCCCATGATACATGGTTGTGCTAATTTCAACTTATAAAGCGCAAGCATATACGCAACAAAGAAGGACCCAATGGTTCAAGTTTATTAGAGGCAAGTAAAGTAAAGTGTGCCATCAAGTTCGTGAGAGCTTTAATCACTAGTTTTCTCATAACAAGTTTAATTTGGAAGGTAAACAAAAGCATGAATATACTTGGAATAGCATAAGCTAGTAGGTAGGTATGGTGGACTCTTTGGAATAACTTGGTTTAGGGAGTTGGATGCATGAGTGGAACTCATACTTGGTTGTGGAGGCTAGCAAAAGACTGGGAGCGACAAACTAAGGGAGCAATACTGGCCATAATCATGCAGAGCGACAAAACATCATTGATCAAAGCATAAAGTGATACTACAAGTTGAATACTAAAGGATCATAAAGGCTATGGTGACTTTGGATAGTCATAACATGGTGTGAGCATGTGCCAAGTCAACCCAAATAAAGCATCAAAGGAGAATACCACTATACTATGCTTTAATATGCTAAAAGAACGCATGATTCATACAAGGCACATTAAGCAATCTCAATTGTTTATAACAAGTCATGCTACAACAAAGAATACTAAGCATAAATCCAAAACAATATCAAGCATGGCATGACAAAGCATAGGCCATAGTCAAAAACAAGCTCTTTTTACCACATAAGCATGAACTTTCCTACTCTTTTCCAAACCAAACCAAACTATTTGCAAACCAACGAATGAAAGAGGGGGTCCAACCAATTTATTCAGAAAACTAAGCAAACCAAGCAAACTAAAACCAAAACGAAAACGAAAAAGAAGACGCTCCAAGAAAAACACAACTGTGCATGAAACAATAAAAATGAAGCGTTTGGAAGAAACCTGGGATTTTTATTGATGAAGAAGGGGATGCCTTGGGCATCCCCAAGCTTTGACGCTTGTACTTCTTGGATATTTCTTTGGGTGACACGCGTGGCATCCCCAAGCTTGAGCTTTAGTCCATCCTTCATCTCATTACTCATTCCTTCCATACACCTGAAATTTTTCCTTCATACAAAACTGCACACAATCTTTATTAGCAACATTAGTGCACTTAAGATAAATAAGTCTTAAGGTTCAGTTCTAACACCAAATAAACTTCCATTAGAATACTAGCTACTGTAGCACTTCCCTCAAAAAGCTCAATTCCCCAAAAGAACTCAAGAAGGAACCACCAAGAAGCAAATGCAGAAAATGGCAGAAATCTGTCAAAACAGACCAATAGGTAAAGATAATTTTTTTATAAGACCTTCTGTTGCTCAAATCAAAAATTGTTGAACTAAAGAAAGTTATATAACAACTTGGGGTAGAAGCACAAAAAATTACAGCTCAATCTGACATACAGAGCTCTCTAACTAATTTTTACGGTGAAGCACAAAAATCTGTTTTGGGACAGCAACTTTCCCAATCATTACTTGTCTCTCATTAGAGGTTACTCTTGGCACAAAAATCAAATAAAAAGGATAAGGAGATGTTATTACAGAGGTAATAACTTCCAAGGCTCATCTAAAACTTTTGGGTTATCTCCCAATAAGTACTTTTCTTTAACGCCTTTAAGTTAGGCATAAGAAGCAAAGAAAGAATCAAGTGTTCTCAAATGAAGAAGCATTAAGACCAAATTTTGTTTTCATAGGAGAAGCAAAAGAAATCTTTTCTCTCTTTTTAGGGAAGTGTTCTATACCTTTCTTGAGTGGGAGTTGATATTTAATGGTGCCTTCTTTCATATCAATGATGGCACCAACAGTTCTAAGAAAAGGTCTTCCCAAAGTAATAGGACAAGAAGCATTGTATTCAACATCCAAAATATAGAAATAAATGGGGACATAGGAATTGTTAACCATAATAAGAAAATCATTAAGACTCCCCATGAGTTTCTTTTTAACATTATCATCAAGTGGGCATTCAAATAGCAATCTTCAAGAGGAGGCAAATCAAGCATATCATAAATCCTTCTAGGCATAATAGAAACACTACTATCAAGATCACACAAATCTTTGAAATCAAAGTCATTCAATTTCATATTAATGATGGGTTCCCAACCATCCTCTTGTTTTATAGGAATAGAACCTTTATGTTTCATCTTTTCTTCTTTAATCTTGATCAGAGCATCAGTAATGTGTTTTGTAAAGGATAAGCAATGGGAACATAAGACGGGCCAATGCACGAATAAAATCAGATGTCAGGCCTGCTATCACTATGGGCACATAAGAAAACAATGCTTGAATACGCTGGCAAAATCTTACCTTCAGTGGAGGCCGAAACAGGTAATTCCAGATACCAAATCTCGTCTCTCTCGCAATGGCCCCACGCCAAACCCTGTCGTTCCGTCTCCTGCCTCTTCAGACTCTGCACATCAATCTCCGCCGGCATCTCCGCCTTGCCGCACCCCCTCTCCTAAATTGTCCTCGCCGCCACCACAGCTTCTCCCAACTCCAATGGCGATGTACGAGATCGATCCTGCTCCTTGGGTACCCCAGGGACTACAAGTCATCGACGGAGGTGTGACTCGACTACCTTGCACATTCTACAATCCAGTTGTCCGCCCTCTATGTCGCCATGACAACTTCTGCGTCGCCTACATTGAGCCGCCACAACCGGAAGGTAATGCCTTTTGGCATCAACGCATAGCTGAATATGTGGGACAACAATATGGATTGGATGTCATGGACGCACAACCATGGTTCTTTGGTACGGCTCTGATTGAGATGCGTAGCTCAGTTTCTAGACAGATTTTAGTTCAACAGCCTACTAGACAGATTCAGAACAATGTTTTAGTTCGGTTCACTAATCATGATCAAGGAGATTATCATACAGGGGTACAGGGCTTCCATCAGGGCTTGCTCATGTTCATTGGTATTCCACTTGATTATCGCATTGATTTTGATATCTCAAATGCTGTTGCTACTTTTGGTCAGTACCATGACCGGCACCGTGAGGACAATGTTAAGGCCAGGACCCTTGTTCATGCCTCTTTCCCGTCTCCACAACTGGTCCCGAGGGATGTGGTTTTTGGTGAATATGGAAATGTGGGTGGAAATATTCAGTCCTGGACTGCAGCTTGTTTTGTTCTGTCTGCGGAGTTCGTGGATGCTTTGCCGGCTGATGTGGATCCTATGCCCCTAGACGGCAACCCACACCCACTCCCCAGACATCTCCACATAAATGATCACAATTGGGTGCTGCCTCAATACCCTGAACTGGGATGGAATGATGTGCCACAGGAGCCTGTACCTGATGCGCCTCAATAGCAGGATGAGGTGTTTCCTCCTCAACAACAAGTTTTAGAACCTTTGGTTGTCAAAAATGTGCAGGGTTCTATTGTTGCTGACCCTTCCCTGGAGACAGAGTCTTCCTCTGTTCAGTCTGTTCATGTTATCAATGATGATGTGATGGAAGTAAATCGACCTGGATTGCAGCCACAAGGAAATCCTATCAGAGATATTGTGCCCTTTATGCCACATCAAGCTTGGGGAAGTGGTGCCATTGTTTTCCCTGCAGTATCTTCAAATGTTGTAACTTTCATTGGCCCGGAACTACCTCCTATTATGATTTGGGATAGGATCTTTCAGTCGTTGATGTCTCAGTTGGGTGCACCAAATGTTCCTATTGCAATCAGATCTTTGCCTTTCTCCACTGTGATCCTCACCAAGAGGAGCTGGTCTGTTGCTTTCGAGCAGGCTGTTAATTTTGAAGTTAATGTCAAAGAGGCAGCGCTCATGTGAATGCTGACTCCACCTCGCAGAATTGTGGCAAGATCCTTACGCTTCTTAGAAGATGGCTCTGCTGATAATGATCAGCATCACCAGCTGATGCCACCTGTGTTTGCTGCCTTGCCCATTGCCTCCCCTATTAAGCGGCATCGTGGACGAGCCAAGAAACATGAGACTCCTCTGGTAGATACCTCCGTGCGACGCTGCACTCGCTGTATGGTTAAAAATGACAGACATCGCCCCAAGTCGACGGCAGAGACAGATCAGAAATCAAAGAAGCGTGCCAAAGTTCAGAAAATAAAGGAACCTCTGAAGACTGTCTAGGGTGATCCGTCTGAGGAGGTTCAGATACCTCCTGAAACTCCAATTCAGGTGCTGCAATCTGTGGGGATTAAGCTAGGCATCGATCCTGCAGAGTTAACCAAGAGAAGCTTGAAGCTCCTTCTCAGGGCCAGAGTGGTGTTCGCCTCAACAATGAATAAGCTACACCGAAGGAAGGTCCAGGCTGATGGGTTGCACGGCTTTTATCGTCAGTCTTTTTATGTTTTATGTCGTGAAGTGAATCAACTTCCTTTACCTGAATTTTGGGTTGTCAGAATTACTGCACTTTTATTTCCTATCTGGTTTCGCCGTGGACTGATTGTTATGCATTCAGTTCAAGGGATGTTGTCATCTATATGGATTATTAATGTATCGTATCAGTAAAAGGAAGTGGCGAGTCCTTTGTTGGAATGTGCGGGGTTTGAACTCTGAAGCTAGACAAAGAGCAGTTCATGCGAAAATTGAGGAAAGTGATTTTCAGGTTATCTGTTTACAGGAAACAAAATGCGAATATTTTGACCATCGGTTCATTAGGAAATTTTGTCCCAAGCGGTTTGACAACTTTGTTTACTCTCCTTTGGTAGGAGCTTCTGGAGGCATCTTAATTTTGTGGAGTTCTTCGTTTTTTAAGGGTTGCTTACTGGATGTGAAGCGTTTTGGCATTACGGTTCAGTTTACCTCGGTCCATAATACAGATACTTGGACTTGTCCACTATTTATGGTCCATGCCAGGGGAAGGAGAGGGAGGATTTTGTTGCGTGGCTATATGATCTGAATGTCAATGACACTGATGATTACCTTTTGTTAGGCGACTTCAATTTCATTCGCTCCCCTGATAACCGCAACAAACCTGGCGGTTGTGTTAATGACATGTTCAGGTTTAACGACATTATTGGACACCTCGGCTTAATTGAACTGCCACTTAAAGGGAGATCCTACACTTGGTCAAATATGCAGCAGAATCCGTTGTTGGAGCAATTGGATTGGTTCTTTACTAGTCCTAGTTGGAGTCTTAAATATCCTAACACAATGGTTCTCCCTCTTGCTAGACCTGAGTCTGATCATCTCCCTTGTGTTGTCAGCATTGACACCAATATTCCCAGGGCTAGTATATTTCGATTTGACAATTATTGGATGCCAGGGTTCATGGAGTGTGTCAAGAAGTCTTGGGGCAAACCTTCAGTAAAGGAAAACAGTGTCACCATTTTAGCTGACAAACTGAAAATTCTAAGATATGAACTCAATCACTAGAAGAAGAGTCTGTCAAAGATCAAGATGGTGATTCAGCAATGCAACCAAGTTATTTTTACTCTGGATTCTATTGAGGACAAGAGACCTCTGTACCCTGCTAAATTTAATTTCAGGAAACTTGTCAGAGTGCACCTCCAAGCCCTGTTATTGGCAGAATGTAACTATTGGAGAAAAAGATGTACCATTAGGTGGATAAAAATGGGAGAAGATAATACCAAATTTTTCCATGCAATGGCTACTGAAAGATTTCGGATAAACAGTGTTTCCTCTTTAGTGGATGATGATGGGAGAGAGTCCGCTGATCATACTGAGATGGCTGGAATGATTTGGGAAAGTTACAAGGAGAGGATGGGTACAACTGAAGGTATTAATATGCAACTTGACCTCCAGAGAATTTTAAGCAAAGTGGATGGCGTGGAGGGTTTATCTTGACCTTTTGAGAAAAAGTAGATGGATGATATTGTTAAGGCTATGCCTGGGGATAAGGCCCCTGGACCAGATGGTTTCAATGGGTTATTCCTGAAGAAATTTTGGCCCATAATATAGAATGAATTTTATACCCTGGCTAATGATTTCCATGCGGGGAAAGTCAGTTTGCAGAATATTAACACTTCCTTTATTACACTTGTGCCTAAAAAGGGATCTCTAGAGAGTGTTAATGACTACCGCCCTATTTATCTTACTAATATGTGCCTCAAATTCTTGACGAAGCTGGTTGCTAACAGATTCCAGGAACATATCACTCGGTGCGTTCACAAGAATCAGTATGGGTTCATTAAATCAAGAACCATTCAGGATTGCTTGGCCTGGACTTATGAGTATATCTATCAGTGTCAAAATTCTAAGAAGCCTATCCTCATAATCAAACTAGATTTTGCTAAGGCGTTTGATACCATTGAGCACGAGGCAATTCTGCAAATTCTTGAGCATAAGGGGTTTGATAAACATTGGGTTGGTTGGATGAGGGAAGTGTTCTCTTCTGGGACCTCATCAGTGTTGTTAAATGGCGTCCCAGGTAAGCAGTTTTTTTGCAGGAGGGGGTAAGGCAAGGGGACCCTCTGTCACCATTGTTGTATGTAGTCGGTGGAGATTTACTACAATCGGTGATTAATGATGCTTTGCAGCAACAGATTTTGAAGCTCCCTATTGTCACAAATGATCCAGAATTCCCTGTGGTCCAATATGCTGATGACACCATTCTGCTGGTTTCGGCTGAAATGAATCAGCTCTTGGCTCTTAAAGATATTCTGGAAAAATTTGGTGTGTCCACTGGACTCAAGGTTAATTTTCAAAAATCTATGATTATCCCTTTAAATGTTAGTGAGGAAGAGGTCTCTGGCCTTGCTGAGGTGCTGGGCTGCCAAGTCAGCAATCTACCTTTCCCTTATCTGGGTTTGCCTATGGGAACGACTAAACCTTCTATTCAGGATATGTTGCCCTTGGTCAATAGGCTGGAAAGGAGGCTTACTACAACCTCGATTTTCTTGTCTCAAGGGGCCAGACTTCAATTAATCGCGTCTGCTCTGAGCTCAATGCCCTTGCACTTCCTGCTGTCATTGGGGTTGCAGCAAGGTGTGACTCAGCAGCTTGACAGGGTGCTTAGGCACTGTCTTTGGAGGGATAAGGATCAACCAAAACCCTCCCTTGCAGCTTGGGAGATGGTTTGTAAGCTAAAGGAGAATGGTGGTCTCGGGATAGTGAATTGTCAGAAAAAAATGAGTCTCTTTTGATGAAACATCTTGATAAATTCTATAACAAAGCTCAGGTACCATGGGTACAGCTAATTTGGCACACATATTATTCTGATAAGGTACCTCACAAGGAGCAGTCATGTGGTTCTTTTTGGTGGAGGAGTATTCTCAAGTTAAATGATGACTTCAAAAAAGTGGCTGCGATCAAACCTGGGAGGGGGGACACTTTCTTATTCTGGACCAATAGTTGGGATTTTTTGGGCTCAAATATTCCTTTGGCTTCAAGATTTCCCAGGCTGTTTTCCTTTGTTCTGGACACGGATATGGTGGCTGCTGAAGTGTATCAGACGCCGGAGTTTCATACTTTGTTTTACAGGCGTCTATCCGCTCAGGCCTATGAGGAGTTCTGTGTTTTGCAACAAGGCATGTCTGATTCCCCTTTGTCTTTGGGACATGATGAATGGAATTATTCATGGGGCAATACGTTCTCGGCAGGTAAATACTATAAATTGTTCTACAGCCATCTTGTGGTGCCACCTGTGTTTAAGTGGATCTGGAAATCTGCATGTGTGTTGAAGCCCAAAATGTTTGCATGGCTTCTACTCAACGATCGTTTGAACACTATGGACTTGATCGTGCGGAGACATTGGAAAGTTGATAATGATGATACTCATTGTGTGCTATGTCGAACTCGTTCCCATGAAGATAGAATATATTTGTTCTTCTCATGCAATTTTAGCCGTCGTGTATGGAACTACCTTCAGATTAATTGGACAATGGGGGATGACATCCAGACCATCATGGAAGAGGCACGCAGGGAGTTTGCTAAACCTTTTTTCATGGAGGTGATGATCTTGGCCTGTTGGCATATTTGGAAGCAGCGTAATGGGAAAATCTTCCAACATGAGAGGCCCACCTTTGCAAGGTGGAGGGGTGATTTCATACATGACCTAACTTTACTAAAGTATAGGATTAAGAAAAAGCATAGAGGTAGTCTAGCTAACTGGATCAACGGCTTGTTGTACTTTTCTTTTTGGGTAGGTCTCTTCACTCCCTGAGGAGTTTGTAATTTTTTGTACATACTTGTTTCTCTTTTTGTTTTAATATCATATGC
This sequence comes from Avena eriantha, assembly GCA_910589775.1. Lineage (NCBI taxonomy): Eukaryota > Viridiplantae > Streptophyta > Magnoliopsida > Poales > Poaceae > Avena > Avena eriantha. Next base: position 371,209,379 of record OU342745.1, read on the forward strand.
TGTGGGGTTTTTCCTCACAGTTCTTGGGTCAAAAAAAAGTGTTTTGTAAAGGCCATGCTCATAGCACTATCATTAGGACTTCTAGCAAGCTTTTGTAGGAACTTAATAACTTCAGAGATATTGCAACCATCAAGATCAAAATCAAATTTATCATCTAAAGTAGTAGAACTATTACTAGCCTCAACACTAGGGGTGGTAATAGTAGAAACACTAATGTTTCTAGCAATTTCATCTTCTCTTTCCCACTTAGTATGTAATTCAGCTAATAGTATAACATTTTCATCAATTCTTACATGTATAACATTAGTAGCTGCAAAGGGATTGTCATTAGTTTTAGGTTTAGCAGCCATTTTATTAATCAATGAAGATTAAGCTTCAGACAAAGATGCTATATTTCTTTCAGCATTAGAGAGTTTTTCCTCAATAGTTTTATTGAAAGCAGTTTATTTACTAATAAAGTCTTTGAGCATAACTTCAAGTTCAGAGGGAATACTCCTATTATTGTTGTAAGAATTTCCATAAGCATTAGAATTATTGGGAGGATATGGCTTATAATTGTTGTTACCAAAATTACTCCTATAAGCATTATTACCAAAGTTGTTATTTCTTATGAAGTTCACATCAACTTGCTCTTCTTGAGCAACCAAAGAGGCTAAAGGAACATTATTTGGATCAATATGGGCTTTCCCATTAACAAGCATACACATAATAATATCAATCTTATCACTCAAGGAGGAGGTTTCCTCAACAGAATTTACCTTCCTACCTTGTGGAGCTCTCTCGGTATGCCATTCAGAATAATTAACCATCATATTGTCCAGAAGTTTCGTTGTAGCACCCAAAGTGATGGTCATAAAGGTACCTCCAGCAACAGAATCCAATAGGTTCCTTGAAGAATAGTTGAATCATGCATAAAAAGTTTGGATGATCATCCAAGCAGTCAGTCCATGAGTGGGACAATTCTTAACCAAAGATTTCATTCTTTCCCAAGCTTGAGCAACATGCACATTATCAAGTTGTTTAAACTTCACTATTTCACTTCTCATGGATATAATCTTAGCAGGAGGATAGTATTTTCCAATAAAAGCATCTTTGCACTTAGTCCAAGAATCAATACTATTCCTAGTTAAGGAATTCAACCATTCTTTAGCTTTTCCTCTCAAAGAGAAAGGAAACAATTTCAGCTTAATAATATCTCCATTTATATCCCTATGCTTTTGCATCTTACAAAGTTCAACAAAGTTATTTAGATGGGAAGCAGCATCTTCATTACCAATACCAGAAAATTGTTCTCTCATAACAAGATTGAGCAAAGCAGGTTTTATCTCAAAGAAAGTATTTTCAGCCACAGGTGGAGCAATAGGTGTGCTCATAAAATCATTGTTGTTGGTGCTAGTGAAGTCACACAACTTAGTGTTTTCAAGAGTAGTCATTTTTTTGGGGTTTTCAAATAAGAAAGCAAACTAGTAAAACTATTTTTTTTGTGTTTTTTGAAGAACAAAACTAGCAAACAAAGCAAAAAGAAACTAAGCAAAACAAAAACAACAAAGTAAAGAGATTGGTTATGGGGGACTCCCCTTGTGAAGATGTCCTTGACTCCCCAGCAACGGCGCCAGAAAATCGCTTGATGACTCAATGCACGGCGCCCAGAAAAATGCTTGAAGGCGGTGTTGATGTAGAGCTTGTTGGGAACCCCAAGAGGAAGGTATGATGAGCACAACAGCAAGTTTTCCCTCAGTTATGAAACCAAGGTTTAATCGAACCAGTAGGATCAAGGAAACACCTCAAAGGTGTTACTAGCTGAGCTTTGGCAGGGCGCACTACCGGTGCTAGTAGCAAGGTGGAGACCTGCACAACACAACCATAGAACTTTGTCCCCAACTTGTGATGAGGTTGTCAATCTCACCATGTTTTGCAGAAAACAAAGGATTAAACGTATCGAATGGAAAGAAGTAAAAGTTTGCAGAAAGTAAACACAAAGAAGTAAACAGTTGTAGATTGTATGTAAAGAAAAAGGACCGGGATCCATAGTTCACTAGAGGTGGCTCTCCTTAAGATAGATAACATGCTGGGTGAACAAATTACAGCGGGGCAATTGACAAACACCGAGAAAGCAATACATGCATATACTAATCATCTTGACTCCTTTGAGACTTGATTGGTGTGGCATCCTGCTAAAACCACTACTAGAAAATCGCTGTGTTTTTGGTGCATTGCATCATCATGACCGCATGCTCATGTCATCATGCCACATTGCATTTGAGGATCGTCATGACATCATGCATTTGTTTGCCTAAAATTATTTTCGAAAAGCCTACATTTGTTTTCTAAATACCCCCCGTCTTTATTTCAAATCAAACCCCGGTCTCTTCCGGATCTTTTATTTGTCTAAAAACTATTCATAAATTATTTTAAAAGTTAAATAAAAATAAAATATTTTTTTAAGTGGGGGACCTACCACCCCACACACTCGAAAACCCTAACCCACACCTACCTACTCCCCACAGCCGCCAACTCCCTCCTGCCCCGCCGCCACTCTCTCTCTCACCCCGCCTGTCCACCTCGCCCCTGGCCCACCACCTGCATAGCCTCCACCCCACCTGGTCGCTTCCCTCCTCCCACAGATTGCCACCTACCCTACCTGGCCCCACTCCCACACAGCGAACACGCACCCCGCACACAGCACACCACACACGCACGCGCCCAACCCCCCAGCCCCTGGAACCGATCCCCATGCCCGTGTCTCCACCAACCCCGCCCGGCCCCACCACTCCCCACCACCTGCCCCTCCTCGATCCAATCCCACCTACCCTGCAATCCCGCCTCCATCCTCGCCGCTGCAGGGACCCCGCCGCCGCTCAGCTCGCCGTCCCCGCGCCCGCTCTCCTCTCCACGCCCAGGGTCGCCCTCCTTGACCCTACATCGCCGTCGCACCCCGCCGCCTTCCGCGTCCTCCTCGCCGTCATCCGCCGTCGGCCTCCTCTACCTCGGGTCGCCGCGCGCCTCCATCTCCCGCCTCACCGGATCCCCGCGACCCTGCTCCGCCCCGGCCTCCGCATCACTGGCCGCCACCCGACCTCCCTCTGCGGCGTCACCATGGCCGCCGCCCTCCCACCTCCCTGTCGCTCGACATCGTCTCCGCCTGGAGCTCGGCCACGCCGTCCTCGCCCCTCGGCTGACGCATCTCCTTTCCATCGCGGCGCCGCCTCCTCGCCCTCCGGTGACCCTCTGCTCGCCTACAAGCAGTGCGCCACGTGCCGCCCCGGGGCTCCCCCTTGCCGCGACGCCTTCTCCCCTCTGCTGCAAGCCCCACCGAACCGAGCGCCGCCGGCTGCCTCTCTGCTCTGCACCGCGCGAGCCCTTCGAGCCAACAAGGCCGTCCTCAACCTCATATCCATCGTCGCCTTCCTCCTGCGCCCGTCCCGCTGCAGTCGCCTCTGTTCTGCCCATGGCGTCGTGGTGCCCTCCTCAAGAGCCGCAAGGACCCGTGCCTGCCTCCTACCTTGCTGCAAGCGTTGCTGCTGCTCCCATTCTATGTGGATGCCCAGCACAAGTGTGTCCTGCTGTTTGCGTTGTCGCGTTTGAGTATAGTTAGTCCTCTCTCCATAACCTCAAGTGATACACGAGTCTTCCTGACAAGATGTTACGCATTCACTCCAAGATCAGCATCGACCCGGGTCTTCGAACCACCTCGGCGGACAAGATCGTACCGACCCAGAGATGCTCGAAAACGTCACCAACAAGTACCTCCTCATGGATACGATAGCGTGAAGCTCTCCTTCCCGGTCTCCGCGAGTTCTTCGTCTCGGACCCGATGACCGCCAAGATCGCCTCACGGAAACGACAAGCGCTTCATCTCGGGACTTTGAGTTCGCCGTCGTGGATGACAAGACCATCGCTAGGAACCCAAAGCAGCCCCGAAGTACCACTCCAAGACCACCGGTACCCGATCCCCTCAAGTTCGCCACCGACTATGACGGACAACAAGACTCCAACCGGAGATCGGAGGTGGTGGTGCCGGATCGACAAGATCTTCTTCTCGGAGCCGAAGAACCCCGGGCCCGAGAACGCCTTCATGAACCCGAAGACCGATCCGGAGCGCCAAGGCCTTCGACATGGAACCGACAAGATCGTCCCAACCTACCAAGATCGCCTACCCGGACACCGTGCGACGAGATCTACTTCCCGGATCCGAAGACCGCCAAGTTCTCCCTCTCGGACACCTAGACCTGAAGCCTGATCCCGTCGAACCCTGAGACCCAGACCCGCACCCCCGGAACCCAAGATCTTCCGAACCCAGATGCGTGAACCTTTTCTCGAGCCCCTATTTTATAAATGCTATATATTAAACTGTCGCATATTAAATTGTTCATGCATGCATATCTGTCTGTGGTTTGGGGGCATTACGCCGATTCACCTTATAATTAAATATGGAGTGTTTATGCGAGATACCTTTGTCTCATATCGCCTCCATTTAAATTTGTGTAGTGAACCGATGTCCTATTTTGCCTTGTTAATACAACATTTAAATTGCGGGGTTTAAAAAAAACTTGAACCGTCTAATTAAATGTCGGGACCCCGGTTCCGCTTAATACTGCCTAATTGCACAACACTTTTGCCATTGTCTGCATCATATCATAATCATGCCGGATCTTTTGCCGTAGTATTAAATATTGCATCCGGTGTTTCTTCTAGTGTTTGCTTCTTCGTGGATTAGGCCGATGAGTGGATGCGAGTATCGACAAGTTCTCCAGACATGATCCGTCGGCAGTGTTTCCCAGGCGAGCATCTCTCCCCCTTTCTACCTATTTTGTGTTTATAGTCTTTATTTCCTCCTGTTATCTATTGCTATCTGTGTCGCGATGCTTTAGTTTCCGTGCACCAGTTATATCTCGTGCAACCTCTATAATTCCATGGACACCTCCTAATATCTGTTGTTTGGTAGATAGCTTGCCTTGCGAGTCGTAGTTGCTTGCTCAGGTGCGATCTCGTGTTGTCGAGTACCACAGTTGTTTGAATGCTGGCAGATGTTTATGGTGGAGATGATCATGTCTTTAGTTACCACTATTAAATTGCTAGATATAACTAATGCAGCGGCATCGGTGGATAATAGATGTTATTTGGTTCTTCCACGCTCACTTGTGTCCCGTAGGACCCCGAGTACTTGATACCTGTTCCTTCACTATTCGCACTATCCACATCCGGGAGACCCTATGGGATCCCCCTGAGCCAGAGCTTGATTCATTTCTATTTCTTGGGGCCACAAACTAGTTTGGGGTTTTATTACTATCCTGTACCTATGCCATGTTTTACTACTTTATTTAAGATTGTGCGTGGAGCACCTGTACTGTTTTGGATCGCGCCATGTTTTCGCGGTATCGACAAGCCCAGTCACACTTTCAGGTTCCCAGTCGTTTACAGCCGTCGTCGCAAACCCTGGGTCCGTTCTGGAGCCGGCCAACTTCATTGCGGGTAGCTTAGTGGGGTGGCCCCCTGAAATATTTATGAATCCTGTGATTGCTTTGTCGTGAAAGCCTCGTTGGGTTTTGAGTTGGTTTTTCCGAGGTTGATCGAGTGTGTGTTGCTATTTGTGCACCCCTGCAGGGTAAAACTTTCTGAAAGCCGTGTCCGCGGTTATGGACAACTTGGAGCACAGTATCTGGATCATAGACAAGCATGACTAAAGTAGTGCTATAAATTTTACTTAATATATGACTAGTAATCAGATTCAACTATCACGGAATGGATATTAAAATGCCAACAACCGGTGGATCTGTGGTGATCCGTGTCATACTATACCTGCCTAGTAAGTATTGCAACTCCAATGGGATGTGATAATAGTATCAACAATTGCTGGGTTTTGGGATTCCTCGGGACAATTATATCTGACTAGTAAATGTTCCAACTACCACGGAATGGTTAATTAAAACTGCCCACTACTTATGCTTCAGGATGACTCATGCTATATATCTGACTAGTAAATGCTGCAACTATAATGGAATGAGTAAAACTGCCAACTGTGTGAGTTCCTTGGTCCGGCTTCCTCGTTTGGTCTCGAGGGGAAAACACCAGGATGGGTATGATTGGTGTTAGTATCAGGTGGTTCCGAATAGGTCTTTCTTATCTCTCTCTAATAGCCGATAGTTGTACTGAGTCTCTATAGGTTGTTTAGTGCTGCTGCGCTGCCGCTTCAGTCCACCATACCTATGTAGGCGAGAGCCGCCGAATTCTAGCCTCGCCGTGTACTGGCCTCAGTACTAACGCTCCTCTTTTTCCTTTGCCCTTTGTCAGCACCCCTTTGGTTTTAGCAGGTTTGAGATCGACATCGTTAGCAGGGTTACCCTTCCGGCTTGGCCTAGGCAGGGTTATGGACGCCATTGCTTATTCTTCAGGGCTCTTAGCCCAATTTGCTTCTTGTCCGTACTCGGACATTGTAGAGATTTCAAGGTGATTTGGATCCTTGTATTGTATATCTGTATTCTTGACTCATTGAGTCGCTGTTGTATATATATCTGTTCTGTGGGTCCCATCGAGGACTGTTGTGTAATGGTATTACTTCGTTTTCCACCCGCACGAAAGTGCCTGGTGGGCGTCCTTGAATCGTTTCTATGCGGGTTTGGCGGAAAGGGCTAAAACTTGCATAGGGCCGATTCGATGGTGTTACAATTGGGCATTACAACATTATACATAGACCGCCATCCAACTGCATCTATGACTAATAATCCACCTTCAGGTTATCATCCGAACCCCCTCCAGTATTAAGTTGCAAGCAACATATTATTGCTTTACGAACTGCGTTGAAAGTAAACAATACGATTGTTCTATGAACAAAGGATTATTGTTTTCTCCCTAGTAGCAACAACACATCTAGTACCTTAGAGATTTTTGTCACTTCCCCAGATTACCAGAGGCATGAACCCACTATCGAGCATAAATACTAACTCTTGGAGTTGCTAGCATCTACTTGGCCAAGATAGCTACTAACAACTGAAAGCATGCAAGATCACAAATAACAAATACATGATAGAATCAATAATCAATCTGAAATAGCATCTCAATATCCATCGGATCCCGGCAAACACAACATGCAGAATTACAAATAGATAATCTCGATCATGAACAGAGCTCACAAGATCTAAACATGAAAGCACAAAGGAGGAGAACCAGCCATCTAGCTACTACATGGATCCATAGTCCAAGGATTAACTACTCACGCATCACACTGGAGGCTTGCATGGTGATGAAGAAGGCCTCCGGGGTGAATTCCTCTCTCCGGCAGGGTGCCGAGAAGAGCTTCAGATCCCTCCTGATCTAGGGATGGAGATGACGGCGGCTACAGACTCTTTCATGGATTTTTGATCGGGTACTTAGGGTTTTCGTCCCGAGGGCATCTTATAGTCGGAAGGGGAGGCCGACGGGGTGCCGGGAGCGGCCACACCACCCCCTGGCACGGGCCGGGCCTGGCCGCATGGCCAGGTGGTGTGGTGGCCCCCTGGCCCCTCTTCGTCTCGTATTCTGGCACTTGATAACATCCGGAAAAATAGGCACTTTGGGTTTTGTCCCGTCCAATTCCGAGAATATTCATTTTCTGACTTTGCTGGAACCAAAAACACCAGAAAACAGGCAGCTGGCACTGTGGCTCTTATTAATAGGTTAGTCCAAGAAATCATATGAAAAGTACTCCAAAGTCGGAACAAAACATAAGAAAGTGGATAAAACCAAGCATGGAACATCAAAAATTATAGATAGATTTGCAATGTATCAGGCGCCATCAACACCACCATCAAGCCAGACTTTATCGGGATCATCATCATCATCACCACCATCATCACCATCAGTACCCTCATCACCATCTCCATACTGCTGTAACAATTGGGTTGAATCTTGCATAGTTCATAGGGGAAACTTTCCCGGTGTTGATTACTCTTTGTAGTTGATGCTATTGAGTGAACCATTGAATTATTGTTTATGTTCAGATTGTTATACATCATTATTCCATATCTGATCATGATCCATATGATGTCTTGTGAGTAGTTCGTTTTGTTCTTGAGGACATGGGAGAAGTCATGTTGTTAGTAGTGGAGTTGTGGTGAGAAAGATTCAATAGTTTGATATTTAAGTTGTGGTGTACTTCTTCTAGTGGTGTCATGTGAACGTCGACTACATGACACTTCACCTATATGGGCCTAGGGGAATGCATTGTGTATTTGCCTACTAATCGTAGGGGTTGCCAGAGTGACAGAAACCTGAACCCCCGTTAGGAAACCATTGCACAAGGGACGTAAGGGTCTTAGAGTTTAAAGCTGTGGTTAGATTTCTACCTTAATTACTTTCTTGTACTTACGGATTTTTGCAAGGGGTATAATCACAAGTATGTATTAGTCCTAGGAAGGTCGGTACATTAGCACAGGTTCACCCACACAACACTTAGCAAGCTAAAGAAGATCAATCAACTATATGAAGCGAAAGCACTTGACAGTCTTCCCATGTGTCCTCGAGAACGTTTGGTCATCTTAAGTAATACAACTGGCTTGTCCTTTGCTGCATAAAGGATTGGGCCACTTGCTGCAATTATTCCTACCGTCTTTTATTTACACGTACTTTCTTTACTTGCTTTATCAAAAACCCCTAAAAATCCTTGGACTACGGATCCATGTAGTAGATGGCTGGTTCTCCTCCTTTGTGCTTTCATGTTTAGATCTTGTGAGCTCCGTTCATGATCAAGATCATCTCTTTGTAATTCTGCATGTTGTGTTTGCGGGGATCCGATGGAAATTGAGATGCTATTTTAGATTGATTATTGATTCTATCATATCTTTGTTATTTGTGATCTTGCACGCTTTCCATTGTTAGTAGCTATCTTGGCCAAGTAGATGCTAGCAACTCCAAGAGTTAGTATTTATGCTCGATAGTGGGTTGATGCCTCTAGTAATCTGGGGAAGTGACATAAATCTCTAAGGTACTAGATGTGTTGTTGCTACTAGGGAGAAAACAACAATCCTTTGTTCATAGAATAATCATATTGTTTACTTTACACGTAATTCGTAATGCAAATTGTCTGTTGCTTGCAACTTAATACCAGAAGAGGTTCGGATGATAACCTGAAGGTGGAATATTAGTCATAGATGCAGTTGGATGGCGGTCTATGTATAATGTTGTAATGCCCAATCAAGTCTCAAAGGAGTCAAGATGATTAGTATATGCTTCTATGCTTTCTCGATGTTTGTCATTTGCCCCGCTGTAATTTGTTCACCCAACATGTTATTTATCTTAAGGAGAGCAACCACTAGTGAACTATGGACCCCGGTCCTTTCTTTTATCATCAATCTACAATCAACTGTTTACTGCTTTGTGTTTACTTTCTGCAAACTATTACTCTCTTCCACTCGATACGTTTAATCCTTTGTTTTCAGCAAAACCGGTGAGATTGACAACCTCATCGCAAGTTGTGGCAAAGTTCTGTGGTTGTATTGTGTAGGATTCCACGTTGCTGCTAGCACCGGTAGTGCGCCCTGCCAAAGCTCAGCTAGCAACACCTTTGAGGTGTTTCCTTGCTCCTACTGGATTGATAACCTTGGTTTCATAACTGAGGGAAACTTACTGCTGTGCTCATCATACCTTCCTCTTGGGGTTCCCCAACGAGCTCGTTATTACACGAGTCGGCAAGTGATTTTCTGGCGCTGTTGCCGGGGAGTCAAGGACATCTTTACAAGGGGAGTCCCTCATAACCAATCTCTTTACTTTGTTTTATTTGTTTTGCTTAGTTTATTTCTGCTTTGTTTGCTTGTTCTTTTTTCAAAAACATAAAAAAATTAGTTCCTACTATAGTTGTTATTTTCATTGGTTTGTTATTGTCTTTCTTTATCATGCTTTCTATCAATGGTTGGTTTCTTGAAACTGAATCTTATTGGCAAGGGGGGTTCACGGAAGAACAAAAATATTATTATAAGGAACAACGCTTGTCACAAAAAGGGAAACACTTATGGGAACAAATTGATAAATTGTATACCATTGCTATAAACGTGTGCTCGACTTATAATGTTACTTATTGCTTTGATAAATCTGGTTGCTTTAGGAGGTATAAACACCTCCCTTTTCAATGTGAGTATAATGATAATGTTACCATATCTTCTTATGTTAAAGGGAATTATGACTTTTATGATGTGGAACAAATTGAAGAATTTTTTTCTTGGAAGGGTGCATTTGAACTTGCTAGTTTGCTTGAAAATACTGATGATTCACCTTATAAATATGAGGTTTATGATATACTTAAATTTTGCTTTGATAATTACAAGGTCGAAAATGGCTATATTCTTGAATATCTTAATAGATGCTCTCCACCAATGGAAGAGACTAATGCCTTGCAGGAGCCTATGGAAGAAGAAATTGCTGAAACTGGAAGCTCATTGGATGAAAAAGAGGAGGAAAGTGATGATCAAGAGGAGGAAGAATGGATCTACCCATCCCTACCTTCTAATGAGAGTAACTCTTTACCCCTTATATTATTTGATTGTCCCTCATGCTTACCAAAGGAGGACGAATGTCATGTTCCTGAGGATTCTTTTGAAAATGTTTATAATAAAGCTCTAGTGTTTGTAGATCATGAAAATCATGCTTTATGTGATAGTTATATTGTCGAGTTTATTCATGAGGCTACTGAAAATTATTATGAGAGAGGAAAATATGGTTGTAAAAGTTTTCGTGGTACTGAAACACCTCTCTATTTGCTGAAAGTTTTGAAGTTACTCTCGTTTTATCGTCCTATGCATGTCGCTTTGTTCTTTGTGAATTTATTTGCGTATAATATTCATATGCATAGGAAGAGGTTTAGAATTAAATGTATTTTGACTTTGCTTCTTGATGCTCTCTTTTACTTCAATTCATATTTCCTATGTGAGCATCTTCTCAAATTATCATGCCTAACTTAAAGGCGTTAAAGAAAAGTACTTATTGGGAGATAACCCAAAGGTTTTAGATGAGTCTTGGAAGTTATTACTTCTGTAATAACCTCTCCTTATCCTTTTTATTTGCTTTTTGTGCCAAGAGTAACCTCTAATGAGAGAGAAGTAATGATTGGAAAAGTTGCTGTCCCGAAACAGATTTTTGCGCTTCACCGTAAAAATTCTTGTAAAATCTCTGTACGTCCTTTTGAGGCGTGAATTTTTGTGCTTCTACCCCAGGTTGTTATATAACTTTCGTTAGTTCAACAATTTTTGATTTGAGCAACAGAAGGTCTTCGAAAAAATTCGTCTTTACCTACTGGTCTGTTTAGACAGATTTCTGTCATTATTTGCATTTGCTTCTTGTTGGTTCCTTTTTAGTTCTTTTGGGGAATTGAGATTTTTGAGGGAAGTGCTACAGTAGATTGTGTTTTAATGGAAGGTTTATTGGTGTTGGAACTGAACCCAAAGACCTATTATCTTGAGTGCACTAATGTCGCTAATAAAGATTGTGTGAAGTTTTATATGAAGGAAAAATTTCAGGTGTATGGAAGGAATAAGTAATGATATGAAGGATGGACTAAATCTCAAGCTTGGGGATGCCACACGTGTCACCCCAAGAAATATCCAAGAAGTACAAGCGTCAAAGCTTGGGAATGCCCAAGGCATCCCCTTCTTCATCAATAAAAATCCCAGGTTTCTTCCAAACACTTCATTTTTATTGTTTTATGCACAATTGTGTTGTTCTTGGAGCGTCTTCTTTTTTTGTTTTTTGTTTTGGTTTTTCGTTTTCTTGGTTTGCTTAGTTTGCTGAATAAATTGGTTGGACGCCCTCTTTCATACATTGGTTTTCAAATAGTTTGGTTTGGATTGGAAAAGAGTAGGAAAGTTCATGCTTAAGTGGTAAAGAGAGCTTGTTTTTACTGTGGCCCATGCTTTGTCATTCCATGCTTGATATTGTTTTGGCTTTATGCTTAGTATTCTTTGCTGTAGCATGAAATGTTATAAACAATTGATATTGCTTAATGTACCTTAGAAAGATCATGCGTTGTTTTAGCATATTAAAGCATAGTATTGTGGTATTTTCCTTTGATGCTTTATTTGGGTTGACTTGGCACATGCTCACACCATGTTATGACTATCCGAATTCACCATAGCCTTTATGATCTTTTAGTTTTCAACTTGTAATATCACTTTATGCTTTGATCAATGATGTTTTGTTGCTCTGCATGATTATGGCCATTATTGCTCTCTTAGTTGGTCGCTCCCAGTCTTTTGCTAGCCTCCATAACCAAGTATGAGTTCCACTCATGCATCCAACTCCTTGAACCAAGTTATTCCAAAGAGTCCACCATACCTACCTATTAGCAATTACTATTCCAAGTATATTCATGCTTTTGTCTACCTTCCAAATTAAACTTGTTATGAGAAAACTAGTGACTAAATCTCTCACGAACTTGATGACACACTTTACTTTCTTGCACTTAATAAACTTGAACCATTGGGTCCATCTTTGTTGCGTATATGCTTGAGCTTTATAAGTTGAAATTAGCAAAACCATGTATCATGGGGAACGCTTTCAACATTGCACTTGTACTTTGTACCCCGTTGATATCATGTTCTTTTGCTTATGGATCCCGGCGGTGTGAAATAAAAGTGCAACTTGTAAGATCATGGAGTTTGTATGTGTGTTAGAGAAACGCCTGGGCCACTAGCCTAAGCCATGCCTAATCATGGTGGAAAATTGCAGCATCACCATAATGAGCACTCTATGAAGCATCCTCAATAAAAACCTATGCAAATAGCAAATAAAAAGATTGCTGGGATGCTCATTGTCTGCTTGCCTTGTCATTTTGATTATGGGATAGCTCCTGTATCATGTGCAAGGGGTACCCCATTGGTGGTTCTTTATGATACATATGTACTTACAATGAGAATAGCTTACTCGTGACTAAAGTTGAGTAGCACGATGTTCGGTTTTCGTAAGTAAGGGGCATGCGATTTCGGCTTATAACTTGTCAAGCATATCCTCTTAGTTGTGTCACTTTAACCTTAATCACCTTAAAGATGCTTATGATAGGGGCAATGAGAGCTGAAAGCTAATAAGTACCATAATTTTTGGAAGCTCTTTATGAGACTTGAATCCCTACTTCCTTCTATGAAGGCCTTTCTTTTACTTTTATGTTGAGTCTCCACCTTCTATCTTTATGCACCTACTTTGAGAGCATAGTAGCCATTCTTAGTTCTATGTGCATTGTCCCAAGACTTCTTGATTGATGCATAGTTTTGATATTGCTTGTTTTAAACTATTTGTATCTAGTCACTCTTATGAACTTTGAAGGTGTCCTATGCATTTATGTTTGCTACTCTATGAGGGACAAGCTGAATGCCACTATGCTATGTTTTCTTTATTTGAAAGAAACAAACATCTTGCAAAGCATTGTTATTCATGAATCTTTTGTTTGTGCCTTTTCATGTTGCAACATAGTTGCTTTGTCTTATTGCTAGAACTTTATGTTTTATGTTATGATTGAAGTACTATGATCCCAGCTTTCAATGTTTTACAATACTTTGATCAAGTTCATGATGGTGCATGTCACCTCAAAAATTATGCTTTCTTTTTATCACTTACCTACTCAAGGACAAGCATGAGTTAAGCTTGGGGATGCTGATACGTTGCTAATGTATACATAATTTTGGATGTTCCATGCTTGGTTTTATCTACTTTCTTATGTTTTGTCCACACTTTGGAGTACTTTTTATATGATTGCTTGGACTAACCTATTAACAAGAGCCACAATGTCAGCTGCCTGTTTTTCTGCTGTTTTTGGTTCCAGGAAAGTCAGAAAATGAATATTCTCGGAATTGGACGGGACAAAAGCCAAAGTCAGTTTTTCACCGAGGGATACAACGAGCCAGAATACGAGACGGTGAGGGGCTAGAGGGCGGCCACACCACCTGGCCGCGCGGCCAGGCCTGGCCCGTGCCAGGGGGTTGTGTGGCCAGCCCAGGCACCCCCTCGGCCTCTCCTTTCGCCTATATATTGCCTCCAATATAGAAACCCTAAGGACCCGATCAAAATTCCACGAAAGAGTCTGTAGCCGCCGTCATCTCCATCCCTAGATCGGGAGGGATCTGAAGCTCTTCCCGGCACCCTGCCAGAGAGGGGAATTCACCCTGGAGGCCTTCTTCATCACCATGCAAGCCTCCGGTGTGATGTGTGAGTAGTTCATCTCTGGAATACGGGTCCATGTAGTGGCTAGATGGCTAGTTCTTCTCCTTTGTGCTATCATGTTTAGATCTTGTGAGCTCCATTCATGACCAAGATCATCTATTTGTAATCCTACATGTTGTGTTTGCAGGGATCCGATGGATATTGAGATGCTATTTTAGATTGATTATTGATTCTATCATGTCTTTGTTATTTGTGATCTTGCATGCTTTCCGTTGTAAGTAGCTATCTTGGCCAAGTAGATGCTAGCAACTCCAAGAGTTAGTATTTATGCTCGATAGTGGGTTCATGCCTCTAGTAATCTGGGAAGTGACATAAATCTCTAAGGTACTAGATGTGTTGTTGCCAACAATCCTTTGTTCATAGAACAATCGTATTGTTTACTTTAGACGCAATTAGGAATGCAATTGTCGTTGCTTTCAACTTAATACTAGAGGGGATTCGGATGATAAACTGAAGGTGGATTATTAGTCATAGATGCAAGTGGATGGCGGTTTATGTATAATGTTGTAATGCCCAATCAAGTCTCAAAGGAGTCAAGATGATTAGTATATGCTTGTATGCTTTCTCGATGTTTGTCAATTGCCCCGCTGTAATTTGTTCACCCAACATGTTATCTAACTTAAGGAGAGCCACCACTAGTGAACTATGGACCCCGGTCCTTTCTTTTATCATGAATCTACAATCAACTATTTACTGCTTTGTGTTTACTTTCTGCAAACTATTACTCTCTTCCACTCGATACGTTTAATCCTTTCTTTTTAGCAAAACCGGTGAGATTGACAACCTTATCGCAAGTTGGGGGCAAATTCTGTGGTTGTGTTGTGCAGGATTCCACGTTGCTGCTAGCACCGGTAGTGTGCCCTGCCAAAGCTCAGCTAGCAACACCTTTGAGGTGTTTCCTTATTCCTACTGGATTGATAACCTTGGTTTCATAATTGAGGGAAACTTATTGCGGTGCTCATCATACCTTCCTCTTGGGTTCCCCAACGAGCTCGTTATTACATGAGTCAACATCATACGCTTGCCGATCTCAAGATCGTGTGGAAGTCCTAGCACCGCAAACCAGCAGCGCATTGATGACCCACAAGTATAGGGGGTGTATTGCAGTATTTTCGATAAGAGTGTCGAACCCAACGAGGAGCAGAAGGTGCTGGCTAGTGGTATGGATCAGGAATTCTCTGCAAATACTTAGCAAACGGATTTTTAGGGGTTTTTGATAAATCAAGTAAACAAAGTACGAGTAAATAAAAGACAGTAGGGAATGAATGTTTCATCAAGTGGCCCAATCCTTTATGCAGCAAAGGAGAAGCCGGTTGTATTACTTAAGATGACCAAACGTTCTCGAGGACACATGGGAAGACTGTCAAGTGCTTTTGCTTCATATAGTTGATTAATCTTCTCTAGCTTGCTAAGTGTTGTGTGGGTGAACCTGTGCTAATGTACCGCCCCATCCAAGACTAATACATACTTGTGATTATACCCCTTGCAAACATCCGTAAGTACAAGAAAGTAATTAAGGTAGAAACCTAACCACAGCTTTAAACTCTAAGACCCTTACGTCCCTTGTGCAATGGTTTCCTAACGGGGGTTCAGGTTTCTGTCACTCCGGCAACCCCTACGATTAGTAGCCAAATACACAATGCATTCCCTAGGCCCATATAGGTGAAGTGTCATGTAGTCGACGTTCACATGACACCACTAGAAGAAGTACACCATAACTTAAATAACAATCTATTATATCTTTCTCAACACAACTCCACTACTAACAACAAGACTTCTCCCATGTCCTCAAAAACAAAACGAACTACTCAGAAGACATCATATGGATCATGATCAGAGATGGAATAATGATGTATAACAATCTGAACATAAACAATAATTCAATGCTTCACTCAATAGCATCAACTACAAAGAGTAATCAACACCGGGAAAGTTTCCCCTATGAACTATGCAAGATTCAACTCAATTGTTACAGCAATATGGAGATGGTGATGAGGGTGCTGATGGTGATGATGGTGGTGATGATGATGATGATCCCGATGAAGTCCAGCCTGATGGTGGTGTTGATGGAGACGATCTCCCCTCTCTGGGAAGGAATTCCCCCGGCAGAAATCTGTCTACCGGAGAGATCTTTCTCTCTCGGTGTTTTCCGCCCCGCAGTGGCGGCGGAATCTTTCTGTGGTCGCTCCCCGAGTCTTAGGGTTTCGGGAGGATGATATACGCCAGAGGGGAAAGGCTAGAGTGGGCCAGGATGGCCACACCACCTCCAGGCGCGACCTAGGCCTGCCTGCGCCATGGGGTGGTGTGGGCCCCCTGTGGCCCATCTCCACTCCATCTTCTGGCATCCTTAGTCTTCTGGAAAAATAGGATTTTCCATATATTTTCCTGGATTTTCTGATCTTCGCGAATTTTGCCTCCAAACAACACATTTTCCATCAGAATCCTGACTGCAGCGGTCCATGCTCCAAAAGTCATCAACCATGCAAAAATAGATGAAATAACATAAGTATCACCTCTCAATATGAAATATATCAATGAATAAAAGTGAATTATGACATAGAATAGTGATGCAAAATGGACGTATCACGCATCCGCACTCGCACACACGTTCAGGCCACCGAACAACCTCCACCTCCTCGCTCCAGCGATGCAGCGGAAGCAGCAACTCCTTCCAGACGAAATGCCACCGGGAACATGTATCTTGCTAATCTGAGACCATGGGGGAATAATTCTAGAGGGGGAGAGATATCCTTCACGAGGAGGTGTGATAAAGAAGGGTGAGAGGGGTGGACTTTTATAGGAGGAGGGGGTACCCCTCCCTATGGCCAGCGCCCCATGGGGGTGACCCCTTACCTCCCCCATTCATGTCGTGGTAACCCCCTCCCCATAAAAGTGACCCTTAACATTCCTCTTTAAAGTCTTTACTTTAAATGCATTAAATTTCTCCAAATTTAATGCTCTATCATTTACCAAATTTAATGCTCTCTCATTTAATAAAACTCTTTTATTAAATTTATTCAGAATTTTGTTAATTACTTTAATTAACAAACGTTCAGATAAAACCCCTTGCAACATTTCAATATTACATGCATAACCAATTTCTGCAATTTCAGCTCAAACGGTTTCGGTGTCTATTGAAATAATTCCAGCGCTTTGTAATTCATTCGTCTGAAACATATTTGCTCCAAATGGTGTTAGTGTCCCTTAAGTGTGTCACCCTACGGTTCATGAATAATGCAGACATGATTGAGTCCCCTCTCAGATCAATAATCAGAAGCGGGACCTAGAGATCCATACTGACTCCAATACATTCTACGATGACTTCTATGATCATGAGAACCTTTAACGCTAGTAACTAAATCCCTTTGTCTCGCGATATATTACATGTCCGAGATTCGATCATCGGTATCTCCATACCTAGTTTGATCTCTTTGTCGACATGTACTCTTTTCTCATTCCTGTGATATAACATTCTAGTTATCTCATCACTTTCTTGCAAGCTAACCAATTTGATATCACCGAGAGGGCCCAGAGAATATCTATCCATCATCGGGATGGACAAATGCCACTCTTGATCCATGAGCCTCTACATAACACTTTCATAGTACTGAACCCACCTTTATAATCACCCTTTCACGGTGTGACGTTTGATGTTATCAAGATACTCTTCCAGTGTTAGTGATTAACATGATCTCATGGTCTAAGGACTAGGATTACTTCATTACATGTTATAGCATTATAAACACAATGACTTTGATCGTAATGCTATACTTCAGATAAATGTTCATCACATCATTCCACTAATGTTGTGACCTCGTTATTAACAACATCCAATGTCCATGATTAGGAAACCTTGATCATCTTGTTAATCAACACGCTAGTTTATAAGAGAGGCATAACTAGGCACTTTCCTTTTGTTTATTAAACACACATGTATTAACATTTCCAAATTAATACAATTATAGCATGCAAAATACACATCTATCATATACTTGGAATATGTATACTAACAACTTTAGTATTGCCTCTCAGGGCATATTCCCTTCAGTCTCTTACTTGCGCTAGAGACAATAATCTAGTTACATGGTGATAAATCTAACACCCATGGAGTTCTGGTGTTGATCATGTTTTGCTCTAGGGAGAGTTTTAGTCAACGGATCTGCTACATTGAGATCTGTATGTACTTTACAAATCTTTATATCTCCATCCTTGACATGCTCGGATGGAGTGAAACTGGCGCTTAATATGTTTGTAATTCTTGTGAGACCTTGGTTACTTTGCGTTGGCTATGGCTCCATTGTTGTCACAATAGATCACTGATACGTCCATTTTGCATCACTATTCTATATCATATTTTACTGTTATTCATTGATATATTTCATATTAAGAGATGGTACTTATCTAATTTCATCTGTTTTTGCATGGTTGATGACTTTTGGTGCATGGACCGCTGCACTCAGGATTATGATGGAAAAGGTGCTGTTTGAAGGCAAAATTCGTGAAGATCAAAAAATCCGGGAAAATACATGGAAAATCCTATTTTTATAGAAGACGAAGGCTGCCAGAAGGAGGAGTGGAGATGGGCCACAGGGGGCCCACACCACCCCCTAGCGTGGACCACCCTAGGTTGCACCACCAGGTGGTGTGGCCGCCCTGGTCCACCTCCAGCTCTTCCCTATGGCGTATATTATCTCCACGGAACCCTAATATCTAGGGGGCGACCACAGAAAGATTCCGCCGCCTCTATGGGGCTAAAAAGACCGAGAGAGAGAAAGATCTCTCCGGCAAACAGAATTCTGTTAGGGGAATTCCTTCCCCGAGAGGGGAGATCGTCGCCATCATCACCACCATCAAGCTAGACTTCATCGGGATCATCATCATCATCATCACCACCATCATCATCGGCATCACCATCATCACCACCTCCATACCGCTGTAACAATTGGGTTGAATCTTGCATAGTTCTTAGGGAAAACTTTTTTGGTGTTGATTACTCCTTGTAGTTGATGCTATTGAGTGGAACCATTGAATTATTGTTTATGTTCAGATTGTTATACATCATTATTCCATCTCTAATCATGATCCATATGATGTCTTGTGAGTAGTTCATTTTGTTCTTGAGGACATGGAGAATTCATGTTGTTAGTAGTGGAATTGTGTTGAGAAAGATTCAATGGTTTGATATTTAAGTTGTGATGTACTTCTTCTAGTGGTGTCATGTGAATGTTGACTACATGACACTTCACCTATATGGGCCTAGGGGGATGCATTGTGTATTTGGCTACTAATCGTAGGGGTTGCCGGAGTGACAGAAACCTGAACCCCCGTTAGGAAACCATTACACAAGGGACGTCAGGGTCTTAGAGTTTAAAGCCGTGGTTAGGTTTCTACCTTAATTACTTTCTTGTACCTGCGGATGCTTGCAAGGGGTATAATCACAAGTATGTATTAGTCCTAGGAAGGTTGGTACATTAGCGCAGGTTCACCCACACAACACTTAGCAAACTAAAGAAGATTAATCAACTATATGAAGCGAAAGCACTTGATGGAATTCCCATGTGTCCTTGAGAACGTTTGGTCATCTTAAGTAATACAACCGGCTTGCCCTTTGCTGAATAAAGGATTGGGACACTTGCTGCATTTATTCTTATTGTCTTTTATTTACTCGCACTTTATTTACTTGCATTATCAAAAAACCCTAAAAATCCGTTTGCTAAGTATTTACAGAGAATTCCTGCTCCAAGCCACTAGCCAGCACCTTCTGCTCCTCGTTGGGTTCGACACTCTTACTTATCAAAAATACTGCGATACACCTCCTATATTTCTGGGTCATCAAGACTATTTCCTGGCACCGTTGCCGGGGAGTGAAGCGCTATTAGAGAGTGGAACTGGTAAAGGAAACTTCTACTATGAGTATTGTTTACTTTTGTTAGTTGCTTTATTTCAATATGGATAATTCGCTGAGTTTCTTATTTTGTAATGCTACTACCACTTCTAAGGTAGTAGATGAACCACCACCTGCTAAGAATGATACTTTTAAAATACCTACGAGAATTATTGATCGTGTTATGGATAACTATTATGTTGGAGATGGAACTGTCCATCCCGGTGATCATTTGCTCTTTATACACGAATTATGCGGGTTGTTCAAGTGTGGAGGTATTACTACAGATCAAGTCAAGAATAAGTTATTCTCATTATCACTAAAAGGAAGAGCTGAAGACTGGTATAAGCTGCTGAAGAATGGTCAAGCTCTTGAATGGGAGGAAATAGTACCTCTCTTTTATTCAAGTTTTATCCTCCCAGTGAGATTCATAAAGATTGGAATCAAATATACAACTTTTGGCCTCTTGATGGAGAGAGTACAACTCAAGGTTGGGGTAGATTGAAGTTACTAATGCTCAAATGTCCCATTCATGAGCTCCCCAATAATATTATTATCAATAACTTTTATGCAAGGCTTTCTCTTCATGATAAGGATTTATTGGATGCTTCTTGTGCTGGATCATTCACTCGCATGGAAGAAGAAGCCAAATGGGATCTTCTAGACCGTATTCAAGACAATGCTGGCATGGGAGAATGACAAAGGAAGAAAGTCAGGTATAAATTATGATTATGAATGCATTGAATCTTTTATGGGAACTCATGACTTTCAAAATATTAGTAATGCTTATGGTCTTGATTTCCAAGTTATTACAAATTGTTTTAAGGATCTTGCTTCTTATATTGAAATTCTGAAAAAGGGATGGAACAAGTACCATGCACCTTATAAAGATATTGTTGACTGTGTTCCTGTTGGGAGTACTGAATTTTGCACTATTGATCACATCCTACCTGAACCTTATATCGAGAAATTACCCTTCCCAGATAAGGTAAAGGATCATCCTATGATAACTAGTGTAATCAATAAAAGTGCAAATAGAACTGAATAAATAAACATTGAACCTATTGTAGCAATTGTGAAAGACCTTGTCACTAAAAGTGTAGAAGATGGACACATAGTATTTTGTGAATATGCTTCTAATATTGTCTCACATCCTAATAGAACTAAAAATGCTAGTGTCCCTATGCTTTCTGTTAGAATTGGTGATCATTGCTATTATGGTTTATGTGATATTGGTGCAAGTTCAAGTGTCAAAGAAATTATGCATGAAATCAGTCCCTGTGAACTGGAAGAGATTAATGTGGTCATTCACCTTGCTAATAGAGAGACCATCTCTCCAATTGGTATTGTGCGGGATGTAAAAGTTCTTTGTGGCAAGATTAAATATCCTGCTGATTTTCTAGTACTTGGTTCAGCTTATAGTAAAACTTATCCCATCATTTGTGGTAGACCTTTCTTGAGTACTTGTGGAGCTATTATAGATTGCAAAAGGGCGAAAATCTTGACTAAATTTGATGGGGAATCTTATGAGTTTAATTTTTCAAAATTTACTAAGGAACCTTGTGAAAATGACACCCACAACGAGGATTTTAGATTCGAACAACTTGCTCCTATTTCTCTTGCCCCTAACAATGCTTTGCAGCAATTTATGGAAGACCACGAAAGTGAGATCTTCATGGAAGAAAGGAATGAGATTTACGAGATTCTCCATCGTCAACCTAAGATGCTTAAGCATAACTTGCCTTTAGAAGACTTGGGTACCACGTTGCCACCCAAAAATGATCCAGTCTTCGATTTGAAACCCTTACCTGATGATCTTAAATATGCTTACATTGATGATAATAAGATATATCCTGTTATTATTAGCTCTAAACTTTCAGGGAAGGAAGAAGAAAGGTTATTGGAGGTACTAAAGAAACATCGAGGGGCTATGGGCTCCACTCTAGATGATTTAAAAGGAATTTCTCCTACTATATGTCATCATGCTATTAACATAGAACCATATGCAAAGCCAGTGGTAGAGCACCAACGGCGTCTAAATCCTAAGATGAAGGAAGTGGTAAGAAATGAGGTATTCAAACTCCTTGATGCTGGTATAATATACCCTATTGCTGATAGTGAATGGGTTAGTCATGTTCATTGTGTTCCTAAAAAAGGGGAAATTATCGTCGTCCCTAATGATAATGATGAGCTTATTCCCCAAAGAATAGTAGTAGGCTATAGAATGTGCATTGATTTCAGGAAAGTTAACAAAGTTACTAAGAAAGATCATTATCCACTTCCTTTTATTGATCAAATGTTGAGGCAATTGAGAAAATACCATGTCCAAGAGACATCAAAGGTATTCGTAGTATCCTTGGTCACGCTGGTTTCTATAGAAGGTTTATTAAAGATTTCTCTAAGATATCAAAACCCCTCACTAATCTTCTTCAAAAATATGTGCCCTTTGTCTTTAATGATGATTGTAAGGAAGCATTTGAAACTCTAAACAAGGCTTTAACTACAGCCCCTATCGTTCAACCATCTGATTGGAGCTTACCCTTTGAAATAATGTGTGATGATAGTTATTTTGCTGTATGCGCTGTCCTTGGACAACGAATTGTTAAAAAGTTAAATGTTATCCATTATGCTAGTAAGACTCTTGATGCTGCTCAAAGGAATTATGCTACTACTGAAAAAGAATTCCTAGCCGTCGTCTTTGCTTGTGATAAGTTTAGACCTTATATTGTAGACTCAAAAGTTACCATTCATACTGATCATGCTGCTATTAAGTACCTTATGACGAAGAAAGATTCTAAGCCTAGGCTTATTAGGTGGGTGCTACTCTTACAGGAGTTTGACCTACATATTGTAGACAGGAAAGGTGCTGAAAATCTGATACGTCCAAAACGTATCTACTTTCCCGAACACTTTTGCTATTGTTTCTCCTCAAAACTTGTGTGATTTGGATGCAAATAACATGGAGTGATGCTATTTTCAGCAGAATTGCCTTGGTGTCTAGTTTTTGTGCAGAAAATCAACTATCAGGAAAAATCCCAGAAAATATGCCAAAAATCCTATTTCACCAGAAGACTCCCGGAGCCAGAATACGAGACAGAGGAGGGCTGGGCCTAGGCCACACCACCTGGCCGCGCGGGCTAGCCCAGGCCGAGCCAGGGGGTGGTCTGGCCGTCCCAGACACCCCCTAGGTCTCCCTCTTCGCCTATAAGAAGCCTTCTGATCTAAACACTCAGGGGGTTTCGACGTTTTTCTAGAAGGAGTTCCGCTCCGCCGCCACCACCAGATTCCACGAAACAGCACCAAAACCTCCGTTCTAGCACCCTTCCAGGACGGGGAATTGGAGGAGATCATCGCCATCATCATCACCATCGCTTCTCCATCGACCATCCATGTTTCCCCCATCTATGAGTGAGTAATCCTCTGCTGTAGGCTATAGGGATGGTAGGGATTGGATGAGATCGTTCATGTAATGGCATCAGATTGTTAGGGCATGGTTCCTAGTATCTTCTATTAGTGCTTTATGACTTTGTTGCGACTTGTTATGCTTAATGCATGTCACTAGGGCCCGAGTGCCATGATTTCAGATCTGAACATGTTATTGATTCATTATGATAGTATTGTTTATGGTCTTACTATTGGGTTCCATAGCTGAAATCAAAAAATTGCTATCTACTTGAACACTAATACCAGGATCTATACTATGTAGACATAAGTAACACAGAAGGAATACAATATTCATACCTTTGCAGATAGAGGCACGCCTTACGCAGGAAGGCGTATATTGATGAAGACAAGCAGCACCCCAAGTGTGGTGCCTCTGAAGTTCGTCACACGTCTGGTGTAGGAGACATCAACCGGACTCCGATCCAGCCGAGCAGTGGAAGAAGTAGATGCCGGATCGCTTGATCACACGACAGTAGTGTGAAGGTGGAGAACTCAACTACGAGGTCCTCCCCAATATTATGGGGAAGTCCTCAGCTGATGAGAGAGAGAGAGAATGAGAGGAATGGGTGATTCCAAAGGGGGAGGGGGACCCCTTTATATAGTGGGAGGGGGGCACCACCCAGGGGCCACGCGGTGTGGGACTAATCCCCACACCCGCCGGCCACCTTGGGGCAGCCGCCGGCCCTAGGTGGGCCCCACTGGGGCGGCCCAACAGCCCTAGGCCGGTCGCCCCCCACTCCCTAGGCGCCTTGCCCTCTTGGGCCTCCCATCGGGTGAGGCCCATTAGCAATATGGAGCCTTTAAAAAAAATAAAAAATATATTTAATATTAATTCTCCAATTAACATTCAAATACACGTATTATATTATCTCTTCACTTCGGAACAACTTCTGGACCCCTTCCGATCTCCATCGGATGTTACCGAAACTATTCCGGTTTCTCTCTCTCTATTTCTCATATGATACCTCATCTACCCTAAGATTCCTTACACTTAAGTGTGATATCCTTCAGTTCGGAAACACTCTAGACATGATAGAGACCACTCTCATATCAATGATCAAAAGAGGGACCTGGATGGCCATGTGACCCCCGTGTGTTTCACGAATACAATCGCTCGAACCGTGAGATAGTCGTTCCCCATTCCTTTTGTCATTCGATACCTAATTCATCCGAGACTTGATCTTCGGTATCTCCATACCTTAGTTCGATCTTGTTACTGATGAACTTGTTTTCTCGTTCTCGTGTCGTTGCATTCCGTGACCTAGTCACATGCTTGCAAGCTTCATTAATGCAACGCCACCGAGACGGCCACATGTATCTGTACGTTACATGGACTAGACAAATCCTGGTCTTGATATGTACTCCTCAACACATCCCTTCGGAAAACCTGAGTGGCATCTTTTTGATCACCCTTTTACGAGATGATTCTTGATAACCATCAAAGCTTCTTCCGGAAATGGTGATTTGCATTACCTCACAGTCAAAGGATCAGGTTGCGAGGTTCTCTGTGTTTTATCATCATTGGTGAACTTTGTAACTAGATCTCATTAAGATATAATGGGCGGATGTTTGTCTATCATGTTATTCAACTAATAACATGACCTCATTGTCAGTTGGCATAAATGCCCATGATCTTGAAACATAGACCATCCTCATGACCAATGAACTAGTCCACTAGAGGTAACTAGAGACACGGTTTGTTTACATACTACTCGTGTATTAACGTTTCATATTAACACAGTTATAGCACAGTTTGAAACTTATTATGCACATATAGGAGATATATCAAATAATACGCTTTATTATTTGCCTCTAGGGCATAATTCCTTCACTTACCTGCAAGTTGTATACACATGTTGTTGTCCGGAACCAATGGCCCCGAAGTGACAGAAATCGGGATAACCGGAGGGAATGGCTTTGATGTGAGGATCACATGTGTTCATGGAGTGTTAATGCTTTGCTCCGGTGCTCTATTAAAAGGAGCACCTTAATTGCCAGTAGTTCCCTTGAGGCCCCGCTGCAAACGGGCTGGCAGGACAAAAGATGTTGTGCAAGTTCTCGTTGCGAGCACGTATGACTATATATGAAACACGTGCCTAGGATTATCTAGTACTTGGATGCTTTATCTTATTTATCTACAATTGCCCTATGTTCTGATTGCTATGTGAATTGTCTTGTCCATGCAACGCCCGTCCATCCATCCCTATGCCTACCGCACTCGAATCCTACTATTTACTGCTATTGTTACTGCTGTCTTTACTTTACTGCCGCTGTTATTTTACTATTCCTACTACAAAGCTGTTGCTACTGATAAACTGTTGTGAGCAAGATTGTTTCCAGGTGCAGCTGAATTGACAACTCAGTTGTTAAGGCTTATAAATATTCTTTGGCTCCCCTTGTGTCGAATCGATAAATTGGGTTTCACTTCCCTCGAAAATACTACGATACACCCCCTATACTTGTGGGTCATCAAGACTATTTTCTAGCGCCGTTGCCAGGGAGCATAGCTTTATTTATTAAGTTCACTTGGATTCTCTATTGTTCGCTGCTATCCATCCATCATGGCTAAGTCTCGTGATGGCGAGGTTCCTATTTTACCATCCACTACAAGAAGAGGTACGGTTCTGAACACCTCTGTTGCTCTTGATTCACCATCTGTTATGAGTAAGCTCGTTACACCACCACACACACATGCTACACACACTGCTACTACTGCTGAATCTTAAACTTCTGATGCTGCTTCCCTTGCGTGAAATCTTAGCTTGATGTGTTTGGCTGTGGAATGAGTTCTTGGTTCCCTTGAGTTTGCAATAGCACCCGTGTTATCACAATAGACCGTCACGAGGTCTTGCGCGTTGGGAACACTACCAGTTCAATGACGAAATTCCTCAGCCAAATAGCTTCATTTGCTGCATCAGCTGCAGCAATGTATTCAGACTCCATTGAAGACTGTGCCACCACCGGCTGCTTCTTGCTCTTCCAGCTTACCGCCCCACTATTCACCAAGAAAACAAATCCTGTTTGAGACTTCGAGTCATCATGATCTGAATTCCAGCTTGCATCCACGTAACCCGTTACGTTTAGAGCTTCATCATTTCCTCCATAGATTAGGAACATATCCTTTGTTCTTCTCAGATACTTTAGGATATTTTTCACAGCTGTCCAGTGATTCGGTCCTGGATTACTTTGGTATCGGCTCGTCAAACTAAGAGCCAATGCTACATCAGGTACTTAACATTGCATACATGATAGACCCTATGGCTGAGGCATAAGGTGTGAAAGCCATCTTCTTTCTATCGTTGTCCGTTATAGGACATTGAGTCATACTCAATTTGCAATTCTTCATCATGGGAGTGAAACCCTTTTTGGTGTTCTCCATTTTGAACCTTTTCAAAATCTTTTCTATGTAAGTACTTTGACTCAATGCTATTAGGCGCCTTGATGTATCTCTATAGATCTTGATTCCTAATATATATGCAGCTTCACCTAGATCCTTCATGGAAAATTGGTTGCTCAAGTATGCTTTCACGCTTTTCATAAGATCCACATCGTTTCCCATGAGTAATATGTCATCCACATATACTACTAAGAAAACAACTGAGCTCCCACTTGCTTTCTTGTAAACACGGAACTCTTGTTGATTTTGGACAAATCCAAAACTCTTGATCACTTGATCAAAACGTTGGTTCCAGCTCTGAGATGCTTGCTTCAACCCATAAATGGACCGTTGGAGCTTGCATACCTTTCTAGCACCCTTAGGATCAACAAAACCTTCCGGTTGCATCATATACAACTCCTCATCAATGTGACCATTGAGGAATGCGGTCTTGACATCCATCTGCCAAATTTCATAGTCGAAATGTGCAGCAATTGCTATTAAAATCCTGACAGCCTTAAGCATCACTACGGGAGAGTAAGTCTCATCGTAGTCAACTCCTTGAATTTGTCGAAACCCCTTTGCGACAAGTCGAGCTTTGTGAATGGTCACGTTACCATTCGCGTATGTCTTCTTCTTAAAGATCCATTTATTTTCCATGGCCTTGCGGCCTTTTGGAAGATCCACCAAGGTCCAAACTTGGTTTTCATGCATGGATCCTATTTCGGATTTCATGGCTTCTAGCCATTTCTCAGAGTCAGCACTATCCATAGCTTCTTTGTAGTTTGCAGGTTCTTCCTGTTCATCTAGGATGATAGACATCACAAGGCTACTGTACCAATCAGGAGTGGCACGAACCCTTGTGGACCTGCGAACCTCAGGAGTCTCAATGTCATTGTTTTGATCATCATCAACTGGCTCTTCCTCCATGTTGGAGATCGGTTTCGGAACTGCTTCCGTTGCGCTACTCGAAATTTGGAGAGACGGGTCAACAATTTCATCCAACTCAATTTTCCTTCCACTCACTCCTTTTGCAAGAAACTCTTTCTCGAGAAAGGTGTCGTTTCTTATGACAAACGTTTTGCCTTCGGCTTGGTTGTAGAAAGTATACCCAGCGGTTTCCCTTGGATATCCTACAAAGATATATTTTTCCGATTTGGATTCGAGTTTGTCAGGCTGCAGTTTCTTAACGTAAGCCTCACAACCCCAAACTTTCAGAAATGACAATAATGGCTTCTTGCCATGCCATATCTCATATGGGGTTGTCTCCACGGATCTGGATAGTGCTCGGTTTAAAATAAAAGCGGTGGTTTCTAACGCATATCCCCAAAAAGACACAGACAAATCAGTTAAAGACATCATGGACCGTACACTATCCAATAGGGTTCGGTTACGACGTTCCGACACACCATTACGCTGCGGTGTTCCGGCTGGCGTAAGTTGTGGGATAATCCTACAGTCCTTCAAGTGCATGTTAAACTCATAACTCAAATACTCGCCTCCTCCATCCAATCGAAGGTGCTTGATTTTCTTGTTATGTTGATTCTCTACCTCTTTCTGAAATTCCTTGAACTTTTCAAAGGTTTCAGACTTGTGCTTCATCAAGTAGATATATCCATATATGCTTAACTCATCGGTAAAGGTAACAAAGTAACGATAACCATTGCGTGTTGAGACACTCATTGGTCCACATACATCCGTATGTATGATCCCAAGTAGGTCTACAACTCTCTCCACTATTCCGGAGAATGGTGTCCTAGTCATCTTGCCCATGAGGCATGGCTCACATGTATCAAAGGATTCGAAATCCAATGATCCAAGAAGCCCTTCTGAATGAAGCTTCTTCATGCGGTTTACGCCAATATGACCAAAACGGCAATGCCACATGAACATGGAATTATCGTCACTGTGCTTACAACGTTTAGCATCAACACTATGGATGTGTGTATCACAATCAAGATCAAGTAAGAATAAACCATCACATGCAGGAGCATGAACATATAAAACATCAATCATATAAATTGAACAACCATTTGTTCCTGATTTAAACGAATAACGGTCTTGAAACAAGCAAGACCAACTCACAATATTCATACTCAATGCGGGTACTGATGTCTACGCACTTCTATTCTTGTAGACAGTTGTTGGGCCTCCAAGTGCAGAGGTTTGTAGAACAACAGCAAGTTTTCCCTTAAGTGGATCACCCAAGGTTTATCGAACTCAGGGAGGAAGTGGTCAAAGGTATTCCCTCTCAAGCAACCCTGCAATCAAGATACAAGAAGTCTCTTGTGTCCCCAACACACCCAATACACTTGTCAGGTGTATAGGTGCACTAGTTCGGCGAAGAGATAGTGAAATACAAGTGGTATGGATAATTATAAGTGGTAACGGTGATAGAAAATAGCTTGGTGGTGTGTGGTTGACGTTGGAAAAGACTAAAGGCAAACTGAAATAAAGATGGAAGCAAGCAAACATGTAACAAATCTAATTGCAAACGGTGTATCAATGCTTAGAAACAAGGCCTAGGGATCATACTTTCACCAGTGAACACTCTCATATAAATATCTTCTCTTTATGATACTACTCTTAACTACTCTCCGGTTGGAAACTCTAATCGATGGTAGGACTATAACAGCACACCTCAAAGTAAGCCTTTCCCATCTAGAAAACCCACACTGTCACCTTGAGCACTAGATGGTTCCAACAAACACCACAATTTCATAAAGACATCCAACTCCAAATATAACTCATAACAAGTATTTGTAATCTCTAGCCTAAGTGCCACCATGGTGTGCACGCTGTCACTTTTACACACATGGGGAGAGCAGAGATCTATTAAAGCACTTGAGTAGCAAGGTAGATCTACTTGATTACAAAGCTCATGATCACAATATGATCATGCATAGAGAGAGAGAGATGAACACATAGCTACTGGTAGAATCCTTAGCCTCGAGGAAGAACTACTCCCTCCTCATCATGGGAATCAGCAATGGTGATGGAGATGGTGGTGGAGATCGATGGAGATGGCTCCGAGGGCACTTCCCCGTCCCGGCAGGGTGCCGAAACAGAGACTTTCTGTCCCCCCGAATCTCCCCTTCGGTGGTGGCGGCGCTGCGGAACATTTTGTGGATTTCTGATTGACTATCTAGGGTTTATGCATCGGGAGGCTTCTTATAGGCGAAGAGGCAAGGTCGATGGAGGCCAGAGGGGCCCACACCACCTGGTGGCGCAGCCAGGGCTAGCATGCGCCACCACATGGTGTGGCTGGCCCATGGACCCTCTCCGTCTCGTATTCTGGCTCCGCGTTGTTCCGGGAAAAATAGTGACTTTGGCTTTTGTCCGGTCCAATTCCGAGAATATTCATTTTCTGACTTTCCTGGAACCAAAAATAGCAGAAAACAGGCAATTGTCAATGTGGCATCTTGTTAATAGGTTAGTCCAAGAAATCATATAAAAAGTACTCCAAAGTATGGACAAAACACAAGAAAGTAGATAAAACCAAGCATGGAACATCAATAATTATAGATACATTTGCAATGTATCAACATCCTTAAGCTTAACTCTTGCTCGTCCTCGAGTAGGTAAGTGATAAAAAGAAAGAATAATTTTTTAGGTGACATGCACCATCATAAACTTGATCAAAGTATTTGTAAAACATTGATAGCTGGGATCATAGTACTTCAACATAGCATGAAAGATAAAGTTCTAACAATAAGACAAAGCAACTATGTTGCAACATGAAAATGCACAAACAAAAGATTCATGAATAACAATGCTTTGCAAGACGTTTGTTTGTTTCACATAAAGAAAACATAGCATAATGGCATTCAGCTTGTCCCTCATAGAGTAGAAAACATAAATGCATAGGACACCTTCAAAGTTCATAAGAGTGACTAGATACAAATAGTTTAAAACAAGCAATATCAAAGCTATGCATCAATCAACAAGTTTTGGGACAATGCACATAGAACTAATAATGGCCACTATGCTCTCAAAGTAGGTGCATAAAGATAGAAGGTGGAGACTCAACATAAAAGTAAAAGAAAGGCCTTCATAGAAGGAAGCAGGGATTCAAGTTTCATAAAGAGCTTCCAAAAATTATGGTACTTGTTAGCTTTTAGCTCTCATTGCCCCTATCATAAGCATCTTTAAGGTGATTAAGGTTAAAGTGACACAACTAAGAGGATATGCTTGACAAGTTATAAACCGAAATCTCATGCCCCTTACTTACGAAGACCGAACCTCATGCTACTCAACTTCAGTCATGAGTAAGCTCTTGTCATTGTAAGTACATGTGTATCATTAAGAACCGCCAACGGGGTACCCCTTGCACATGATACGGGAGCTTTCCCATAATCAAAATGACAAGGCAAGCAGACAATGAGCATCATAGCGATCTTTTTATTTGCTATTTGCATAGGTTTTTATTGAGGATGCTTCATAGAGTGCTCATTATGGTGATGCTGCAAGTTTCCACCATGATTAGGCATGGCTTAGGCTAGCGGCCTAGGCATTTCTCTAACACACATACAAACTCCATGATCTTACAAGTTCCACTTTTATTTCACACCGCCGGGATCCGTAAGCAAAAGAAGATGATATCGACGGGGTACAAAGTACAAGTGCAACATTGAAAGCGTTCCCCATGAAACATGGTTCTGCTAATTTCAACTTATAAAGCGCAAGCATATACGCAACAAAGAAGGACCCAATGGTTCAAGTTTATTAGATGCAAAAAAGTAAAGTGTGCCATCAAGTTCGTGAGAGCTTTAATCACTAGTTTTCTCATAACAAGTTTAATTTGGAAGGTAAACAAAAGCATGAATATACTTGGAATAGCATAAGCTAGTAGGTAGGTATGGTGGACTATTTGGAATAACTTGGTTTAGGGAGTTGGATGCATGAGTGAAACTCATACTTGGTTGTGGAGGCTAGCAAAAGACTGGGAGCGACAAACTAAGAGAGAAATAATGGCCATAATCATGCAGAGCGACAAAACATCATTGATCAAAGCATAAAGTGATACTACAAGTTGAAAACTAAAGGATCATAAAGGCTATGGTGACTTGATATAGTCATAACATGGTGTGAGCATGCGCCAAGTCAACCCAAATAAAGCATCAAAGGAGAATATCACTATACTATGCTTTAATATGCTAAAACAACGCATGATTCATCCAAGGCACATTAAGCAATATCAATTGTTTATAACAAGTCATGCTACAACAAAGAATACTAAGAATAAAGCCAAAACAATATCAAGCATGACATGATAGAGCATATGCCACAGTCAAAAACGAGCTCTTTTTACCACATAAGCATGAACTTTCCTACTCTTTTCCAAACCAAACCAAACTATTTGCAAACCAATGTATGAAAGAGGGGCTCCAACCTATTTATTCAGAAACTAAGCAAACAAAACAAACTAAAAACCAAAACGAAAACTAAAAAGAAGACGCTCCAAGAACAACACAACTGTGCATGAAACAATAAAAATGAAGCGTTTGGAAGAAACCTGGGATTTTTATTGATGAAGAAGGGGATGCCTTGGGAATCCCCAAGCTCTGACGCTTGCACTTCTTGGATATTTCTTGGGGTGACACGTGTGGCATCCCCAAGCTTGAGCTTTAGTCAACCTTCATCTCATTACTCATTCCTTCCATACACCTGAAATTTTTCCTTCATACAAAACTTCACACAATCTTTATTAGCAACATTAGTGCACTCAAGATAAATAAGTCTTAAGGTTCAGTTCTAACACCAAATAAACTTCCATTATAACACTATCTACTGTAGCACTTCCCTCAAAAAGCATAATTCCCCAAAAGAACTCAAAAAGGAACCAACAAGAAGCAAATGCAGAAAATGGAAGAAATCTGTCAAAACAGACCAGCAGGTAAAGACGAATTTTTTCAAAGACCTTCTGTTGCTCAAATCAAAAAGTGTTGAACTAACAAAAGTTAGATAACAACATGGGGCAGAATCACAAAACTTCACGCCTCAAAAAGACGTACAGAGATTTTACACGAATTTTTACGGTGAAGCACAGAAATCTGTTTTGGGACAGCAACTTTCCCAATCATTATTTCTCTCTCATTAGAAGTTACTCTTGGCACAAAAAGCAAATAAAAAGGATAAGGAGAGGTTATTACAGAGGTAATAACTTCCAAGACTCATCTAAAACTTTTGGGTTATCTCCCAATAAGTACTTTTGTTTAACGCCTTTAAGTTAGCCATGATAGTTTGAGAAGATGCTCATATTGGAAATATAAATTGAAGTAAAAGAGAGCATCAAGAAGAAAATTCAAAACACATTTAATTCTAACCCACTTCCTATGCATACGAATCTTGTAAATAAACAAGTCATGAAAGCACAAAGCAACAAGCATAGGAAAACAAGACAAGTGCAACTTCAAGACTTTTAACATAAAGAGAGGAAACTTAATATTATTGAGATGCATAAAACCATGTTTCCCTCTCTCATAATAACTTTCAGTAGCATCATGAATAAAATTAAAAATATAACAATCACATGAAACATTCTTATCATGAGCCACATGCATAAAACAATTATTACTCTCCCTATAAGAATAGTCATTCTTATTAATCGTAGTGGGAGCAAATTCAACAAAATAGCTATCATTATTATTCTCATCACCATAATCATCAAATATAGGAGGCATATTGTAATCATAATTAATTTTCTCCTCAATAGTAGGTGGACTGAAAATATCATATTCATCATTGTATTCATCATATATTGGAGGTATAGTATCATCAAAGTAAATTTTCTCCTCCGTGCTTGGGGGACTAAAAATATCATGCTCATCAAAACTAGCTTCCCCAAGCTTAGACTTTTCCATAGCATTAGCAATAATGGTGTCCAAAGAATTCATACTAACAACATTGCTATTAGCATGCAAATAAAGTTTCATAGGTTTTCTAATTTTCTCTTCAAACACTTCATGTCCTAACTCAAGATAAATACTATAAAGCTCTCTAATTTTTTGTTGTTTTCCATTAAGCCTAACTAGTGAAAACAAGAAACAAAAAGACAAAATTGCAGAATCTAAAGGAACTAACTTCGAGCACTCACACCGGAGGATGTGAGTACCTTTTACCTTACCTCCCCGGCAACGGCGCCAGACAATAGCTTGATGTATACGCACTTCTATTTTTGTAGACAGTTGTTGGGCCTCCAAGTGCAGAGGTTTGTAGAACAGCAGCAAGTTTTCCCTTAAGTGGATCACCTAAGGTTTATCGAACTCAGGGAGGAAGTGGTCAAAGGTATTCCCTCTCAAGCAACCTTGCAATCAAGATACAAGAAGTCTCTTGTGTCCCCAACACACCCAATACACTTGTCAGGTGTATAGGTGCACTAGTTCGGCGAAGAGATAGTGAAATACAAGTGGTATGGATAATTATAAGTGGTAACGGTAATAGAAAATAGCTTGGTGGCGTGTGGTTGACGTGGGAAAAGACTAAATGCAAACTGAAATAAAGATGGAAGCAAGCAAACATGTAACAGATCTAATTGCAAAGAGTGTATCAATGCTTAGAAACAAGGCCTAGGGATCATACTTTCACTAGTGAACACTCTCATATAAATATCTTCTCTTTATGATACTACTCTTAACTACTCTCCGGTTGGAAACTCTA
Organism: Avena eriantha; assembly: GCA_910589775.1. NCBI lineage: Eukaryota > Viridiplantae > Streptophyta > Magnoliopsida > Poales > Poaceae > Avena > Avena eriantha. The sequence goes on from OU342745.1 coordinate 371,243,917, forward strand.
ATCGATGGTAGGGCTATAACAGCACACCTCAAAGTAAGCCTTTCCCATCTAGAAAACCCCACACTGTCACCTTGAGCACTAGATGGTTCCAACAAACACCACAATTTCATAAAGACATCCAACTCCAGATATAACTCATAACAAGTATTTGTAATCTCTAGCCTAAGTGCCACCATGGTGTGCACGCTGTCACTTTCACACACATGGGGAGAGCAGAGATCTATTAAAGCACTTGAGTAGCAAGGTAGATCTACTTGATTACAAAGCTCATGATCACAATATGATCATGCATAGAGAGAGAGATGAACACATAGCTACCGGTAGAACCCTTAGCCTCGAGGAAGAACTACTCCCTACTCATCATGGGAATCAGCAATGGTGATGGAGATGGTGGTGGAGATCGATGGAGATGGCTCCGGGGGCACTTCCCCGTCTCGGCAGGGTGCCGGAACAGAAACTTTCTGTCCCCCGAATCTCCCCTTCGGTGGTGGCGGCGCTGCGGAACTTTTTGTGGATTTCTGATTGACTATCTAGGGTTTATGCATCGGGAGGCTTCTTATAGGCAAAGAGGCAAGGTCGGTGGAGGCCAGAGGGGCCCACACCACCTGGTGGCACGACCAGGGCTAACCTGCCCCACCACATGGTGTGGCTAGCCCCTAGCCCCTCTCCGTCTCGTATTCTGGCGGTAGACGGAGATGCAGGGTGCCGACGGCCATCACTTCAACTCTCGAACCATTGCCGACGCGCATCGTCACCTTGTCCTTCCTCAGGCGCCTCCTATTCTACAGATCCTGCCGTGAGTTACAAATGTGAGCAACAGATCCGGTATCAAATACCTAGGTGTTACTCCTGGCACTCGTAAGGAATACATCAATAACATGTATATCATATATACCTTTGTCCGGGATGGCTATCTTGCCAGCTCGCTTGTCTTCAAGGTACTTGGGGAAGTTACGTTTCTAGTGCCCATCCCCTTTCCAGTAGAAGCACGAAGTGCCGAGCTTAGGGCCAGGCTTGGCAGTCTTTGAGGTGCTGGGAACAAACCTCCCATCCCTCTTAGACTTCTTACCCTTGCCTTTCCCCTTTTGCCTCGGTTTCTTAAAGTTGGTGGTCTTGTTGACCATTAGCACCGTTTGCTCCTTCTTGATTTCAACCTCAGCAGTTTTGAGCATGGCGAACACCTCAGTAAGGGTCTTAGTCATCCCTTGCATGTTGTAGTTCATCACAAAACTATTATAGCTAGGGGCAGCGAGTGCAGCACCCTATCTATAGCGAGCTCCTCCGGGGTTTTGCAATCCAGGGCGTTTAAGCGCTTAACGTAGCCAGACATTTTGACCACGTGCTCACTAATATGGTTGTGCTCTTCCATTTTAGCAGAGAAGAAGAGCTCGAAAGCATCATACCTCTCTGCACGAGCCTGTGGAGCAAAGACAGCCTTGAGATCCTCAATGATCTCAAAAGCATTCATCTTCTCAAAACGCTTTTGAAGCTCCGACTCCATGGCATAGAGCATTCCACTCTAGATGAGGGAGAAATCGTCTGCCTTGGACTGCCAGACATTCTTTTTGTCCTGGGAGGCGTTATCTGCAGGCTTAGCCGGAAGCTCAGCCTTGATGACATAAGTCAACTTGTAGGGGACTAGGAGGATCCTAAGATTGCGGAACCCTGCGGTGAAGTTGATTCCATCAGTTTTCAGCTTGTCCTTCTCGAGGAAAGTGCTAAGGTTGAAGGTGGGTGGGCGAGACATCTACAAAGGATTTGCAAAGTATTTAGACTATGTTCATAATAATGAGTTCAAGTTTTAACTAAAAGAACTCCCACTTAAACGAACACCCCTCTACTTGTTTAGTGATCACATGATCCCAATCCCCTGCACCTTCCCCGGTTAAACACAACCATCAATGCAGTAAAAAGGGTGGACATTCCCTAATGTCGATCACATCAACCATGTGATTCATGCTCAACCTTTCGGTCTCTTGTATTCCGAGGCCATGTTTCTCTAACATGCTAGGCTCGCTAGTTCTAACTTGTGTGTATTCGCAGTGCAACATGGCTTACACCCACTGTATGCAAACATATATATGTCTGACACCCAGGCCTGTAAGCCTGGATCGCCTCATACCGGAGAACTTTCTTGGTGGTGCACACACAAGGGGAATACAATAACTACTGCAGAGAGACAGACACCCCCCTAAGCCACTTTGATATGTGGACCAGTCTCGTGAATCACCACGTGAGGTCGGTTGGGGGCCGCTTCATCAAACAGTGCTGCGATGTGAACAATAACACTAAAGAGGGTAGCAACTAGAGAATCAATGCCCACATATTGCAATGTGTTCTATCCGTACGACATGTCTACCCATAGACCCGCTCTGATACCACTGTTGGGTTCCGTAGCAGAAAACAAAAAAATTCTATCTACTCGAACACTAATACCAGGATCTATACTATGTAGACATAAGTAACGGATAAGGAATACAATATTCATACCTTTGCAGACAGAGGCACGCCTTATGCAGAAGACGAGCAGCACCCCAAGTGTGGTGCCTCCGAAGTTCGTCACACGTCCGGTGTAGGAGACGTCAACCGGACTCCGATCCAGCCGAGCAGCGGAAGAAGTAGATGTCGGATCGCTTGATCACACGACGGTAGTGTGAAGGTGGAGAACTCAACTACGAGGTCCTCCCCAATATTACGGGGAAGTCCTCAGCAGATGAGAGAGAGAGAATAAGAGGAATGGGTGATTCCAAAGGGGGAGGGGGACCCCTTTGTATAGTGGGAGGGGGCACCACCCACGGGCCAAGCGGTGTGGGACTAATCCCCACACACGCCGGCCACCTTGGGGCAGCCGCCAACCCTAGGTGGGCCCCACTGGGGCGGCCCACCAGCCCTAGGCCAGCTGGCCCCCACTCCCTAGGCGCCTTGCCCTCTTGGGCCTCCCTTCGGGTGAGGCCATTAGCAATATGGAGCCTTTAAAATAAAATAAAATATATATTTAATATTAATTATCCAATTAACATTCAAATAAACATATTATATTATCTCTTCACTCTGGAACAACTTCCGGACCCCTTCCGATCTCCATCGGATGTTACCGAAACTATTCCAGTTTCTCTCTCTATTTCTCATACGATACCTCATCTACCCTAAGCGTGACATCCTTCGGTTCGGAAACACTCCGGACATGATATAGACCACTCTTATATCAATGATCAAAAGAGGGACCTGGATGGCCATGTGACCCCCGTGTGTTTCACGAATACAATCGCTCGAACCGTGAGATAGTAGTTCCCCATTACTTTTGCCATTCGATACCTAATTCATCCGAGACTTGATCTTCGGTATCTCCATACCTTAGTTCGATCTCGTTACTGATGAACTTGTTTTCTCGTTCTCATGTCGTTGCATTCCGTGACCTAGTCACATGCTTGCAAGCTTCATTAATGCAAAGCCACCAAGATGGCCACATGTATCTGTACGTTACATGGACTAGACAAATCCTGGTCTTGATATGTACTCCTCAACACATCCCTTCGGAAAACTTGAGTGGCATCTTTTTGATCACCCTTTTACGAGATGATTCTTGATAACCATCAAAGCTTCTTTCGGAAATGGTGATTTGCATTACCTCACAGTCAAATGATCAGGTTGCGAGGTTCTCTGTGTTTTATCATCAATGGTGAACTTTGTAACTAGATATCATTAAGATATAACGATCAGATGTTTGTCTATCATTTTATTCAACTAATAACATGACCTCATTGTCAGTTGGCATAAATGCCCATGATCTTGAAACATAGACCATCCTCATGACCAATGAACTAGTCCACTAGAGGTAACTAGAGACACGGTTTGTTTACATACTACTCGTGTATTAACGTTTCATATTAACACAGTTATAGCACAGTTTGAAACTTATTATGCACATATAGGAGATATATCAAATAATACGCTTTATTATTTGCCTCTAGGGCATAATTCCTTCACTTACGTGCAAGTTGTATACACACGTTGTTGTCCGGAACCGATGGCCCCGAAGTGACAGAAATCAGGATAACCGGAGGGAATGGCTTTGATGTGAGGATCACATGTGTTCATGGAGTGTTAATGCTTTGCTCCGGTGCTCTATTAAAAGGAGCACCTTAATTGCCAGTAGTTCCCTTGAGGCCCCGCTGCAAACGGGCTAGCAGGACAAAAGATGTTGTGCAAGTTCTCATTGCGAGCACGTATGACTATATATGGAACACATGCCTAGGATTATCTAGTACTTGGATGCTTTATCTTATTTATCTGCAATTGCCCTATGTTCTTATTGCTATGTGAATTGTCTTGTCCATGCAACGCCCGTCCATCCATCCCTATGCCTACCGCACTCAAATCCTACTGTTTACTACGATTGCTACTGCTGTCTTTACTTTACTGCCGCTGTTACTTTACTATTCCTACTACAAAACTATTGCTACTGATAAACTGCTGTGAGCAAGATTGTTTCCAGGTGCAGCTGAATTGAAAACTCAGTTGTTAAGGCTTATAAATATTCTTTGGCTCCCCTTGTGTCGAATCAATAAATTGGGTTTCACTTCCCTCGAAAATACTGCGATACACCCCCTATAATTGTGGGTCATCAAGACTATTTTCTGGCGCCGTTGGCGGGGAGCATAGCTTTATTTATTAAGTTCACTTGGATTCTCTATTGTTCGCTGCTATGCATCCATCATGGCTAAGTCTCATGATGGCAAGGTTCCTATTTTACCATCCACTACAAGAAGAGGTACGGTTCTGAACACCTCTGTTGCTCTTGATTCACCATCTGTTATGAGTAAGCTCGTTACACCACCACACACACATGATACACACTCTACTACGACTGCTGAATCTGAAACTTCTGATGCTTATGATGCTGCTTCTACTGTGCTTGATAAGAGTGCTTCATTAGGTCCTTTCCTAGATGCTATGATTGCTAGAGCTATAGGTGGAAATACTGAAACTCTTAATGAAGACACTACTACACCTGTTAGTTCACCTGAGTCTAGTGAGAGCTATGATATTGAAGACGGTTATGTTGAGATGACTGATGAATTTATTAAAGAATGTAAAAACACCCATGATAGGAGTGTTGGGTCCACAGCATAGAAAAAAAAAATCCTACGATGAGAACTACACGTCAAGATCTATCTACTAGGTACAGAGCATCGAGTGGACATACATCCAACGAGAACTTACCCTTGAAGACAACAAGTTTTGTTAACGAGTAGGAACTCGTGGTTGATGTAGTCGTACACTTGCCGATCTCAAGATCGTGAGGAATTCCGAGCGCCGCAACTCAGCAACGCATCCGCACTCGCACATACGTTCAAGCCACCGGACAACCTCCAGCTCCTCGCTCCAGCGATCCAGTGGAACCAGCAACTCCTTCCAGACAAGATGCCACCGGGAACATGTATCTCGCTAATCCGAGACCATGGGGGAATAATTCTAGAGAGGGAGAGAGATCCTTCACAAGGAGGTGTGAGGAAGAAGGAGGAAGAGGGGGGCCTTTTATAGGACGAGGGGGGTGCCCCTCCTCTCCATGGTCGGCGCATGGGGTGCCCCTTCACCTCCTCCATTCATGTGGTGGTAACCCCTCCACATTAAAATGCCTCTTCACATTCCCTTTTAAAGTCCCCACTTTAAATGCATTAAAATTCTCCAAGTTTAATGCTCTCTCATTTAATAAAACTCTTTTATTAAATTTATTCAGAATTTTGTTAATTACTTTAATTAACAAACATTCACATATAACCCCTTGCAATATTTCAATATCACATGCAGAACCACTTTCTGCAATTTCACCCGAAACAATTCCTGTGCTTTGCAATTCTTTTGTTTGAAACATATGTGCTCCAAAATGGTGTCTGGTAACTCTTAAGTGTGTCACCCTACGGTTCGCGAATAATGCAGACATGATTGAGACTCCTCTCAGATCAATAATCAGAAGTGGGACCTGGAGGTCCATAGTGATTCCTGCATATTCAACGATGACTTCTATGATCGTGAGAACCTTTAACGCTTGTAATTTAATCCCTTTGTCTCTTGATATAATACATGTCTGAGATTTGATCATCGGTATCCAAATACCTAGTTTGATCTCGTTACCGACATGCACTCTTTTCTCGTTCCCGTGATATAACATTCTAGTGATCACATCACTTGCTTGTAAGCTACCTTAATGTGATATCACCGAGAGGGCCCAAAGTATATATATCCGTCATCGGGATTGAAAAATTCCACTCTTGATCCATGAGCCTCAGCATAACACCTTCGTAGCACTGAACCCATCTTTATAGTCACCCAGTTACGGTGTGACGTTTGATGTTATCAATATACTCTTCCGGTGTTAGCAATTAACATGATCTCATGGTCTAAGCATAAAGATTACTTCGTATGATGTTATAGCAATGTAAACATAATGACTTGATCGTAATGCTATACTTCGGATGAATGTTCATCACATCATTTCACAAATGTTGTGACTTTGTTATTAACAACATCCAATGTCCATGATCAGGAAACCTTGATCAGCTTGTTAATCAACAAGCTAGTCTATAAGAGAGGCATAACTAGGAACCCTTTTTGTTTATTAAACACACATGTATTGATGTTTCCGATCAATACAATTATAGCATGCATCTATCATATGTTAGGAATACATAATAACAACTTTATTATTGCCTCTCAGGGCATATTTCCTTCGGTCTCCCACTTGCACTAGAGACAATAATCTAGTTCACATAGTGATAAATCTAACACCCTTGGAGTTCTGGTGTTGATCATGTTGTGCCCTAGGGAGAGCTTTAGTCAACGGATCTACTACATTTAGGTCTGTGTGTACTTTACAAATCTTTATGTCTCCATCCTTGACATGTCCGCGGATGGAGTGAAACCGGCGTTAATATGCTTGGAATTTTTGTGAGACCTCGGTTCCTTGGTGTTGGCTACGGCTCCATTGTTGTCACAATAGATCACCATTGGGTCCAATGCACTAGGAACCACACCTAGTTCCGTAATGAACTCTTTCATCCAAACCGCTTCCTGCGCCGCTTCTGAAGCAGCAACATATTCCGCCTCCGTCGTTGATCCAGCCACCACAGGTTGTTTGGAACTCCTCCAACTAACTGCTGCTCCGTTCAAGAGAAATACGCATCCGGATTGAGACTTAGAGTCATCCGGATCAGTGTCAAAGCTAGCATCAACATAACACTTAGCGACTAGCTCTTCTCCACCTCCGTATATAAGAAACATATCCCTAGTTCTTCTCAAGTACTTGAGGATGTTCTTGACCGCTATCAAGTGTTCCGAACCTGGATCAGATTGGTACCTACTAGTCAAACTAATAGCATGTGCCACATCCCGTCTTGTACATAGCATGGCATATATTATAGAGCCTATGGCCGAGGCATAGGGGATCGTATCCATTATCTCTCTTTCTTCCGCCATAGCCGGACTTTGAGTCTTACTCAATGTCTTGCCTTGCAACATAGGTAAGAACCCCTTCTTACTTCCGTCCATATTAAACTTCTTTAATATCTTATCAAGGTATGTACTCTGCGATAGCCTAATTAGGCGCCTTGATATATCTCTATAGATTTTAATGCCTAATATATATGACGCTTCACCAAGGTATTTCATCGAAAATTTGTTGTTTAGATAACTTTTAACACTGTTTAAAATATCTATATCATTTCCAATCAATAATATGTCATCCACATATAATATTAGAAATGCCACATTGCTCCCACTCACTTTCTTGTAAATACAAGCCTCTCCATAAGTTTGGACAAATCCAAACTCTTTGATCACCTCATCAAAGCGGAGATTCCAACTCCGGGATGCTTGCTTCAGTCCATAGATGGATCGCTGAAGTTTGCATACCTTATTAGCATCCTTAGGATCGACAAAACCCTTAGGTTGTATCATATACAACTCTTCTTCAATATTACCATTGAGGAACGCAGTTTTGACATCCATCTACCATATTTTCATAATCGAAATATGCAGCAATTGCTAACATAATCCTAACCGACTTAAGCATCGCTATAGGAGAGAATGTCTCATCATAGTCAACTCCTTGAATTTGTCGAAACCCCTTTGCGACAAGTCGAGCCTTATAGATGGTCACATTACCATCAACATCAGTTTTTCTTTTGAAAATCCATTTATTCTCAACGGCCTTTCGATCGTGAGGTAAGTCCACCAAGGTCCAAACCTGGTTCTCGTACATGGATTCCATCTCGGATTTCATGGCTTCTAGCCATTTGTTGGAATCCGGGCTCATCATCGCTTCTTCATATGTCGCAGGGTCATCTATTTCATCAACCATGAAATTCATAACAGGATTACCATACAGTTCAGGAGCTGCACGTGTCCTACTTGACCTGCGAGGTTTGGTAGTGTCCTCTTTCAGAATTTCATGATCAATATTATTAGCTCTCTCTTCATTAGGTGAAGTCAACTCCGAAACAATTTCTGGTGCTGCGCTACTCGCCATTTCATGAAGAGAAGGTTCAATAACCTCTTCGAGTTCTACCTTCCGACTACACACACCTTTCGCGAGAAACTCCTTCTCAAGAAAGGATCCATTCTTGGCAACAAAAACCTTGCCCTCGGATCTGTGATAGAAGGTATACCCAATCGTTTCCTTAGGGTATCATACGAAGACGCATTTTTCCGCTTTGGATTCGAGTTTGTCCGGCTAAAGTTTCTTCACATAAACATCGCATCCCCAAACTTTAAGAAATGACAACTTAGGTTTGTTTCCAAACCATAATTCATACGGTGTCGTTTCAACGGATTTAGATGGTGCCCGATTTAAAGTGAATGCAGCTAATTCTAGTGCATAACCCCAAAATGACAGTGGCAAGTCAGTCAGAGACATCATAGATCGAACCATATCTGGCACACCATTACGTTGTGGTGTTCTGGCAGGCGTGAGTTGTGAAACTATTCCACATGCTTTCATGTGTGTGCTAAACTCGTAACTTAGATACTCACCTCCACGGTCAGACCGAAGAAATTTGATCTTTCTATTACGATGATTTTCCACTTCATTCTGAAATTCCTTGAACTTTTCAAAGGTTTCAGACTTGTGTTTCATCAAATAGATATACCCGTATCTACTCAAATCATCCGTGAAAGTAACAAAATAACGATATCCACCTCGCACCGACACACTCATTGGTCCACACACATCTGTATGTATGATTTCCAATAAATCTGTCGCCCGTTCCATTGAACCGTAAAACGACGTTCTAGTCATCTTACCCATAAGGCATGGCTCACATGTATCAAATGATTCAAAATCAAGTGATTCCAAAAGTCCATCAGAATGGAGTTTCTTCATGCGTTTAACGCCAATATGACCTAGACGGCAGTGCCATATATGCAGATATATCATTATCAAGTTTAATCTTTTTAGCATTAACATTATGAATATGCGTAATATTACTATCGAGATCCAACAGAAATAAACCATTCAACATAGGTGCATGACCATAAAAGGTATCATTCTTATAAATCGAACAACCATTGTTTTCAGATTTAAAGGAATAACCACTTTGCATCAAACACGATCCAGATACAATGTTCATGCTTAGTGCAGGCACCAAATAACAATTATTTAGGTTTATAACTAATCCCGATGACATATGGAGAGGTAGCGTCCCGACGACGATCACATCAACTTTTGATCTATTGCCGACCCGCATCATGACCTCATCCCTTGCTAGGTGTCGCTTGTTCCGCAGCCCCTGAAGCGAGTTACATATATAAGCAACTGATCCCGTATCAAATACCCAGGTGCTACTGCGAGTACTAGTCAAGTACACATCAATAACATGTATATCACATATACCTTTGTTTGCCTTGCCAGCCTTCTTGTCCGCCAAATACTTGGGGCAATTGCGCTTCTAGTGGCTAGTCCCCTTGCAATAGTAACACTCGGTGTCAGACTTAGGGCCAGCTCGGGGTTTCTTTTCAGGTGCGGCAACAGTTTTTCCACCCTTCTTTCCCTTGTGCTTGCCTTTCTTGTCCTTCTTGAAACTGGTGGTCCTATTGATCATCAACACTTGATGTTCTTTCCTAATCTCCACTTCTGCAGTCTTAAGCATTGACAGAAGCTCGGGAAGAGACTTCTTCATGCCTTGCATATTATAGTTCATAATGAAGCTCTTGTAGCTAGGTGGCAGAGATTGGAGAACACGATGTATGCCTAAGTCAATGGGAATCGTTATTCCCAAGGACACAAGCTTATCAGCGTACCTAGACATTTTGAGTACGTGCTCACTAACGGAGCTGTTCTCCTCCATCATGCAGCTAAAGAACTTTTCAGTAGCATTATAACTCTCTACGGCAACATGGGTATCGAAAATCATTTTCAATTCTCCCATGGTATCAAAGGCATTAACATTTTTGAAACGCTTTCGAAGTTTTGGCTCTAGCCCATACAGTATGCCACAATGAACTAAGTTGTGGTCCTCCTGACGAGTCACATAGACATTCTTTTCCTCGTCAGGGGCATCAGGAGCTGGTGGGGGGGCCTAGCAGCGCATCTAGCACATATTGATTTTGTGCAGCAGTGAGGAGAATCCTCAAATTCATAGCCCAGTTGGTGAAGTTGCTACCATTCGCAGCAAGTTTCTCTTTCTCCATGAACACATTGAAATTAAAAGCAGGTGGTGCCATCTACAATAGAATTTGTAAAGTTTATTTAGACTAAGTTTATGATATAGTCAGTTCAACTAATCCAAATTACTAATGAACTCCCACTCAAAAACGACATCCCTCGTGTCCTTTTGGTGATTACATGAACCAAATCCACTACACCAAGTCCGATCATCACGTGAGTTGATGTAGCTTCAAAGGCGAGCATCTATATGGGCATCATATCAACTATATGACTCATGCTTAACCTTTCGGTCCGTGTTCCGAGGCCATGTCTGTACATGCTAGGCTCGCCAAGTAAGAACCTTAGTATTCACGTGTGTAAAACTGTCTTACACCCATTCCTATGAAAGCGTAGATTCGAGTACACCCGATCATCACGTTATGTCTCGAAACATGATCCACAGAACGGTTCATACTCGAGGAAGAACACATTTTTATCTTGATATCTAAATGAGGGATCATCTTACAATGCTACAGAAAGCGCCAAACTAGCAGTATAAGATGCTAACATCTAATGTGTAAAGTGAGATGATATGGTCCATGCATTTGATCTCTATCATTTGCATCGTGGTATGATCTCTATCATTCCTTTGTGTGTAAGGCCAAGGTCTATGGAACTTACACGTTAAATGTGTTGTAAGAGTATCTATGATACATCTACTTACAACAATACCATATCAAGACACTAGCCCAGCAACGATCTAAACTAGACGCCTCTAATTTATCAATTGCAAGTTTAACGTGGCTTAGGGCTTTCGGAGATAGAACCGTTCTTACCTACGAACATGAACCACAACGAGGATAACCAAGTTATTAGCAACTCGTTGTAAATCAGATATTGACTATAGTAGGAGAGACAGGCACCCGCCAGCCACTTATGCAAAACAAGTTGCATGTCAGTCGTGGAACCGGTCTCATGTACGATGACATGTAAGGTTGGTCCGGGCCGCTTCATCCCACTATGCCTCCAATATCCAAAATACATATAAGATGCAATAACATGATCATCATCACCCACATATAAACATATGTGTACTACCCGTGCAAAGCACCTACGCATAGATCAGGCTCTGATACCACTGTTGGGTCCGCAACATAGAAAAACAAAAAAATCCTACGATGAGAACTACACGCCAAGATCTATATACTAGGTACAGAGCAACGAGTGGACATACATCCAACGAGAACTTACCCTCAAAGACAACGAGTTTTGTTAATGAGTAGGAACTCGTGGTTGATGTAGTCGTACACTTGCCGATCTCAAGATCGTGAGGAAGTCCGAGCGCCGCAACTCAGCAGCGCATCTGCACTCGCACACACGTTCAAGCCACCGGACAACCTCCACCTCCTTGCTCCAGTGATCCAGTGGAAGCAACAACTCCTTCCAGACAAAATTCCACCGGGAACATGTATCTCGCTAATCCGAGACCATGGGGGAATAATTCTAGAGGGGGAGAGAGATCCTTCACAAGGAAGTGTGAGGAAGAAGGAGGAAGAGGGGGGCCTTTTATAGGAGGAGGGGGGTGCCCCTCCTCTCCATGGCCGGCGCATGGGGGTGCCCCTTCACCTCCTCCATTCATGTGGTGGTAACCCCTCCACATTAAAATGCCTCTTCACATTCCCTTTTAAAGTCCCCACTTTAAATGCATTAAAATTCTCCAAGTTTAATGCTCCCTCATTTAATAAAACTCTTTTATTAAATTTATTCAGAATTTTGTTAATTACTTTAATTAACAAACATTCACATATAACCCCTTGCAATATTTCAATATCACATGCAGAACCACTTTCTGCAATTTCACCCAAAACAATTTCCGGTTTCTATCGAAATAATTCCTGCGCTTTGCAATTCTTTTGTCTGAAACATATGTGCTTCAAAATGGTGTCCAGTAACTTTTAAGTGTGTTACCCTACGGTTCGCAAATAATGCAGACATGATTGAGACTCATCTCAGATCAATAATCATAAGCGGGACCTAGAGGTCCATACTGACTCCTGCATATTCAACGATGACTTCTGTGATCGTGAGAACCTTTAACACTTGTAATTTAATCCCTTTGTCTCTTGATATAATACATGTCCGAGATTTTATCATCGGTATCCAAATACCTAGTTTGATCTCGTTACCGACATGCACCCTTCTCTCGTTCCCATGATATAACATTCTAGTGATCACATCACTTGCTTGCAAGCTACCTTAATGTGATATCACCGAGAGGGCCCATAGTATATCTATCCATCATCGGGATTGACAAATTCCACTCTTGATCCATGAGCCTCAACAGAACACCTTCGTAGCACTGAACCCATCTTTATAGTCACCCAGTTACGGTGTGACGTTTGATGTTATCAAGATACTCTTCCGGTGTTAGCAATTAACATGATCTCATGGTCTAAGGATAAAGATTACTTTGTATGATGTTATAGCAATATAAACATAATGACTTGATCGTAATGCTATACTTCGGATGAATGTTCATCACATCATTTCACAAATGCTGTGACCTTGTTATTAACAACATCGAATGTCCATGATCAGGAAACCTTGATCATCTTGTTAATCAACAAGCTAGTCTATAAGAGAGGCATAAGTTGGAACCCTTTTTTATTAAACACACATGTATTGATGTTTCCGATCAATACAATTATAGCATGCAAAATATACATCTATCATATATAAGGAATACATAATAACAACTTTATTATTGCCTCTCAAGGCATATTTCCTTCAAGGAGCACTGCTAAGAGTCTCCTTGAGAGGCGTACTATTAGACCCAAATTGTCTCCTATTGCTAAATTTGCTGCTTCTCCCATAAACATTAAAGATAAAGACTATGATTTCTCTCTCGATCTATCTTACATAGCTATTGTTGAGAAAGAACCTTTTGGTGGGACTAAGAATGAAAGTGCGGTAGCACATATGAATGAGCTTTCTACCATGAGTGGCTTGTTTTCTGATGATATTAAGATGCGTACTTACTTTGTTGCTAAGATTTTCCCCTTTTCACTGAAAGGAGAAGCTAAAACTTGGTTTAGTAATTTACCTCCTGGATCTATTGATAGCCCTGATTGCTTGATTAGTACTTTCCTGCATAAATATTTTCCTCCTAGTGCTAGACATGCTATTTTGCAGGAACGTTTTTATTTTAAATAGGGAGAAAAAGAGATATTGCCTGGATCATGGGCAAGGTTTTATGCTTTGATTCATGCACAGGCTGGAAGTCCATTACCTAAGAATGAGCTTCTTGATATATTTTATAATGGACTAACTGAAGAATCTAGGACATACCTAGATAGTTGTGTTGATTGTGTTTTCAGGAATAGGACTCCCAAGGAAGGTGAGGAATTAATGGCTAAAATAAGCAAGAATTATGAAGATTGGAATCCTCCGAAACCAGCTATACCTGAAGTAATTATACCTGAACCAACTATACCGATACCTATTCCAACATCAAAGAAGAGGGGAGTTATTGAATTAAATGATGAAGTGATGAAGCAAGCTAAGAAATGTCTTAAGGAAAAGGGAATTAAAGCTGTGGATGTCAAGAATTTACCTCCTATAGAAGATTATGTAATCCTATTCCCTACTCATCCACTATTGAGGTACACTCTCTCCAAGACTTTGATGAAGGTGATATCCCTTACTCTAAACCTCCTGATCAATGCTTAGAAGAATTTGATATTTTCATTGCTAAGCATGATAATTTCAATAAAAGGGTGCAAAATCATCTAATGGAAAACACTAGAGCTATTGTTGAGCTAAAAGATATTGTGGAAACAACCTCTAATGATGTTAAAATGATTGTTAAACACTTTCAAATGGTTCAAACTCAAATAGATCAACTCATTAAAGTGCAAAAAGACTTGCTAGTTAATGCTACTAAAGAAAAACATGCTTATGAAATTAGAACTAGAAGTGGTGCTGCTACCCAGGATCCTCTATATCCTGAGGGGCAACCCAAAAGAATTGAGACGGATTCTCAACAAGCTGAAAATAGTGGCTCTACTCATAAGAAAAGGAAAAAGAAACATAAAACTATTGTAGAACCCACTGAACCTGCTATAGATCCTAATAGTATATTTGTCTCTAATGCTAAAACTGAAAGTGCTAATGAAGAAAATGAAGCTCCAAACGAAGAAAAACTTGAAGAAGAGCCTGAAAAGCACACTAAGAATACTAAATACACGAAATAAGATTTTATTACTAGGAAACATGGTAGCGAAAGAGAGCCTTGGGTCCAAAAACCTATGCCGTTCCCTGATAAGAAACACAAGTCAAAGGAAGATGAACACTATAATAAGTTTTGTGAGTGGATGAAACCTTTATTCCTACAAATTCCTTTGACTGATGCTATTAAATTGCTTCCTTACTCAAAGTATATGAAGGATATTGTCTCGAATAAAAGGAAGATCCCTAATGAAGAAATTTCTACTTTGCTTGCTAATTATTCCTTTAATGGTAAGGTTCTAAAGAAACTTGGAGACCTAGGAATTCCATTTATCCCTTGCTCTATTAAGAATAGTTATGTTAGAACTGCTTTATGTGATTTGGGAGCTGGAGTTAGTGTTATGCCTTTCTCTCTCTATAAGAGACTTCAACTAGAAAAATTAATACCAACTGATATATCTTTGCAAATGGCTGATAAATCTTCCACTATTCATGTTGGTATATGTGAGGATGTACCTGTTCAAGTGGCTCGTAATTGCTTGATATTAACTGATTCTGTTGTGCTTGAAATGCCTGAAGACGATAATATGTCTATTGTTCTTGGGAGACCTTATCTTAATACTGCAGGGGTTGTTATTAATTGTAATCAAGGAAGGGTGACCTTTAATGTTAATGACAAGGAACATACTGTCTATTTCCCTAAGAATATTGAAAGGACTTATGGTTTGAATTCAATTGAACATGTTGAGGGCATTCAAGTTGGAGAGATATATTGTCCCATACTAAGAGAAAAATTTGAAACTATTATGATTGGGACCATTGCTATCAAGGTTGAGGTAACATAATCATTAGTGGAATACAAAGTTTTGTCTCATATGAATTTTTTTTGGTAACAAGACCTGATCAACCTTGTTAACAAAAGGATTTCATTGAACAAAACAATGTTTTCACCATGATTATCTCTGCTTACTTCTATTCTATCCTTTTAGTTTTTGTTTCGTTTAGTTTTCTTCTCTGTTGTTAGTTGCTTGCATGTTAGAGTGTCTTAGAACTTCTGTAGTTCTAGCCTTGTTTTGTCATTGCATCATTCTAGAAAATCTTTTTCTATCAGAAAATCATTCATCTATACCTGAAAAATGCCCAAAAATAAAGTGTCTTGAAAAATTCCAAAAAATTCATATTAAATTTTTACATGAAAAAAGGGGCAGAGGAGTACCTGGAGTGACCCGGGGGGCCACCAGGCAGGCTCACCACCTGGTGGCGCGACCTGCCCAGGGTGGCGCCATGCCATGGTGTGGGCCACCCCTGGCCCTCCACTCACTCTCTCACTTGCCACTTTCTTCTCTCTCCCGAGCAAACGCTAGTTCATTGCTCAAAATTTGCGTTCTTGCTGTGCTTGCCCTCGATTTTTCGATCTCCTTGATCAGCCCATCTTTGCTACTGAAATTTGGCGCATTTGTTCTCCGGTATGTGACTCCTCTGCTCGTCCAAGTAGATTTGTGTTTAGTGGATTGTATCTTGAGTATTTTGCTGCTGTAGGTGACACGTTATGAGAGCTTGTAAGCGTGTTTGATTCTTAGAGATATAGTTTTGATGCATGTTTAGGCCTCTTACAAGTCCCTATGAGTAGTGCCCTTCATTATATTCACTTTACAATCACTTGTTTAATACGTGTTTAAATTTTAGAATATCAAGCATGAACAACCATACTTTTGGAGAGATATTTGAGAGGAATGCACCTAGGAGGTCAAGGCCCTCAAGATCAGCCTCTCAGTTCAGGCCATCATACAACGAAGAACTCATTGCACCTCGTATTGGTAATGAAGGAGATGATGGGGATGCTCACCCATCCACTTTTCCTTGTTTTACTTTCTTACAAGCTGTAGGGATTCTTGATGATTTCTTGCTGCTGATTCAAAGGGTTGGTTTGACCTCATATATGCAAGATGAGAGTGAGAAATACGCTATGCTCACCAAGACTTTTGTTGAGAGTTTTGTGTTTACTAACACGCCCTATCAATCAACTATCTCTTTCAAAATTTATTACCTGCCCTTCACCATGTCATTGGAAAGATTTTGCAGTGTTGAAGGTGTAAGCATGACAGGGACCGTGAAAAAGATTGAAGGGCGACCCGCTGATTTGCTGGAACTTTACCGAGGGGTGACCAATGATGATGATCGCGTGGCTCGGCGCGGAAAGGTAAGAAACATCCAACTCCCTGCTCTTAGATACTTTGCATATTATCTAGCTACTAGCATTCTTGGTAGGGAGAATACGAGTAATATCTCCAACTATCATTTATCCTTCCTTGCTGCTGCGCTTAACAATGACACTTGGTACAACCTTGGCTCGCTTATTGCTCGCCGCCTAGCTGCTAGGGGGCCTATCTATGGGGGCATCATTGCCTCACGTATGGTCAATGCATTAGGGCTTTCAGTGGACCCCAATGATACTATATTGGCACCACAAAGGCTTGACCTTGTTGCTATGAAAACTCATCACTTTGTCACTTCTGATTCTGATTTGGACAGTCTAGTATATAGGATGCTGTTTACTGACGGGGATGAGAGGGAGATCCCTTTGTTGCAGTCTACTTTGTTTAGTGTTCACAGGAGACTGTGGTCACGCTCCAAGGAGGAGGTGGACGAGGAGCTCCGCTTGTTGGTTTTCCACGGGCAACACCAGGAGGATGTGCCCTCCTACAATTACTCGGTGCACTACGGAGGGACGTACTCGAGCTTGCACCAGGACGAGGGTACCTCCTCATCATACCACAGTGACACTTCATCCTGGCCAGCTTGGGATTGACACCCACTTAGGCCAAAATCCTAAGCTTGGGGGGAGGTACGCTGACATCGCACTCATCTCCATATCATTTTGCGTCGGTACTTTGTATATTCATGTTTTGTTCTCTTTTTAGTTTTCGTTATTTCTTTGTTTTTGCTTTCTAAAACACAAAAAGACCAAAAACATTGTTGTTGTTTCTCTTTGGTTTTGCTTCTTTTTGCCTTGGTTTATTTTTACTTTTTTTGCTTTGTTTGAACTATTCGAAAAACCCAAAAATATTTTGCTTTGCTTGTTCTTCCTTTTTGGTTCTTGCTTTAAAAAAATTGAAAACACCAAAAATATTTGTTGTTCTTCTTTGGTTTTGTGAGTTTGTTGCAGGTATCAGCAGTCCTCAGTGGGATTTGGTTTCATATTGTTATTCAGGCCACACAAGTGGAGAGCAATAATGAGGATTAATGACAACTTGAGGTGTGGTAAGAGGCTGGTAACGAACTCTGTTTGTTTCAATTTTTGTACATATACTCATCATTGTGTGCATGCTTAGTCTGTTCGTATAGGGTGTATGTTATTTATGGATGCTTAGTAGTTCTTGCTTTCAAATGATTAGTTCCAGCTTGCTAATAGTTTGTAGCATGTCTTATGAATGTTTGCTTGCATTACTCTATTCATAACTTGGTATGACACCGTGGTATCCTCCTTTGAATGTTTCATTTGAATTGACTTGGAACATGCTCACGCATGCATATGGCTGAAATAATCAGTTAAGCCTCGATGAATTATTTTGCCTTGAGGGTCTTGAATCACTTTCATGCCATGATTAGTCTTGTTTTGTTGCAAGCATGATTATTACAGCGATTGCTCTCTCGTTTGTCGCTCCCTTACTATTGCTAGCCTTCACCTTCACTGAGTATGTTTTACTCATGTTTCCAACTCCCTAAAATCAAATATTGCCAAAGTGTCCACCATACCTACGTATTAGCATCATTTGCTATTTCCATGCATATTCAATATGCCTTGTTTTCTTCCGAATAAAATGTTTGCTTGTTATGAGAAAGTTAGTTAGTAAAGTTCTCACGAACTTGATGGCACACTTTATTTCCTGCATTTAATAAACCTGAACCATTGTGATAGTCCATGAAAGTTATATGCTTGCAAATTATAGGTTGGGGATTAGCAGAACCGTGTTGTCACGGGGAACGCTTTCAACACTTGTAAATATATACCCAGTTGATACCATGCTCTTTTGTTTGCGGATGTCGTCGGTGTGAAATAAAAGGGGAGCTTGTAAGTCCATGGAGTTATGTATGTGTGTTAGAGAAACGCCTGGGCCGTCGGTCTAATCCATGCCGTCATGGTGGAAACCTGCAGCGTAACCATAATGATATCTATGAAGCATTCTTCTTATAAAAAAAGAGAGATAGCTATTGAGAAAAAAAGAGGTATGTGAAAAGAGGAAAGATAGAAACAAGCACCATTTTCTCATGGTAAATAAGAAGATTGCTGAGATACTCATTGTCTACTTGCCTTGTCATTTTGATATGGGGATTCTTCCGTATCATCATGCAAGGGGTACCCCGTTGGCGGTTCTCTATGATACATATGTATTTACGATGACAAGAACTTACCGGTAACTAAAGTTGAGTAGCATGAGGAGCGTCCCTCGTACTCAAGGGACATGGGATTTCCAGTTTATAGTCTGTCAAGCATATAACTCAGATTGGACCTCACTTTTACCTTAACCATATTAAAGATGCTTATGATAGGGGCAATGAGAGCTCAAAGCTAATGAGTACCATACTTTCAACATTTTGAAGCCTTTCAAACTATTCAAAACCTTTTCATTTCTTTGTTGAGTCTCCACCTATTCTATGAGCACCTTCTTGAGAGCATAGTTGTCATTCTTAGTGTAATATGCTTGTCTCAAAACTTGATTATTTGTGTTATGACTTTGATGCTTATATTTTTGATATCTTTACTTCTAGTCTTCACCTAAACTTCAGAGGTGCCTTGGCATTCATAATCAAAGGCAAGCGAGATACCACTCTATCATACCTTGTTATGAGCATTGTAATGTTGCTTATGTTTCATGCTACTTATTATTTTGAAGTTGGAATCTCTTCATAGCTTGCATTGCCTATTAAGTAAACTTAGTTGCATACTCTTTATTATGAATTGTCTAAGTAGTTGATCACATGCTGAGAATATATACATCATATGAAGCAAATCTGTTCGTGAAAGTTCTTTTATCGCACTTAGTTTTCAACTGAATTGCTTGAGGACTCTAAAGAAGGCTTTAACTACAGCCCCTATCGTTCAACCACCTGATTGGAGCTTACCCTTTGAAATAATGTGTGATGCTAGTGATTTTGCTGTAGGCGCAATCCTTGGGTAACGAATTGTTAAAAAGTTAAATGTTATCCATTATGCTAGTAAGACTCTTGATGCTGCTCAAAGGAATTATGCTACTACTAAAAAAGAATTCCTAGCCGTCGTCTTTGCTTGTGATAAGTTTAGACCTTATATTGTAGACTCAAAAGTTACCATTCATACTGATCATGCTGCTATTAAGTACCTTATGACGAAGAAAGATGCTAAGCCTAGGCTTATTAGGTGGGTGCTACTCTTACAGGAGTTTGACCTACATATTGTAGACAGGAAAGGTGCTGAAAATCTGATACGTCCAAAACGTATCTACTTTTCCGAACACTTTTGCTATTATTTATCCTCTAAACTTGTGTGATTTGGATGCAACTAACACGGACTGACGCTGTTTTCAGCAGAATTGCCTTGGTGTCTAGTTTTTGTGCAGAAAATCAACTACTAGGAAAAATCTCGGAAAATATGCCAAAAATCCTATTTCACCAGAAGACTCCCGGAGCCAGAATACGAGACGGAGGAGGGATGGGCCCAGGCCACACCACCTGGCCGCGCGGGCTAGCCCAGGCCGCGCCAGGGGGTGGTCTGGCCACCCCAGACACCCCCTCGGTCTCCCTCTTCGCCTATAAGAAGCCTTCTGACCTAAAAACTCAGGGGGTTTCGATGTTTTTCTAGAAGGAGTTCCGCTCCGCCGCCACCACCAGATTCCACGAAACAGCACTAGAAACTCCGTTCTGGCACCCTGCCAGGACGAGGAATTGGAGGAGATCATCGCCATCATCGTCACCATCGCTTCTCCATCGACCATCCATGTTTCCCCCATCTATGAGTGAGTGATCCCCCGCTGTAGGCTATGGGGATGGTAGGGATTGGATGAGATCATTCATGTAATGGCATCAAATTGTTAAGGCATGGTGCCTAGTATCTTCTATTAGTGCTCTATGACTTTGTTGTGACTTGTTATGCTTAATGCTTGTCACTAGGGTCTGAGTGCCATGATTTCAGATCTGAACATGTTATTGATTCATTATGATAGTATTGTTTATGGTTTTACCTGCAAGTTGTATACACACGTTGTTGTCCGGAACCAATGGCTCCGAAGTGACAGAAATCGGGATAACCGGAGGGAATGGCTTTGATGTGAGGATCACATGTGTCCATGGAGTGTTAATGCATTGCTCCGGTGCTCTATCAAAAGGAGCACCTTAATTGCTAGTAGTTCCCTTGAGGCCCCGCTGCAAACGGGCTGGCAGGACAAAAGATGTTGTGCAAGTTCTCATTGCGAGCATGTATGACTATATATGGAACACATGCCTAGGATTATCTAGTACTTGGATGATTTATCTTATTTATCTGCAATTGCCCTATGTTCTTATTGCTATGTGAATTGTCTTGTCCATGCAACGCCCATCCATCCATCCATATGCCTACCGCACTCGAATCGTACTGTTTACTGCTATTGTTACTGCTGTCTTTACTTTACTACCGCTGTTACTTTACTATTCCTACTACAAAACTGTTGCTACTGATAAACTGCTGTGAGCAAGATTGTTTCCAGGTGTAGCTGAATTGACAACTTAGTTATTAAGGCTTATAAATATTCTTTGGCTCCCCTTGTATCGAATCAATAAATTGGGTTTCACTTCCCTCGAAAATACTGCGATACACCCCCTATACTTGTGGGTCATCAAAATCCCGTAGCTGATAATTTATCTCGATTGGAAAACATCTCTTTTGATCCTATGCCTGTTAATGATAGTTTCCGAAATGAACAGTTGGCTGCAGTAGGGGTAAGCTCGCGAGGGAGCCCTTGGTATGTCGATTATGCTAACTTTATTGTCTCCAAGTATTTGCCTCCAACTTTCATAGCTCAGCAAAGAAGGAAGTTCTTTTACGATTTGAGGCATTATTTTTGGGATGACCCACATTTATATAAAGAAGGAGTGAATGGTATTATGCGAAGATGTGTTCCAGAATATGAACAAAAGGAGACATTGCGGAAATGTCATGGTAGTGCCTATGGAGGACATCATGCAGGAGATAGAACTGCGCAAAAGGTGCTAGAATCAGGTTTCTACTAGCCTAACCTTTTTAAAGATGCAAGAATTTTTTTATCTTGTGATGTGTGTCTGCGTGTGGGTAATATTTCTAGATGCAATGAAGTGCCTATGAACTACTCTCTAGTTATTGAACCCTTTGATTGCTGGGGTTTTGACTTTATGGGTCCTTTTCCTCCCTTGAAAGGTTATACTCATATTCTTGTTGCCGTTGATTATGTCACTAAGTGGGTAGAAGCTATACCTACGAAGAGTGCTGATGGGGAGACCTCTCTAAAAATGCTTAAGGATGTTATCTTTCCTAGGTTTGGAGTGCCTAGGTATCTCATGACTGATGGAGGTTCTCATTTCATTCATGGTGGTTTTAGAAAGAACCTTGCTAAATATGATGCTAATCATAGAATCGCTTCATCTTATCATCCCCAAACTAGTGGGCAAGTAGAGTTATCAAATAGAGAAATTAAATCCATCTTGCAAAAGACTGTTAATAGATCTAGAAAAAATTGGGCTAAAAAGTTGAACGATGCTTTATGGGCTTATAGGACTGCCTATAAAAACCCTATGGGGATGTATCCTTATAAAATGGTTTATGGGAAAGCTTGTCACCTACCTTTAGAATTAGAACACAAAGCTTATTGGGCAGTTAAAGAACTTAATAGAGATTGTATGCTTGCTGGTGAAAAAAGATTATTTGACTTAAGTTCTTTGGATGAATGGAGGAGTGAAGCATATGAGAATGCTAGGCTTTTTAAGGAAAAAGTTAAAAGATGGCATGACAAGCGAATACTTAAGAGAGAATTCCATGTCGGTGAGAAAGTTCTATTGTATAGGTCTCGTCTTGGATTTTTTGCAGGGAAATTACTGTCAAAATGGGAAGGACCTTTCGTTATTGAAGAAGTGTACCGTTCAGGAGTAATAAAAATTTCTTCTTTAAAAGATAACACTACACAAGTGGTGAATGGGCACCGACTCAAGCACTATATTGCTGGAGATTCTTACAATGAAGATGTTGATGCTTTTCAAGTGGTAACTCTGGAAATTTTTATCAAAGACCAAATTCAGAGACCTACAGAGTCCGTTTTCGAATAGGTAACAACTTTGGTAAGAAAAGTTCCGCGAAAATTCTGTGCAATTATACTTTTGCAGTTTTTATCCAACAAGGAAAGTACGAAGCGAAAGACGGACGGAAACGGAGCCAGGGTGGCTCACACCACCCACTAGCGCAGCCCCCTGGCCGCGCCAGCAGGTGGTGTGGCCACCTCGGCCTCCGTCTCCGACCCGTTTTCTCCTAGTACCTTCCTTTTGTTGTGAAACTTCGTAATATATAATCCCCCGGATCCCCTGAGGTTCGTATATCGTGTTCTCGTCGTGTTTTCGTTTTGATCTGTTTCTAACGGGTAGAGTCCTAGATTTGGAGCCACAATGTCTTCCTCTGGATCAGCCAAGGAAGATTCCTCTACGGATATCATTAACCCATACATGAGAGAGTTGAAGATTCATCCCAAGGAGTTGTTGCTTGAAGATGGGGAGGTACGGATAAAGGAGGTTCAAGGCCCTAAAGGTTAAGGAAGTCTGGAGGACAGGATGGAAGCACTGGAGC
Organism: Avena eriantha; assembly: GCA_910589775.1. Taxonomy (NCBI): domain Eukaryota; kingdom Viridiplantae; phylum Streptophyta; class Magnoliopsida; order Poales; family Poaceae; genus Avena; species Avena eriantha. The sequence continues at coordinate 371,267,607 of OU342745.1, forward strand.
AAGAAGTCTTTAGGTACAAGAAGATGGCAGAACGCGAAGTGGATATCATGCATAAGATTTGTTCTGAACTCATCGCCGAACACCAAAAGGAGACTGCTGAGCTCAAGGATGAAGTCCTCTCACTCCGCCAAACAACCAACCAACTGCAAGCACAACTCTACGACGTTCAAAATCAAAACTGTGAGTACGAGGTTAGGTTTAAATGCATAAGTGTTGCTGCAAGTTTTAGGATGCTAGAGACCACGATGTCCTTTGCTGATGGGGAGCCCTTACCCTGGAAGTCGGACAATGACGAGAGAATACCACCACCAACGAAGAAGTTATTCATCACCAGGTTTTGGCATCCCCTTGGTTTGTTCCAAGCTTGGGGGAGTGTCGCGGTATCACATCACCATCTTCTATCTTTTTACCCTTTTTAGTAGAGTCATATCATGAATATAGAAGTTATCATGTAGGATGGTTTGCATTATGGAAGTGTCCCCTCTCTCGTTAGATATGTATCCCTTGGTGTGATTTGCCATTATGGAATATTAATGAGAAGTTCTATCATTTACTCTTTTGCATATCTTATTTTAGTTTTCAATTCATTGTTATATGATTCAACTTGCCATTAGTATTGGTCTCACTTTGTGATCATTGAGTTAATTTAGTTGGTTTTGGCAAACCTGGCTTGGTCAGTAGAGACACTATTTTGAGAATTGAATGAAAAAGATAAAAGTACTCTTAAAGATATAATTTCATCATCTTTCTTTCTTGATTTGGTCGTAAGTTTAGTATTCTCTATCTAAGATCTTTTGTGCTTCCAAGGAAGATTGCATGTTTGTTTTTATCACTTGTATGTTTGTTTGTTTCCTTCAACTCTTATTCTTGATATCCAGCCTTGCTAAGCAAAAAACCTGTACTAAGAGGGAATGCTTCTCGTGCATCAAATCCTTAAACCAAAACCTATGCCATTTGTGTCCACCATACCTACCTATTAGCATTATTGCTATTCCAAGTAAATTCATGTTTTTATCTACCTTCCAAATTAAACTTGTTATGTGAAAATTAGTGATTAAAGCTCTCACCAACTTGATGGCACACTTTACTTTCTTGCATCTAATAAACTTGAACCATTGTGTCCATCTTTGTTGCGTATATGCTTGCGCTTTATAAGTTGAAGTTAGTAGAACCATGTATCATGGGGAACGCTTTCAACATTGCATTGGTACTTTGTATCTAGTTGATATCACGTTCTTTTGCTTATGGATCCCGACGGTGTGAAATAAAAGGGGAACTTGTAAGATCATGGAGTTTGTATGTGTGTTAGAGAAACGCCTGGGCCGCTAGCCTAAGCCATGCCTAATCATGGTGGAAACTTGCAGCATAACCATAATGAGCATTCTATGAAGCATCCTCAATAAAAACCTATGCAAATAGCAAATAAAAGGATCTCTGAGATGCTCATTGTCTGCTTGCCTTGTCATTTTGATTATGGGATAGCTCCTGTATCATGTGCAAGGGGTACCCCATTGGCGGTTCTCTATGATACATATGCACTTACAATGAAAAGAGCTTACTTGTGACTGAAGTTGAGTAGCATGAGGTTTGGTCTTCGTAAGTAAGGGGCATGAGACTTCAATTTATAACTTGTCAAGAATATCCTCTTAGTTGTGTCACTTTAACCTTAATCACCTAAATATGCCTATGATAGGGGCAATGAGAGCTGAAAGCTAATAAGTACCATAATTTTTGGAAGATCTTTATGAAACTTGAAATCCCTACTTCCCTTTGCGAAGGCCCCTTTTCTTTTACCTTTTTAGTTGAGTTAGTAAACCTATTCCCTTCTACCTCAGCAAGTATTTTGAGTTGTTGTGTTTCATTCATTCTTATGGTGATTTATTCAATCATGTCTACTATGTTCCTTGTTTTGCACATTTTCTCTTATCTTAGTGTTTACTTCTTTGAAAGCTATCATTGAAAATCAGTTATTTGTGAACTCCAGCAAATTATCAACTATTCTTCGACCAAGTGCTAAGTTTGCTATTACCAATTATGATTTACTTTATGTATCTTTATTTGTGTTTCCTTTACCTATTGCAAGTTAAGTTATATAATGGTGAGTTGTCTGCTATTATGATATATGTTTTGATGAATGTGATGCTTCTTGTCTGTATTCTTTTATCGACTCTTCACTCCATAAACCTGAGGTCATGTTTATTGAGCTCAGTTTCGCTTGGGGAGAAGCGAAGTCTAAGCTTGGGGGGAGTTGATACGTCCATTTTGCATCACTATTCTATATCATAATTTACTGTTATTCATTGATATATTTCATATTAAGAGATGATACTTATGTAATTTCATTTGTTTATGCATGGTTGATGACTTTTGGAGCATGGACCGCTGCAATCAGGATACCATCAAGCTGGACTTCATCGGGATCATCATCATCATCACCACCATCATCATCATTAGCACCATCATCACCACCTCCATACCGCTGTAACAATTGGGTTGAATCTTGCATAGTTCTTAGGGAAAACTTTCCCGGTGTTGATTACTCCTTGTAGTTGATGCTATTGAGTGGAACCATTGAATTATTGTTTATGTTCAGATTGTTATACATCATTATTCCATATCTGATCATGATCCATATGATGTCTTGTGAGTAGTTAGTTTTGTTCTTGAGGACATGGGAGAAGTCATGTTGTTAGTAGTGGAATTGTGTTGAGAACGATTCAATGGTTTTATATTTAAATTGTGGTGTACTTCTTCTAGTGGTGTCATGTGAACGTCGACTACATGACACTTAACCTATATGGGCCTAGGGGAATGCATTGTGTATTTGGCTACTAATCGTAGGGGTTGCCGGACTGACAGAAACCTGAACCCCCGTTAGGAAACCATTGCACAAGGGACGTCAGGGTCTTAGAGTTTAAAGCTATGGTTAGGTTTCTACCTTAATTACTTTCTTGTACCTACAGATGCTTGCAAGCGGTATAATCACAAGTATGTATTAGTCCTAGGAAGGTCGGTACATTAGCACAGGTTCACCCACACAACACTTAGCAAACTAAAGAAGATTAATCAACTATATGAAGCTAAAGCACTTGACGGAATTCCCATGTGTCCTCGAGAACGTTTGGTCATCTTAAGTAATACAACTGGCTTGTCCTTTGCTGAATAAAGGATTGGGCCACTTGCTGCATTTATTCTTATTGTCTTTTATTTACTCGCACTTTATTTACTTGGATTACCCAAAACCCCTAAAAATCCGTTTGCTAAGTATTTACAGATTATTCCTGCTCCAAGCCACTAGCCAGCACCTTCTGCTCCTCGTTGGGTTCGACACTCTTACTTATCGAAAATACTGCGATACACCCCTTATACTGGTGGGTCATCAATCACCATTGGATCCAACGCACTAGAAACCACACCCAGTTCGGTAATGAACTCCTTCATCCAAACTGCTTCATGTGCTGCTTCTAAAGCAGCAATATATTCCGCCTCCGTTGTTGACCTTGTTACCATGGGTTGTTTGGAGCTCCTCCAACTAACTGCTGCTCCGTTCATGAGAAATACGTATCCGGATTGAGACTTAGATTCATCCGGATCAGTGTCAAAGCTAGCATCGACATAACAATTAGCGACCAGCTCTTCTTCACCTCCGTATACAAGAAAATTTTCCTTAGTTCTTCTCAAGTACTTAATGATATTCTTGACCGCTATCGAAGTGTTCCACACCTAGATCAGATTGGTACCTACTAGTCAAACTAATAGCATGTGCCACATCCAGTCTTGTACATAGCATGGCGTACATTATAGAGCCTATGGCTGAAGCATAGGGGATCTTATCCATTATCTCTCTTTCTTCCACCATAGCCGGACTTTGAGTCTTACTCAATGTCTTGCCTTGCAACATTTGTAAGAACCCCTTCTCACTTTCATCCATTTTAAACTTCTTTAAAATATTATCAAGGTATGTACTTTGCGATAGCCCTATTAGGCGTCTAGATCTATCTCTATAGATCTTTATGCCTAATATATATGAAGCTTCACCAAGGTCTTTCATAGAAAATTTGTTGTTTAGATAACTTTTAACACTGTTTAAAATATCTATATCATTTCCAATCAATAATATGTCATCCACATATAATATCAGAAATGCCACATTGCTCACACTCACTTTCTTGTAAATACAAGCCTCTCCATAAGTTTGGACAAATCCAAACTCTTTGATCACCTCATAATCCTAACTGACTTTAGCATCACTACGGGAGAGAATGTGTCATCGTAGTTAAGTCCTTGAATTTGTCAAAACCCTTTTGTGACAAGTCGAGCTTTATAGATGCTTACATTACCATCAACATCCGTTTTTCTTTTGAAAATCCATTTATTTTCAACAGCCTTTCGATCGTGAGGTAAGTCCACCAAGGTCCAAACCTGGTTTTCGTACATGGATTCCATCTCGGATTTCATGGATTCTAGCCATTTGTTGGAATCCGGGCTCATCATCGCTTCTTCATACGTCGTAGGGTCATCCATTTCATCAACCATGAAATTCACAACATGATTCCCGTATAGTTCAGGAGTTGCACGTTTCCTGCTAGACCTGCGAGGTTCGGTAGTGTCCTCTTTCAGAGTTTCATGATCATTATCATTAGTTCCTTCTTCATTTGGTGAAGTGAACTTCGGAATGACATCCAGTGCTACGCTACTCGCCATTCCATGAAGAGAAGGTTCAATAACCTCTTCGAGTTCTACCTTTCGAGTACTCACACCTTTCGCGAGAAATTCTTTGTCTAGAAAGGATCCATTCTTGGCAACAAAAACTTTGCCTTCGGATCTGTGATAGAAGGAATACCCAATTGTTTCTTTAGGGTATCCTATGAAGACGCATTTTTCCGCTTTGGGTTCGAGTTTATCCGGTTGAAGTTTCTTCACATAAACATCGCATCCCCAAACTTTAAGAAATGACAACTTAGGTTAGTTTCCAAACCATAATTCATACGGTCGCTTCAACAGATTTAGACGGTGCCCGATTTAAAGTGAATACAGTGGTTTCCAGTGCATAACCCCAAAATGATAGTGGCAAGTCAGTTAGAGACATCATAGATCGAACCATATCCAATAGAGTATGATTACGATGTTCCGACACACCACTACGTTGTGGTGTTCTGGAAGGCGTGAGTTGTGAAACTATTCCACACTCTTTCATGTGTGTGCTAAACTCGTAACTTAGATACTCACCTCCACGATCGGCCCGCATAAATTTGATCTTTCTATTATGATGATTTTCCACTTCATTCTGAAATTCTTTGAACTTTTCAAAGGTTCCAGATTTGTGTTTCATCAAATAGATATACCCATATCTACTCAAATCATCCGTGAAAGTAATTAAATAACGATATCCACCTCGTGCCGACACACTCATTGGACGGCATACTTCAGTATGTATGATTTACAATAAATCTGTCGCTCGTTCCATTGAACCGGAAAACGGTGTTCTAGTCATCTTTCCCATAAGGCATGGCTCACATTTATCAAATGATTCAAAATCAAGTGATTCCAAAAGTCCATCAGAATGGAATTTCTTCATGCGTTTAACGCCAATATGACCTAGATGGTAGTGCCACATATATGTAGATATACCATCATTAAGTTTAATCCTTTTAGCATCAACATTATGAATGTGCCTATGAGTACTATCAAGATTCAATAGAAATAAACCATTCATCACGGGTGCATGACCATAAAAGATATTATCCATATAAATCGAACAACCATTGTTTTTGGATTTAAACGAATAAACACATTGCATCAAACAAGATCCAGATATAATGTTCATGCTCAGTGCAGGCACCAATAACAATTATTTTAGGTTTATAACTAATCCCGATGGTAGGTGGAGAGGTAGTGTTCCGACAGAGATCACATCAACTCTTGATCCATTGCCGACACGCTTCTCGACCTCCCCCCTTGCCAGCGGTCGCTTGTTCCGCATCCCCTGATTTGAGTTACATATGTTAGCAATCGATCTGGTATCAAATACCCAGGTGCTACTGCGAGTACTAGTCAAGTACATATTAATAACATGTATATCATATATACCTTTGTTTGCCTTGCCGGCTTTCTTGTCCGCCAAAAACTTGGGGCAGTTGTGCTTCCAATGTCCAGTCCCCTTACAATAGTAGCACTCAGTATCATACTTAGGGCCAGCCCGGGATTTCTTTTCAGGCGCAACAACAGATTTGCCGCCCTTCTTTCCCTTCTGTTTACCCTTCTTGTCTTTCTTGAAACCGGTGGTTCTGTTGACCATCAACACTTGATGTTCTTTCCTAATCTCTACTTCTGCAGTTTTAAGCATTGACATAAGCTCGGGGAGAGTCTTCTTCATGCCCTGCATGTTATAGTTCATCACGAAGCTCTTGTAGCTAGGTGGCAGAGATTGGAGAACACAATGTATGCCTAAGTCAATGGGAATCATTATTCCCAAGGACACAAGCTTATCGGCGTACCCAGACATTTTGAGTACATGCTCACTTACGAAGCTGTTCTCTTCCATCATGTAGCTAAAGACCTTTTCTAAAGCATTATAACTCTCTACAACAGCATGGGTATCGAAAATCATTTTCAATTCACCCATGGTATCAAAGGCATTGCCATTTTCGAAACGCTTTCGAAGTTCTGGCTCTAGCCCATACAGTATGCCGCAATGAACTAAGTTGTGGTCCTCCTGACGAGTCACATAGACATTCTTTTCCTCGTCAGGGGCATCAGGAGCTAGCGGGGGGCCTAGCGTTGCTTCTAGCACATATTGCTTTTGTGCAGTAGAGAGGAGAATCCTCAAATTCATAGCCCAATTGGTGAAGTTGCTACCACTCGCAGTAAGTTTGTCTTTCTCCATGAACACATTGAAATTAAAAGTAGGTGGTGCCATCTACAACAGAATTTATAAATTTTATTTAGACTAAATTTATGATAGATTGAGTTCAATTAAACTCCCACTCAAAAACAACATCCCTCGTGTATTTTTGGTGATTACATGAACCAAATCCACTACACCAAGTCCGATCATCACGTGAGTCGGTGTAGCTTCAAAGGCAAGCATCTATATGGGCATCATATCAACTATATGACTCATGCTTAACCTTTCGGTCCATGTTCCGAGTCCATCTTTGTACATGCTAGGCTCGCCAAGTAAGAACCTTAGTACTCGCGTGTGTAAAACTGTCTTACACCCGAAATATGATCGTGGATTCAAGTACACCCGATCATCACGTGATGTCTTGAAGCGGCAAAACATAAACGGTGCATACTTAAGGAAGAACACATTTTTATCTTGATATTTAAATGACGGATCATCTTACAACGCTCGCAATATAAGATACAAACATCATATGTGTAAAGTGAAATGATATGGTTCTTGCATTTGATCGCTATCATATGCATTGTGGTATGATCTCTATCATTCCTTTGTGTGTAAGGCCAAGGTCTATGGACCTTACACATTATGTGTGTTGTAAGAGTATCAACTATACATCAACTCACAACATTACCATATCATGACACAAGCCCAGCAACGATCTAAACTAGACGCCTCTAATTTATCAATTGCCAGTTTTACGTGGCTTAGGGCTTTCGAAGATAGAACCATTCTTACCTACGAACATGGAACTACAACGATGATAACCAAATTATTAGCAACTCATTGTAAATCAGATATTGACTATAGTAGGAGAGACAGACACCCGCCAGCCACTTATGGAAAACTAGTTGCATGTCAGTCGTAGAACCGGTCTCATGTGTGATGACATGTAAGGTTGGTCCGGGCCGCTTCATCCCACTATGCCACCAATATTCAAAGTACATATAAGAAGCAATAACATGGTCATCACCGCCCACATACTCTTATGTGTTCTACTTGTGCAAAGCACCTATGCATAGATCAGGCCATGATACCACTTAAGGGTTCAGAGCATAGAAAACAAAAAATTCCTACGATGTGAACTATACGCCAAGAACTATCTACTAGATACAAGCAATGGGTGGATATACATCCATGGCGAACTTACCCGTGAAGACAACAAAGTTTTGTTAACGAGTAGGAACTCATGGATGATGTAGTCGTACGCTTGCCGATCTCAAGATCGTGTGGAAGTCCTAGCGCTGCAAACCAGCAGCGCATCCGCACTCGCACACACGTTTTGTCCACCGAACAACCTCCACCTCCTCGCTCCAGTGATGCAGCGAAAGCAGCAACTCCTTCCATACAAAATGTCACCAGCAACATGTATCTCGCTAATCCGAGACTATGGGGGGATAATTCTAGAGGGGGAGATAGATGCTTCACGAGGAGGTGCGAGGAAGAAGGGTGAGAGGGGTGGACTTTTATACGAGGAGGGGGTACCCCTCCCCATGGCCGGCACCCCATCGGGGGTGACCTCTCACCTCCCCTATTCATCTGGTGGTAACCCCCTCCACATAAAAGTGACCCTTAACATTCCTCTTTAAAGTCTTTACTTTAAATGCATTAAATTTCTCCAAATTTAATGCTCTCTCATTTAATAAAACTCGTTTATTAAATTTATTCAGAATTTTGTCAATTACTTTAATTAACAAACATTCACATAAAACCCCTGCAACATTTCAATATTACATGCATAACCAATTTCTGCAATTTCACCCGAAATAGTTTCGGTGTCTATTGAAATAATTCCAGCCCTTTGCAATTCATTCGTCTAAATCATATTTGCTCCAAATGGTGTTGGTTGTTGGGGATCGGTGTAGAAAACAAAAAAATTCCTATGATAGAACCCCAAAATTTGCCTAGGATCTATCTATGTAGTAATGTGGTAACATCCAATGCGTAGAGAATACATACCCTTGTAGACCGTACGCGGTTAAAGTTCTGCGGGGAACATGGTTGAAGTAGTCGTACTCGTAGCCGACCTCAAGGTCGCGAACCTCCTCGCAGGTCACCCATTGCTCCTTCTTCATCTTCATCATGCAACAGCTTCAGGTCGCAACATTTAAGCGCCCCAAGTGTTGCGCCTCGTGTCTTTGTACACATCCGCTGCACGATGAGACCTCCGGCTCCCCGATCCCACCGAGAGTGCGGAAGTTGATATCCGGCTAGGAATCCCTGCAGTGCAACGGCGTACTGCAGGTGTGCCTCGATCACACATCCTAGACTTGGGGCCATGGTCACGAGGTATAGAGAGAGGGAAGGAGGAAGTCAACCAAAGGACTTCTCCAAATATTGGTGTGTATAATCCCACCCATGGGCACCCCTTTATATAGGCGGAGGGGGGCATGCCCTCTTCGTTAGGTGCCCCATGTGGGACTAATAGTCTAGGAAAAAGGGCAAAAAATAACAAGTCCAGCCGGATGGGCTGGTTGGCCGAAATCGGCCTAGCAACCAACAACACAGGCTGTGGCGTGCTGGAGCCAGGCGACCCCGGGTGGGCCTGCCCAGCGCGAGCGGCCCAGCTCGCCCCGACAGCGGCCAGTAACTTGGCACCCACCCCGGGTGGGCCTTTGTCCCCGGCGGCCCAAGGTGGTGGCGGCTGGCGCCCGAGTGGGCCGGCTGCTCCCCCTGCGGCCCAGCCCGCCCCACACCGCCTGGCGGCGCCCGCGCCCCGCCCCGCCTGGGTGGGCCGGCTCGCCCTGGCGGCCTAGCTCCCTGGCGTCCGCGTGGGCCAGGTCGAGCAGGCCCCGGTGGCGGCTGGTAGCTGCGGTCCGCCCCCCTCGTGGCGATTAATAAAAACCGCCCACGTGGGCGGTTTCTTTTTCTTTTTCCATTTATTTTTCTCCAGCTTTTATTCTAGGTCTTTTCCCTCTGGGATTTGGTCTAATATAAAAATTTACTTTATAAATCTTAATCTAAATATTATTTAGAATATATTAATTCACAATTAACATATAATAAATATATATTTAAATTCCCATTTATCCGAAAAAACTTTTCCGGTCTTTTCCTTTATTCTTTCTCCGAACAACTTCGGATCTCTCCGTGGAACGATTCCGGCTTTCTCTCTTTATCCACTATGATTTCGTCTTACGAATGATCGCTTCCATCGTACCCTTAAGTGTATCCTCTCACGGCTCGGGAATGCTCTAGACATGATCTCTATCAATGATCAATAGAGGGACCAGGGATGTCCATGTGACCCCTATGCATTCCTGATGACAATGTCGTTTGAACCGTCTAAATGTAGCATCCTCTACCTTTTGTTTCTCGATACAACTTGTCCGAGATCCGATCATTGGTATCCCATACCTTGTTCAATCTCATTCACAACAAGTTCTGTTTTCTTGTTACCGTGATATTACATCCCTGTGACCTAGTCACATGTTGCAACATTTATGGATGTAATCTCACCAAGCCGGTCATATGTATCTTTACCCATCATGTGGGTGAACAAATCCCAGTCTTGCAGTCACATGTCATCTACTATTCCTTCGGAATACCCAACATACACCTTTATGGCCACCGTATTACCAGATGACGGTTGATGTAGTCAAAGCAGCCTAGGGAAACAATGAGTAATATGAGATCACGGTCTAAGGAGAAGGAGTCTAGGTATAGCTATTGCAACAATGAACTATATGACTTGATCGTGTTGCAATCCTTCGAGGAATGTCCAACCACATCATTCTCCAATGATATGATCTCGTTGTTAGTCGGCATAAATGCCCATGATCTTGAAACCTAGATCATCTTCGTGACCAACGAACTAGTATGAATAGAGGCTACTAGGGACTTGGTTGTTTCATACCACACATGTACCAATGTTTCTACTTGGCACAGTTATAGCACAATATGAAACTATTATAAACTAATTGAGATATGACAATAAAAACATATTTATTATTTGCCTATAGGGCATATCTCCTTTAGTCTCCCACTTGCACTAGAGTACAAATAACCTAGCTCGCATTTTACTCATATAAACCATATACCATATGTGTTTACAGATCATGCATGCTCATGGGAAACATCACATCCATGTTCTGTTTTACCAGATCATTATGTCTTTTGCAAATCATTAATGGCTTCCTAACTTTGACATTCACACCATTATCTTATAATGGGTCGAAGTATTTGTTTAGCAACAAAGCGAGACTTTTGTTTCTAGTGTTTATGATGACGGTCGTTTTCACCGTTGTCATCTAAACTTCAAAACACACTTTGCTATCCTTTGTGTATATACTATAGTCATGGAAGCAGAACGAGGCCGAATTCCAGGAGCTTACAGTGACGTTAGATCAACCTCGAGGGCTTTCTCTCGGGCACTGGGCCCTGGGACACATCATTCTACGTTAAAAGCGAACTAGCCCCACCACAGCATTATACATCACATCAGATGCAGCCTTTATACTTCTATATCTATGTAGATCCTAGTGCATGAAGTGAAACTATGCCACTTACATTGCTTCTTGCCATTTATGTAAAAACTTAATTCTGGTTCAGTGATCAACTCAGGAATCACTTAAAGACATGTTCTTACAGTTAAGACTTTGTCCTACCAACCAGAACTTCGGGTCACATTACGTCGAGTATACAACATGGTTGTATGGAAGAACCTATGACTAAGCCATAGGAGATGCAACACATCTCTTTCTTTCAACCATAGTTGCAATAATAACTCAATGCTTCATATAGTAAGAACTACTTTCTCACCTTGTTCCATTCTGAACTTCTTCAGAATCTTGCTTAGGACATTCTGAACATCTTTTAGAATCAAGTCCAGGAAGCATTCGCCATTCAGTGTTTATTAAACTCACCAATCTATATTGATAGATCTTATTGTTTAATAAGTTCAACTTCATCCTAACTTAAATATCATTAACACCAATCACATCATTCACATATGTCGTCCATATATCCCAGAATGATTTCACGCTCCCACTCAAATATGACATTCATGTTTGAGATCCAGGGATTTCACTCAGCTCCCACTCAAAGTCAGGTCCTCTCGATAATCATGGACATTCCAAAATTCTTTGATCATTATCAATTTGAGAATTCCAATTACGAGATTTCAATGACCATTCATTTCTCGTATTTAGGTCCATTACGCTTCTTTGTAATTCGTAGGTATGTCTTGTTCAAAACATGACAAGTGAATCAACAATATAATTCCACAAGCTTGTTAGAATATATGGTTGAATCCTACTTTCTTTAGTAAAAGTATTCACTGAAATTTTATGATCATTATCATTGGTTTCTCCTCTATATGTAGAGTTTGGATTCACGAAACAAATTCCGCTGCGCCACTCAACAATCCAGAGGTAAGGTTAAATACCTTGTTTTGATTTTTTGCTTTCTTCCACCTGTATCTTCATCAAGACACATTAACTTAGGACAACAGAAAGTTTGCCCCTTGAGGACGATGCATTCATGGCTTCCTAAGAATGCTCTACAAAGACTTGTTATTCGCCACGACTTTGACTTATCGAAATCTCCAGAAACTCGAATGTGCCATAACACTTATGGTGTTGTTTCCACGAATCTTTAGATGTTCCTTTGTATTTCAAATGAGTGTTTGCTTATTTTGATCTCTAACTCTAAATGACAACTATAACCCCTATAAGAGATGATATTATACCATATGTATCTTAATACATAATGATTATGATGTTTAGATATTTCAACGCAGTTTGAATTCATCCAATTATCATAATTTGTGAAAGATCTTTCACAAGTCCCTTTTATGCTAAACTTAACTTGAATACTTTAGTCATGTCGATCAAATCAAAGATCCTTGTTAATTCAGTTAATTCAATATCCCATTTAGTCATGAACTCATTTGAACAATTCAAATCATTTCAAACTTCATGTTTCATTAAGTAAATACACTTATTCACTTAAGTCCACAATAAATGATTCCACTACTTGTTGAAAATATGATACATCACTATGTATAAGATTCAACATTTCTTTGCATATCACCGTTTTACCAGAATGCGGAGTTTTAGTCATTCTGCCCGAGAGGCATGGTTTTGCAAAGTCTCTAGATTAAGCATCTAGGACCCCGATCTTTCATAAAGAACATGCAATAACCAAAATGACTTAAACTGTAATGTCTTTTCATTATTAAGCTTTGGATATCTTTTAGCATTCTAATCCTTTATAAATGTTTAAACTATTATCATTAACATAGTGATGAGAATAACTTATTTGTAATCGTAATGTGACCATAAGGTATTGTTCATAAGAACAGTACAAACTGGTTTGTAACTTGTTCATATGAATAACCGTCTCGCCAAAAGCAAGACACACAAACAGGGATTACAAATTTATATTCAAGTCCACTAATCCAAATGACAAACTTTGAGGAAGGTGATATCGGCCATCAACTGTTTTGCTTGTCGTCATCAAGTCACGTTGCCTCAAAACCAGCAATTCTCAAGCAGACCATCCTGTTTTCACAAAACGGGACAAGTATCAATACTTTGTAAACTGCAACGAGTTTTGCAAGAACCACATTTATAATTTGTATATCTTACATATACCTTTTCATCCATGACCTCCTATTGCAATCAAGCCCTTCCAAGTGTTCTCAACTCTAACGCAAGATCACTAAGTGTTTTTGCAAACAATCCGGAGTCATCGAATTATCTCCTAATGGTTATTGTATCAAGAAGAGAAGATCACCTTTTACGAGGATATCCCTCAGGTGTGGGTATTAATCTATGAAGTTGGACCCTTTTGCTAAGTACCAAAGCACGCAATATATTCCCATGGTCGCAAAGGACCTCAATGGGATAGGCCAAGGTCTACTAAGATATTTGCAAATAGACATCTAGACTAAGTTTATAATAAGAGATCAATTTATAATTGGTCTCCACTAAAATTGTCATCCCCTGGACGATTTTAGTGATCGCATGATCCCTATCCTCTGCACATCCCCCGTGTTACACACCCATCAGTGCATTATCAAAGGTAGACATTCACTAATGCCAATCACATCATCCATGTGACTCATGCTCGATCTTTCGATCTCTTGTGTTCTGAGGCCACGTCTCTGTAACGTGCTAGGCTCGCCAAATCGAACTTGTGTGTATTCTTTGTGCAACATGGCTTACACCCACTATATGCGAATGTAGATATGTCTGACACCCAAGCCTGTAACCCTGGATCGCCTCATACCGAAGAACTTTCTTGGTGGTGCACACACAAGGGGAACACGGAACATTGGAATTCAATAGGGATTATCTTATTTGCTACCATTGAGTATCTAAATACTAGCACACAATAAGATGTAAAAACTGGTATCAACATCATATGTATAAAGTGATATGATATGGTCTTTCTTGCGCCTTGATATCCATCGAGAGCTCCGGCATGATCTCCATCTTGCCCTTGGTTTGACACCAAGTCCACGACGCCTCCACCAGGTCATTCATCGGAACGATGACTATTACTACACTACTTAGTAACAGAAAAGTAAACTACTTTACCTTCGTATCGACCAATGCCATATCATAATCACATGCCCCCTGCAAAATAAAGTTAGACGCCTCTACTTTATCTATTGCAAGTTTTACGTGGTTGTTAGGGCTTTCGCAATAGAACCGTTTCTAAACTATGAACTTTCCAACCACAACATGGATCCGATAGTTGTCTCTACTACACCCCTTTCGGGGCCCTCCATTGTAAATGCTATATCAACTATCGAATGAGAGATAGACACCCGCTAGCCACTTATACGGTACAAGCCGTATGTTAAGCGTGGAACTAGTCTCGCGTACGAATACGCGTAAGGTCGGTCCGGGCCGCTTCATCAAACAATACCTCAATATAAACAAGTACACGTTAGAGGGTAACAACTAAGGGATCAATGCCCGGACAATACTTGTGCATACTGGTCGTACAACACTACTACGCATAGATCGGCTCTGATACCACTGTTGGGGATCGCAGCAGAAAACAAAAAAAATTCCTACGTTGGAACCCTAGAAACTTGCCTAGGATCTATCTATGTAGTAATGCGGTAACGGCCAATGCGTAGAGAATACATACCCTTGTAGACCGTACGCGGTTAAGGTTCCGCGGGGAACATGGTTGTAGTAGTCGTACTCGTAGCCGACCTCAAGGTCGCGAAGCGCCTCGCAGGTCACCCCTTGCTCCTTCTTCATCTTCATCGTGCAACAGCTCTGGCTCACGACATTTAAGCGCCCCAAGTGTTGTGCCTCGTGTCTTCGTACACATCCGGTGCACAATGAGACCTCCGGCTCCCCGATCCCGACGAGAGTGCGGAAGTTGATATCCGGCTAGGAATCCCTGTAGCGCAACGGCGTACTGTAGGTGTGCCTCGATCGTACGGCCCAGACTTGGGGCCATGGTCATGAGGTATAGAGAGAGAGGGAAGGAGGAAGTCAACCAAAGGATTTCTCCAAATATTGGTGTGTATAATCCCACCCATGGCACCCCTTTATATAGGCGGAGGGGGGTGTGCCCTCTCCATTAGGTGCCCAATGTGGGACTAATAGTCTAGGAAAAAGGGCAAAAAAATAACAAGTCCAACCGGATGGGCTGGTTGGCCGAAATCGGCCCAGCAACCAACAACACAGGTTGTGCCCTGCTGGAGCCAGTCAACCCCGGGTGGGCCTGCCCAGCCCCAGCGGCCCAGCTCGCCCCAGCAGCGGCCAGCGGCCTGGCACCCATCCCGGGTGGGCCTTTGTCCTCGACGGCCCAAGGTGGCAGTGGCTAGCGCCCGGGTGGGCCGGCTGCTCCCCACGCGGCCTAGCCCGCCCCACACCGCCCGGCGGCGCCCGTCCCCCGCCCCGCCCGGGTGGGCCGGCTCGCCCCGGCGGCCCAGCTCCCTGGTGCCCGCGTGGGCCAGGTCGAGCAGGCCTCGGTGTCGGCTGGTTGCTGCGGTCTGCCCCCCCGTGCGTCGGTTAATAAAAACCGCCCATGTGGGTTGTTTATTTTCCTTTTTTCCATTTATTTTTCTGTAGCTTTTATTCTAGGTCTTTTCCCTCTGGGATTTGGCCTAATATAAAAGTTGCCTTTATAAACCTTAATCTAAATATTTTTTAGAATATATTAATTCACAATTAACATATAATAAATATATATTTAAATTCCCATTTTCCGAAAACACTTTTCCGGTCTTTTCCTTTATTCTTTCTCCGAACAACTTCGGATCTCTCCGTGGAACGATTCCGACTTTCTCTCTTTCTCTACTATGATTCCATCTTACGAATGATCGCTCCCATCATACCCTTAAGTGTATCCTCTCATAGCGCGGGAATGCTCTAGACATGATCTATATCAATGATCAACAGAGGGACCAGGGATGTCCATGTGACCCCTATGCATTCCTGATGACAATGTCGTTTGAACCGTCTAAATGTAGCATCCTCTTCCTTTTATTCCTCGATACAACTTGTCCGAGATCCGATCATTGGTATCTCATACCGTGTTCAATCTCGTTCACAACAAGTTCTGTTTTCTTGTTACCGTGATATTACATCCCCGTGACCTAGTCACATGTTGCAACATTTATGGATGTAATCTCACCAAGCCGGCCGTATGTATCTTTACCCGTCATGTGGGTGAAAAAATCCCGGTCTTGCAGTCACATGTCATCTACTGTTCCTTCGGAATACCCAACAGACACCTTTATGGCCACCGTATTACCAGATGACGGTTGATGTAGTCAAAGCAGCCTAGGGAAAAGGTGAGTAATATGAGCTCACGGTCTAAGGAGAAGGAGTCTAGATATAGTTGTTGCAACAATGAACTATATGACTTGATCGTGTTGCAATCCTTCGAGGAATGTCCAACCACATCATTCTCCAATGATATGATCTCGTTGTTAGTCGGCATAAATGCCCATGATCTTGAAACCCATATCATCTTCGTGACCAACGAACTAGTATGAATAGAGGCTACTAGGGACTTGGTTGTTTCATACCACACATGTACCAATGTTTCTACTTGGCACAGTTATAGCACAATATGAAACTATTATAAACTAATTGAGATATGACAATAAATACCTATTTATTATTTGCCTCTGGGGCATATCTCCTTCATTGGTGTCCCTTAAGTGTGTCACCCTACGGTTCGTGAATAATGCAGACATGATCGAGACCCCTCTCAGATCAATAATCAAAAGCGGGACCTGGAGATCCATACTGACTCCTACACATTCTACAATGACTTCTGTGATCGTGAGAACCTTTAACACTAGTAACTAAATCCCTTTGTCTCACGATATATTACATGTCTGAGATTCGATCATCGGTATATCCATACCTAGTTTGATCTCGTTATTGACATGTACTCTTTTCTCGTTCCTGTGATATAACATTCTAGTAATCTCATCACTTGCTTGCAAGCTAACCAATGTGATATCACCGAGAGGGCACCCAAGCCTCGGGCACCTCCAACCTCGGATGAGTAAGTCTTTCTGTGTTTGCTCTTGGGTTTTTCCATTTTTGCCTTTGCCTTTGCTTCTTATCTGTTTTTTCTTTCTCTTCTTGACTTGCAATTCTTTTATTTTCCAGAGCTCCTAGGGTTATTCCCTAGAGAGGCTCCGACATTGCCTCCTCGATCCGGAGCAGTCCTTCTCCCCTCCCATGATGACGACGTTCACCCGCTCAGTCCTATTCAAGAGGACTCGGCGGCTGTGCCTTATCGGAGCCCACCTCGTCACGAGGAGGGCAACGTCGGCATGGGGGGTAGTGGGGCAGCCCAGGATACGGCTGTGTCGGATCATCCTAGCTCCTCCTCTTCGGCACCACCGCCCAGTTCTGAGGTGCCAGTTTCATCGGCACCGCCCCAATCAAGTTTTTCTTCAACCCAAGTTTCTTCTGAACCAGCAGCACCAGTATGAGCAGCACCAGTAGCTAAAGCACCAACCTCGGCACCAAAGCCAGCAGCAGCAACAGCCTCCACCAAGCCTCCAAAGAGGAAAGCTCCATCAACTGCCTCCGGATCAACGCTATCTATTGCAGACATCTTCCAGCCAGCTTCTCAGGCACCATCTGGACCAGCAGTCTTGGATCTTCTCCAGCATCCTACATCATCCGGCAAGCTCAAGAAAGTTGCTGGGCTAGCCAAGGGCACCACTTCCGAGTCTACCGATGCCGGATCAGAAGGCAGTAGGCAACTAGTCCTGCATACCAGTCCTGCTGCTGCTCTGTCTGCGAGGTGAGAGGCCCATACTAAGGGCTTGGTGACGAGCCATTCTCCCAGCAGTGAAAGTTACAGCCCACTGCTCCTTGAGTATGTGAACAACTGGAACAACGCTGAATTCATTGATCCTAAGGATGACCTCCGGAGAAGTTCGGCCCTGCGGAGTTCAGCGCTCAGATGAACTCCGCCACCAAGGCCATCTCTTTGGCTGGTCGGATGATAGAGGTAACTCTTTTCTTCTACTATGGTACTTTATATGTATGAGTGCTTATAGATATATCCCCTAGTCCCCGAGCCTCCGAGGGAGTAACTTGTTACTCGGTCGGATGCTCCTAGCAATTTCAAATAGTGATAAAGTTAGAGCCGGCTTAAGTTCCACTTGGCCCGGATCTTGGATACTGAATATCCACACACCTAGAGCCAGGTTAAGCTCCACTTGGCCCGGATCTTGTAGACTTCCAATTATCCACACACCTAGAGCCGGGTTAAGTTCCACTTGACCCGAATCTTGTAGACTTCGAATTATCCACACACCTAGAGCTGGGTTAAGTTCCACTTGGCCCTGATCTTGTAGACTTCGAATATCCACACACCTAGAGCCAGGTTAAGTTCCACTTGGCCTGGATTTTGAATACTTCGAATATCCACACACCTAGAGCCGGGTTAAGTTCCACTTGGCCCGGATTTTGTAGACTTTGAATATCCACACCCCTAGATCCGAGTTAAGTTCCCCTTGGTTCGGATCTTGTAGACTTTGAATTATTCCCACTTTCCCTTTGAACTAACCTTATCTTGTTTTTTAGATCACCACTAACCGCCAAACAGCTGAGTTCCAGCGCCTGTTGGACTCCTACAAAGATGTTCGCGCCCGTTATGGCAAGCTCTTGGAGGATCACCAGAGGAAGCGTAATTTTCTTTACTCAAGACTTTTACCTTTTTTCACTTGCGTTCCTTCAAGTTATCCGTGATCCGTATTAGCTTGTTATTCGAACTATGCAGCCGAGGTTGAGGCTGAGAACATTATTATGGAAAAAAAATCTGGCTGAGATCCAAGGTATTTTGTCTTGTTCACATGATCATTGCATGCTCTTTCCTTGACTCGGTAGATGTTTATACTTCAGCTCCGTCAGATTAACCACTGTTGCAGTTTCCCTCGAAGACAGCGTACCTATTCCTGACATGATGACACATTTTCTCGAACAAGCAGGAAAGCATCAAGCTGAACTGAAGAAGAAGAACGATGAGATAGCTCGGCTGCGCCTCCAGGACTCGGATATTACTTGGTTGAATGCCGAAATCCAGAGGCTTAAGGACCTCCACAAATCTGAACTAGATAAGGCTAACCAGGAGTTTGCCGAGGAAAAAGAGCGTCTCACGATGCAAATTTCCAAAGATAAGGATTTATTGCAGGAAGCCGACATAAAAACTTATGTCGGTGACCTCTGAATATGAGAAACTCCAGGCCAACAGTGCCAATGTCCATGCCGAGCTCCAGCATCTCCTCTTCCAGATTTCCCATGAGTTCCTTTCCCTTCCTCAACTTTCATTTCTCCGGGTTAGTGCTTTTGCTCATTGTTTCCTCTATTTTGTTCTCAGGCAAGTTTCCAAAAGGTGACACTCTTGCTGCTGCTGTCGTGGCCTAGTATCGCGAGCAACATGGTATTCCCACAGGTCCTGTTGCCGGGTCAATCCCTTACGAAACAGAGCATCTACTGGTGAGCCTCATCGCTCGCATGGAGCTGGTAAGGAACTATGGTGCAGATATCATGCCGGCCGCAATTAGGATGCTCAACTTCCTCTGGCCCAGTGAGCCCACTCCCAAAGGCAATGCGGCACTTATCGCCAAATTGATGGAGTGCGAGACTCAGCTGAACTTGTGGCGAGAATCTGCTGCACGAGCCGGGGCTGACATTGTGTTGCAGTTCGTCATGTCGTGGTATGAAGGAATAGACTTGGGGCTGCTCACCCGCATGCGCACCGGATCCAAGTGGTCCGAAAATCTGGAGTGCATTGCTCGTCGTAAAGCTTGTGCTAACAAGCTTATCTAGTACTCCTTCTGCCATGCTTGGAACGAGGGGCCGAGCTACCTTGATGTATTTGATGATGCTTCTGAGGGTGAGGAAGATGAGGGAAGCGAGGGCGAGGTCCCCGAACTTGGTGACGAAGCTTAAGATCCGGAGGATGGAGAGGCCAACCCCAAGGATGAGGCCGAGGCTAGCGTCCCACCCACAAACTCCGAAGTACCTCCACCACCGACTGATGATTCGGCTTCTGCCCCTGCTCCTTGAGCATAAAAACACTTAACCAAATTTGTCAGATCCTCGGAATGTCGGGCGAAGATTTATTTAAGTACTATGGTTCAGTTTTGCTACAATTATTGTTGTTTGCTACTAAGTTTTTGACGTCGGATTATCGTGGGTGAAGTTCCCGAGTTTCCCTTTCTTGTTCCCCCAATTTTTGACTCGGCTCGCGTCCACCTTGATTCAGTTTTTTGACTTACGAGTCTGAGGTTCAAAAAATTGACTTAACAATACTTGAAACTTTGAGATTAGCTCAAAATAATCCAGCGAGAGACGAATAAAGTAAACAAGGGGTTAGTCCGAATAACACGCTTAGGTTCTTTCCCTTGGTCGTTTTTCATGTGATTTGCAATTCCAAACTTGTTCTCTTGCTTGCCATGAAGCTAATTCGTGTTGGATAGCAGCAAGGTCGAAGAGTTGGGTTTTTGGTGCTCACACGCTACTAATCCGGCTAAGGTACAAGTAATGTAAGCCAACCGACATATAAAGAACATAAAACAAGAAAGACAGTTATTATGGCAGTCCCCGAGTTTCTGCCGAGGGTGCCGAAATTTCATTGATAAGCTCGTTGTCGACATACATACCGACATACGAATGACTTGGATACATTCACATCTTTTCTAGGTGTAAAAGGGACGAAGTAGTGCTACATTCCATGGTCTCTTAGATTCTTCTCCGAACTTATCTGCCTTGTTTTTTTCCTGTGGCTGTGCATCAATAAGATAGTAGGAATTATTGTGCAAAGCTTTGCTTACAATGAAAGGTCCTTCCCATGGAGGGGATAACTTATGCATGCCAGCAATACGTTGTACCAACCGGAGTACCAGATCACCTTCCCGAAAAACTCGGGGTTTACTTTCCAGCTATGGTAGCGTCGGAGATTTTTCTGATATATGGCGGATCTGGACAAGGCTAGTTCTCTCGCTTCTTCTAGCAAATCAACATCATTTTGCCGGGCTTCACGCACTTCGGCTTCTGTGTATTGGGTGACCCTTGGCGAATCATGCTCTATGTCGGCTCGTAATACAGCTTCTGCCCCATATACCAGAAAAAATGGCGTATAGCCAGTTGATCGATTTGGAGTTGTTCTTAAACTCCACTGTAATGCTGGTAGTTCTTCTATCCAGCACCCCGCTGATCTTTGCAGCGACTCTATGAGCCGGGGTTTTATCCTGGACAATACCAGTCCGTTGGATCTTTCCACTTGCCCGTTCGATTGGGGGTGGGCCACTGAGGCTACATCTAGCCGGATCTTCTTTTCTCGGCAAAACCTCGCAAATGCTCCTTCAGCAATGTTTGTGCCATTATCAGTTATGATACTATGGGGGTAGCCATATCTCAGGATTATATCCTTGAGGAATCTCACCGTTGTTGCCCCATCACCTTTCCTGATTGGATTTACTTCAATCCATTTAGTAAATTTGTCCACCATAACTAGGATATGGGTCATTCCTCCTTTAGCCGGCTTAAATGGTCCTACCATGTATAGGCACCATACAACAAATGGCCAAGTAATGGGGATAGTTTTGAGTTCCAACATTGGCAGGTGGGTTTTTGTGGCGTATCTCTGACAGCCATTGCATTTCCTCACCAAATCTTCTGCTTGCTCCAAAGCACTTGGCCAATAGAATCCATGCCGGAAAGCCTTTGCCACCAATGGTCTTGAAGACGCATGGTGGCCACATTCTCCTTGGTAGATATCCCGGAGCATGTCAAGTCCTTCCTCCGGGTCCACGCATCGCTACAGCACTGTGGTTACACTTCTTTTGTATAGTTCGGATTTCATAATAGTATAGGCCTTTGCTCTTCTCTGGATCTGCCTTGAGAGTACCTCATCATCCGGCAAGATTCCCTCTTTCAGGAAGTTCAATATTGGCTTGGCCCAAGCAGGTATAGCTTGGACGGGGAAGGGTTCCTTGTCAATTTCCATCACATCCACCGACATCACCCCTGCCAGGTTTGGCTGAACAGTCCTCGGGTTTGCTCTGGTAGTCCCCGGGTTTGCTGAAGCAGTCCTCGGGTTTGCTGAAGCAGTCCTCGGGTTTGCTGAGGTGCCTCCCCAATCTATTTCCATTGGCGTAGCTTCTGATCCGGAGAGATCCGGGATATAGATTGACTCGGATTCCGCGATGGGGTAATATATGGTTTTCTTAAGTGCTCCAAGGCAACATTTGGCGGGATTGGTTGCTGGGATGAGCCCAACTTGGACAGTACGTCGGCTGCCTCGTTTTCAATCCGAGGTACGTGATGGAATTCACATCCCTCGAAAAATTTGCTTATCTTTTGCACATGAAATCTGTAAAGGGCCATGTTGGCATCCAAGGCATCCCAGTTGCCAGATACTTGCTGTACCACCAATTCC
This sequence comes from Avena eriantha, assembly GCA_910589775.1. Classification (NCBI taxonomy): domain Eukaryota; kingdom Viridiplantae; phylum Streptophyta; class Magnoliopsida; order Poales; family Poaceae; genus Avena; species Avena eriantha. The sequence goes on from OU342745.1 coordinate 371,290,405, forward strand.
GAGTCTCCAAAGCACTGTATCTGACGTATCCCTACTTATTTTGCCACTTTGAGGCCATGTACCGGTGCCTCATATTCTGCAACATTATTCGAGGCGCTGAAGTGGATTTGGAGGACATATTTTAGTTGATCTTTCTTGGGCGAGGTAAGCACTACTCCGGCGCCCAGCCCTTTTTTTAGCTTTGATCCGTCGAAGTGCATTCGCCAATAATTGGAGTCTGGCAGAGGTGGTTCGTATTGCACCTCGGCCTAGTCCACAAAGAAATCTGCCACAGCCTGCGATTTGATCGCACCTCTTTTGTCGAACTGTGGTGCATATGGGGCTAGCTCAATTTCCCACTTTGCTATTCGGCCAATAGCATCTTTGTTACTCATAATCTCCGGTATGGGCGCCTCACATATCACTTTTATGGGGTGTTCTTCAAAGTAGTGTTTGAGTTTCTTGGCCGACATATACACACCACACGCCATCTTTTGATAGTGAGGGTAGTTCTGTTTTGAGGCCGACAATATTTCGCTCAAATAATACACCGGCCTCTACACCGACTTTCCTTCTTCTTCGTGTTCCACTACAACTTCACTTACGACTCGGTTGGTCGCGTATACATAGAGCAACATTGGCTCCTTGGGTAGTGGTGCAGCTAGGATTGGTGCGGTAGACAACATCTTTTTTAATTCTCGAAACGCACTATCCACTTGTGGCGTCCATGTAAATTTATCTACCTTTTTCATTAACTGGTATAGGGGCAAGGCCTTCTCTCCCAGCCTACATACGAACCGACTTAATGATGCCAGGCAACCAGTGAACTTCTGCACATCGTTAAGGCATTTTGGCAGTTCCATTTTCTCTATAGCCCGGATTTTCATCGGGTTAGCTTCAATACCTCGGCTGGACACCAGAAAACCGAGTAATTTCCCAGCGGGCACACCAAAGGTGCATTTCTCCGGGTTGAGCTTCATCCGAAACCGTCTCTAGTTCGCAAATGTCTGCCGGATGTCATCAAGGAGCATATTGCTTTCCTTATTTTTTATCACCACATCATCCACATACACTTGCACATTTTGACCTATTTGGTCATGTAAACACTTTTGCATGCATCGCTGGTACGTTGCTCCAGCATTACGTAATCGAAACGTCATAGTGCGATAGCAATAAGCCCCGTACGGGTAATAAACATAGTCTTTATTTGATCATCCGGGTTTAGGGGTATCTGGTGGAAACCAGAATACGCGTCGATGAATGACAACAGTTCACATCCGGCGGTTGAGTCTATGACTTGATCTATTCTAGGGAGTGGGAATGGATCTTTAGAACATGCCTTATTCAGGTTCGTGTAATCAATGCACATGCGCCATATCACGGCCACGTTCGGATCATCTTTCTTCTTTTCCACAAGCACTGGATTAGAGAGACAATCCGGATAGAGTACTTCCGTGATAAATCCAGCTGCAAGGAGCCTAGCTATCTCATCCCCAATGACTTTTCTTCTATCCTCGACAAAATGTCGGAGAGGTTGTTTCACCGGCTTAGCACCAGGTCTCACATTCAAAGAGTGCTCGGCCAACTCCCTCGGCACACCTTGTAGATCCTGTGTGGACCAAGCAAAGATATCCCGATTCTCACGGAGGAAGCTGACGAGCTCGCTTTCCTATTTGTTGTTTAACCCGGCACCAATGGTTACGGTGCGCTCTAGGAACTGATCATCGATTGGCACTTTCTTTGTATCCTTGGTTGCTTGGAATGATACACTTCCATGGGGGTTGGTCAGCACCGGCATATGTTACTGCGCGGACTGAGCTAATGCCGCCACTTCCTGTATCCTCCTCTTTTCCCGAGCTATCACGAGTGACTCAGCCAAATTAGATCCAACAGAAGCGCACTCGATCGAACGCCTGAAGTCCCCTGATACGGTTATTGCTCCCTAGGTCCAGGCAGTTTCATCTTTAAGTAACTGATGTGAATACTTGCCATGAACTTGTTCAGTGCAGGCCTACCGAGTAACGCGTGATAGGCGCTCTCCAGATTCACCACTTCGAACTCCAAATTTTCGGTCCGGCAATTATCCCTTGTACCAAACAACACATCAACCCGGACCTTACCAATTGGCTCACAGGAGATACCTGGCACAACACCATGAAAAGTGGTCCTTGTAGCTTGCAGCATAATCTCTGATATCCCCAACTTGTGCATGGTATCCTTGTACATGATGTTAATGCTACTGCCATTATCTATCAGCACCTTGGAAAACCTCACATTAAGGTTTGGCCCGATGAACGTCGGATCCAATACCAGTGCGTAGGTCCCTAGGCTAGGCATGAGCTTTGGGTTATCCTTGATACTCCACGTAATCTCCTGATTCGACCAAGGCATATATCTCACCACTACAGACATTACCGTGTTCACTTCCATATGCCAGTGCTGCAAGCTTATCCGGTCATTTTCTTCCGTCGTAAACACACAATAGCTTTGATGATACTCCATGTACTCGTTTCGTCCCTCATTTGCGTGGTAACCTTGATCCTGCTGCTGGTTATTGTTTACTTGATGCACCACATCCCTCCTTTCCTGATTTTCATATCTGGGCGGAGGTGGAGGCAACATTAGTTACTGTCCATTTCCCCCTGTTAGTAACGGCTGCCGAGGTGCTTCATTCTAGGGTACTTTGCTCCGAGGTGCCTGAGCATTCCTCGAACTACCCTGTTCTAGCTTCCTCGTCCACTCATATTGCCGGGTTGTGATTCGTCGGGCTATTCAGACTTAGCGTATGAAATTTCTAAGGTTGATCTAGCATAGATTCGAACGTATACCTCGGACAATCTTTTTGCTCCTACCATTGTTTTTTCTACTCCGGGGTCCAAGGCTTCTTCCCCTCACTCTTATATTGCCAGTTTTGCCCTCTAGTTTTCTGGCGCTGGCTGGCACCGGCATTAGGATGATCTCAGTCCACCGCTACCCCCTACTGCGAGTTATACCTGTAATCTGGGCGCTCATCCCTTCTCTTTCCTCGAAAGTCATTTCTCCTTGACGACCCGGAGCCATCTCGGTTGTAATACTCCTCGTTTGCCTCACTTGACATTAGCCGAGGTTGAGTTGGGTCTCCCAAAGCATACGAATCTGCGATCCGGATCGTCTCAGCCAAAGTGGTTGGCATATCTCGCTGCAGCCTTTGCCACAACATACTTCCATATCTGCAACCTTGGGCGAACCACGCAATTGCTTGTGATTCAATTACCCCCTCACATGAGTTGTGCATGTTGCACCATCGAGTCAGGAAATCTCGGTCTAGCTCATTCGGTCTCTACCGGCATAACACCAGAGTCTGTGGCCTATTGGGCCTCTTGTAAGTGCTTGAGAAGTTGCTAATGAATAACTCCTCAAAATCCAGCCAGCAGTTAACACTTCCTGGTGGCAAGTTGTCCAGCCAAACTCTTGCAGGTCCCTCTAACATTTGAGGCACATACCTCACTGCCCATCTCAAATTTCTAGTTGCAATCTTGACCGCTGTTGTGTAATCAATAAGCCAATCCTCTGGTCTCGTGCTACCATCGTAGGTTCTTGTTCCTCTAGCCAATTGAAAGTTCGGTACTGGCGGCTCCCTCATGATCCAGGGCCCAAAGCATGCCGGACTAGGTGGACCATGTACCTCGATCAACTCCGACCTATATATCATGTCCAGCTTCAATCTGGCATCATCTGGCTGTAAGTTTCTGCTTCCCAGCCTTGATCCAATTACATGGTGCTCTGGTCTAGGGTATCCGTCGTTTACCATTGCCGAATAACCATCATTGTACCTTTCTTGATCCGGACAAATGTTTTGATGTTGTGTTGCTTGACCTGCACTTCTCTCCTGCTGAGGTGCGCGTTGTTGCTGTTGCCGAGGTTCATTTTGCCTTGTTCCCGCCGGATCACGCTGTTCGGCATTGCCGTTGGCAGCGTTCCTTTGACCGGCATTGCCTTGGTCGCGGTTACATCGACCAGCTTCACCTCGACTGGTACTGTGGCGATCTTCATCAACTTGCACTACTTTGCCTGTTCTAGCTTTCACCGGGTCATAGGGGACCATCTGTTTGTCTCTTCTCTCGGAGCTTACCACCTCTTCTCTCCCGGTGCGGCTCCACCGGACCTGGCCGGGTTATTTCTAGCCAAATGAACCACGTGCGATGCTCCTGGTGGTACCGGGTTTGCCTTGTTCATTTCCTCGTTTTGCTGGCAAGCGACCCTCAACAAGTGGTTCACCCTCTCTTGTTGCCTTTACCGGGCCTCTCCGGTTAGACCCTCTAACTCGGATGCAGCTGTGTTTGCCGCCCTGAGATTCTTTATCGGGGTACTGTACCTCTGCAGCCCTCCTGTTACTATCGTGGCTGTCGGACCCGGCCTAGGCTCGTATTCCTTGTCAATCTCAGTAATCAGGTTTCTACCTCAGATTTTCACCCCATCTATGTGGTTTGCCTTTGCATATTCCCTCAAAGTGATGTTCAAGGATTGTTGTAACTCTGCTACCTTCTTAGTGCCAGCTAACATTTTCTGCCTAGTTTCCTCCAACTCAGCTTGTGCCTGAGCCAGATCTACCACATGAACTATTGGCGTTACTAGGCTATCTATTGCTTGGTGGAGTACATTCTCTAGCCTCTCTAGTGGAGGAAACCTAGATCTTGGCTGTATTGGCGTGACTTCCGGCTCTGGCGTCAGGTCCTTGCTTGGTCCCGCGTTTGGCATGGCCATCATGACCTCAACGCTACTAGCGGGGCGAGTGATACGCACACCGTGAGCTGCGCTGAGAGGTGGTTCGCCTCCCTCGACGACATGTCATGGATGCACGTAGGATTCGTCCATGCCAACGTAGATCTTGTGCATGCCAAGTTTGATGAAGACGCCGTTGCGCGGAGGGGGACGCCTGTCGAAGCTTCTTGTGTTGTCGCTCACGTAGTCCAGCGCTCCGAAGCGCTGAACCAGGCCGGAGACGACGCGCTCGCCGGTGTTGGAGATGCTTCATGTCCGGATTTTCACCCCTGCTAGCACCGCTAGCCCCACGGTGGGCGCCAACTGTCGTGGTGGTGGCACGGCAGATGCCATGGATAGGCTAAAGATGGGGCCAATGAGTGCTAGGGGAATCCAGGGAGGGTAAACATGGTGATTCCACGCACATATGTTGTTGTATTTCCTCTATCAATGGTGTTTACAAGTGCACCTCGAGCTATTCGTGAGAAGGAGACTATGTCTCTTACTCCCCACAACCTAGCTCTAGAGTCCTACCTTAGACAGAGAAAATGATCGATCCCCTTCTATGGAGGCCCCAGTGCTCCTTATATAGGGGAGCCCGGGTTACAATGTTAGGGCACACGTGGCAGCATATTCCCATAATATGCCCCTCGACTAAAGCTAGATGCTTCTTTATTCTCTTTAACGGCTCGTCCGGACTTTGAACGTAACCCATTGCATAATCCTTGCCTTTAAGCGTCACCAGACACTGGCTACGTCAGTCGACATTGCCCGCATCATCTTGGTCACCCCTGCCCCGCTGGTCCTTCCCTCTGCTTTGCTTCGCTCATGATACAGCTAGCAAAGGCCACGTTTTGGCCAGCGGGAGATTCCTTCCTTCTCTTGGAAGCCAAGTTGTAGTCTGGCTAGCACATGGCTAACCCGACTATAAGGGTACCTGCGTAATAGATAGACAAACATGGCCGACATATATTTTATGCCGGCTAGGTTAATGCTAGGGAGCTGCCCCACAGGCCGGGTTACTCTGTAAGTCGGTCTGCCTTGAGATGACCCGGCCAGCACTCGCTTTGACCTGGCCTTACCTCGGCTAACTCGGCCTTTATACCCCGGCGTGACCCTACCCGGGGGTATCCCCCAACACCGAAAAGGGACGGAAAGCAGCAGTTTCACCCCTACCCCACCTGGCTGCCACGCCGCTCGCACGGCTGCGCCGGCCGCCACCGCCGCTCCCTGGGGTCGTCGCCCCAGGATCCCCACCACCATGGAAGAAAAACGCAGCGTGGACCCACGGCCCAGTAAGCCCATCTAGACCCAGAACGGGCCCAGCCGCACCACCTCCTCTAGTAGCACCGGCGGCCAGCACCACCTCCGCCTCCTGCACAACAACGTCGTCCGCCGCTGCAAGCTGGCACCCGCCGAGCCCCCCAGCTGCCAATCCATTGAAGTCGCCGGAGGAGACGAAAAGAGGGGCCATCGGCCAGAGAATGTGTCCACCGCGGGGTCTCTCCTAGCCACCTTTGGCAGCGGGGGTCGCCGCCACCGTGGCGAGGCCGGTAGCAGCGGTGGAGGAGAGGTGGTGGCGGGGTGGGGGCTAGTGGTCACGCGAGCGTGAATCCCCCGAGCCGCCCGCGGGGATGACGCGAGGGTTAAAAATGCGATATATCTATACCTAATAATAAACAAAACAAAAAAGTGTACTTCACAAAAAAAGTGGAGTCGCAGGGGTGGAGCCAGGATTTGACCTTGAGGGGGCGAAGAAAATTTTGAGCACATGAAACATAAAAAATAGGTGTATAAAGAGGTTTCTTTGTAGTGTTTACATTAGGCTAAGAAAGTTATATAAAGATAGATTTAATTACTAAAAATTCTACAATTTCACTATGACGCGACTAGTTCAGGGATAAGACATGGGGAGTTAAATTAGTGTGTTATGAAACCTGAAAAATCAATTGTCTCATAAGAAAATGCACAGACTAATAACTAACCAAATTATTTGTAGGTTGTAATTTATACTCAATGTCATATACATAGTGAGAATTGTTTGGTGTAGCTTTAGACATTAGAATTGAGTGCTTTATAAAGAAATATGAGAAAGATATATATGTATGGGGATCTATTGTATGTTGGACTCAATTGCACAACCCCACACGGCGGCCAGCAGCTGTGGATGCATGATCAATAGGAGCCAGAGCGAATAGCACCATGGCAGTGACGACGGATAGCAAGCGCTAGGAGCCCTAGGAGTGGATGCTTCGATCAGTCTGATCTACTATGAGAAGCCGTTTAACTTCAACCTCCAGACCATTTCAACAGCGCGCGGCCATTGCTGCTCCTTCCTGAGTCGTCCTGATGTTGTTCGTTTGCAGGTATGAAGTCACCGAACGGGTCAAAAAGATCACATTTGTCCTAGAGACGAAGAAAAGCGATGAACTGTCGATGAAACTCCTTGACAATTCGAAGATCCCCACGCCCGAAAGAAGTCCTCGAGAACCACATCACCCCACAAGCTCTCGACGTGGCCATCGAGATAGGGCTGATGTCGGGAGGACCTTATCGTAAGAAACGCTTCCACCACCTGAGGAACTCGACGAGCGCGCTTTCCTATGTGTGATCGAAGCCTATGCCTATCTGTGTCACCTTGGAGGGGTCATCATCCTTCAGTGGTGTTTTATTTATCTCTTCCGATGCCTTGAATTCTGGAGTCGGCTTTAGCACCTCCTTCTTCATAGCTGGCATCTCGAACAGGTCGGTGTTTTCTTGATATCCTAGTACTCCTCGACATGTATCATGACTTTGGCAAAGGTGGCGCTCCGTCTTTGCACTCTCGTGCTTTCTTCGGGTTTCCCCGGATTGTGATGAAACCGCGTGGACCCAGAAGCTTCCTCTTGTTGTAGATGTAACAGGGCGAGCCATGAATTTCCAGTAGGTTGGACGCCCGAAAATGGCATGGTATGCGTTCTTAAATGGTAACACCTCGAAAGACAATGGTTTGGTCTGGTAATATTCTCGGGTTTCGAAAGTAACGTCTAGAGTAATCTCGCCCAGAGAATTTGCCTATCTCCCTGGGGCTACGCCATGGGAAAACACATTGCTATAATTCAGTTGGGTTTCCGATATCTTTTTACGATGTAGCATTTCGATGTAGAGGATGTTGATGTTGCTACCACCGTCCATGAGTGTTTTGGAGAACTCATAGCCGTCAATAAGTGGATTGACGACCAGAGCGTACTTTCCTCGCCTATGAGGTTTAGGAGGATGATCGCTTCGGTCAAAGGTTATCTTTACTTTCGAACAATCCACATATTGGGGGACATCCGGAACAGTTGCGTTGAGCTCATGCACAACTGCTATCTTGACCTTAGCAGGCTGAAATATGAGGCAGCAGACATAAGTGTCTTTCTTGGTTGGGTAAGTTTTCTTACCATCCGACATAGGGTTACCAGTATTTGTAGGGTTCCGTCATAAAAAAACAAAAAAAATCTAACTAAGCGAACACTAATATCAGGATCTATACTATGTAGACATAAGTAACAGAAGAGAGAGAAGGTATTCATACCTTTGGAGATCGAGGCACGCCTTACCAGGCCTCAAGTGTGGTGCCTCCGAAGTTCGTCACATGTCCGGTGTAGGTGTTGTCTTCTAGACTCCCATCTAGCCGAGCAGCGGAAGAAGTTAGATGTCGGATCGATGATCACACGATGGTAGTGTGAAGATGGAGAACTCACAACCCAAGAGGTCCTCTCCAATATTACGGAGAAGTCCTCAATGGATGAGAGAGACAAAATGGGAGAATGGATGATTCCAAAGGAGGAGGCCCTATATATAGTAGGAAGGGGGCGAACCACCCAGGGGCCAGGAGGTGTGGGACTAATGCCCACACCCGCCAGCCACCTAGGGGCATCCACCATCCCTAGGTGGGCCCCACTTGGGCAGCCCACTAAGCCTAGGCCGGCTGGCCCCCTCTCCCTAGGCGTCTTGCCATTTGGGCCTCCCCTTCGGGTAAGGCCCATTAGCATTGGGTTGTCTTTAATAATAAAATAAAATATATATTTAATATTAATTCTCCAATTAACATTGAAATACACATATTATCATATTCCTTCACTCCGGAACACCTTCCGGACCCCTTCCAATCTACATTGGATGTTACCCGGAACTATTCCGGTTTCTCTTTCTCTATTTCTCCTACGATACCTCATCTATCCTAAGCGTCCCCACCCTTAAGCGTGACATCCTTCGGTTCGAAAACAGTCCGGACATGATCGAGACTACTCTCACATCAATGATCAACAGAGGGACCTGGATGGCCATGTGATCCCTGTGCGTTTAACGAATATTATCGCTCAAACCATGAAATAGTCATTTCTCGTTCCCTTTGTCATTTGATACCTAATTCATTTGAGACTTGATCTTCGATATCCTCATACCTTAGTTCGGTCTCGTTACCGATGAACTTGTTTACTCGTTACCATGTCGTTGCATTCCGTGACCAAGTCACATGCTTGCAAGCTTCATTAATGCAACGTCACCGAGATGGCCACATGTATCTATCCGTTAAATGGATTAGACAAATCCTGGTCTTGATATGTACTCCTCTAGGTGCCCCTTTGGAAAACCTGAGTGGCACCTTTTTATCACCCTTTTACGAGATGATACTTGATACCATCAAAGCTTCCTCTAGAACGGTGATTTGCATTGCCTCACAGTCAAAGGATCAGGTCGCGAGGTTTTCTGTGTTTATCATCAATGGTGAACTTTCTTATATCTTATATCTTATTAGGGATATTAAAACCGAGTCAAAAAGGAGGCCTCCCACGAACTAGACAGTTTTGGCCGTCCGATCGCGCCTCCCATGTCATTCTGGCCGTTGGATGATCCTCAGCTCCCACGTGGGCTGAATTATCCCTTAGGGACGCTTCTCTGGACATCAAAAAGTCTTTCTATACTTAATTAGGCTAGAATTAGGGATATTAATACCGATTCAAAAAGGAGGCTTGCCACGAACTGGGCAGTTTTGGCTGCCCTTCCACGAACTGGGCAGTTTTGGCCGTACTCCCACGAACTGGGCAGTTTTGGCCGTCCGATCGCGCCCCCACGTCATCCTGGCCGTTGGATGATCCTCAGCTCCCACGTGGGCCAATTATCGCTTAGGGACGCTTCTCTGGACATCAAAAATGTCGTGGTGGTGTCACGGCAGATGCCATGTATAGGCAGATGGTGGGGACTAATATGCGCTAGGGGAATCCAGGGAGGGATAGCGAAGTGATTCTCCACACCAAAACTTGTATTGATTTTCTTCCAAGGTTACAAGTGCTCCTAGAGCTGTATTGGCAAGAGGAGGAAGAAGATGCTCTCTAACTCTCACCCAACGACCTCAGCTCAAAACCCTAGACCTTAACAGAACTGTCCAGAGAATAAAAATCCAACCCCCTCTACTGAAGCCCTAGCACTCCTTTTATAGGGGAGGCTCGATTTCAGCCTAGGGCATACGTGGAGGCATATTCCTAAGAATATGCTCCCTCCCAAAGTGGTAAACCGACCGGGGTGCTTTTTCCCCCTCGTCAGCTATGCTTTAGCTACGTGAGCCATGCCCCGCCCCTCGTCAGCTACGCTTTAGCTCGTCAGCTGACACGGGCGTCGTCACGCTTGTCGGCCACGCCCCGGTGGTCCAGTCCTTGCTCGCTTTGCTCAGGCAGTGCGTACCGGGGCTCCTTTTGACCAGCGAGATTCCTTCCTTCTCCTAGAAGGTTACTGCGACCCGGACGATGGTTCATCCGGCCACACCCTTTTCCTGCATATAGGTTAGACATACACTTCCGACTTACTGCTTAAGTCGGATGAGACCTAGTTAGGCGAATGCCCCCAGGTCCGGATTACCCCGTGACTCGGCCTGCCTTGAGGTGACCCGGCCAGCATCTGCTTTGGCCTTGCCGAACCTCGGCTAACTCGGCGTGACCCTCCCCGGGGGCATCCCCCCAACATTAGTCCCCGAAGCTGGTGCGGTCTTTGCTGCCTTGGCCGCTAAGGCCACACCAGGTTCAATCTTGTGGCCCGGTTGTTATTGCCGAGTTACCTCTTTACCTCGGTTTGTATGGATTTACGTTCCCTTCGCACATTTCAAGTTTTCACTTGCCGGCCGGGTTACCACAGTTCCATCCGGGTCTTGCTTCCTTCTCTCATACGCTAACCCATGTGAACGGTAATCATTGTGTTGTCTTATTTTAAGGGACGGTACAGTAATCACCGCAGTAACCGTCAGTCATCACTGTGCGCGGGTCACGTCACGCCTGCCCCCTCGTTTACCGCATCAGTGCGTCACGTCCCAGGATTCTTTTCGCCCTGAGGCCTTCCGTGTGGCTCCTTACTGATTGGTCCGGACGGGTAATACACGGCCACAACGTGTGGTCGGTCCACAGGGTGCAATCCCACTCACCGCTTACATGGGGGTTAAATAGCGGAGGCGTGCGTTCCTTAGGATTTTTCCCCTCCGCACGCCTCTGCCTGCTGCTACTCTCCTTCGTCTTCCTCGCGACTGCGCTGCCGCCAGTACTGCCAAAAAACAGCGTCGTCGCCGCACTTCTCCGTTTCACCTCTACGTCTCCATCACTGCGACCTCAATCTCCCGCTACGGGTCCTCGCCAATCCAAGCCGCTGTCCCCCGCCACCTCCAGCGCCAGCAAGGGCTTCGAGGAGCAGATGACTAAAGAAGAGCTCGCCATTGCTGAGCAAGACATGGAGGAGGACGCTGCCGCTGGGGACCGCGGCGCATGGGCCGGCTCCTGGGTCTGCCAGGACGATCTGGATTGGCTCTACCGGACCAGACGCCTCCCTGCCGGCGTCGCCGCTCACCTCGCCTCCGCCGAGCTAGCTCCTTCGCCCAACCCCGGGGAGTTCATTGTGTTCCTGTCTCATTTTCAGTGGGGCTTCGGACTCCCGGTGAGTGACTTCTTCCACGATTGGCTCAGCACCTACCATCTCCAGCCGCACCATCTTCCGGCCAACGCCATTACTTCCCTCTCTGCTTTCGCTTCTACGATTGAGGGCTACGCCGGATTATGGCCCACAAAGGAGCTGTGGATCCGGTTTTTCGCCCTTCGCCGCAACGTTATCCCCGACATTCACGCTGACCCGGAGGACAAGCAGCTCACGCAGTTCGGAGCAGCCTCCATCTCATCCCGGAGGTTTTCTGTTTTCCCTCAGGTCACAGGGCTAGAATCCTGCAAAGGTTGGGCCCGGACGTTCTTTTATGTCCGGAACACAGGCACCGAAGATTTGATCCTTTGCTTCCCTATACCTCGGGTCCGCCGAACCCAGATCTGTGGGACGCCGTTCCGAAGAAACCTACGGCCCTGGCCAACCAAGTGAGCAAGAGGTTCGCGGAGCTGAAGGAGCTCGGGTTGCGCAACGAGGATGCGATGATCACTTTCGTGCGCAACAGAATCTCCCCTCTCCAGAAGCGCACCCACAAGGTGTGCCAAATGAGCTACGGCTGTGATCCCAACCGGATTTCATCTTTCGAGCTGAACAACACAGAGATCTTCCGCCGGGTTTAGGCTCTTTTCACCACTCAGAAGGATTTCTCCCCTGATTGGACTTGGGGGATTGAGCACTTCTGCCATGACCGGCTTCCTCCCATGGTGAGTTTCATGTCGCAAACTTACCCCGGACCAGTTACTTGTCTATTATTGTCGCATTTATGATTCGTCTGTTTATTCTTTTCCTCAGCTATTCCTTCAGAAAACGCTCGAGGATGGCACTGATCCGACCCTTAAGTGGGCACCAGACCGGGAGACTTCGGACGTGGAGGAGCCGGACCAAGAGATGTTTCTCCCCATGACTGACGCCACGAAACGACCCACGGGTAACTTCTCTTCTACCAGAGATTGGCCCGATGATGAAGATTACTCGGATATCGAGATAATTGAACCGTTTGAGGTTGTCTCCCTTTCTTTTGCCTTTCCGCCATCAGCTCACACCGGTGGCCATATCCACGAGGATCCCCCTCTCGCCACGGGCGAGGCAGTTCCGGTGGCGCCAAAGAAAAAGTGCACGGACTCCTCAAGCTCTTCCTCCGGACCTTCCGAGCCCGCTAAAAGGCGAAAGAAGGCCCCAGTACAAAGGGCTCAGAAACCCAGAGCAGCCGAAACCTCGGATGCGTAAGTCCTTCTTTCTTTTATAACTCGTTCTTCCTTACCTCGTCGTAACTTTCCTTATGACGTTTCCTGATCTCACAGGGCTCTGGTGGAGGTCCCTCAGAGCGGGTCCAGTATCTCATTGCCTCTCCGGGCTAGCCCCTCGCCTCGTCACGACGACGAGCCACGTCCGCTGAGCCCCATTCCGGAAAGCTCTGCGGCCGCTCTGGATCAACCTGGGGCGGGGGAAACTGGCCCAACCAGAACAACGGCAGCCACTACCTCGGTGACGCCACAACCAGCAGCCACAAAAGCTACTTCGACTCCAGCATCTGTTCCAGTACCAGCAGCCAAAACAGCACCAACTCCAGCCTTGTCAGCAGCACGAACCCCGGCAGCGAAAACATCAGTGCCGGCACCAAGTCCAGCAACGAAAGCAGCAGTGCCTAGTTCCTCTGCATCTTCCGAGTCCTCCCAACCTCGGCAGGGGAAACCGCTGCTACGGCTTCTTCTTCCCAGCAAGCCAAGGGTAAGAAGACTCAAGACGTTACCAAGCCCAGCACTGCCGAGCCTAGGCAACGTACCCTTGAGTCCATGCTCCCCAAGAAAGCACCAGCGGCAAAGGACGCGCCTGCCGAGCCAACTGAGCCTCAGCAGTTGGTTCTGCATACCAGCCCGGCCCTTGCCTTGGTGGAGAGGAAGGAAGCACACACTAAGGGTTTGGTGACGCCACATATGCCCTTAGGCGAACGGTACCCCCCAAGCTTGATGGAGTTCGTACTGGAACAAGGCCGGGGTAATCCAGGAGTCGGATCAAGTGAATACTGCCGCCAAGGCCATCAACCTCGCTGGACGGATGATGGAGGTACGCCGTTTCTCCTTCGTAAATTGTAGATAATAACCATTAGTCCCCGAGCCTCCGGGGGAGTAACTTGTTACTCGGCCGGATGCTCTCTTATAGAACTAACGTAGCTCCATAATAACTTCGAACATGCACATACCTAGAGCCTGGTTAAGTTCCACTTGGCCCGGGTCTTAGTACACCTCGAATATGCACACACCTAGAGCCGGGTTAAGTTCCACTTGGCCCGGATCTTAGTACACTTCGAATATGCACACACCGAGAGCCGGGTTAAGTTCCACTTGGCCCGGATCTTAGTACACTTCGAATATGCACACACCTAGAGCCGGGTTAAGTTCCACTTGGCCCGGATCTTAGTACACTTCGAATATGCACACACCTAGAGCCGGGTTAAGTTCCACTTGGCCCGGATCTTAGTACACTTTGAATAGGCACACACCTGACTAAAGTTTCTGTATCCTCTTCAGGTGACCACCAACCTCCAAAGTGCCGAATTCCAGCGCTTGTTGGATACACATAAAAATCTTCGCACAAAACAGGCCGCACTCATCGCTGAGTATGAGAAAAGGGGTAAATTTCTTTCTTACTCCCTTCCTCATTTTGCTTCCACTTCACTTGCCGAATGAATCTGATTGTTCGGTTTCCGCAGCTGGGGTGGAAGCTGAAAACAAAATCATGCGAAAGAACTTGGAGCAGATCAAGGGTACGTCCTTCTTATCTGTTCCTACTGTGCTTCTCATCCTTTTACCTCCTTGGCTCGGCAAATATTCATACCTCGGCTCTGCCGGGCCAACACATGGTTTCAGCATTGCTTGAAGAAAGTGTGCATGTGCCTGACATGATGCTGCATTTTCTCGAACAAGCAGGACAGCATCAAGCCGAGCTGAAGAAAAAGGATGATGAGCTCGTCCTCCTCCGGACCAAAGATGATGACATAGCCAAGCTCAAAGCTGAAATGGCTAAAATGAAGGCGCAGCACCAAGCCGAGCTGAAAAGGGTTGGCCAGGACTTCACCGAGGAACGCGAGCGCCTCCAACTCCAAAGTGCTAAGGATCGTGAACTCCTCCAGGAAGCCGAGCAGCTTCGGAAAAGGCGTGATGCTTGCATCAAGGAGTTGACCCGGATTCACGGTCACATCTCTCGTAAGTTCTTTTCCTTTATCCGCCTTACTTATCCGGGTTACGTCTCATGTCTTATTTTCTCAACTTTGTCCTTTGCCTTGTCTCCCAGGCCACTTTCCAGAGGGTACGGCCATTGCACGAGCTGCTGTTGCCAATTTCCGCCGAGAGAGAGGTACTCCGGTCACTGTTGAGGGTGACCCCATTCCCTTTGACATGGAGGACCTGTTGGTCAGCCTGTCATCTCGCGTGGAGATTATCAAGAACTACGGCCGGGACCTCGTCGATGTTTCAGTCCGGATCTTCCACACCTTCTGGCCCGCCGATGACGCTCTAGAGAGAATTACACAGCTCGCTGAAAAGCTTTCAGAAGTTGAGACCCAGCTCGACCTCTGGCGAGAATCCGCTGGCCGCGCTGCTGCCAATACCGTCCTTCACCACGTTTTGACATGGTACAAAAAGATAGATCTCAGCCTCCTCACACGGCTACGCACCGGGTCCAAATGGACAGATGACCCGGAGTGGGTAGCTCGGCGCCAGGCTTGCGCCCACAGCCTTATTGAATATGCCCCCATTCATGAATGGACTGAGGGTCCGAGCTTCCTGGAAGCCGCAGGCGAAGATGACTCGGGTGAATCGGAGGAGGACACAGCCTCAGATATCGAAGAGGGCGATGATGATGCCGAACTCCGTCCTGCTGCTCCTAAGTAAAAAAAACTTGAAAATTCGTGAGATCCCCGGTATGCCGGGTGGAATTGTATTCCAAATACATGCGATATTTTGCTGCTGAGTACTTATGCCGGATTAACGTGGGCGTAGTCCCCAAGTTTCTTTTTCTTGTTCGTTCAATCTTTTGGCTCGGGTCATGTCTACCTTGATTCGGTTTTACAACTTACGAATCCGAGCCGAAAAAATTGTCTTAACAATACTGGGAAACTTTTAGACTTAGCTCGAAAATAAATACGGGATTAGCCCGGAGAATAAACATCGGCTCGAATAAATTCTTTTCCTTAGTCGTTTTTCATGTGCTACGCAATTCCAAACTTGTTCTCTTGCTTGCCATGAAGCCAATTCTTGTTGGACAGTAGCAAGTCGAAGAGTTGGGTTTTTGGTGCTCACACACTACTAATCCGAGCTAACAAGAATAACCTATTCCAGCCGATGCACAAATAACAAAAGACAACAAATATTATTAAGGCAGTCCCCGAGTTACTGCTCGAGGTGCCAATATTTTATTAATAAATTCATTGCCGACGTACATACCGATATATGAGATAACCCGGATACATACACTTCTTCGCTAAGTGTAGAAAGGACGAAGGAGAGCTACATTCCATGGACGTTTAGATTCCTCGCCGGACCTGTCTGCCTTGTTCTTTTCCTGTGGCCTTGCATCTATAAGATAATAAGAATCATTGTGTAATGCTTTGCTCACGATGAATGGCCCTTCTGATGGGGGGGATAGTTTATGCATTCCAGTAGTACGCTGTACCAACCGGAGCACCAGATCGCCTTCCCGGAAGACCCGGGGGCACACTTTCCGGCTATGATAGCGTCGGAGATTTTGCTGATATATGGGGGATCTGGACAATGCCAGTTCTCTCGCTTCTTCCAGCAGATCAACATCATTTTGCCGGGCTTCTTGCACTTCGGCTTCTGTGTATTGGGTGACTCTAGGCGAATCATGCTCTATGTCGGCTGGTAATACAGCTTCTGCCCCATATACCAGAAAAAAACGGCGTATAGCCTGTTGATCGATTCGGAGTTGTTCTTAAACTCCACAGTACCACTGGTAGTTCTTCTATCTAGCACCCCGCTGATCTTTGCAGCGGCTCAATGAGCCGGGGTTTTATCCCGGATAATACTAATCCGTTGGATCTTTCCACTTGCCCGTTCGATGCGGGGTGGGCTACCGAAGCTACGTCAAGTCGGATCCTCTTATCCCTGCAGAAACGAGCAAATGCTCGTTCCGCAAAATTTGTGCCATTATCAGTTATGATACTGTGTGGATAACCGTACCTCAAGATGATATCTTTGAGAAAAGTTACGGCCGTAGCTCCATCACATTTTCTTATAGGCTTTACCTCGATCCACTTTGTAAACTTGTCCACCATTACCAAAATGTGAGTCATGTTTCCTCTTGCTGGTTTGAACGGGCCTACCATATCCAGGCACCATACGGCAAATGGCCAAGTGATTGGGATGGTCTTGAGTTCCGACATTGGCATATGCGTCTTTGTGGCGTACCTCTGACAACCATTACATTTTCTCACCAGATCTTCTGCCTGCTCTAAGGCGTTTGGCCAGTAGAATCCGTGTCGGAAAGCTTTCGCGGCTCGGGATGAGGCGTGATGCCCACACTCCCCTTGATGTATATCTCGGATGATTTCAAGCCCTTCGTCCGGGTTAACACACCGCTGGAGGACATTGGTCACACTTCTTTTGTATAACTCGGAATTGATGATCGTGTAAGCCTTTGCCCTCCTCTGTGTTTGCCTGGACAACACCTCCTCAGTGGGTAACCTTCCATCTTTCAGGAATTGAAATATAGGTAGTGCCCAAGCCGGTATTTGCCGCACGGGGAAGACGTCCTCGTCTATCTCCATATGATCCACCGGCATAACTTCAACCGGACTACGCTGAGCAGTCCCCGGGTTTTGCGGAGCAGTCCCCGGGCTTCCCGAATCAGTCCCCGGGTTTTGCGCACCACTCCCCGTGTCAATGTCCATGGGCGTTGCTCCGGACTCTGCGTCCTCTGGGACGTAGATGGACTCGGATTCCGGGGATGGCCTGATGGATGGTTTATTGAGGTGCTCTAATGCTACACCCGGTGGAATTGCTTGTCTGGTTGACCCGACCTTCGATAGCATGTCGGCAGCCTCATTTTCCACCCGAGGTACATGATGAAATTCGCATCCCTCAAAGTAACCAGAAATCTTCTGCACGTGAAATCTGTATAGTGCCATGTTTGGATCAAGAGCGTCCCATACTTCGGACACTTGCTGCACCACTAAGTCCGAGTCGCCAAAGCATATAATCCGACGTATACCGATTTCCTTTGCTACCTTGAGCCCATGCACAACTGCTTCATACTCAGCGACATTATTTGATGCGGTGAAGTGGATCTGCAGCACGTACTTCAACTGGTCCTTCTTTGGCGACGTGAGTACAACCCCGGCACCTAGCCCGGTTTTGGTTTTTGATCCGTCAAAGTGCATCCGCCAATAGTTTGGATCCGGAAGTGGTGGTTCGTACTGTACCTCGGCCCAGTCCACGAAAAAATCCGCCACAGCCTGAGACTTTATGGCTTCTCTCCGGTCATACTGCGGGGCGTAAGGAGCTAGCTCCATTGCCCATTTTGCAATCCTGCCGCTTGCATCCTTGTTACTCATTATCTCGGATATAGGGGCCTCACATATGACCCGGATGGGATGCTCTTCAAAGTAATGCTTCAATTTCTTGGCGGCCATGTACACACCATACGCCACTTTTTGATAGTGTGGGTAGTTCTGCTTTGAGGTTGACAACACTTCACTCAAATAATACACCGGCCTTTGCACTGACTTTCCTTCCTCATGATGCTCCACCACTATCACTGCACTTACAACTCGGTTGGTTGCGGCTATACAGAGCAACATTGGCTCTTTTGATAGTGGGGAGGCTAGCACTGGCGCCGTGGCTAACATTTTCTTTAGGTGGGTAAATGCCTCATCCGCCTGCGACGTCCAAATGAACTTATCCGACTTTTTCATGAGTTGATAGAGAGGCAATGCCTTTTCTCCTAGCCGACATACAAACCGACTTAACGAGGCCAGGCAACCTGTAAACTTCTGGACATCGTTAAGACACTTCGGCAGCTCCATTCGTTTGATGGCTCGGATTTTGGTTGGATTAACTTCGATTCCTCGGCTGGAAACCAGAAAGCCGAGCAATTTTCCAGCCGGGACACTGAAGGTGCATTTTTCCGGATTAAGTTTCATTCGGAACCTCCTTAGGTTTGCGAATGTTTGCCTGATATCGTCAAGGAGCGTTTTGCTTTCCTTGGTCTTGATAACCACATCATCCACGTATACCTGTACATTTCGACCTATTTGGTCATGCAAACATTTTTGCATACATCTCTGGTACGTTGCACCTGCATTACGTAAACCAAATGGCATGGTGCGATAGCAATAAGCCCCATACGGGGTAATAAACGCAGTCTTTATTTGATCATCCGGATTCAAAGGTATCTGGTGGAAACCGGAGTAAGCATCGATGAATGACAACAGTTCACATCCCGCAGTTGAGTCTATGACCTGATCTATTCTTGACAGCGGGAATGGATCTTTCGGACACGCCTTGTTCAGGTTCGTGTAGTCGATACACATGCGCCAAACCACTGCCACGTTCGGATCATCTTTCTTCTTTTCCACCAGCACCGGATTAGACAGCCAATCCGGGTAAAGAACTTCCATGATAAATCCTATAGCTAACAACCGAGCTATCTCATCCCCAATGACTTTTCTCCTATCTTCGGCGAAGCGGCGGAGAGGTTGCTTCACCGGCTTAGCTCCGGGTCTCACATTTAAAGTGTGCTCAACCAACTCCCTCGGAACACCTTGCAAATCCTGTGTGGACCAAGCAAAAATGTCCCGATTCTCACGGAGGAAGGTGACGAGCTCGCTTTTCTATTTATCACTTAGCCCGGCACCAATTGTTACGGTACGCTCTGAGAACATGTCATCAATAGGGACCTTCTTGGTATCTTTCGTGGCCTGGAAGGAGACAGTTCCATGGGGGTTACTCAGCGCCGGCATATACTGCTGCGCGGACTGAGCCAATGCCGCCACCTCTTGAATTTTTCTTTTTTCCTGCGCGATCACAAGTGACTCGGCTAAGTTTGATCCGGCCGACGCACACTCCATGGAACGTCGGAAGTCCCCAGCAATTGTAATTACTCCGTTTGGTCCGGGCAATTTCATTTTCAAATAGCTTATATGACAACTTTCCATGAACTTGTTCAGCGCTGGCCTTCCGAGCAATGCGTGATACGCGCTTTCCAAGTTCACTACTTCGAACTCTAGATTTTCAGTTCGGCAATTGTTCCTCGTGCCGAACAAGACGTCGACCCGGACCTTGCCTATGGGCTCGCAAGAAATGCCGGGCACAATGCCATGGAAAGTTGTCCTCGTGGCCTGGAGCATGTTCTCCGAAATGCCCAACTTGCGCATTGTGTCCGCGTACATGATATTTATGCTATTGCCGTTGTCGATCAGTACCTTTGAGAATCTTACGTTGATGTCAGGCCCAATGAATGTAGGATCCAGCACCAACGCATACGAACCAGGGCTCGGCATGAGCTTTGGGTGATCCCTAATGCTCCAAGTGATTTCCTGATCGGACCAAGGCATGTACCTCGTCACTGCCGGCATTACCGCATTCACCTCCATATGCCTACGCTGCAAGCTTTTTCTATCAGTTTCTTCTGTGGTAAATACACAGTAGCTCTGGTGATGCTCCCTGTACTCGTTTCTCCCCTCATTTCCGGGGTGCCTCTGTTCCGGCTGCTGCTGATTTTCTACTTGGTGCACTACATCCCTTCTTTCATTGTTATCATACCTCGGTGGAGGGGGAGGTAACATTAGCTGTTGCGTGTTCGCTCCGGAGAGCAATTGCTGTCGGGGTAATTCTTGCCGAGGCTGATCGTTCTGGGGTGCCTGAGCATTCCCCGAACCACCTTGCTCGATCTTGCGCATCCACTCGCATTGCCTCATCGTATGACCCGCTGGGCTGTTCGGATTCGGCGTGTGAAACTTACATGGCTGGTCCAACATCGACTCGTAAGTATACCTCGGACGGTCTTTCCTTTCTTGCCATTGCTTCTTTTGCTCCGGTGTCCAGGTTTTCTTCCCATCGTTCCTTGGGGTCCACTGACCTCCAGTTTTCTAGCGCTGACTACCCCTTGCTCCGGGTTGATCTTGACTCACGGTCGCTACTTGGTGCGAACCGTATCGATGGTCCGGTCGATCATCTCTCATTTTTCCTCTGTAATCATTTCTCCGGGACGATCCGGATCCATCCCTCTGATAGTACTCATCGCTTGACTCGTTTGAGGCGAGCCTCGGTTGGGTCGGGTCACCCAATGCATACGAATCCGCGATCCGGATCATCTCTGACAATGTTGCCGGCATTTTCCATTGCAACTTCATCCATAACTCGCTTCCATACCTGCACCCCTGTGCAAACCATGCTATGGCCTGTGATTCTATCACGCCCTCACACGAATTTCTCACGGTACACCACCGGGTCAAGAACTCCCGGTCCGTCTCATTGGGTCGCTGTTTGCACATAGCTAGGGTTTGTGGCCTATTTGGCCTTTGATACATACTCGAAAAATTGCTGATGAACATTTCCTCGAAATCAATCCAGCAGTTGATGCTTCCTGGCGGCAAGTTGTTCAACCACACCCTTGCCGGGCCTTCCAACATCTGGGGTACATATCGTACGGCCCATCTCAGGTTGCCTGTGGCAAATTTCACAGCAGTAGCATAGTTTATCAGCCAATCCTCTGGCTTGGTACTACCGTCATAGGTCTTGGTCCCCCTGGGCAATTGAAAGTTCGGGACTGGTGGCTCTTTCATGATCCGGGGTCCAAAACATGCTGGACCCGGTGGACCCTGACATTCTATCTGTTCCGACCTATATAGTCGATCCAGCTTTAACCTTGCATCGTCTGGCATCAAATCCCTGCTTCCCAGTCTCGAACCTATCACATGATAGTCCGGTCTCGGGTATCCCGCATTCGCCATCTCCAAATCACCGTCGTTATACCGGTTTCGCTCGTGCGGTGCGCCTTTCTGTTGGATACCTCGGCCGGCACTATGCTCTTGCCTTGATATGTTCCGTTGCTGCCCGGCATTGCCGTTGACAACGTTCCTCCGACCGGCATTGCCTTGGTCACGGTTACCTCGGCCAGCTTCGCCTCGGCTCACACTCCGTCAATCATCATTTTTCTGCGCTTCTTTTTCTTTCCCCGCCTGTGTCGGGTCATACGGGACAATCTGTTTGTTCCGTCTGGCTGAGGTTACCACCTCCTCTCTCCTTGGATCGCCATGAGGGGACGACGCAGCTCCAGCGAATTTCTCCGGGTTACCCATCGCCGAATGGACGATCTTAGAGGCTCCAGCTTTCTCCGGGTTTGCCCTGAGCAGTTCCTCGTTTTGCCTGTTCGCAATCCGAACCAGCTCGTTAACTCGGTTTTGCTGCCTTTGCCGGGCTTCACCCGTCAGTCCTTCTAACTCGGATGCAGCTGCATCCGCCGCTCTGAGGTTCTGGGCCGGGGTACTATACCTCGGCAGCCTCACAGATAGACAGTTCTCTGATTCCTCGATTTCGACATCACCTTCTCTGTTCATCTCGCTCATGAGATTCCTCCCTTTAACTTTTACAGCATCAACTTTGTTCGCCTTTGCGTACTCACGCAGCGTCATGTTCAACGACCGTTGGGCCTCGGCTATTTTCTTTGCGCCCTCAAGTATTTTCTGCCGAGTTTCTTCCAGCTCGGCCTGTGCGCGAGCCGGATCTACCGCTGCTACTACCGGGTTTGCCAAGCTATCTATCGCCTCTCTCAGCACGTTCTCCGGCCTCTCTAGCGGAGGACCCCTACCTTTCCTTGGTACCTTGGGTGTCACTTCCGGATCTGGCGCCGGGTCCTTGCTCGTAACCGCTCCCGGTGCTGTCATCATTACCTCTGCATGGTCCGGGGAACGAGCGATACGTCTCCCGCGAGCCGCAGTGAGGGGCGGTTCGCCTGCTTTGACAACGTGGCAGGGATGGACGCCTGATACGTCCACCGCGACGTAGACCTTGTGTGCGCCGAGCTTGAGGAAGACGCCGTCGCGCGGGAGAGGGCGCGTGCCGAAGCAGCCTGTGTTGTCGCTGACGAAGTCCCGCGCTTCAAAGCGCTGGACGAGCCCGGAGACGATGCGCTCTCCAGTGGCGATGAAGTTTCCCGTCCGGATCTTGACCCCTGCTAGCGCCGCTAGCCCCACGGTGGGCGCCAACTGTCGTGGTGGTGTCACGGCAGATGCCATGTATAGGCAGATGGTGGGGACTAATATGCACTAGGGGAATCCAGGGAGGGATAGCGAAGTGATTCTCCACACCAAAACTCGTATTGATTTTCTTCCAAGGTTACAAGTGCTCCTAGAGCTGTATTGGCGAGAGGAGGAAGAAGAAGCTCTCTAACTCTCACCCAACGACCTCAGCTCAAAACCCTAGACCTTAACATAACTGTCCAGAGAATAAAAATCCAACCCCCTCTACTGAAGCCCTAGCACTCCTTTTATAGGGGAGGCTCGGTTTCAGCCTAGGGCATACGTGGAGACATATTCCTAAGAATATACTCCCTCCCAAAGTGGTAAACCGACCGGGGTGCTTTTTCCCCCTCGTCAGCTATGCTTTAGCTACGTGAGCCATGCCCCGCCCCTCGTTAGCTACGCTTTAGCTCGTCAGCTGACACGGGCGTCGTCACGCTTGTCGGCCACGCCCCGGTGGTCCAGTCCTTGCTCGCTTCGCTCAGGCAGTGCGTACCGGGGCTCCTTTTGACCAGCGAGATTCCTTCCTTCTCCTAGAAGGTTACTGCGACCCGGACGATGGTTCATCCGGCCACACCCTTTTCCTGCATACAGGTTAGACATACACTTCCGACTTACTGCTTAAGTCGGATGAGACCTAGTTAGGCGAACGCCCCCAGGTCCGGATTACCCCGTGACTCGGCCTGCCTTGAGGTGACCCGGCCAGCATCTGCTTTGGCCTTGCCGAACCTCGGCTAACTCGGCGTGACCCTCCCCGGGGGTATCCCCCCAACAAAAAAGTCTTTCTGTGCTTAATTAGGCTAGAATTAGGGATATTAAAATCGAGTCAAAAAGGACGCCTCCCACGAACTAGGTAGTTTTGGCTGTCCGATCGCGCCCCCCACGTCATTCTGGAGGTTCGATGATCCTCAACTCCCACATGGGCCGAATTATCCCTTAGGGACGCTTCTCTGGATATCAAAAAGTCTTTTTGTGCTTAATTAGGCTAGAATGTCTATCTATTTCGGCCCGATCTACTCCACCTTTCGACAACCGGGTCTCCTCATACGGAACCACCGGATTTTTTTTGAAGAGGACACATGCGGCAGTAGACTCCAATGGAAAACGGGTCTCCTTGCTCATCCGGAACCACCAGATTTTTTTTTTTGAAGAGGACACACGATGCGGTGGCAGACTCCAATGTAAATTCGACCACCCAGACAAGACGCACACCTCCAGATCGATTGGACCGCAGGCCGAAATCTAGAGCGGGCATCCATCAGACTCCAATCGAGATTCGACCGACCGAGACCAGATGCACACCTCTCGATCTGTTCGAACGCAGGCCAGAATCTGGAGCGGCCATCGATCTCTCATGTGGATGCGGTACAGATCCTGCCATTGCCTCCCCATTTATGGCGATACGATGCGCCGGTCTGGGCAGTTTTGGCCGTACGATCGCGCCCCCACGTCATTCTGGCCGTTGGATGATCCTCAGCTCCCGCGTGGGCCGAATTATCCCTTAGGGACGCTTCTCTGGACATCAAAAAGTCTTTTTGTGCTTAATTGGGCTGGAATGTCTATCTATTTCGGCCCGCTCTACTCCACCTTTCGACAACCGGGTCTCCTCGTACGGAACCACCAGATTTTTTTTGAAGAGAACACATGCGGCAATAGACTCCAATTGAAAACGAGTCTCCTTGCTCATCCGGAACCACCAGAGTTTTTTTGAAGAGGACACACGATGCGGTGGCAGACTCTAATGTAAATTCGACCACCCAGACAAGACGCACACCTCCCGATCGATTGGACCGCAGGCCGAAATCTAGAGCGGGCATGCAGCAGACTCCAATCGAGATTCGACCGACCGAGACCAGATGCACACCTCTCGATCCGTTCGAACGCAAGCCAGAATCTAGAGCGGCCATCGATCTCTCCTGCGGATGCGGTACAGATCCTGCCCTCGCCTCCTCATTCATGGTGATCTGATGCGCCGGTCTTAATTGATCTTTATGACCATGTTATTTTTTCAGTTCTTACAAATCTCTAATGGCAGCCATGGTGCACAAATTGATGGCGGAAAATAATTATGGTACGTTACTACACTGCCACTACACTGTCTACATGTCCTATAAAATCTATTGCCTCGGTTTCTGCCCGTGCTACTCCCACTCAATAGCAGATTCCATGTCTAATGGTGGTCTGGTAGGTTGATTCTATTTCCAAACGAAATACTCATCTTCTTCAGATAACAATTGTCATCTTTTCTAAATTAGAAATATATTTCTCTGTCCAGGTCTAATGGTGGTCTGATAGGTCTAATGGTGGACTGATAGGTTGATTCTATTTCTGCTTGTTCTAGCTCATCTGCTTACATTCTATTGCTTCATGGTGATTGGTCGAATTTTCATCTGGTTGGTTTTGTTGGACTCGGTATTACCAATGGTTGCTGAACGGGTGAGTTCCTCAATTATATCATTAATGTCACTTAATAGTATACGCCTTATTATTATAAATGTTTGCCATTGCTATACTTATATCCATGTCATTTGCACCATTGTAAATTGTCTGAGGTCGATCGCGGTGACAGGGCGGGAAATCTACTCCGAACTCTGCGTCACTGCTGTTTATTTCCATAGGGCTCGGATTTGGCCCATTTGAGTTGATTTCTGCACCGTTTTGGCTGATTTCTTCAGCTTTAGACTGGTGTGCTTCTTTTGGAACTCAAAGGTACTGATTCTAAAATTATGAAAGTATATATAAATTACTTCTTATTTTTGTGTGTCAGTGAAATAGTTAATCAAGGCATATCCAGAACAATATCTTCGTTTCCATTTTGACGCCATCTTACTTTTTGGAAATCTTGGCATGTCCCTTTGGTTCTATGATGTAGTTAAGGATGTATTTTACAGTATTACACATGCGTCAATTCCTTTCCCACTATAATGATTCATGATTTTTGTATTCAGTTTCTTTCCCATCTTTGAAGTCATCATTCGTGAAAAAAACAATCAGAATAGAAGAACAGTATTAAGGATTACAAAAATTAATGATTCTAAAAATAATTTGAACAATGTAGAACATTCACATATCACACCTATTCTCTCTTTGTTGACTCTCCATGCTATCCTTCCAATAAACCACTAATAAACCTATGAAGAATTTTAGTTTAAAATGCAAATGAATTTCACCATATAGGGGTACATGAAAGTTGCTCTCGTAAGAGCATACATTATGAAATATAGTCCAAAACATGACTCGATACTTTGGAACATGTTATCGAATATATTTTCATCAATTCATAACAATCTATTCTCCTAATGGACGGGCGCGGCAACGCGCGCCTACATGATCTAGTATTTACTAATTGGAGGCACCATAGGAGGCACCACATTAATCCTAGAATTTTTTAGATATAGTCCCTTGATTTTGTGTGATGTACTACTAGGATAAAAAGGTGGTGAGCAGTGGAAATAAGTCACTACCCGCAAGTTTTTCTAGAAGTCCATATTCAGTACGACTGTTTGTACATGGATACCAAATCGGCTGTTGGACTCCAACTATCCTACGTAATCTCTAACAGATTTTCTATTTCTTTTAGGGACCATAACCGATTTTCAACGTGTTTTCCTATTACGGTACCAACATCTGCCAGCATGATTAAAACTGATCGCGTATCCATCCATATGCAATTTAGTATGGGGCTGTCACTAAGGAGTACAACGTGTTCGTTAAAATTATTTACTTTGGCAGCTTCTTTTTTCCTTTGGTAAACTGCGAGATGTGATGGTGCATATAATATAGATAGGTATAATGTAAAGTGATTATATAAAATTGAAACCCGAAAATAAGTAGTGAGTAAATTTACTGAGAATAATTAAATAGCTATATTGAATATATGTAGATGTTATATATAATACTGTCACAACTTACGTGACTTTATGTTGGATTTCAAGCCCACGAATTTACGACGTGGGGGTTGCATTAGTGAAACTTGCAGCAAGTTTGT
Source organism: Avena eriantha (assembly GCA_910589775.1). Classification (NCBI taxonomy): domain Eukaryota; kingdom Viridiplantae; phylum Streptophyta; class Magnoliopsida; order Poales; family Poaceae; genus Avena; species Avena eriantha. The sequence continues at coordinate 371,317,302 of OU342745.1, forward strand.
AACTGCATAAATTCAATTGGAGATCTGACTGCAGATGGCAAATGGCACATATTTTCAAAGTGGTGCGATGGCAAGTAATATAGATATGTACGTGTGTTTTTTTGTTTTTGTATCACTGGAAACACCTGATTTGTTCAAAGTGATGGTATGACTCAAAAACATATCCAGTAGATCATGTAAAATACACGGGAGCAAGATGTATTAATCAACAAAGTCCAAATACTCCAAAAATTCTGGGAAAGTCAAAATTTAAGTCTAGGCGCAGAACTAGAATCGGCAAAATATGAGAATTTAATTAAAAAATACTTTTAGATTGTTCTACATCAGTATCCAATGTAGAAACACTAACCTCATCATGTGTAAAAAATGTATAATTCAATTACTACACAGATATTGAACCATGCAGGTCATGATAAAGTCATACATACTTTTAACACTTTGCATGCAATGATATATTTTAAAACAATATATGAGTAAATTTTCTCTAGGGACTATTCATAATCTATATTTTAGTAAAACTTTATAGATATATTATAAAAACAAGTTTTTTTGAGGGTTGGGATTGCTAATTAACCATATTGATGGATATACCGTTCAAAGTTGCGTGACTTTGTTTATAACGGTGTTCACACTATCACTCAAGAGTAACTCCAAAAAAACATGTGTAAAATGAAATGGACTAATTGATAGATTCTGAACACCACAAAATTTCTATGTAAGCAGACGTTTTAGCAATGTACTGAAATAGTATTTGAAAAAGTTAGAAAATAATCAAGTGTATATCCATATTCAAGATGTCTCATTCCATCTTGGCAAAACTGTTATTTAATTTCTTCGACTATCCTTGCAAAAGTTACCAATGTAGATACTAATAAAGTCATGAAAAATATAATTTAGTTAGATTTTAAAAATGTCAGAAAAGGAGTCGGTGTCCAAAGTTAGTATTACGATGAAAATGATATTGGCCGACTTGGCAACTTATACAATAGAGGGGTCCTACAAGTTGAAGTCCCCCTTTGAACCATAAAGTCCACCTTAATCCAAATGAATACTCACAACATTGAAATGTGTCCATTATAAAAGGAAGAACGAAACACAATAGGATTGATTCAAATGAGGTCTAGGCTTTTCGCAGTGGAAGTCTTTTCACTAGATCGATGGATCCATATATCACATGACCAGATAAGCTATATATATTCGGATATTTATATATGTTAGCAAACAATTACCAAACAAAAGGTTGATAAGACACCAAAAAAATTCTGAAATATTCACTAGGCTACAACAACAGTCAAAAATAGACCTCCAATTTTAACGTACACCAAAAGTTACATATTGATTATCACAATGTCGTATCTCAAGTATATGTTTCCTATACTTAGAGGTCTACACTTAATTAATGGAAAATAAATAGTACTGCCCGTGCAAGTGCACGGGTCAATGACTAGTATCTAGATCTCATTGAGATACAACTGTCGGATGTTTGTATATCACATCATTCAGCTAATGACATGACTTCATTGTCAATTGGCATAAATGCCCATGATCTTGAAACTCAGATCATCCTCATGACCAATGAACTAGTTCGCTAGAGATAACTAGAGACACGGTTTGTTTACATACCACACATGTATTAATGTTTTGTATTAACATAGTTATAGCATAGTATGAAACGTATTATGACATATAAGAGATATATCAAACAATACACTTTATTATTTGCCTCTAAGGCATAACTCCTTCAGTCTCCCACTTGCACTAGAGTACAAATAAATCTAGTTTACAATAGGTAGGAACCTAACACCGATGGCATCTCGGTGTTGTTCGTTCTTAGCTTGTAGGAGAGCTTTAGTCAAGGGATCTTCCACATTTAGATCCTTGTGTACTTTGCAAATCTTGATTTCACCTTCATCAATGTTCTGACGGATGACGTGAAACCGAAGCTTGATGTGTTTGGTTGTGGAATGAGTCCTTAGTTCCTTTGCATTTGTAATAGCTCCCGTGTTGTCACAATATATCGTCATGGGGTATTGTGCACTTGGAATGACTCCTAGTTCGATGATGAAATTCCTTAGCCAAACAACTTCATTCGCCGCATTAGCTGCAACAATGTATTTAGACTCTATGGAAGACTACGCCACCACCGGCTGCTTCTTGCTCTTCTAGCTTACTGCCCCACCATTCACTAGGGACACAAATCCTGTCTAAGACTTCGAGTCATCATGATTTGAGTTCCAGCTCGCATCCATGTAACCAGTTACATTTAGAGCTTCATCACTTTCTCCAAAGATTAGAAGCATATCCTTTGTTCTCTTGAGATACTTTAGGATATTCTTCACAGCTGTCCAATGATCTGGTCCTGGATTACTTTGGTATCGGCTCGTCAAACTAAGAGCCAATGCCACATCAGTTTGAGTACTCAACATTGCATACATGATAGATCATATGGTTGAAGCATAGGGGACGTAAGACATCTTTTCTCTATCATTATCCATTACCGGACATTGAGTCAAACTTAATGTGCAATTCTTCATCATAGGCACAAAACCTCTTTTGACATTATCCATTTTGAACCTTTTCAAAATCTTTTTGATGTAAGTACTTTGACTTAATGCAATTAGACGCCTTGTTCTATCTCTATATATCTGGATTCCTAATATGTATGCAGCTTCACCTAAATCCTTCATGGAAAATTGACTACTCAATTATTCTTTCACACTTCCATAAGATCCACACCGTTTCCCATGAGCAATATGTCATCCACATATACTACTAGAAAAAACACTGAGCTCCCACTCGCTTTCTTATAAACACAAAACTCTTATTGATTTTGGATGAATCCAAAACTCTTGATCACTTGATCAAAATGCTGGTTCCAACTCCGAGATGCTTGCTTCAATCCATAAATGGACCGCTGAAGTTTGCACACCTTTCCAACATCCTTAGGATCAAAAAAACCTTCCGGTTGCATCATATACAACTCTTCATCAATGTGACTATTAGGGAATGCGGTTTTGACATCCATCTGCCAAATTTCATAGTCGAAATGAGCAGCAATTGCTAGTAAAATCTAGACAACCTTAAGCATCACTACGAGAGAGTAAGTCTCATCGTAGTCAACTCCTTGAATTTGTCAAAACCCCTTCGTGACAAGTCGAGCTTTGTGAATAGGCACATTACCATTCGCATCTGTCTTTTTCTTAAAGATCCATTTATTTTCCATGGCCTTGCGGCCTTTCGGAAGATCTACCAAGGTCCAAACTTGGTTTTCATACATGGATCCTATTTCGGATTTCATGGCTTCTAGCCATTTCTCGGAATCAACACTATCCATTGCCTCTTCATAGTTTGTAGGTTCTTCCTGTTCATCTGTATGACATATATCACAAGGCTACTACTAATCAGGAATGGTACGAACTCTTGTAGACTTGCGAACCTCTAGAGTTTTGATGTTGTTGTTTTGATCATCATCATTAGGCTCTTCTTCCACGTTGGAGAGCGGTTTCGGAACAGCTTATGTTGCGCTACTCGGGATTTGGAGAGAAGGGTCAACAACTTCATCCAACTCAATTTTCCTTCCACTAACTCCTTTAGAGAGAAACTCTTTCTCAAGAAAGGTGTCGGTTTTCACGACAAACGTTTTGCCTTCGGCTTGATTGTAGAAGGTATACCCAACTGTTTCCCTTGGGTATCCTATGAAGATGCACTTTTCCGAGTTGGGTTCAAGTTTGTCAAACTGTAGTTTCTTAACGTAAGCCTCACAACCCCAAACTTTCAAGAATGAAAATACTGGCTTATTGCCATACCATATCTCATATGGGGTTGTCTCCACAGATTTGGATGGTGCTCGGTTTAAAATAAAAGCGATAGTTTCTAACGCATATCCCCAAAATGACACAAACAAATCAGTTAAAGACATCATGGACCACACACTATCCAAGAGAGTACGGTTATGTCGCTCCGACACACCATTACGCTGTGGTGTTTCATGGCTCTGAAATATAGCCATCTACGTCCATATTTAAACTGGATATTATTCACAATTTTGATGAAATATCACTCTAAACCCTGCACTAATGCTAATATTCAGAGGGGTATGCAATCCTTTCTTTTATATTTTTCCTGCGCAGGTAATATCGTTTAAAGAAGGGAATCACTACATTAAAGTCAAAGATACGAGATTTCCAACTACTAGAAGAAACCAGGAGCCATAAGACGGAGGCAGACGCTTTAACGACCAACTATACGACCGGAGCAAAATTCCGGCCATATAGCTCCGGTCGTATAGTTGGCGCCACCACCGTTAGGTCAAACAGAACAACTTTCGTGAAGGAACCCCTATATAAAGAAGCCTCGGGCGACGAGAAAACAAGCTAGACCTCGGCAAAAAGTCTCTGCCACAGATCTCCAGCCGCCTCCAGATCTCAAAAACCCTTCTCCATCTCCATAGCCATATTCCACCACTTGTAATAGTAGATCTCTTCTCTGATTGGCGACATTGTAAGACTATTGCTATCAATCTTATGATTTTCATTACAATGTTTGTGATTGTTGATCTCATCTCTATGTGTGAGTAATTCTCCTTGGGCTAAGGGCTTTGGCCTAGCCATGTAGCAATTGTGCATGTTATTTATCATAGATGGGATCATGTATTAGTTTGTATGACATGATGATTATTGTATCCTCTCTTGCCTCAATCCAAGGACGGGGCCACTCACGGTAGACGTTTCGGCCGTCCTAACCATTTCGAGAACATCGGGACAAGAACGAGCGGCGTAATCGGCAGGCGAAGGGATCAACTACATACACAAGTGAGTATGTATGCAAGCCACATACAACAGTCCTTAGAGCCATTCCATCTAAAAGAAATAGAAATATTGCAACGCCATACGGCAAGATCCAAATATCCTAGATAGATATAATAGTTTCGGATAGCTCCTCATACATCAAACATCAGAGTATCAGGAGGAAGCGGAAAACAAGATCCGAGTATGGATAAGAAGCAAATAGGCATAAGATGCCACATAAATAAACACATCCCGCCCACAGATCTCACGGATCCCCGTTCCCAGAATCTCTACACCGAGTGATCGTTGCCAACATCATCCGTCTCCTCCACCCAGTATCCGTCTTGCGAGTACACATGTTCATATGAATCAAACAATTTATCGTGTGAGACCCTAGGGGTACTCGGCAAGTCTTTATGCCTCTAAAGGGGACATATACCTGGGGTGACGCAATTGCAGCAAAAGATAATTACTAACAAGTCTATAGACACTCGCTAACCATCCGCCTAACCAATGATAGACGGATGTCCATGAATTAAGAACAACAGTTATAACAGTATAATTATCAGATCCATCCTCCTCCTCGCTTACCAACGAGGAAGCGGACGAACAACCCCCATCCGTTGGCAGTTTTATTAACCATTCCATGAGTATTGCGCTATTTACTAGTCAGGTACTTAGCATGGCATGGGTGAGGGGTGGGGACAAGAATAATTCATTTTATTATTTAGTTGATCAAGTTTTATTACGATAAACGGTTCTGATTTTTCATAATGACATGATGCATGCTTCAATTCAGAACAAGGAGTGCATAGATAGAACGGGCTCGTCGCGCTGATCGATTTAGACATATTATTTGTTGAATTCGGAGTTATAGATTTAAAGTTATCAATTTATTAAGAAAAGGGCATTTTAGTGTAATTTTAATCATCTCGAAAATTTAAAGTGTTCAAACAATAATTTGAATGGCATAATTGAATTCCTCACATTTTTCTGATTCCAAAACATATATCATTTGTATTATTTGGGTTTATAATTTAAAAGTTATTTAAAAACAGATTTGAATTTGTTTTTAAACATTTAAGAAAAATTTAGATAAAACAGATAACCAAAAAAACTTTTTCTACTCAGCTAGACCCAGCCCCAGTCGCTGACGGGTGGGACCGGCCTGACTGGGCGACGCAGCGCGCAGAAAACTTTTGACATCGCGGGCTTCTCTACCCTATGCGAATGACCGGTGGGGCCAGCGGGCTATGGGTCCACGTGCAAGTGGCTGAGCCTGCAGAGGCTGACAGGTGGGTACAGGCTGGAGCGCGGGTTGAGGTTTACGAAAACCGGGGTCACTTTTTGTAAAAATTCCACAGGCACAGACATGTGGGCCTGGCCTGGACCGCGGGTTACGGCAAAAGGTTGAGGAGGGGGTATTTGCAAAGGAGCGCGGCTACTATGGATCTTCTCTGCGCGTGGTCTGTCGAAACTGACGGACGCGCGGCGCACGGTGCAGCGAGGCAGGGATTCGATCCCGCGACGCGGGGTACGCGCGCAGAGGGCGGAGCCGCTGCGGTGGCTCGGGTTTGGTGTTAGGAGGGTGTAGGGGTTTTAGGTGAGTTGTGGCGCGGCACAGGGACGGGCAGACGCCAACGCCTGCCGCCGCACCGAGGGTGCTCGGCGCATCGTCCGGCGAGGTCAGCATGTCAACAAGCGAGGGGAGGTGTCCAGGAGGAAGCGGGGCTTACCGCGGGGCCGTCGGTGGGGTTGGATCGAAACGGGGCGCAGCAGGTCGTCGCCGATGCAGACGAACGACGACGCTAGGGTTTCGGTGTGCGCGTCGGTGTGTCGCTGGTACAGGGCGTCTCGTCCTCGCTGTTGTGCACGGGACGACGCAGGGGCTCCTCTGGTCCTTCCTCGGCAACCACAACGTCACGCCGCCGGCTAGATCGAGCAGGTGGAGGTGGAGACCGACGGGGAGCGCTTGCGAACAGAGAGGGAGGGTGGCGTCGGTGGAGAAGGAGAGGGGAAAGCAAGGTCCTGGGGATGGATCTGAGCGATGCCAGGAGACGTGAGGGAGGAGATAAAGGTGAGAGGGAGAGGGGAGAGGCCGTGGGGCACGTTGGAGAAAAAGGTGGCCTCGGCCACCTTTCCTTCCTCTGCCTCACGTGTTGTGCGTGGGCGACCAGGGCAGGCAGGGGTAGGGGTAGGGGCTGCACGGTGGGCCAGGGAGAGAGGGTATCAGGGTGGCCCTTTGTGGCAGAGAGAAAAGAGAGAGAAAGGAGAGGGAGGTCCGGTGTAGCTAGGGTTAGCTAGAGGGGGAGGCTCGGGTTAGGGTTGGGGGTAGATGGGGTAGCTCCGGCGTGGGCCAGCATGGCAGGGAGAGAGGGAAAGGTGGTGAGGGTGGAATGGTAGGCTCGGCAAGGGAGGGTGGTGGTTAGAGCTATGGTTTTTAGAGAGAGAGGGATAGAGGGAAGGGATAGGGTTAGGGTTAGATTAGGGTTTTACTATATCATGCAAGGGTGGTTTCGGTCTTGTGGTGATCCTCCAAGGACAAGTAAAAGAGGAAAAGATGGTGAGGTGAGAGTTTATGGTGGAGCACAAGGTAATGGTGAGGACAAACACAAGAGAGAGTGAGAGTTGGAATTTATGGGAAAAGATCCCACATGATCATGCATAGATGGGGTGATGGATAAAGAGGGGTAAGGTTTGATGGTGAGCATAAGAATGGCCACCCTGAATTGATTCTCAAAGGACCATGCCACACTTCCAAAAATACAAGCAAAACCCAAAAGAAGAGGATGGTGATAATTTGCATGGCCCATGCATGGGCATTATATGCCATGTTTTATTCTTGTGAAAACAATAATAATATAACATGGCATGATTCCCATGCATTACCAAAATGCGGAGTAAAGGCCAAGCAAAAGAAAATAGAATTGGATCCATCCCAACCCACATGAGCTAGATTAAAAGCTAAAAGAAAAGTAAAGCTCATGGATAATTGGATGGTGGAATTATAAAGTAGTGACAAAGAAAGGTGATGGAGATGAATAAAAGATATGCCCCCAACTCAACTTGGGCATCAAGCATTCATCCAGAACCAAATACAATATATCAAGGGTCAAATACAATTACTAATTCATATGAGAGAAGAACCAAATAGAAAAGGGTTTTATATGATGCTCAAATGCAAGGTGGCATGATGACATGAGCATGATATAATTATGATGCAACAATTATATATAGAAAGTAGCCATTATATTACTAAACCATGTAGCATTACATATGTTAGACATATGGGATGCTACAAAGGACTTTTCAGGTACCCAACACCCGAGGGTTGATCCAGGTATAGGTAGTATGAGTAATGACTGATCTATAGGTTGGGAACCCCAGTGATAGAAGGGGTAGCATGGCTGTATGTGAGGGATTTACTTGGAATTAATGGTGACATCACTATGCATATCATTAGTTCTCTTTCTTCTACGAATGAGACTAGTAGGTTACTGCTATAAGCGATTGCAGAGGCAATAGCAATTATGGATGCACTGCCCATATATAATTTATCTTGTTCTGACAAGTACATGCATATTTTATTTCTATCTTTTATTCCCATTAGATGTTTTACATAGCTACAGGTGAAACCAAATGCCCTAGGCCCTCTCTCTCTCCATCATCGACAACAACAAAAAGAGGCAAGCTATCGGTCCGGTAAAAACACAAAAGGAATTCTAAAACTCTCGAAGGTCCGGTAAAGTAACTTTACTACGCATTCGCTTCCCGAGGATTCGATAACCTAGGTCTACTAGGGAAAAAGAAGCTACACTACATCCATAATCCGGATCGAAGGTATCAACCCTTTTCCTGGCACCATTGTCGGGGAAGCAATAGCTACCCTGGTGAGCTTATTAGGAACCTTGCTAGTTTTAATTATTGTTTTTAATTTTGTTAGTTTGCTTTCAGTTTTTATTTGATAAACCAAAAAAATAGTTAGCCTTTAAATTATTGTTTTTACTATTATAATTCTTTGATTAAGAAAACCAAAAACATAGGAAATATGGCTAAAAAGAAGCTTGGGGAGTTTGCTACTCCCAACAATGATTATATGCGTACTCCTATTACTGAACAAGCAATTGCTGCTGATGACTATGAAATTAATCCCCATTAATTAAGTTTGGTTCAATAGAATCAATTTGGAGGCTCTGCTGTTGAAGATGCAGGTATGCACTTAAATACTTTCACTGAAATATGTCATATGATGCATATAAAAGATGTTGACCCTAATGCGGTCAAATTACGTCTATTTCCTTTCTCTCTAAGAGGGAGAGCAAAAGAATGGTTGATATCTTTGCCTAGAAATACTATTACATCATGGGTGGGATGTACTTCTTTATTTATGACTAAATTTTTCCCACCTACAAAGACTATGCAACTCCGATCTAATATTACTGGTTTTAAACAAGAAGGGCATGAGCCACTAGCGCTTGCATGGGAGAGGGTGAAAGAATGTCTAAGAAACTGTCCTAGTCATGGGATGGAAGATTGGTTAATCCTCCATTTATTTTATAATGATCTTAATCATATATCTAAGTCTGATACTGCAGCTGGAGGAACACTCATGGGTAAGCATATTACTGAAGCAAAGCAGCTGCTAGACAATATGCAAGACAACCATGCCCAATGGCATGTGGAAAGATCAAACACGAAGAAGGTGAATGCTATTTCACCACAAGAAAACGAAGAACTCAATGCAAAGTTGGATGACCTCATACTAGCCGTAAAAGGTAAGGAAACCCGGATCAGAGCCACCCCTAAAAGAAATATTGAAGAAATAGACTTCGCAGCTCGTAATGATTATAACCCTGCTTGGAAGAAGAGTTACAATCCTAACTTTCAGAAACATTATTCTAGTCCTGCAGGTAATTCTAATAATAATATGGGAACTGGTAATGGTAGTCTCCAAGAAACACTTTAAGTCTTTTATAGACTCACAAAATGAACAAAACAATATTCTTGTTAAAATAACAGAGAACCATGATGCCATGCTTGGTAAATTATCTAACCAAGTTGTTAGTTTGAGAAATGATTTGCAGGCCCTTCAAGAAAGAACAAGGATCATTGAGGCACAGCTCGGTAAGATAACCGAGAGTCAAACTCTCATTCTAGCTAAATTTGGAGGTAAAGTTGAGCCCAATCCTGTTGAAGAACTCAAAATGATGAGGATCCAAAGGGAGGAGCCGAAAGAACTTGATTATAGTAATGCCCCTTCACCAAGCTACACCATCGAAGACCTCGTAAAGAGGATCAACGTCAATATTCCAGTAAGTGAAGGTAACGATGAAGCCATGTATCAACACTTTGTTGATCAAGTAGTAATTAAGGTACGTGAGCTTGAAGAAGAATACAAGAAAATCGCTAAAAAGTTACCTATTAAACTAGATGACATATTTGAGCCTGCTATTAAGATAAAGATTGGAACCAATGAGATAGCTGCACTTTGTGATCTAGGTGCAAGCGTCTCAACAATTCCAAAGAGTCTTTTTAACAAGTTAAATCTTGGCTCATTTGAAATTACTGAGTTAAAATTGCATCTAGCAGATTCTACCTACAAACAAGCTGTAGGAATTAAGGAGAACACTTTAGTTTACATCAAAGGTTGCCCTGCTCTAATTGACTTTGTTATTGTTGACATGCCTGAAGAAACTGTTGCTCCTATAATAATTGGCCGTCCTTTCTTGAGAACTATAAAGGCTTTAATTAACCTTCATGAAGGAAACGCGAAGTTGCAATTGCCTTCACGGGAACCTTTTGTTATCCATTTCCCCAGGAAAAAGAAAGTCAAATATGACGAGAAGGAGGTCATCACTTTGAAGGCCAATTACTTTGGAGTGGGCGTTCCACTCATCTGGCCCAAGTGAGTATCACTAAGGTCAAGCTATTTACCATAAAAGAGTGCTCCATGGGAGGCAACCCATGTTAAATAAAGGTTTGAGTTAAGTTTTTAGTTTTAGTTTAAGTTCATGTTTAATAAAGAGTGCTGGAAAACTCCATTTGAGGAGAAAAAGTTCGGTAGTACTTGAAATTTTGCTTTATTCATGTTATTGTTGGCCGACAATATTTACTGTCAATTTTCTGTAATAAACAAGGTATATCACTAAGTTACAAGAAAATAAGTAATTCTCGAGGAAATAGAATTTTTTTGATGCATGCAGAAAGTTTAACGACCAACTATACAGCGGGAATAAAATTTCCAGTTGTATAGTTCTGGCCGTATAGATACTTTCGCCATCGACAATTTTTATTTCATATGTACTAGGAGTTTAATGACCAACTATACGGCGGGAATAAACATTCCGTCGTATAGTTCTGGCTATATAGATATCTTTGCCTACATACAATTTTTTTATTATGTATAGAGAATTTAACGACCAACTATATGGCGGGAATAAAAATTCAGGTCGTATAGTTCTGACCTTATAGATATCTTTGCCTTTGACAATTTTCTTTTCATATGTACTAGGAGTTTAACGACCATCTATACGGCGGGAATAAAAATTCCGGCCATATAGTTCCAACCGTATAGATATCGATGCTTTTGTATATTTTCTTTCGCAGGGACAGACAGTTTAACGACCAACTATATGGCGGGAACATTTTGTTCCGGCCATATAGTTGCGTCCGTATAGCTGCGCCGCCAGGAGGAAACCCTAATATTTTGATAGAACGCCAACTATACGGCAGGAACACATGTTCCGCCCGTATAGTTGCGTTCGACCACAAAATCGCATGGGAAGGTACCCCTAACTCCAAAACTTCAATTCTTTTTCTCTCTTCTACCTCAAAACACTCTCAAAACCTCAAGAGATCTTCATCTCCACTCAATTTTGTTTGATTTCCTTGCACACGAGTGATCTACGATGATGAACACAAGGATCCAAACTCGTGCTCGTGCCACCGCTAGCGCTTCTCGGGCTACCGCTCAGGAACGCATGGGGATACAGTTCGGGGATGAGGCCCATTGCGAATGCTTCAACAGGATCAAAAACCGCAAAGTGAAGGCCACCAAGTGGGCTTGCCCCATTATATTGAACCAACTCGGTATTTCTTATGACTTTAATTTACTTTGCAATAGAGCTAGCCTGCAAAACTTTGTGTACAATGATGTACCTACTTATCGCCGTTTAACCATTGAATTCCTAAGTTCGTTGCAAAGCACTATTAAACAATGGCAAGGAGAGGACACTATTTCTTTCCGTCTAATGAACAACAACTACACCTTAACATTAGATGAATGGTGCGCACGCGTTAATTTTCCAAACAATGATGTTCATGCTTTACGCACATCCTTTAATGGCTTAAATCCTTCCCCCGGACAATACTATAATGGAATGAGCTTCACTACTAGAGTGAACAAGGGGAAGAATATTCAACATCCTGCAATTCGCTATTTGTTCTATGTTATTGCTAATACCTTGTAGGCACGTAATGAGTTCACGATACTCAACGAGGAGGACATCCTAGTCCTTGCAAAGGTTGCTTACATCAGCTGCAACCTATCACTCAGCTTGGGTGCCATCCTTGTGCGCTACCTAGAGCACCAAGCCTCTCAAATCCAAGGGCCAATCACAGGAGGAGGCATCATCACCATGCTTTCCACTGCCCTAGACATAGATCTAGGTGAGTTGCAACATGTGCTAGGTGTGACACGTGTTGGTTTCTCCACCTTGAGATCCTATGGAGTGCTCACTAGGACAGGTGGTGTTTATTATCTACATATTGCTGGAGCTGGGCATCTCTACCCCGCTCCTATGCCTAGTGGTCTTTTCTCTATCGAGGAAGGAGGTTTGCTATATGACTTGTAGGTTGAGCAACACCAACCCGAGGAAGAGATTCCGGAAGAGGATGAGGAGCAAGAAGTTCCTTACCAAGAGGAGCAGCCACAAACCCGGTTCGCCACATACCAAGATTTTCAAGGACTTGGAGGGACTGTGGAGAGGATACATAGCCTCTCTTTGAACCTCCAAGAATCAACTAGTAACCTCTCAACTCAATTTGCGAACTGGAGTAATGACTTTTTCCCTCCACCGCAATGATTTGAAGGGCTTGAAAAAGCCTAAGCTTGGGGAAATTTTCTCATGTATATTTATTTGGTGTTTATTTTCTTTTATTTAGAGGTTGCGTTTTTATTTGAGTTTATAAGCACTCATGTTGGTTTCCCCAACACCTTATTTTTAGTTCTTTCTATTTGCTTTCGAAATTTTCTAGCCGAGCTTTGCCGCCAATTTTTTATTCTTTAAAGTTCCTCTCTTAAAAACCACAAAAAGAATTCTCCATTTTTCCTTATTTTCCCTCTTTCTTTTCTTTCTGCCTCGAGGTATTCATATATTTGCAGGAGAGTGATCGACTTCGAGTTTACAAGAAACAAATAAAAAAGGAAGAGAGAAGTGGAACCAAACATGAGAGGTATGCCTTATGACTCCCTACTTTTAAAGTTTGATAAACCCATGCTAGTTAGTAGTAAGTGATGAGATATTATATTGGTGGAGTAAGTCTTTGTATTGTAGTAAGATTTTCATTTGCATGGGTATTTAATTGGGTACATTTTGTTCTAGCTCTCGTAGTTAACCAAGTCTTGCCTAAAAATTGCTAAACAATTGTAATAAGAAAAAGTCTCGCAATTGAAGGCTTAGGTGTTGTAGTGCTTAGTATTGAAGGCTTAGGTGTTGTAGTGCTTAGTATTGAAGGCTTATTTCTAGAGACACTCGACACCACTGAAAATGTTGATTGACTTGATAGCTCTCTTTGAAAGGACTCGTTCGATTGAATTAATATTTAGCAATGTTTGTGAGCATGCCAAAGTTTGACTTGTTAATCATTAGAATGATATAGCTTTATGCGTGTCAAACTTCATGGGATGCCAACAACTCCGCTGGCCTACGAACAATCTTCATGGAGGAAACTCCTAGATTTTGGATATGAGTTGATTAAACACTTGTAGCAGCAATGCTACAGTGGGTAAGATTCTTGGCACTCCCGGGTAGCTGTAATCATGATGGAATCACTCCTCTGGCTATTATGAGTAATCATTATGCAAAAGGAACAAAAACCTTAGTGATGCCACGAGTATCCATCATAGCCCGATAAACTAATAAAAATCTTTGGCATGCTCTCAATTACTTAAAAACTGAAATTCTTGAAGGACAATGAATAGAAAAGTAGTGCTTGAAAAGTCTTGATTTATTGATTTGGGAGAATTGAGATACTCTAGTGTATATGCTTTTCATGAGAAACTCTCACACTCTTAATTTACATGATTATACTTTATTTATTCAAAGGCAAGCCTATGAGTTGATTACTTGACATGGAATAAATTTTACTCATTTGAATGATCCATGTTTACAATAATTCTGCTGCACTATAAGGATGCATGAAACCCGTATGATATACTTGCCATTACTCTATCTATCCTGAAGTTTTTCAGATTTATGAAGTGGAGGAAACATGAGACTACTAATCATGAGTAAGATCACCATCTCATTATTTCAGTTTAAATGTTGAGTTCCTTTTTGATTTTGGTTTTCTTGCTCGGGGACGATCAAGTTTAAGCTTGGGGAGGTTGATGGCTCTGAAATATAGCCATCTACGTACACATTTAAACTGGATATTGTTCACAATTTTGATGAAATGTCTCTCTAAACCCTGCCACTAATGCTTATATTCAGAGGGGTATGCAATCCTTTCTTTTATGTTTTTCCTGCACATATAATGTCGTTTAAAGGAGGGAATCACTACATTAAAGTCAAAGATACGATATTTCCAACTACCAGCAGAAACCAGGAGCCGTAAGACGGAGGCAGGCGCTTTAACGACCAACTATATGACCGGAGCAAAATTCCGGCCATATAGCTCTGGTCGTAAAGTTGGCGCCGCCACCGTTAGGTCAAACAGAACAACTTTCGTGAACGTACCTGATGACTGCAAGAGCATAGATCATTTATAGCTAGTTTCTATATAAAGATATCGATCCCATAGGGAGCAGGAGTCTGAAGTCTAATAACTCTTGGAATAAATATTACGATAGAAATACTAGATAAAGTTCTAAGTGACAAGATAAAATGCGAGTATTGTGTAAAAAGGTGTTTTTGGGTTTTGGGTATAAGAGCAATAATAAAGTAAGGCAAAGTAACTTAATATAGAAGGTAAGTATCGCGTATGTAAGAGAGATTGGAACTTCAGTAGGGAAAAAGCGTTCTTAGGGAGTAGCGGATACACCACTAGTATTGTAAAGATCTAAGATAAAGATTATCATCATGAACGTTCTCAACTATGTATGTGTGGGAGGAACTCCGTATATGGACGATTTGCCAGTAACCGCTATGCACATCATCCTCATAACCACAGCAGACAGCAATCGACATCAATCGAATTACTGTGCTATTAAGGGACATAATCCCGTAGGACGTATCCCATGGCATGGATAGTGTTCCGTGAGTATCCTCGGCTTCCAAAGTTGATACGTAAGGATTGCTAACAGCTTTATAGTCACCGTAAGTGCTAGCATGCCTCCGTCTACCAAAAAGTAGTTCCTTCCATCAAGTCCCTATGAGAGGCAAATAGTGAGAGGTCGACTTCTCTCAAAATCAAGATGCTGAGAATCTAACACATGGTCACAGTGATGAATATAATAATATATATTATTTCAATCTCATACTAGGGTTTATCCATATCCCCAAGAACTAATGATCTACTCAAACATGGAGGCAATCAACATCATGGCAATGGTAATAGAAACAATCATAGATGAATAGTACTTGTATAAATCCACAACGAGTATATGAATTACAACAAGATCTAGACAAGATATAGATGGGATGGATGGAGATGTTGGTGATGCAGTGGAGGATGATGAAGATCGATGCCTTATCCTCCTAGATCTGCGCAGGGCGAAGATGGATCCCCGGTGGATGAGTTCCCCCTCCAGATGCCTTCCGGAGGTGAGGTTTCGGCGATTTCTGGATGTTCTGTATGTCATCTCTCCGAACCAATTGCACGGGGTGAAACTATTTGACGAGGTGGAGGCGGCTCCAGCTATATGGCTAGAGCTATACGGCGGGAATATTTCTTCCGCCCGTATAGTTGGTCGTTATGCTCTTTGTCTCCTCTATGCGCTTCGGGTTTTCTTCTGGTATTATTAATATTTCCCAAATAAGTGATTTACGTTGTTTTTTCACTCCTTTTCTCTTCAATACAACTTCTTCAATAATTGTATCCATTGGATCCATCATTTGTCCTGATCCTGGTGAAAACATACATAAAATGTGCGTGCGAACACTGTAAAATACCAAGATCCTACATCTACAATGCAAAATAATAATATAAAACATGATGCAAGTATGCACTCATCAACTTCCCCAAGCTTAGACTCTTGCTCGTCCTGAGCAAGCTCTAGCTTAATGGATGTGATCCTCATATTCCTGAAGCTGAGTCGATAAAATAAATGAGGATATTGCAGCATGTGTTTATGATATACACTAAATAGGAATAAGTTCACGAATAGTACATTACTCGAACCATCGGAATAGTATTTGAAGGCTTCCACACCTTAGTTATCAACAATTCATAAAAGATAAATCTCAACATAATGTAAAAGAATCCGGTTCAATCGAATGAGTTAACGAGGTAGTCCCAAGTGTTTTAGGATTAATGTATTCACTTGGGGTTCAAAATCTCAAAAGTGTTTCTTTGTCATACTACAATACAATGGTATATGCCTACTTGCTCTTTGCACATTCATTCTTTTTATTCTTTTCTTTTGTATATACATATGCTCACACTTTTGTTTAAGTGTTGTGCGAAGGAGCTAGCCATATATTCCACTTCATGTAGGAATTCAAAGTTCAACGATCTCAATTATCAAATTCCAACTGTATATGAAGCATTCTTATGACTTGGAGATTCTACCTCGACTTATTCTCACTCTATTTAGACATCACTTTATTTTCCTTTGTTCAAGGTTTGTTTTTCAACTTAATAGATATTTTTTCTTTTGTAAGTCAAACCGTAGACCTACAATATATTGACCAAATTATCTTTAGCTGTTCTATTAATACCAGTGGTGGAGGACTCCTATTGCTATCATCAAGTGCAAGTAAAATTATACTCAAGCCATCCATATATCAATAAAGCAAACACAATCTCAATATTGCTCCATATATAATAATAAACTCGGAATTTCATAAAAGGGATTGACTATTCATGAAGAGAATTCTAATGATGCAAACTTTATTTATAGTTTGAACTAATGCAAGAATAATAAAACTTATAAGATAGATTACAAGGTCTTAAAGATCTCCCCAGGCTTGGAATCAAGCTAGGCGGGATCAAATAATCCCTTGCGGTTATTTGATACCGTGATTGTTGTAGATTAACGTGGCGCCATGGCATGTAACACCGCGGTTCGTAGCTTCTTGTTGGTCTCCTCCAAAGCGGTTATGCAGTTGTAGCACCCTCACAAATCAGACTGCAACGTGTCCATCCTATCAACGAGCTTAGTCACCAGTGGAAAGAGATCTTCCTTCCTTTCCATCTCATCGAGACGGTGGCAGACTTCAATGTGATGGAGTAGCTCCTGCTTTTGATATATCTCCAATGCCCGGACGCGATCCTTGGTCCTGGGTACATCTTCTTCTTCCTCATCCATAATTGATGGATCGGGGAAGTGGAAACCGTACCTCCACTCTTCTTGAGGCTTGACCTTTATGCGAGCACCAATGGTTGGCTTTGCGAGAGGTACCTCGTCTCCTTTGCTAGCACCTGCACCAACATTATATAATTCCTTACGCTTGTGTGGCCTTTGATCTGTGGTGATGAACTTGACCGTCTCCACGCGCCCTTTTCCATGTGGTTTGCGATCTTCTCTCTCTTTTTGAGCTTTCTTCATCGCCTCCCAATTGATCTCCGGTGGATCATAGATGTCGCGGTGGATGTAGACGTCAACCACATCATCATCGGAATCGATGTTGAAGTAGCTCGGCTCGACGTACTCCTTGTATCTCGGGCTAAACCTTTCCACATCCTCGTCATCATCCTCCATGGACGGGCTGCTAGAGCGGTCCCTGGAAGGAGCAATGAGCCCCATGGGTTTTCCACAGCCAGGGATGGGATACCCCATCGCTAGATTGGTTTCTGTAGATTGCGATTAGAGAGAGAAACAATGGCAGAATATAAGGGGGGGGTCAGAGGTCGGTAAAACTCGCGACAACACCAAATTGTGGTCCAAGAAACGAATCCAAACGGAACAGAAAAAGAAATCACGGATTTGGAAGTAACCTGTCGTGTAACGATCAACTATACGGGCGCGACCCGTATAGGTCCGGCCATATAGTTGGTTCCGGGCAGATATTTCCAAATATCTCGAGTCCAGGTCGATTAAATCACGACTCAGAACCGGCAATAACGTTTTTTAGATGAATAAACAAAGAATCAAATGAAAAGTGTCTAAGAGTTTAACGACCAACTATACGGCCGAAATTTTTGCTCCGGTCGTATAGTTGTGACTATATAGATACAAACACGAAAATCAAAAGTGTCTGAGAGTTTAACGACCAACTATACATCCGGAATTTTTACCCCAGTCATATAGTTGCGACCGTATAGATACAGACACCAAAAAGCAAAACCATCTGAGAGTTTAATGACCAACTATACGGCCGGAATTTTTTTACTCCGGTCGTATAGTTGCGATCGTATAGGCTCAGATATCGAAAATAATTTTGCGAAGATGATACAGAGAGTTTAATGACCAACTATACGGCGGGAGCTTCTTCTCCGGTCGTATAGCTCCGGTTGTATAGTTTGGAAAACCTCTCTAAAATTGTTTATTCGGGGATGGAGAATTCCTCCTATAACAAAGACTTCTTCTCTTTTGGAGGAATTGACCTTAGTTCATTGAATAATTCTCGTAAATGAAAATCACCTGAACTAAAGTTCCTCTCAATAAGATTAGTGTTTTGTGAGGCAATCATGGACACTGCATCTAGCATTTTTATTTCCTGCCTCTGCATAATCTATAGCTCAAATTCTTGAAGTGAAAGAATCCAACGGATCAGCCTTGGCTTATGTTCTTTCCTTTCAAGGAGTTATTTTAAGCCATCACGATCCGTGTGAACTCTTACCTTTGCATCAACTATATAGGAACGGAATTTATCACAAGAAAATAACACAGCAAATAAGTTCCTTTTCTTCCTTAGGGTAGTTCTTTTGAGCGCCATTGAGAGTTCTACTAGCATGTTGTATAATATTAAATCTACGACCAATATGTTATCCTAAAGTTACTCCTACAACATCATCACTAGCTTTTCATATTAAATCAAAAGTTGTATCCTAGATAGGTGGTTTAATAATAGGAGCGTGAGATAAAGCATTTTTGAGTTTATCAAAGGCTTCAAGACACTTATCATCGAAATTAAATCTAATTCCCTTTTGCAAGAGGTTTTTCAAAGGTTTAGATATTCTAGAGAAATTTCTAATGAACCTTCTATAAAAGCCCACATGACCAAGAAAACTTCTTATACCTTTAATATCCCTTGGTGGTGGCATTATCTCTATTGCTTCAACCTTAGCTCGATCAACTTCAATTCCCTTACCTGATACCTGGTGTCCAAGGAATATACCTTATTTGACCATAAAATGGCACTTCTCCTAGTTTAGGACGAGATTAGTTTCTTCACAATGCTGCAAAACTCTTTTGAGATTATCTAAACAACTAGTAAACGAAGTTCCATAGACAGAAAAGTCATCCATAAATACTTCCATTATAAGTTCTATAAAATCATCAAAAATAGCAGTCATGCATCTTTGAAAAGTAGCTGGAGCATTACATAAACCAAAGGGCATATGTCGGTAAGCATGTAAACCATAAGGACTTATGAAAATTGTTTTAAGTTGGTCATCCAAATGAACAACTATTTGAGAGAAACCAGAGTATTCGTCCAAGTAGCAAAAATGAGTATGGTTTGCTAACCTCTCTAAAGTTTGATCTATGAACGGTAATGGATAGTGATCTTTCCTAGTTTCTTTGTTTAATTTCCTGAAGTCTATGCAGATCCTATGCCCAACAATAGTTCTAGTAGGTATCAATTCATTGTTTTCATTAGGAACAATATTAAAACCGCCCTTCTTAGGAACATAATGAACAGGACTTACCCATTCACTTTCTTTAACATGGTAAATTATACCTACGTCCAGTAGACGTACAATTTATTTTCTTATCACTTCTTTCATTTTAGGCTTCAGTCTTCTATTGAATTCCGCAACTGGTTTTTCACCTTCTTCCATGAATATTCGATGGACAGCTATCATGGGACTAATGCCCTTCAAGTCATCCATTGAGTACCCAAAGGCTTGACGATGCTCCTTGAGTGTCCTCATGAGTTCTTCTTCTTCTCCTCCTGAAAGTTTAGCACTAATAACAATAGGGAATTTATTGGTATCATCTAAAAACCTGTATTTAAGATTATCTGGTAGAGTCTTCAATTTTGGGGGTGGTAATTCCTCATCCCCTCTCTTCTCTGGTTCTTCAAAAGCCTCATGAGTTGGAGGTCCCAAAACGGGTAGTGAGTCGAATTCATTTTCTAGTTCTCCCACAGACTCGTCCTCCATAATTATTTCTTCATAATTTGGATCTTCATCTATTTCTTCTTCTTGTTTACCTAAGAAAAGAGCCGCCATTTCCTCAATAGTTCTCTCTTCCTCTTGTATTGGTGGACGCCTGTCTTTACATTTGGAGAAATGGAATTTATTTTCCATTCCCCAAAGCTTACGCGTCACAATCTCCTCCTTGAAATTGACATAGGCACCTATATCACCCAAAAAACTTCTTACAAATATAATAGGGCATAGAGTGTCAGCTGGCATATCAACAACTACAAAGTCAATAGGAATTTTTTTGTTGCTGATTGTGACAGTTGCATTATCAACTACTATCATTGGAATTCTAAGGTTCTTATTGGCTAACATAATTGTCATATCAGTATTTTCAATTGTAGCTGGTTCTATTTCTTCTTTTATTTCTAAGTAGAAAATCATAAGATATAACATTAACTTTGGTGCCAAGATCACATAAACCGTGATGAGAGGTTTCTTTAAATATGCAGGGAAGAATAGGCTTACCCACATCTTTTACCTTTGTTTTACCTTCAACCAATATGGAGGTCTCTACATCAAGTTCAACAATGTTGTAGTGTGAGTACATAGCCATAATTTCTTCCTTGGTTACCTTTTCATCTTTGGTTTCTTCCAGATGTTCCACGACTTCTGGCATGCTTCCTATTCCCTCTTTTCCTATACTGTTCTGACCTGCTCATATTCAAGAATATGCTTTTGTGTAGTGTTAGGGAAAGGCACTTCATATATTGGTTCTATGGAGGCTAGTGTTGCTTCGCCTTCTTTTTGTTTTCTGGTTCGGGTGGTGGATCATACTTGACTTGCCCCTCCTATGGAGCTTTAATATGTTCTGTAAAAGCTTTAACAACTTGAGCACAAGATTGGAATCTAAATAAAGTTCTTTAGATAGTTCTTTAACGTGGCCTTTTTTATTATAGTCATGAATACAATCATGCTCTATTTCTACGCCTCCTTCACTTCCTAGACCAAAATTCCATGAAACTCTATGATCATAAATTCTATTAAGTAAAGCCCAAGCTTTAGGTATAGGAAGATTCATAAAGGCTCCCTCAGCGAAAGTGTCTAGTTCAATTTTATTAGGTTTAATTAAACCGCCATAAAAGATATGCAGCAAATACCATTCAGGCAAATCATGACGAGGACATAATCTTAGTAAATCTTTAAATCTAATATAGGCTCTTACTAGTCCTTCATTAGCTCGATTCTTCCAAGTCATTATAAGACGCCTGATTCCAAAAGATTTTGATAATGGGTAATATTTTGATAGAAATTCGCAAGCTAGATTATCCCAACTAGTAGTGGCTTCAGGGGGTAGAGATCTATACCATGAGAGAGATGTACTTGTCAAAGTTTGTCTAAAAAGTTAAACCTTACCTCATCGGCAATATATCCCGTCAACAGAAAAGTGCCACATATATCTTTAAAACATGCAATATGCTCATATGGATCAAACCCCCTTGTCTTCTCATTGGAGTTGTCTCTTTTATAAATATCATAGGGTTTCCCAAAGTGGTCAAGTGGGCTAGCACTAGTCATATGCTCAAACTCCATCATGTTGGTGGAAACTTGTAACTCAAAACAAAATTTAGCAAGACAAAAAAATAAATAAGCAAAAACTAAAAGACCTACAACGCTTAGCTCCCTGGCAACGGCGCCAGAAAATAGCTTGATGACTGCAAGAGCACAAATCGTTTGTAGATAGTTTCGAAATAAAGATATCAATCCCACAGGGAGCAAGAGTCTGAAGTCTAATAACTCTTAGAATAAATATTACGATAGAAATGCTAGATAAAGTTCTAAGTGATAAGATAAAATGCGAGTATTGTGTAAAAAAAAGTGTTTTGGGGTTTTGGGTATAAGAGCAATAATAAAGTAAAGCAAAGTAACTTAATACAGTATGCAAGAGAGATTGGAACTACAGTAGGTAAAAAGCATTCTCAGGGAGTATCGGATACACCACTAGTATTGTAAAGATCTAAGATAAAGATTATCATCATGAATGTTCTCGACTATGTATGTGTGGAAGGAACTCCATATATGGACGATTTTCTAGCAACCGCTGCGCACATCATCCTCATAACCACAGCAGACAGCAATCGACATTAATCGAATTACTGCGCTATTAAGGGACATAATCCCGTAGGACGTATCCCATGGCATGGATAGTGTTCTGTGAGTTTCCTCGGCTTCCCAAGTTGATACGTAAGGATTGCTAGCAGCTTTATAGTCACCGTAAGTGCTAGCACGCCTCCGTCTACCAACAAGTAGTTCCCTCCATCAAGTCCCCATGAGAGGCAAATATTGAGAGGTCGATTTCTCTCAACATCAAGATGTAGAGAATCTAACACATGGTCACAGTGATGAATATAATAATATATCTTATTTCAATCTCATACTAGGGTTTATCCATATCCCCAAGAACTAATGATCTACTCAAACATGGAGGCAATCAACATCATGGCAATGGTAATGGAAACAATCATAGATGAATAGTACTTGTATAATTCCACAACGAGTATAGGAATTACAACAAGATCTAGACAAGATGTAGATGGGATGGATGGAGATGGTGGTGATGCAGCGGTGGATGATGAAGATCGATGCCTTAGCCTCCTGGATCTGCGCAGGGTGAAGATGGATCCCCGGTGGATGAGTTCCCCCACCAGATGCCTTCCGGAGGTGAGGTTTCAGCGATTTCTAGATGTTCTGTTTTTGTCTCTCCGAACCAATTGCACGGGGTGAAACTATTTGACGAGGCGGAGGTGACACTAGCTATACGACCGGAGCTATACGGCAGGAATATTTCTTCCGCCCGTATAATTGGTCGTTATGCTCTCTGTCTCCTCTGTTCGCTTCGGGTTTTGTTCTTGTATTATTAATATTTCTTCGTTGTTCTGACTCCTTTTCTCCTTAGTACAACTACTTTAATAATTGTATCCATTGGATCCATCATCTGTCCTGATCCTGGTGAAAACAGACATAAAATGTGCGCGCACACACTGTAAAATACCAAGATCCTACATCTACAATGCAAAATAATAATATAAAACATGATGCAAATATGCACTCATCAAGACCCCTATATAAAGAAGCCTCAGGCGACGAGAAAACAAGCCAGACCTCGCCAAAAAGTCTCTGCCACAGATCTCCAACCGCCTCCAGATCTCAAAACCCTTCTCCATCTCCATAGCCATATTCCACCACTTGTAATAGTAGATCTCTTCTCCGATTGGCGACATTGTAAGACTATTGCTATCAATCTTATGATTTTCATTACAATGTTTGTGATTGTTGATCTGATCTCTATGTGTGAGTAATTCTCCTTGGGCTAAGGGCTTTGGCCTAGCCATGTAGCAATTGTGCATGTTATTTATCATAGACGGGATCATGTATTAGTTTGTATGACATGATAATTATTGTATCCTCTCTTGCCTCAATCCAAGGACTTGTGAGGTACCCACGACCCGAGGGTTGATCCAGGTACAGGGAGTATGAATAATGATTGATATGCAGGTTGGGAACCCCAGTGACAGAAGGGGTAGTACGGCTGTATGTGAGGGATTTACTTGGGATTAACGGTGACATCACTATGCATATCATTAGTTCTCTTTCTTCTATGGATGAGACTAGTAGGTTATTGATATAAGCGGTTGCAGAGGCAATAGCAATTATGGATGCACTGCCCACATATAATTTATCTTTCTCTAACAAGTACATGCATACTTTATTTCTATCTTTTATTCCCATTAGATGTTTTGCACAGCTAGAAGTGAAACCAAATGCCCTAGGCCCTCTCTCTCCATCATCGATAACAACAAAAAGGCGCAAGCTATTGGTCCGACAAAAATACAAAAGGAATTCTAAAACTCTCGAAGGTCCGTTAAAGTAACTTCACTATGCATTTGCTTCCTGAGGATTCGATAACCTAGGTCTACTAGGGAAAAAGAAGCTACACTACATCTGTAATCCGGATCGAAGGTATCAGTGTTCCAGCGGACGTAAGCTATGGGATGATCCCACTGTCCTTCAAGTGCATGTTGAACTCATAACTCAAATACTCGCCTCCCCGATCCGATCGAAGATGCTTGATTCTCTTATTAAGTTGATTCTCTACTTCTTTCTCAAATTCCTTGAACTTTTCAAAGGTTTCAAACTTGTGCTTCATTAAGTAGATATATCCATATATACTTAAGTCATCAGTAAAGGTAACAAAATAACGATAAACATTGCGTGTTGAGACGCTCATTGGTCCACATGCATCCATATGTATGATTCCCAGTAGGTTTGCAACTCTCCCTATTGTACCGGAGAATGGTGTCCTAGTCATCTTACCCATAAGGCATGGCTCACATGTATCAAGGATTCGAAATTCAATGATCCAAGAAGTCCTTCTGAATGAAGCTTTTTCATGCGCTTTACGCCAATGTGACCAAGACGGCAATGCCACATAAACATGGAATTATCATCATTATGCTTACAACATTTAGCATCAACACTATGGATGTGAATATCACAATCAAGATCAAGTAAGAATAAACCATTACACACAGGCGCATGAACATAGATAATATCATTCATATAACTAGAATAACCATTTGTTCCGAATTTAAACAAATAATAATCTTGCAACAAGCAAGACCCACTCACAATATTCATACTCAATGCGGGTACATAGTAGCATTTATTCAAAACCAAAAATAATCATGATGGTAGACGTAGATGTAGAGTGCCGACGACCATCACTTAGAAACTTGAACCATTGTCGACGCGCATCGTCACCTCGTCCTTCCTCAGGCGCCTCTTACTCTGAAGTTCCTGCTCAGAGTTACAAATGTGAGCAACAGAACCAGTATCAAATACCCAGGTGTTACTCCTGACGCTTGTAAGGAACACATCAATAACATGTATATCACATATACCTTTGTTCTTGGCAGCTGTCTTGCCGGCTTTCTTGTCTTCAAGGTACTTGGGGTAGTTGTGTTTCCAGTGCCCATCCCCTTTGAAGTAGTAGCACGTAGTGTCGGGCTTAGGACCAGGCTTGGAAGTCTTAGAGGTACTGGCAGAGAACTTACCATCCTTCTTAGGCTTCTTTCCCTTGCCTTTTCTCTTTGGCCCCGGCTTCTTAAAGTTGGTGGTCTTATAGACCATCAACATCGTGTGCTCCTTCTTGATTTGTACCTCAGCAAGGGTCTTAGTCATCCCTTTGATATTGTAGTTCATCATAAAACTCTTGTAGCTAGGGGCAGTGAGTGCAGCACCCTATCAATCGCGAGCTCCTCTAGGATTTTGCAATCCAGGGCGTTCAAACGCTTGACGTAGCCAGACATTTTGACTACGTGCTCACTAATATTGCCATGCTCTTCCATCTTGGTAGAGAAGAAGAGCTCGGAAGCATCATACCTCTCTGCACGAGCCCGTGGAGCAAAGACGGGCTTGAGATCTTCAATGATCTCAAAAGCATTCATCTTCTCAAAACGCTTTTGAAGCTCCGGCTCCATGACATAGAGCATTCCACTTTGGATGAGGGAGAAATCATCCGCCTTGGACTACCAGACATTCTTTTCGTCCTGAGAGGCGGAATATGCAGGCTTAGCTGGAAGCTCAGCCTGGATGACATAGGTCAACTTGTAGGGGACTAGGAGGATCCTAAGACTACGGAACCATGCAGTGAAGTTGGTTCCATCAGTTTTTAGCTTGTCCTTCTCGAGGAAAGTGCTAAGGTTGAAGGTGAGTGGGCAAGACATCTACAATGGATTTGCAAAGTGTTTAGACCATGTTCATAATAATGAGTTCAAGTTTAAACTATACTACCATACTTAAAACAAAAAGAACTCCCACTCAAACGAACATCCCTCCATTCGTTTAGCGATCACATGATTGCAATCCACTACTCCACCCCCGATCGTCACGGCCGACAAAGTAGATTCAAAGGTGGACATTCCCCTAATGTCGATCACATCAACCATGTGATTCATGCTCGACCTTTCGGTCTCTTGTATTCAGAGGCTATGCCTACACATGCTAGGCTTGCCAGTTATAACTTGTGTGTATTTGCAGTGCAACATGGCTTACACCCACTGTATGCAAACATAGATATGTCTGACACCCGATCATCATGGCCTGCCTCATACCGAAGAACTTTCTTGGTGGTGCACGCACAAGGGGAATACGATAACTAGAATAATGTGAGAGATTATCTTACTATGCTACCGTCGAATATATTATTATACTAGCATAATAAGTAATACTTCATAAATTAAAGTGTTATGACGTGGTTATAGCATCCTGATCACTATCAATAACTTCAATGGAAGTTTCATAAACTTGTCATTGCCATGTCTCAACACATGCCCCTATGCAACAATAAAGATAGACGCCTCTATATGATGGGTTCATAGCAGGGAAAACAAAAAAAAATCTACCGCAAGAATGAACAAAACCAAGATCTAATCTATGGAAAAAACAAGATCTAATCTATGATATAAGTGCAACGAGAAAGATCTGTACTAACCCTTGTAGATCCAAAGCCTTGTTCGAGATCGGATCTCGTGGTTGATGTAGACGACCACTTGCCGATCTCAAGATCGAGTAGACGATCCTTCCGGCACCGTGTTCCGGCAGCGCTTCCACAGTCGGTTACACGTTCGGAGTCGATGTAGACCTTCCTCTCCCTGTTCCAACGAGCAGTGGAGGTGGTAGATCTCCACGGAATCCCAACAGCACGATGGCGTGGTGGTGGTGGTGGAGAAGGATTTCTGCAAGGCTTCACCTAAGCCGGAGCAGAAGGAAGGAGGAGGAGGGTGGCGGCTAGGGCAGGGAGCAAAGGGAGCCAAGGGAAGGGGTGGCACCTCCCCTCCTTATATAGAAGGGAGGGGCGCCCTAGGGTTCTCCCCCTTGGGCCGGCACGCCAAGGAGGGAGGGGGGTTTCCTTCCCCCCAAGTCTTCCCCTTCTCTTTCTTGGTTTTCAAGTAAACTCCTTTGAAACTTCTAGAACCTTCCAGAACCATCCGAAACATTCTAGAAACTCCAACTAAATACTCTGGAACTTCTTCGAAAACTAGAAAAAGATTTCCTTTACATGAATCTCATTCTCTAGAGCATTCTAGATCTCCATGTGATGTCCCGGATCCAATCCGAGACTCCAAACAACATTCGTCTCCAACGCATATTCCATATCTACCTAAAACAACATCGAACCTTAAGTGTGTCACCCTACGGTTCGCGAATATGTAGACATGATCGAGACACCTCTTCGATTAATAACCATCAGCGGGATCTGGAGATCCATAATGGCTCCCACATACTCAATGATGACTTCGTGATTGATAGAACCATTAACATACGAAACCAATTCCCTTTGTCACGTGATACTCTACTTATCCGAGGTTTGATCATCGATATCTCCATACCTAGTTTTACCTCGTTACTGATAAATACTCTTTACTCGTTCCGTGATATGTCGTCCCTTGTGACCTAGACACATGCTTGTAAGCTAATTAGATGACATTCCATCGAGAGGGCCCAGAGCATATCTATCCGTCATATGGATGGAGAAATCCCAGTCTTGATCCATGTGATACGTTCAAAATGTATCTACTTTCCCGAACACTTTTGTTCTTGTTTCTCCTCTAAACTTGTGTGAATGGGATACAACTAACACAGACTAACGCTGTTTTCAGTAGAATTACCTTGGTGTCTAGTTTTTGTGTAGAAAATCAACTATCAGGAAAAATCCCTGAAAATATGCCAAAAATCCTATTTCACCAAAAGACTCCCAGAGCCAGAAGACGAGACGGAGTAGGGCCACGAGGGGCCCACACCACCTGGTTGCACGGGCCAAGCCAGGCCGCGCCTGGGGGTGGTGTGGCCGCCTCGGCTACCCCCTCGGCCTCCCTCTTCGCCTATAAGTTGCCTCTTGACCTAAAAATCGAGGGGGGGTTCAAAAAATTTCAGAAAGAGTTCCGCTTCGCCGCCACCACCAGATTCCGCGATTCAGCACCAGACACTCCGTTTGGCACCCTGCTAGGATAGGGAATTGGAAGAGATCATCGCCACCATTGCTTTTCCATTGACCATCCATGTTTTCCCCATCTATGAGTGAGTAATCCCCCGCTGTAGGCTATGGGGATGGTAGGGATTGGATGAGATTGTTCATGTAATGGCATCGGATTGTTAGGGCATGGTGCCTAGTATCTATTATTAGTGCTATTTGACTTTGTTGCAACTTGTTATGCTTAATGCTTGTCACTAGGGCCCGAGTGCCATGATCTCAGATCTGAACATGTTATTGATTCATTATGATAGTATTGTTTTTGGTCTTACCTACAAGTTGTATACACACATTGTTGTCCGGAACCAATGGCCTCGAAGTGACAGCAATCGGGATAACTGAAGGGAATGGCTTTGATGTGAGGATCACATGTGTTCACGGAGTGGTAATGCTTTGCTCCAGTGGTCTATTAAAAGGAGCACCTTAATTCCCAGTAGTTCCCATGAAACCCCGCTGCAAACGGGCTGGAAGGACAAAAGATGTTGTGCAAGTTCTCATTGCGAACACGTATGAGTATATATGGAACACATGCCTATGATTATCTAGTACTTGGATGCTTTATCTTATTTATCTGTAATTGCCCTATGTCTTGATCGCCATGTGAATTGTCTTGTTCATGCAACGCCCATCCATCCATCCCTATGCCTACCGCGCTTTGATCCTACTGTTTACTGCTATTGTTACTACTGTTTTACTTTTACTACTGCTGCTATTTTACTATTGCTACTATAAAACGGTTGCTACTGATAAACTGATGTGAGCAAGATTGTTTCTAGGTGCAGCTGAATTGACAACTCAGTTGTTAAGGCTTATAAATATTCTTTGGCTCCCCTTGTGTCGAATCAATGAATTGGGTTTCACTTCCCACGAAAATACTTTGATACACCCCCTATACTTGTGGGTCATCCAGACTATTTTCTAGCGCCATTGCCAGGGAGCATAGCCTTATTTATCAAGTTCACTTGGAATCACTGTTGTTCACTGCCATCCATCCATCATGGGTAAGTCTCGTGATGGCAAGGTTCCTATTTTACCATCCCCTACAAGAAGAGGTACGGTTCTGAACACCTCTATTGCTCTTGATTCACCGTCTGTTATGAGTAAGCTCCTTACACCACCACATACACATGCTACACACACTGCTACTACTGCTGAATCTGAAACTTCTGATACTAATGATGCTGCTTCTACTGTGCTTGATAAGAGTGGTTCATTAGGTCCTTTCCTAGATGCTACGATTGCTAGAACTATAGCTAGAAATACTGAAACTCCTAATGAAGACACTACTACACCTGTTAGTTCACCTGAGTCTACAGAGAGCTATTATATTGAATACGGTTATATAGAGATGACCGATGAATTTATTGAAGAATGTCAAAACACCTATGATAGGAGTGTTGCTAAGAGTCTCCTTGAGAGGCGTACTATTAAACCCAAATTGTCTCCTAATGCTAAGTTTGTTGCATCTCCCATAAACATTAAAGATAAGGATTATGATTTCTCTCTTGATCTATCTTACATAGCTATTGTTGAGAAAGAACCTTTCTGTGGGACTAAGAATGAAAGTGCGGTAGCACATATGACTGAACTTTCTACCATGAGTGGCCTGTTTTCTGATGATATTAAGATGCGCACCTACTTTGTTGCTAAAATTTTCCCTTTTTCACTAAAAGGAGAAGCTAAAACTTGGTTTAATAATTTACCTCCTGGATCTATTGATAGCCCTGATTGCTTGATTAGTACTTTCCTGCAGGAATATTTTCCTCCTAGTGCTAGACATGCTATTTTGCAGGAACTTTTTGATTTTAAACAGGGAGAAAAAGAGATATTGCCTAAATCATGGGTAAGGTTCTGTGCTTTGATTCATGCACATGTAGGATGTCCATTACCTAAGAATGAGCTTCTTGATATATTTTATAATGGACTAACTACAAAATCTAGGACATACCTGGATAGTTGTGATGATTGTGTTTTTAGGAATAGGACTCCCAAGGAAGCTGAGGAATTAATGGCTAAAATAAGCAAGAACTATGAAGATTGGACTCCTCCTGAACCAGCTATACCTGAGACAACTATACCTGAATCAACTATTCCTGTGCCTATACCAACATCAAGGAAGAGGGGAGTTATTAAACTAAATGATGAAGTGATGAAGGAAGCTAAGAAATGTCTTAAGGAGAAGGGTATTAAAGCTGCAGATGTCAAGAATCTACCTCCTATAGAATAATTATGTAAGCATATCCCCCACTCATCCACTATTGTGGTACACTCTCTCCAACACTTTGATGAAGGTGATATTCCTTACTCTAAACCTCCTGATCAATGCTTAGAAGAATTCGATATTTTTATTGTTAAGCAAGATAATTTTAATAAAAGGGTGCAAAATCATTTAATGGAAAACTCCAGAGCTATTGTTGAGTTAAAAGATATTGTGGAAAGAACCTCTAATGATGTTAAAATGCTTGTTAAACATTTTCAAATGGTTCAAACTCAAATAGATCAACTTATTAAAGTGCAAAAAGACTTGCTAGTTAATGCTGCTAAAGAAAAACATGCTTATGAAATTAGAACTAGAAGTGGTGTTGCTACCCAGGATCCTCTATATCCTGAAGGGCATCCTAAAAGAATTGAGCAGGATTCTCAACAAGTTGAAAATAGTGGTACTTCTCCTAAGAAAAGGAAAAAGAAATGTAAAACTATTGTAGAATCTCCTGAACCTGCTATAGATCCTAATAGTATATCTGTCTCTGATGCTGAAACTAAAAGTGGTAATGAGGAAAATGATGCTCCTGATAAAGAAAAAGTTGAAGAAGAACTTGAAAAGCACACTAAGAATACTAAATACACTAAAGAAGATTTTGTTGCTAAGAAACCTGGTAGTGAAAGAGAGCCTTGGGTCCAAAAACCTATGCCTTTCCCTGATAAGAAACACAAGTCAAAGGAAGATGAACACTACAACAAGTTTTGTGACTAGATGAAACCTTTATTCTTGCAAATTCCTTTGACTGATGCTATTAAATTGCCTCCTTATTCAAATTATATGAAGGATATTGTCTCTAATAAAAGGAAGATCCCTAATGAAGAAATTTCTACTTTGCTTGCTAATTATTCCTTTAATGGTAAGGTTCCAAAGAAACTTGGAGACCCAGGGATTCCAACTATTCCTTGCTCTATTAAGATTAGTTATGTTAGAACTGCTTTGTGTGATTTGGGAGCAGGAGTTAGTGTTATGCCTTTCTCTCTCTAGAAGAGACTTCAACTGGAAAAACTAATACCAACTGATAAATCTACTAATGTTCCTGTTGGTATATGTGAGGATGTGCCTGTTCAAGTGGCCCATAATTGCTTGATATTAACTGACTTTGTTGTGCTTGAAATGCCTAAAGATGATAATATGTCTATTATTTCTAGAAGATCTTTTCTTAATACTGCAGGAGTTGTTATTAATTGTAACCAAGGAAAGGTGACTTTTAATGTTAATGACTAGGAGCATATTGTCTATTGCCCCAATAAGATTGATAGGACTTATGGTTTGAATTCAATTGAACATGTTGAGGGCATTCAAGTTGGAGAAATATATTGTCCCATACCAAGAGAAGAGTATGAAACTATTATGATTGGGACCATTGCTATCAAGGTTGAGGTAACATAATCATTAGTGGAATACAAATTTTTGTTTCATATAAAATTGTTTTGGTAACAAGACCTGATCAACCTTGTTAACAAAAGGATTTCAATGAACAAAACAATGTTTTCACCATGATTATCTATGTTTACTTTTACTTTATCTATTTTAGTTTTTGCTTTCGTATAGTTTACCTTTCTTTTTGCTAGTTGCTTGCATTTTAGAGTATCTTAGAACTTCTGAAGTCTTAGTTTTTTTTGTCATTGCATTTTTTCAAAATCATTTTCTGCAGAAAAGTCATTCATCAATACCTGAAAATTGCTCAAAAATAAAGTGTCTCGAAAAATTCCAGAAAATTCATATTAAATTTTTACGTGAAAAAAGGGGTAGAGAAGTGCCTAGAGTGACCCAGAGGGCCCACCAGGCAGGCACACCACCTGGTGGGGCGACCTGCCTAGTGGCACACCTGGCCATGGTGTGGACTACCCCTGGCACTCACTCTCTCACTTGCCTCAGCCTTCCCTCTCCTGAGAGAACATCAGTTCTTTTCTCGAAATCGCGTTCTTGCTATTCTTGCCCACGATTTTTCGATCTCCTTTCTCAGCCCATCTTTGCTGCTGAAATTTGGAGCATTTATTCTCCGGTATGTGACTCCTCCGCTTGTCCAAGTAGATTTGTGTTTAGTAGTTTATATCTTGAGTATTTTTCTACTGTAGGTGACAGGTTTTGAGTGCTTGAAAGCTTGTTCAATGCTTAGAGATATTGTTTTGATGCATGTTTAGGCCTCTTACAAGTCCCTTTGAGTAGTACACTTCATTATGTATTCACTTTGCAACTACTTGATTAATGGATATTTAAATTTCAGAATATTAAAGATGAACAACCATACATTTGGAGAAATATTTGAGAGGGACACACCTAGGAGGTCAAGGCCCTCAAGATCAGCATCTCAGTTTAGGCCTTCATACAATGAAGATCTCATTGCACCACGCTTTGGCAATGAAGGAGATGAGGGGGATGCTCACCCATCTACTTTTCCTTGTTATACCTTCTTGCAAGCTGCAGGGATCCTCGATGAATTCTTACTACTGGTTCATAGTGTTCGGGTTGACCTCATACATGGAAGATGAGAGTGAGCAATATGCCGTGCTCACCAAAACTTTCGTTGAGAGTTTCGTTTTCACTAACACTCCCTATCAGTCAACTGTTTCTTTCAGAATTTATAATCTGCCATTCACCATGACTTTGGAGAGATTTTGCAGCATTATAGGTATAGGTATGACAGGGACCATGAAGAAAATCCAAGGGCGACCCGCTGATTTGCTAGAGCTCTATCGAAGTGTGACCAATGACGATGACCGCGTAGCCCAGCGCGGGAAGATAAGAATCATCCAACTTCCAGCTCTCAGATACTTTGCTTATTATCTTGCTACTAGCATTCTGGGTAGGGAGAACACAAGTAATATCTCCAATTATAATTTAGCCTTCCTTGCTGCTGCACTTAACAATGGTACTCGGTACAATCTAGGCTCTCTCATTGCTCCCGTCTAGCTGCTAGGGGACCTATTTATGGAGGCATTATTGCTTCACAGATGGTTACTGTTAGAACTTTCTGTGGATCCGAAAGATACTATATTGGCACCACAAAGGCTTGATCTTTCTGCCATGAAAACACACCACTTCGTCACTGCTGACTCTAATATGGACAGTTTAGTATACAGGATGTTGTTTACTGACGGGGATGAAAGGGAGATTCCTTTGCCGCAATCTACTTAGTTCAGTGTTCACAGGAGGCCGTGGTCGCGTTCCAAGGAGGAGGTGGACGAGCAGCTCCGTTTTCTTGGTTTACACAGGCAGCACCAGGAGGATGTGCCTTCTTACAACTACTCTATGCACTACGGTGGGGGCGTCCTCGAGCTCATACCAGGACGAGGGTACCTCCTCGTCTTACCACGGAGACACTTCATCTTGGCCAGCTTGGGATTGATACCCACTTAGGCAAAAAGCCTAAGCTTGGGGGGAGGAACACCGACACCACACTCATCAACATATCATGTTTCATCGGTACTTTGTAGATTCATGTTTTGCTTTCTTTTTAGTTTTCGTTCTTGCTTTACTTTTGCTTGCTAAAACACAAAAATATTTCTGTTATTTCTCTTTGTTTGCTTCTTATTTTTGCCTTGGTTTGCTTCTTCCGTTTGGTTTTGTTTTGATTATTCGAAAAACCCAAAAAGATTTTGCTTTCCTTGTAACCTTTTGCTCTTGCCTTTAAAATTCAAAAAACACCAAAAATATTTGTTGTTCTTCTTTGGTTTTGTGAAGTTTGTTGCATGGTTCAGCAGTCCTCAGTGGAGTTTGGTTTTCATGTTATTATTCAAGCCACACAAGTGAAGGGAAATAATGAAGATTAATGACAACTTGAGGTGTGGTAAGAGGCTGGTAACAAACTCTATTTTTTTTCATTTTTGTACATATACTCATCATTGTGGGCATGCTTAGTCTATTCATGTAGGGTGTATGTTATTTATGAATGCTTAGTAGTTCTTGCTTTCTTATGATTAGCTCCAGCTCGCTAATAGTTTGTAGCATGTCATATGAATGTTTGCTTGCAGTGCTCTATTCATAACTTGGTATGACATTGTGGTATCCTCCTCTGAATGTTTCACTTGAATTGACTTGGCACATGCTCACGCATGCATATGACTGAAATAATCAGTTAAGCCTCGATGAATTATTTTGTCTCAGGGGTCTTGAATCACTTTCATGCCATGATTAGTCCTGCTTTGTTGCAAGCATGATTATGACAGTTATTGCTCTCTCGTTTGTTGCTCCCTTTCTATTGCAGGCCTTCACTTGTGCGGAGTATAACCTTTACTCGTGCATCCAACTCCCCAAAACCAATATTGCCAAAGTGTCCACCATATCTACCTAGTAGCATCATTTGCTATTCCATGCATATTAAGTATGCCTTGTTTTCTTCCGAATAAAATGTTTTCTTGTTATGAGAAAGTTAGTTAGTAAAGCTCTCAAAAACTTGATGGCACACTTTATTTTCTTGCACTTAATAAACCTGAACCATTGTGTCCTTCTTTGTTGCATATATGCTTGCGCTTTATAAGTTGAAGTTAGCAGAACCATGTATCATGGGGAACGCTTTCGACACTACATTGGTACTTAGTACCTCGTTGATATCATGCTCTTTTGCTTATGGATCCCGGCGGTGTGAAATAAAAGTGGAACTTGTAAGATCATGGAGTTTGTATGTGTGTTAGAGAAACGCCTGGGCTGCTAGCCTAAGCCATGCCTAATCATGGTGGAAAGTTGCAGCATAACCATAATGAGCATTCTATGAAGCATCCTCAATAAAAATCTATGCACATAGTAAATAAAAAGATCACTGAGATGCTCATTGTATGCTTGCCTTGTCATTTTAATTATGGGATAGCTCATGTATCATGCGTAAGGGGTACCCTGTTGGCGGTTCTCTATGATACATATGTACTTACAATGATAAGAGCTTACTTGTGACTGAAGTTGAGTAGCATGAGGTTCGGTCTTCGTAAGTAAGGGGCATGAGACTTCGATTTATAACTTGTCAAGCATATCCTCTTAGTTGTGTCACTTTGACCTTAACCACTTAAATATGCTTATGATAGGGGCAATGAGAGCTCAAAGCTAACGAGTACCATACTTTCAGCATTTGGAAGCCTTCCAAACTTTTCAAAACCTTTTTCATTTTCTTTGTTGAGTCTCCACACATTCTATGAGCACTTTCTTGAGAGCATGGTTGTCATTCTTAGTATAATGTGCTTGTCTCAAAACTTGAGTAATTGTGTTATGACCTTGATGCTTGTACCTTTGATATCTTTACTTCTAGTCTTCACTTGAACTTCAGAGGTGCCTTAGCATTTATGTTTGTTCTACAATCAAAGGCAAGCGAGATACCACTCTATCATACCTTGTTATGAGCACTGCAATGTTGCTTATGTTTATGCTTCATGCTACTTATTATTTTTTGAGTTGGAATCTCTTCATACCTTGCAATGACTATTAAGTAAACTCAGTAGCATACTCTTTATTTTGAATTGCCTAATTAGTTGATCAGATGGTGAGAATATATACATCATATGAAGCAAATGTGTTCGTGAAAGTTTCTTTTATCGCACTCAGTTTTCAACTGAATTGCTTGAGGACAAGCAATAAGCTAAGCTTGGGGGAGTTGATACATTCAAAACGTATCTACTTTCCCGAACACTTTTGCTATTGTTTCTCTTCTAAACTTGTGTGAATTGGATACAACTAACACGGACTGACGCTGTTTTCAGGATAATTACCTTGGTGTCTAGTTTTTGTGCAGAAAATCAACTATCAGGAAAAATCCCGGAAAATATGCCAAAAATCCTATTTCACCAGAAGACTCCTGGAGCTAGAAGATGAGACGGAGTAGGGCCACGAGGGGCCCACACCACCTGGCCGCGTGGGCCAGGCCAGGCCACGCCTAGGGGTGGTGTGGCTGCCTCGGCTGCCCCCTCGGCCTCCCTCTTCGCCTATAAGTTGCCTCTTGACCTAAAAACCGAGGGGGGTTTGACATTTTTCTAGAAATAGTTCCGCTTCGCCGCCACCACCAGATTTGGCGATTTAGCATCAGAAACTCCATTCTGGCACCCTGCCGGGACGGGGAATTGGAGGAGATCATCGCCATCATCGCCACCATCGCTTCTCCATCGACCATCCATGTTTCCCCCATCTATGAGTAAGTAATCCCCCACTATAGGCTATGGGGATGGTAGGGATTGGATGAGATTGTTCATGTAATGGCACCGGATTGTTAGGGCATGGTGCCTAGTATCTATTATTAGTGCTATTTGACTTTGTTGCAACTTGTTATGCTTAATGCTTGTCACTAGGGCCCGAGTGCCATGATTTCAGATCTGAACATGGTATTGATTCATTATGATAGTATTGTTTTTGTCTTACCTGCAAGTTGTATACACTCATTGTTGTCCGGAACCAATGGCCCCGAAGTGACAGCAATCGGGATAACCGGAGGGAATGGCTTTGATGTGAGGATCACATGTGTTCACGGAGTGGTAATGCTTTGCTCCGGTGCTCTATTAGAAGGAGCACCTTAATTGCCAGTAGTTCCCTTGAGGCCCCGCTGCAAACGGGCTGACATAACAAAATATGTTGTACAAGTTCTCATTGCGAGCACGTATGACTATATATGGAACACATGCCTATGATTATCTAGTACTTGGATTCTTTATAATATTTAACTGCAGTTGCCCTATGTATTGATCGCCATGTGAATTGTCTTGTTCATGCAACGCCCGTCCATCCATCCTCTATGCCTACTGCACTTTGATCCTACTATTTACTGCTATTTTTACTACTGTTTTACTTTTACTACTACTGTTATTTTACTATTGCTACTATAAAATTGTTGCTACTGATAAACTGCTATGAGCAAGATTGTTTCTAGGTGCAGCTAAATTGATAACTGAGTTGTTAAGGCCTATAAATATTCTTTGGCTCCCCTTGTGTCGAATCAATAAATTGGGTTTCACTTCCCTCGAAAATACTGCGATACACCCGCTATACTTGTGGGTCATCACCATGCGCTTCAACACATGCTTTTAGAATACCTAATGCCACCTAGTTATGAAGCGGTGTTTGATGTCATCAAAGCACTCATCTGGTGATGGTGATTAACACAATCTCATGGTCGAAGGATTAGGTTACTATGTATATGAAAGCTTGTAGCAAAATAAACTTAATGACTTGATCTTATGCTATGCTTACTATGGGTGTGTGTCCATCACATCATTCTCCTAATGATATGATCTTATTATGAATAACATCCAATGTCCATGATCAGGAAACCATGATCATCTATTAATCAACAAGCTAGTCTTAACAAGAGGCTTACTATGGACTCTTATGTTTACAAAACACACAAGTATTAGTGTTTCCTAATAATACAATTATAGCATGGGATGTAAACATTCATCATAAACACAAAGATATAATAATAACCATTTTATTATTGCCTCTTGGGCATAACTCCAATAGTCTCCCACTTGCACTAGAGTCAATAATCTAGATTACATTGTAATGTACCTAACACGCATGGCGTTCTGGTGTTGGTCGTGTTTTGCTCTAGCGAGAGGTTTAGTCAATGGATTTGCCACATTCGCAGTGTGTACTTTGCAAATCTGTGTGTCGCCATCTTGGACATACTCGTGAATATCATGGTAACGTAGCTTGATGTGCTTCAGCTTGCTATGTGACCTTGGCTCCTGTGCATTGGCTCTGGCACTTGTGTTATCACAATAGATGACCATCAGGTCCAACGCACTAGGACTCACACCAAGCTCAGTAATGAACTTCTTCATCCATATCGCTTCTTGTGCAGCCTCCGAAGCAGCTATGTATTCCGATTCAGTTGAAGATTTCGCCACAATGCTTTGCTTGGCACTCCTCCAGCTCACTACATCACCATTCAAAATAAATATGTATCCAGACTGTGACTTCGAGTCATCCGGATCGGTGTTCCAACTAGCATCGGTGTAACTGTTTACAACAAGTTGTTCATCACCTCCATAAGAAGGAACCATATCCTTAGTCCTTTTCAAGTACTTGAGGATATTTTTGACCGCTGTCCAGTGTTCCATGCCAGGATCACTTTGATATCTGCTAGTCAAACGAACAACGTGTGCTATATCTGGTCTTGTACACAACATGGCACACATTACAGAGCCTATGGTCGAGGCATAGGGGATTTTACTCATCTTATCTCTATCTTTTACCGTAGCTGAACTTTGAGTCTTACTCAAGGTCTTACCTGGCAACATGGGCAAGAACCCTTTCTTGCTTTCTTCCATTCTAAATCTCTTTAAAACCTTGTACAGGTATGTGCTTTGTTAAAGCGCTATTAAGCGTATTGATCTATCTCTATAAATCTTGATGCATAAAATGTATGCCGCTTCTCCAAGATCCTTCATTGCAAAACTATTATTCAAATAAGCTTTGACACTTTCAAGAAGTTCTATACCATTCGCAATCAACAATATGTCGTCCACATATAGTATTAAGAATGCCATAGAGATCCCACTCAATTTCTTGTAAATACAAGCTTCTCCATAAGTTTGTATAAATCCAAAGTTTTTGATCACCTTATCAAAATGTTGATTCCAACTCCGAGATGCTTGCTTCAGTCCATAAATGGAGCATTGAAGCTTACACACCTTGTCAGCATCTTTAGGATCGACAAAACCTTTGGGTTGTACCATATAAAAATCTTTCTCAATGTCACCATTAAGGAATGCTGTTTTGACATCCATCTGCCAAATCTCATAATTGAAATATGCAGCGATTGCTAAAAAATCCTCAAAGACTTTAGCTTTGCTACCGGTGAGAAGGTCTCAACATAGTCAACTCCTTGAATTTGTCAGAACCCTTTCGCGAAAAGTCGAGCTTTATAGACAGTAACATTACCATCAGCATCTATTTTTCTTTTAAAGATCCATTTGTTCTCGACAGCCTTGCGGCCATCCGGTAAGTCCACCAAAGTCCATACCTTGTTTTCGTACATGGATCCCATTTAGGATTTCATGGATTCTTGCCATTTGTCAGAATCTGGGCTCATCATAGCTTCCTCATACGTTGCAGGGTCGTCGATGTTATCCACCAACATGACATTCAACATAGGGTCATACTAATCAGGAGTGGCATGAACCCTCGTCAACCTGCGAGGTTCAGCAGCAACTTTGTTTGAAGTTTCATGATCATCATCATTAGCTTCCTCTCTTATTGGTGCAGGCGGCACAAAAACATCTTCCGGTGCTGCGCTACTCTCAAATTCGAGAGAAGGTTGAACAACCTCGTCGAGTTCTACTTTCCTTCCAGTCACTTCTATGAAGAGAAACTCCTTCTCAAGAAAGGATCCATTCTTAGCAACAAAAACTTTGCCTTCAGATCTATGATAGAAGGTATACCCAATTGTTTCTTTAGGGTATCCTATGAAGACGCATTTTTCCGCTTTGGGTTCAAGCTTGTCAGGTTGTAACTCTTCACAGCCCCAAACTTTAAGGAACGACAACTTAGGTTTCTTACCAAACCACAATTCATACGGTGTCATTTCAACGGATTTAGATGGCGCCCTATTTAAAGTGAATGCGGATGTCTCTAATGCATAACCCCAAAACGATAATGGTAAATCTGTAAGAGACATCATAGACCGAACCATATCTAAGAGATTTCGATTATGATGTTTGAACACACCATTACGTTGTGGTGTTCCCGGCGATGTCAACTGCGAAAGTATTCCGCATTTATTTAAATGCATGCCAAACTCATAACTTAGATATTCACCTACGCGGTTAGAACATAGAAACTTAATCTTCTTGTTACGATGATTTTCTACTTCACTTTGAAATTCCTTAAACTTCTCGAAAGTTTCGGACTTATGTTTCATAAAGTAGACATACCCATATCTACTCAAATCACCCGTGAAAGTAAGAACATAACGATATCCACCGCGCGACACTACGCTCATTGGGCCGCACACATCGGTATGTATTATTTCCAATAAGTCACTAGCTCGCTCCATTATCCCAGAGAATGGAGTCTTAGTCATTTTTCCCATTAGACATGATTCACATCTTTCAAGTGATTCAAAATCAAGTGATTCAAGAAGTCCATCGAAATGGAGTTTCTTCATGCGCTTCACTCCAATGTGACTAAGACGACAGTGCCACATGTATGTAGAATTATCATTCATTTTTAGTCGTTTAGCATCTATGTTGTGAACATGTGTATCACTACTATCGAGATTCAATAAGAATAAACCATTCATCTTAGGTGCATTAACATAATAAATATTACTCATATAAATCGAACAACCATTATTCTTAGACTTAAACGAGTAACCGTCTCGCAATAAACGAGATCCAGAAATAATGTTCATGCTTAACGCAGGCGCCAAATAACAATTATTCAAGTTCAAAACTAATCCCAAAGGTAGATGAAGAGAGAGCGTGCCGAGGGTGATCACATCAACCTTGGAGCCATTTCCAACGCGCATCATCACCTCGTCTCTCGTCAGTCTTCGTTTATTCCGCAGCTCCTGTTTTGAGTTACAAATATGAGCAACCGAACAAGTATCAAATACCGAGGCACTACTATGATTACTAGTAAGATACATATCAATAACATCTATATCAAATATACCATTCTTCTTGATGTTGTCGTTCTACAGATCTGCAGGTACTTGGGGCAGTTGCGCTTCTAGTGACCTTCACCCTTGCAGTAGAAGCACTTAGTATTAGACTTAGGACCAGCCTTGGGCTTCTTAGCAAGTGCGGCAGCTTTTGTGTCGTCCTTCTTGAAGTTACACTTGTTCTTAGGCTTGCCCTGTTTCTTGAAATTGGTGGTCTTATTGACCATCAACACTTGGTGCTCCTTCTTTATCTCCACTTCAGCAGTTTTCAGCATGGAGAAGAGTTCAGGCAACGTCTTGTTCATGCAATGCATATTGTAGTTCACCACAAAGTTCTTGTAACTAGGTGGTAGTGATTGGAGGACACGATGAATCCCCAATGCCTTAGGAATCATTATTCCCAATTCTTGGAGCCTGTTCGTGTGCCTAGACATTTTGAGCACATGCTCGCTAATGGAGCTGCCCTCTTCCATTTTATAGTTAAAGAACTTCTTGGAGGCCTCATAGCTCTCCACAGCTGCATGAATGTCAAAGATCAGCTTGAGCTCATTGATAATCTCAAAAGGGTCACGATGCTCAAAGCGCTTCTGAAGCTTAGATTCTAAACCGTACAGGATGGCACACTAAACTATGGAGTAGTGGTTCTTTCGAGTGACGTAAACATTTTTCACATCATCGGAAGCATCCTCTATAGGTGGGTCACCTAGCGGTGCATCGAGCACATAGGTCAATTGACTAGCACTGAGGACAATCCTCAATCCACGGTACCAGTCAGTGAAGTTGCTTCCATTGTTTTTCAGCTTTTCTTTCTCTAGGAACACATTAAAATTGATGGAGGGGGTCGCCATGATCTACAACATATTTGCAAAGAGTTTAGACTAAGTTTATGACAAATTGAGTTCAAATTTAATTCTTAAATTAACTAAGTGAACTCCCACTCAAAACAACATCCCTCGTGTTGCCTTAGTGATTACACAAACCAAATCCACTACACCAAGTCTGATCTTCACGAGAGAAGATGTAGCTTCAAAGGCGAACAATCAACATGTTCATCATATCATTCATATGACTCATGCTTTACCTTTTGGTATTCCGTGTTCCGAGACCATGTCTGTACATGCTAGGCTCGTCAAGATTAACCTTAGTATCCGCATGTGCAAATCCGACTTGCACCCGTTGTATGCACACGTAGAATCTATAACACCCGATCATCACGAGATGCTTCGAAACGACGAGTCTTAGCAACGGTGCCTACTAAGGACGAACACTTTATTACTTGATATTTTAGAGAGAGGGATCATCTTATAATGCTACCGCCGTGATCTAAGCTATACAAGATACAAAAAGGATTAACATCACATGCAATTCATAATATGTGATATGATATGCCTTTCTTCTTGTGCCTTTGATCTCCATCTCCAAAGCACGGACATGATCTCCATCATCACCAGCATAGCGTCAAGGTCAGTGGCGCCGCTTCATGGTTGTCCATCACTAATAGCAACTGTGACAACTACTTGGCATGCATCTATTACATGATGAATAAACATACAGGTCTTAACAGAATTTAAAGACAACCATTAGGCTCCAGCCGGTTGCCATATTACAATAAGGATCATTGCATACATCAAATATATTCACAATCACATCATGGCCATATCACATCACATGCCCCTGCAAAAACAAGTTAGACGCCTCTAATTTTCTTTGCATGTTTTACGTGGTTTGGGGCTTTCGTATAAGAACCGATCTTACCTACGAACAAGAACCACAACGCTGATACAAGTGTTGTCAGATGCTAATTGTAAATTGAATCTTAACTATGGTGGGAGAGACAGACACCCGCAAAGCCAGTTGTGCAATGCAAGTTGCACGTCTAGCGTGGAGCAAGTCTCATGTACGAGGACATGTAAGGTTAGCCCGAGCCGCTTCATCCCACCATCCACAAGATGCAAAGTACACGCGAAGACAACGACAACAAAAGCATCAACGCCCATAATAACCATTGTGTTCTACTCGTGCAACAGATCTACGCATAGACACGGCTCTAATACCAC
Source organism: Avena eriantha (assembly GCA_910589775.1). Taxonomy (NCBI): domain Eukaryota; kingdom Viridiplantae; phylum Streptophyta; class Magnoliopsida; order Poales; family Poaceae; genus Avena; species Avena eriantha. The sequence continues at coordinate 371,360,716 of OU342745.1, forward strand.
TGATGGGTTCGTAGCAGGGAAAACAAAAAAAATTCTACCACAAGAATGAACAAAACCAAGATCTAATCTATGACATAAGTGCAATGAGATAGATCTGTACTAACCCTTGTAGATCCAAAGCCTCGTTCAAGATCAGATCTCGTGGTTGATATAGACGATCACTTGTCGATCTCAAGATCGAGTAGACGATCCTTCCGGTGCCGCGTTCCGGCAGCACTTCCGTAGTTGGTCACATGTGCGGAGTCGATGTAGACCTTCCTCTCCCTGTTCCAACGAGCAGCGGAGGTGGTAGATCTCCACGGAATCCTAGTAGCATGAAGACATGGTGGTGGAAGAATTTCTGCAGGGTTTCGCCTAAGCCGGAGCCAAAGGAAGGAGGAGGAGGGTGGCGGCTAGGGCAGGGAGCAAAGGGGGCTAACGGAAGGGGTGGAACCTCCCCTCCTTATATAGAGGGGAGGGAGCGCCCTAGGGTTCCCCCCTTGGGCCCACCCTAGGGCCGACGCGCCAAGGAGGGAGGGGGAGTTTCCTTCTCCCCCAAGTCTTCCCCTTCTCTTTCTTGGTTTTCAAGTAAACTCCTTTGAAACTTCCAGAACCTTCCAAAACCATCCGAAACATTCTAGAAACTCCAACTAAATACTCTGGAACTTTTTCGAAACCCAGAAAAATATTTCCTTTACATGAATCTCATTCTCCAGACCATTTTGGATCTCCTCATGATGTCCCGGATCCAATCCAAGACTCCGAACAACATTCGGTCTCCAATGCATATTCCATATCTACCTAAAACAACATCGAACCTTAAGTGTGTCACCCTACGGTTCGCGAATATATAGATATGATCGAGACACCTCTCCGATAAATAACCATCAGCGGGATCTGGAGATCCATAATGGCTCCCACATACTCAACGATGACTTCGTGATCGATAGAACCATTAACATACGAAACCAATTCCCTTTGTCACGCGATACTCTACTTATCTGAGGTTTGATCATCGGTATCTCCATACCTAGTTCTACCTCATTACCGATAAGTACTCGTTACTCGTTCCGTGATATGTCATCCCTTGTGACCTAGTCACATGCTTGCAAGCTAATTAGATGACATTCCACCGAGAGGGCCTAGAGCATATCTCTCCGTCATATGGATGGACAAATCCCAGTCTTGATCCATGCGCTTCAACACATACTTTTAGAATACCTAATGCCACCTTTATAACCACCCAGTTACAAAGCGGCGTTTGATGTCATCAAAGCACTCATCATGTGATGGTGATTAACACAATCTCATGGTCGAAGGATTAGGTTACTATGTATATTAAAGCTTGTAGCAAAATGAACTTGATGACTTGATCTTATGATATGCTAACTATGGGTGTGTGTCCATCACATCATTCTCCTAATGATATGATCTTGTTATTAATAACATCCAATGTCCATGATCAGGAAACCATGATCATCTATTAATCAACAAGCTAGTCTTAACAAGAGGCTTACTAGGGACTCTTTTATGTTTACAAAACACACAAGTATTAGTGTTTCCTAATAATACAATTATAGCATGGGATGTAAACATTCATCATAAACACAAAGATATAATAATAACCATTTTATTATTGCCTCTTGGGCATACATCCAACATTGTATTATCTATTGCAAGTTTTACGTGGCTTTAGGTCTTTTGCGATAGAACCCCTTCCCACCTACGAACGTGGAGTCACAACATGGATTCAATGATTGACATTTTACTTCCCTTTTCAGGGCCCTCCAATGTCGATGCCATATCAACTACGGTAGAGAGACAAACACCCCCTAAGCCACTTTGATATGTGGACCAGTCTCGTGAATCACCACGTGAGGTTAGTTGGGGGCCGCTTCATCAAACAGTGCCGCAATATGAACAAGAACATAAAATATGGTAGCAACTAGAGAATCAATGCCCATATATTCTATCTGTACGACATGTCTACCCATAGACCCGCTCTGATACCACTATAGGGTTCCGTAGCAGAAAACAAAAAATCTAACTAAGCGAATACTAATACTAGGATCTATATTATGTAGACATAAGTAATGGAAGAGAGAGACGGTATTCATACCTTTGAAGAACGAGGCATGGCTTACTGATATCTACGCACTTATATTCTTGTAGACAGTTGTTGGGTGTAGCATCCCATCTCTCTAACATATGTAATGCTTCATGGTCTAGTAATATAATGGCTACTTCCTACATATAATTGTTGCATCATAATTATATCATGCTCATGTCATCATGCCACCTTGCATTTGAGCATCATATAAAACCCCTTTTCATTTGGTTCTTCTCTCATATGCATTAGTAATTGTATTTGGCTCTTGATATATTGTATTTGGTTCTTGATAAATGCTTGATGCCCAAGTTGAGTTGGGGCATATCTTTTATTCAACTCCATCACCTTTCTTTGTCACCACCTTATAATTCCACCATCCTAATTACCCATGAGCTTTACTCTCTTTTGGCATTCAATCTAGCTCATGTGGGTTGGGATGGATCCAATTCTATTTTTCCTTTAGCTTGGCCTTACTCCATATTTTGGAATGCATGGGAATCAATACCATGGGAATTCATTATTGTATTCACAATAATAAACATGACATTTGCTATTCATGCATGGGCCATGCAGTGTCACCACCTTTTTCCTTTTCCTTGGTTTTCTTGTAATTATTGAAGTGGATCTTTGTCTTTTGGGAATCAAGTCAAGTGGGGGTTTCTTAAGCTCTATTCCATTGCTCTTGCTAAACCCTCATCATCTTGATCATGCACTTGATCATGCTTCAACAAAACCACCTCTCCATCCTTTTTCACCTCTTGGCTTGATCTTGCATTTGACCATGTTAAAAACCCCTTAACACTTGTTTCTCTCTCTCTTAAAACCCTAACCCCTCTCTAACCTCCTCTCTCTAACCCTAGCTCTAGCCCAAACCCTAACCCCTTACCCTAACACTCACCTCACCACCCTCCTCTCACCATGCCGAGGCACATCTCTCTCTCTGCCAGCAAGGGCCCACCTAGCCCCTCTCTACCCATGCGAGCTACCCCCACCCCACTAACCTAACCCTAGCTGATCCCCCCTCGCTCTACCACCCGAGCCTCCCCGCTCCATTTTCTCTCTCTCTCCCTGCCCAGCTACCCCACCACCCGAGGCCACCTCCCTGTCCACGCCGGGCCCCAGCATCAGCCACCCAAGCCCTTGCCTTGTCCTTCCCACGGCGAGCACGTGAGGGAGAGGAAGAAAAGGTGGCTGAAGCCACCTTTTTCTCTACCCCGATCCCCCACGGCATCTCCCCTCTCCCTCTCTGCTTTACCCACTTCCTCCCGTCTTTCTCTCTCGCCCAGATCCAACTAGGGCCTCCCCTTCTTCTCCTCTCCTTCCCCGCTACCTCCTCTCCACCCCGGCGCACCACCGTCGGCCTCACCTTCCCCTCCTCGTTCAGCCGGCGGCGTGGCGTGTCTTGGTGTCGAGGAAGCCCGCCGCAGCCCCGGCGACGTCCCTGTTCACGTCCACGAGGAGGAGACGGTCCAGCCTCGCCGAACACCGACGCACCCCGACCAAAACCCTAACTCGATCGGCCTCTGCATCGCCATCATCCTGCTGCGCTCCGGCACGATCCACCACCACCGACGCACTCGCGGTGAGCCACCCAACCTCTCTGACAACCTCTCGTGTGGCTTAGGTTCCTGTACTCACCGGACGTTGTGCCGAGCACTCTCGGTGCAGCGGTGGCCGCTGGCGTCTGCACGTCCCCACGCCGCGTAACGCCTTACGTAGCCTCCGCCCACCCTCCTGTCACCATCCGTTCACCTAACGCGTTGGTTCCGCTTCGCTGCGTCCGCGCCGCAGGTCGTGGGATCGAGCCCCCGCGCCGCGCGTTCATGTCGAGCACCAACCTCTCGTCAGATAAGCAGAGAAGAAGTACAGTACCGGGGTCGTTGGTCACTTTACACATACCCCCCCCAACTTTTTGTTTTCTAAACCCGCAGTCCAGTCCGGGCCCGCCTGTCATCGGCCGTGACAGTTTTACGTTTAGGCACCCCGGCTTTTGTATTCCGCAGCCCGCAGTCCCCGCTGTGCCGTGTGTCACCCCCCCTGGTCGCCCGCTGACGCGTGGGTCTGTACGCCCGTTGGCCCCACCTGTCAGCCTCCGGGGCTAGCTTCTGCTGCGGTGAGAAAACCCGCAGCTGCGCAACGTCTCCAGCTGGGCCCAGTCATCGCCGGCCCCACCCATCAGTGACCTGGGCTAACCCCCTCTGTGTATAAAAAGCCTCGGTGTCTTTTTGTTTTATAAAATGATTTCAGAAATGTTTAATATAAATGTAAATCTGTTTTTAATAACTTTTGATTTAAAATCCCAAATAATACAAATGATATATGTTTTTGAATCAAAAAATGTGAGGATTTTAAATATGCCATTCAAAATAATGTTTGAATACTTTAAATTTTCGAGATGATTAAAATTACAATAAAATGCCCTTTTCTTAATAAATTAATAACTTTAATTCTACAACTCCAAATTCGACAAATAATATGTCTAAATCGATCAGCGCGACGAGCCCGTTCTATCTATGCATTCCATGTTCTGAATTGAAGCATGCATCATGTCATTATTAAAAATCAGAATTGTTTATCGCAATAAAACTTGATCAAATAAATAATAAAATGAATTATTCTTTTCCCCACACCTCACCCATGCCATGCTACTTTATTGCCATGTAAATTGTGCATCATTCATCATGGCATGCTTGTTTGCTTGTCGCATTATATTCATATGCTTGTGCACTTTATTTATGTTGGCCCTTGTTTGTTTGGTTCTTCTTCGAATAGACGCCCAGCAGGAGAATTATCAGGAATCACAGGAGTTCTACCCAGATCCATCTCTCGCTTCAACTGAGCTACCAGGCAAGCACTACCACATGCTTGCATACATATAGTACCTATTGCCTCTATCTTATTCTTGCATCATTGAGTCGCGATTGCATTAATTGAATCCCAAGTACTACATAGCCTTTACTTTTAAACCCCACCGAAGCTTGTTCCTCCATCCCATGAGCCATTACTACAGGAGTTGTTTGAGCCACGTGAGTCATAGAAAAGCATGTGTAGGGTATGTGAGTGTCTGATGGATAACGAGGTACCTAAACAACTTAACCTGAGTAGTAATGGGTAACTAATGAAAGAGGCACCGGTGAGCAATATCTGCTATTTGGTTTTTCATGCTCACTTGTGTCCCGTAGGACCCCGAGTACTTGATTCCTGTTCCTTGACTATTCGCACTATCCACATCCGGGAGGCCTTATGGACCCCCCCTGAGCCAGAGCTTGATTCATTTCTATTTCTTGGGGCCACAAGTAGTTTGGGGTTTTATTACTATCCTGTACTTATGCCATGGTTACTATTTATTTACGATTGTGCGTGGAGCACCTGTACTGTTTTGGATCGTGACACGTTTTCGCTGTATCGACAAGCCCAGTCACACTTTCGTGTTCCCAGTCATTTACCGCCGTCCACACAAACCCTGAGTCCATTCCGGAGCCGGCCAACTTCGTTGCGGGTAGCTTAGTGGGGTGGCCCCCTGAAATATTTCTGAATCCTGTGATTGCTTTGTCGTGAATGCCTCGTTGGGTTTTGAGTTGGTTTTTCCGAGGTTGATCGAGTGTGTGTTGCTATTTGTGCACCCCTGCAGGGTAAATCTTTCTGAAAGCCGTGTCCGCGGTTATGGACGACTTGGAGCACAGTTTCTCGATCATAGACAAGTATAACTAAAGTACCGCTTTTAATCTGACTAAATACCTGACTAGTAAATAGTGCAACACTCTTGGAATGGTTAATAAAACTGCCAACGGATGCGTTGTTCGTCCGCTTTCTCGTTGGTAAGCGAGAAGGAGGATGGATCTGTTAATTATATTGTTATAAGTATTGTTCCTAATTAAAGGACATCCGTCTATCTTTGGTTAGGCGGATGGTTAGCGAGTATCTATAGACTTGTTAGTTATTATCTTTTGTTGCAATTGCGTCACCCCAGGTATATGTCCCCTTTAGAGGCATAAAGACTTGCTGAGTACCCCTAGGGTCTCACACGATAAATTGTTTGATTCAGATGAACATGTCTACTCGCAAGATGGATACTGGGTGGAGGAGACAGATGATGTTGGCAACGATCACTCGGTGTAGAGATTCCGGGAACGGGGATCCGTGAGATCTGTGGGCGAGATGTGTTTATTTATGTGGCATCTTATGCCGATTTGCTTCTTGTCCGTACTCGGATCTTGTTTTCCGCTTCCGCCTGATACTCTGATGTTTGATGTATGAGGAGCTATCCTAAACTATTGTCTCTATCTAGGATATTTGGATCTTGCCGTATGGCGTTGCAATATTTCCATTTCTTTTAGATGGAATGGCTCTGAGAACTGTTGTATGTGGCTTGCATACATACTCACTTGTGTATGTACTTGATCCCTTCGCCTGCCGATTACGCCGCTCGTTCTTGTCCCGATGTTCCGGAAGTGGTTAGGACGGCCGAAAGGTCTACCTGTGAGTGGCCCCTGGGCCCCACCGTACTATTTTAACCACTTTCGCTCATCCAGGCATGCAACTAAGAGTGTAATTCACCGAGGTAGTTACAATTGGTATCAGAGCCATCCCGCCCTTCAGGGTCTCATCCAAATGGTCGTTGTCAGTCTAGCAAATATTTTTGGTAGCTATGTATACTAGGGAAAAGCAAAACGTGAGAGTAGGACTGCTTCCATTTTTCTTCTTACCCACCCACCCACCCTTTTCTGGTAAGGAAGTGTAACGTTTTCAATCCTCTTCTAAAATTCAAACTAGGATTCACGTGTTCGGGGTTCCGTAGTACCATAGGTTGTGTTTGTGTGAGTGTGTGAGTGTGAATTCCTTGTCTATCTGTTGCATCCAAATGTTATCTCTATCTGCCTTTTGGTTATCAACTGTTGGTACATTCCATACCGATAGGCCTTTGTAAACCGACGCGATCTATCTGATTCGTTGTATACTGGTGCGATCTGTCTTACTCTTTGTTATCCGACGTTATCTTGTTGGGGTGTTCGTTTCGTTAGTTACTAATCTTTAGGTTCATCTTAAAAAGAATGTGTTGGGATATGTGTTTTACTTATTCATGTGCGGAGTAATGATTTGAGTGCGGGATGGAGTCGCGACCATACCACTACTCTTGTCATTCGCTCTTGTATATTGAATTGGTAGAGTTACTAATCTTGATTCGTTAAGTGGTTTTGCGCATCTAGTGGTATTTTAATGCCGAAATTTGCGGAATTTTTTTTCTTTGTTAGTTTGTGTACCACACTCCTTGTCTAGTCGTGTGCGATATGCTTAATATCTTCTAGGTGCTTTGAACTTTGTTGATATTTTAATATCATCTCAGTGAATTGTATCCTTTAATCTTGGTTAATTCCATTTTGGTACTATTTTGGATTATTATTATTCTCCATTATAGTACTGACTTGTGTTTTATATCAATCATAGGATGGCACCACCACGCCGTTCTGAGGAGGACATACCACCTTAACTGGGGGCTGCTTTGGCAAGTATTGCTAATGCCTTGGGAATAATGCAGCAGAACCAGCAGCGATTCGAAGAAAGCGTGAGGAGGAATGAGTTTGTTCCGCTACCTCCACCTCCCAAGCGAGGAGACATCAAGAGTTTTCTCAAGTTCAACCCACGTCAATTTGAGGTGTCTGATCAGCCACTTGATGCGGATGATTGGCTGCGTGAAATGTCAAGGTTGCTGATGACTGTGGATGTTCCTGAGCAAGAATGGGTAAAATGTGCCACTCACCTTCTGAAGGGAGATGCAGCTCTGTGGTGGGAAAATTACCTCAAGGCAGACAACTCTGGTTTTCAGCCTACTTGGGAGCAATTCACTGCGGCTTTCAAAGAGCAATATCTGTCATAGATTGTCATGGAAAGGATGAAGGAAGTGTTTCTCAACCTCAAGCAGGGCAATGCCAATGTCAATACCTATATCAGAAACTTCATGAACCTTTCTCGTTATGGTGGCGATGAGATCTCTGATGACAAGAAGAAGCAAAAGAGGTTCAGGCAAGGACTCAATGCATCAATCAAATATGCAATCACTCATGCAAGGCCGGGGACTTTTCTAGAACTCCAACATACAGATCTGCAGGAAGAAGCAAGTAGGCAAGTGTTTGAGGAGTCAAAGAAACACAGCCGCGATGCAGCAAGCTCTTTAGCTATGACAGCTCCTTCTAAGCGCAGCGTGTGGGTTCCTAACACCCCACCGTCGCTCCCGGCTCCACCAAGACCGTCAAGCTACGCGGCAAGGCCACCAAACTCCTTCACTGCGGGTCCTAGGGGCTACAACCACAACTACCCTGGAGCGCCTGGCGGAGTCCCTGGCTACGCTACTCCACATCCACCTGGTGCTTGCTACACTTGAGGAAACACTAGGCATCAGCACTGGAATTGTCCAATGAACAACAAAGCTCTTCCACCACCACCTCCAAGGCCTGCGGCAAGTTCTTCTATGGTTCGTGCGCCTCCACCTCAGGCTCTCAACATCAACACCAAGCCCGGGTCTACGGTTGCTCGTGCCAACTGTGTCAACGTTGCTCAAGCTGAGCATGCACCTAGAGTTGTGATGGGTATGCTTAATGTTAACTTAGTCCCTGCACGAGTTTTATTTGATTCTGGTGCTTCACATTCTTTTGTTTCTCACAAGTTTGCGCATGAGCATGATCTGGCTATGGTTCCCTTATTGCATCGTCTTGTGGTACAATCTCCTGGGTCAAACATGAGGGCTGCTCATATCAGCCATGGCAATCAAATTGAGATTGCTGGCTCTTCGTTTTCGGCTTCCTTAATTATTCTGGGCAATTCTGACATTGATGTTATCTTGGGCATGGATTGGTTAACAGCAAATGCAGTTGTGATTGATTGTGCTGAACGTTCGGTTTCTCTGAAAATTCCTGAAGGCCATATAGTCTATTCTCCAAGTCTGACTCCTGCAATTCAGCTTTTCTCTTTGGCAGCTCTGAATGATGATGCTATGGAAGCTATTCAGAGTGTTCCAGTGGTCTGTGAGTTTCCAGATGTTTTTCCTGAAGAGTTGCCGGGTATGCCTCCTGATCGTGAGGTCGAGTTTATGATTGAACTTGAGCCTGGCACCGCTCCTATCTCCAAGCGGCCTTATAAAATGGGTCCTACTAAGTTGGCTAAACTCAAACGTCAGCTTGATGAACAAGAGAAGTTGGGTTTCATTCAGCACAGTACTTCTTCTTGGGGTAGCCCAACCATCTTTGTGAAGAAGCGAGACAAGACCGATAGACTTTGTGTTGACTATCGGGCTCTCAATGCTAAAACCATCAAAAATAAATATCCCCTTCCGCGGATTAATGATCTCTTTGATCAGCTAGCTGGAGCTGTGGTATTCTCTAAGCTTGATTTGAGAAGTGGATATCATCAAATCAAGACTCGCAAGGAAGATATTCCCAAAACAGCTTTCACCACCCGCTATGGCCTGTATGAGTACACGGTCATGTCTTTCGGTCTCACCAACGCACCTGCCACCTTCTCGAGGCTTATGAACTCGGTTTTCATGGAGTATCTTGATAAATTCGTTGTGATCTATCTGGATGACATTCTAGTCTATTCTAAGTCAAAGGAAGAACATGAAGAACACCTTCGGTGTGTCCTAAACAAGCTTCGTGAGAACCGCCTGTATGCAAAGTTCTCCAAGTGTGAGTTCTGGCTGCCTCAAGTCACCTATCTTGGTCACGTCATCTCTGCCAAGGGCATTGCCGTCAACCCAGAAACTATTAAGACAATTGTTGACTGGCTTCCACCCATAAATGGCAAAGAAGTCCGGAGTTTCCTTGGTTTGGCTAGTTACTGTCGTCGCTTCGTTCAGAACTTCTCGAAGATTACGAAGCCTCTTACCGATCTCCTCAAGAAAGGCAAGAAATATCTTTGGACTCCTGCATGTCAAGCAAGCTTTGAAACACTCAAAGAGAAGCTCACTTCAACACCAGTCTTGATTCCTCCAGATACATCAAAGCCTTTCCAGATATTCTGTGACGCCTCATTGCAAGGATTGGGTGCGGTCCTTATGCAAGAAAAACAAGTTGTTGCTTATGCCTCTCGACAGTTGAAGACGCATGAGATCAACTATCCTACACATGACCTCGAACTCGCAGCAGTTGTCTTTGCTTTGAAAGTATGGAGGCATTACTTGCTTGGCAACCATTGTGAGATCTTTTCTGATCACAAGAGTCTGAAGTATATTTTCACACAGCCTGATCTCAACCTTCGTCAGAGGAGGTGGATTGAAGCAATTAATGATTTTGATTTGACCATCAACTACACTCCGGGAAAAGCTAATGTCATGGCTGATGCTCTCAGCCGAAAAGCTTATGTCAACAACCTCATGGTGGAAGAACAACAGCCTCTCTTGTGTGAGGAATTCCGCAAGCTCAACCTTGAAATTGTGGATCAAGGGTATCTTCTGAACCTTCTGGCAACCCCACTCTTGGAACAAAAAGTTCGCTCCATTCAACTTGGTGATCCTTACACTAAAAACATCATCTCCAACATTCAGCTTCCGAAGTATGAGTCCTTACATGTCGACGACCAAGGCACTCTTTTCTTTGAACACCGGATGTTTGTTCCGAACTACCCGGGTTTAAGAGAGAAAGTTCTCACGGAGGCGCATGATTCTGTTCTTTCTATCCACCCTGGCAGCACTAAGATGTACATGGACTTGAAAACACAGTATTGGTGGCCTGGGTTGAAACGATATTGTGCCAAGTATGTCTCGGAGTGTGATGTCTGCCGCAGAGTTAAAGCTGTCCATCAGAAACCTTCCGGTCTTCTACAGCCATTGAAGCCTCCGGAATGGAAATGGGAGAAAGTAGAGATGGATTTCATAACTGGTTTTCCAAGTTCGCAGAAGGGCAACAATGCAATCTTTGTTGTCATCGACAGGCTTTCTAAAGTGGCTCACTTCTTTCCTGTCAAGGAAACAATTTCTGCAATTCAGTTGGCTGAGCTCTATATCAACAGAATTGTCTCTCTGTATGGAGTTCCTCTTGAGATCAGCTCAGACCGTGGAAGCATCTTCACTTCCAAGTTCTGGGGAAGTTTTCAAAATGCTTTGGGAACAAAATTGAACTTCAGCACAGCTTACCATCCTCAGTCGCAAGGACAAGTTGAAAGGATCAATCAGATTCTGGAAGATATGCTCCGTGCTTGCGTTATCTCTTTCGGCATGAAGTGGGAAGAATGTCTTCCTTATGCTGAATTCTCTTACAAAAACAGCTTCCAGAAAAGTCTAAAGATGGCACCATTTGAGGTTCTCTATGGTCGCAAATGCAGAACTCCGATTGGTTGGTCGGGCGCAGGAGAAAGAACATTGTTTGGCCCCGACATTGTAACTCAAGCGGAGGAGAAGGTTCACATCATTCTTGAAAACCTGAAGATTGCTCAAAGTCGCCAGAAGAGCAATTATGACAGAAAGCACATGGACATGGAGTATGTTCCTGGTGATCTCGTTTACCTTCGTGTCACTCCCATGAGAGGCACGCACCGGTTTGGTATCAAAGGAAAGCTGGCTCCTAGATACATCGGTCCTTTCAAAATTCATGGAAGAAGAGGAGAAGTTGCTAATGCTCTTGAGCTCCCTGAAAAACTCAAGGTCCATGATGTTTTCCATATCTCTCAACTCAAGAAGTGCTTCAAGGATCCCGGTAGGACCGTGGACCATGAACTCATCAATCTCCAAGAAGATCTGTCTTATCAAGAACACCCCATAAAAATTCTAGAAGTCGTAGAAAGAAGGACTCGCAACAACTCCATCAAGTTCTGCAAGGTGCAGTGGTCGCACCATTCCATTGATGAAGCCACTTGGGAACGCGAGGAGGAGCTCCATGCCAAGTATCCTACCCTCTTTGTGTCTTCTTCTTCCTAGAATCTCGGGGCGAGATTCCTGTTTAGTGGGGGAGAGTTGTAGCATCCCATCTGTCTAACATATGTAATGCTTCATGGTCTAGTAATATAATGGCTACTTCCTACATATAATTGTTGCATCATAATTATATCATGCTCATGTCATCATGCCACCTTGCATTTGGGCATCATATAAAACCCCTTTTCATTTGGTTCTTCTCTCATATGCATTAGTAATTGTATTTGACTCTTGATATATTGTATTTGGTTCTTGATAAATGCTTGATGCCCAAGTTGAGTTGGGGCATATCTTTTATTCAACTCCATCACCTTTCTTTGTCACCACCTTATAATTCCACCATCCTAATTACCCATGAGCTTTACTCTTTTGGCATTCAATCTAGCTCATGTGGGTTGGGATGGATCCAATTCTTTTTTTCCTTTAGCTTGGCCTTACTCCATATTTTGGAATGCATGGGAATCAATGCCATGGGAATTCATTATTGTATTCACAATAATAAACATGACATTTGCTATTCATGCATGGGCCATGCAGTGTCACCACCTTTTTCCTTTTCCTTGGTTTTCTTGTAATTATTGAAGTGGATCTTTGTCTTTTGGGAATCAAGTCAAGTGGGGGTTTCTTAAGCTCTATTCTATTGCTCTTTCTAAACCCTCATCATCTTGATCATGCACTTGATCATGCTTCAACAAAACCACCTCTCCATCCCTTTTCACCTCTTGGCTTGATCTTGCATTTGACCATGTTAAAAAACCCTTAACACTTGTTTCTCTCTCTCTCTCTTAAAACCCTAACCCCTCTCTAACCTCCTCTCTCTAACCCTAGCTCTAGCCCAAACCCTAACCCCTTACCCTAACACTCACCTCACCACCCTCCTCTCACCATGCCGAGGCACATCTCTCTCTCTGCCAGCAAGGGCCCACCTAGCCCCTCTCTACCCATGCGAGCTACCCCCACCCCACTAACCTAACCCTAGCTGATCCCCCCTCGCTCTACCACCCGAGCCTCCCCGCTCCATTTTCTCTCTCTCTCCCTGCCCAGCTACCCCACCACCCGAGGCCACCTCCCTGTCCACGCCGGGCCCCAGCATCAGCCACCCAAGCCCTTGCCTTGTCCTTCCCACGGCGAGCACGTGAGGGAGAGGAAGAAAAGGTGGCTGAAGCCACCTTTTTCTCTACCCCGATCCCCCACGGCATCTCCCCTCTCCCTCTCTGCTTTACCCACTTACTCCCGTCTCTCTCTCTCACCCAGATCCAACTAGGGCCTGCCCTTCTTCCCCTCTCCTTCCCCGCTACCTCCTCCCCACCCCGGCGCTCCACCGTCGGCCTCACCTTCCCCTCCTCGTTCAGCCGGCGGCGTGGCGTGTCTTGGTGTCGAGGAAGCCCGCCGCAGCCCCGGCGACGTCCCTGTTCATGGCCACGAGGAGGAGATGGTCCAGCCTCGCCGAACACCGACGCGCCCCGACCAAAACCCTAACTTGCTCGGCCTCTGCATCGTCGTCATCCTGCTGCGCTCCGGCACGATCCGCCACCACCGACGCACTCGCGGTGAGCCACCCAACCTCTCTGACAACCTCCCGTGTGGCTTAGCTTCCTGTACTCGCCGAACGTTGTGCCGAGCACTCTCGGTGCAGTGGCGGCCGCTGGCGTCTGCACGTCCCCGCGCCGCGTAATGCCTTACGTAGCCTCCGCCCACCCTCCTGTCACCATCCGTTCACCTAACGCGCTGGTTCCGCTTCGCTGCGTCCGCGCCACAGGTCGCGGGATCGAGCCCCCGCGCCGCGCGTTCGTGTCGAGCACCAACCTCTCGTCAGATAAGCAGAGAAGAAGTACAGTACCGGGGTCGTTGGTCACTTTACACATACCCACCCAACTTTTTGTTTTCTAAACCCGCAGTCCAGTCCGGGCCCGCCTGTCATCGGCTGTGGCAGTTTTACGTTTAGGCACCCCGGCTTTTGTATTCCGCAACCCGCAGTCCCCGTTGTGCCGTGTGTCACCCCCCTAGTCGCCCGCTGACGCGTGGGTCTGTACGCCCGTTGGCCCCACCTGTCAGCCTCCGGGGCTAGCTTCTGCTACGGTGAGAAAACCCGCAGCTGCGCAACGTCTCCAGCTGGGCCCAGTCATCACCGGCCCCACCCGTCAGTGACCTGGGCTAACCCCCTCTGTGTATTAAAAGCCTCGGTGTCTTTCTGTATTATAAAATGATTTCAGAAATGTTTAATATAAATGTAAATCTGTTTTTAATAACTTTTGATTTGAAATCCCAAATAATACAAATGATATATGTTTTTGAATCAGAAAAATGTGAGGATTTCAAATATGCCATTCAAAATAATGTTTGAACACTTTAAATTTTTAAGATGATTAAAATTACAATAAAATGCCCTTTTCTTAATAAATTAATAACTTTAATTCTACAACTCCAAATTCGACAAATAATATGTCTAAATCGATCAGCGCGATGAGCCCTTTCTATCTATGCATTCCATGTTCTGAATTGAAGCATGCATCATGTCATTATTAAAAATCAGAACTGTTTATCGCAATAAAACTTGATCAAATAAATAATAAAATGAATTATTCTTGTCCCCACACCTCACCCATGCCTTGCTACTTTATTGCCATGTAAATTGTGCATCATTCATCATGGTATGCTTGTTTGCTTGTCGCATTATATTCATATGCTTGTGCACTTTATTTATGTTGGCCCTTGTTTGTTTGGTTCTTCTTCGAATAGACGCCCAGCAGGAGAATTATCAGGAATCACAGGAGTTCTACCCAGATCCATCTTTCGCTTCAACTGAGCTACCAGGCAAGCACTACCACATGCTTGCATAGATATAGTACCTATTGCCTCTATCTTATTCTTGCATCATTGAGTCGCGATTGCATTAATTGAATCCCAAGTACTGCATAGCCTTTACTTTTAAACCCCACCGAAGCTTGTTCCTCCATCCCATGAGCCATTACTACAGGAGTTGTTTGAGCCATGCGAGTCGTAGAAAAGCATGTGTAGGGTATGTGAGTGTCTGATGGATAACGAGGTACCTAAACAACTTAACCTGAGTAGTAATGGGTAACTAATGAAAGAGGCACCGGTGAGCAATATCTGCTATTTGGTTTTTCGTGCTCACTTGTGTCCCGTAGGACCCCGAGTACTTGATTCCTGTTCCTTGACTATTCGCACTATCCACATCCGGGAGGCCTTATGGACCCCCCTGAGCCAGAGCTTGATTCATTTCTATTTCTTGGGGCCACAAGTAGTTTGGGGTTTTATTACTATCCTATACTTATGCCATGGTTACTGTTTATTTACGATTGTGCGTGGAGCACCTGTACTGTTTTGGATCGTGACACGTTTTCGCTGTATCGACAAGCCCAGTCACACTTTCGTGTTCCCAATCGTTTACCGCCGTCCACACAAACCCTGGGTCCGTTCCGGAGCCGGCCAACTTCGTTGCGGGTAACTTAGTGGGGTGGCCCCCTGAAATATTTCTGAATCCTGTGATTGCTTTGTCGTGAATGCGTCGTTGGGTTTTGAGTTGGTTTTTCCGAGGTTGATCGAGTGTGTGTTGCTATTTGTGCACCCCTACAGGGTAAATCTTTCTGAAAGCCGTGTCTGCGGTTATGGACGACTTGGAGCACAGTTTCTCGATCATAGACAAGTATAACTAAAGTACCGCTTTTAATCTGACTAAATACCCGACTAGTAAATAGTGCAACACTCTTGGAATGGTTAATAAAACTGCCAACGGATGGGTTGTTCGTCCGCTTTCTCGTTGGTAAGCGAGAAGGAGGATGGATTTGTTAATTATATTGTTATAACTGTTGTTCCTAATTAACGGACATGCGTCTATCTTTAGTTAGGCGGATGGTTAGCGAGTATCTATAGACTTGTTAGTTATTATCTTTCGCTGCAATTGCGTCACCCTAGGTATATGTCCCCTTTAGAGGCATAAAGACTTGCTGAGTACCCCTAGGGTCTCACACGATAAATTGTTTGATTCGGATGAACAGGTGTACTTGCAAGATGGATACTGGGTGGAGGAGACAGATGATGTTGGCAACGATCACTCGGTGTAGAGATTCCGGGAACGGGGATCCGTGAGATCTGTGGGCGGGATGTGTTTATTTATGTGGCATCTTATGCTGATTTGCTTCTTGTCCGTACTCGGATCTTGTTTTCCGCTTCCGCCTGATACTCTGATGTTTGATGTATGAGGAGCTATCCTAAACTATTATCTCTATCTAGGATATTTGGATCTTGCCGTATGGCGTTGCAATATTTCCATTTCTTTTAGATGGAATGGCTCTGAGAACTGTTGTATGTGGCTTACATACATACTCACTTGTGTATGTACTTGATCCCTTCGCCTGCCGATTACGCCGCTCGTTCTTGTCCTGATGTTCCGGAAGTGGTTAGGACGGCCGAAAGGTCTACCTGTGAGTGGCCCCTGGGCCCCACCGTACTATTTTAACCACTTTCGCTCATCCAGGCATGCAACTAAGAGCGTAATTCACCGAGGTGGTTACATTGGGCCTCCAAGTGCAGAGGTTTGTAGAACAACAGCAAGTTTTCCCTTAACTGGATCACCCAAGGTTTATCGAACTCATGGAGGAAGTGGTCAAAGGTATCCCCTCTCAAGCAACCCTGCAATCAAGATACAAGAAGTCTCTTGTGTCCCCAACACACCCAATACACTTGTCAGGTGTATAGGTGCACTAGTTCGGCGAAGAGATAGTGAAATACAAGTGGTATGGATAATTATAAGTGGTAACGGTGATAGAAAATAACTTGATGGCGTGCAAAAGACTAAAGACAAACTGGAATAAAGATGAAAGCAAGCAAACATGTAACAGATCTAGTAGCAAACGGTGTATCAATGCTTAGAAACAAGGCCTAGGGATCATACTTTTGCTAGTGAACACTCTCATATAAATATATTCTTCTTTATGATACTACTCTTAACTACTCTCCGGTTGAACACTCTAATCGATGGTAGGGCTATAACAGCACACCTCAAAGTAAGCCTTTCTCATCTAGAAAACCCCACACTGTCACCTTGAGTACTAGATGAGTCCAACAAATATCACAATTTCATAAAGATATCCAACTCCAAATATTACTCATAACAAGTATTTGTAATCTCTAGCCTAAGTGCCACCATGGTGAGCACGCTGTCACTTTCACACACATGGGGAGAGTAGAGATTCATTAAAGCACTCGAGTAGCAGAATAGATCTATAGATTACAAGCTCATCATCACAATATGATCATGCATAGAGAGAGATGAACACATAGCTACCGGTAGAACCCTTAGCCTCGAGAGAGATCTACTCCCTCCTCATCATGGGAATCAGCAATGGCGATGGAGATGGTGGTGGAGATCGATGGAGATGGCTCTGGGGGCACTTCCCCGTCTCGGCAGGGTGCCGAAACAGAGACTTTCTGTCCCCCAAATCTCCCCTTCGGTGGCGGCAGCGCTGCGGAACTTTTCGTGGCTGGAGGCTTGACTATTTAGGGTTTACGTCTTGGGAGGCTTCTTATAAGCCAGAGGGAAAGGTCGGTGGGCGGCCAGGGGGCCCACACCATGCCCTGGCGTGGCCTGGGGGACCCGCGCCATGGGGTGGCATGGCCACCCTGTGGCCCCTCTCCAACTCTCCTTCTGGCTCTGTGAGTCTACCGGGAAAATATCAACTTTGGCTTTTGTCCTGTCCAATTCCGAGAATATTGATTTTCTGACTTTCCTCGAACCAAAAATAGCAGAAAACATGCAACTGGCACTGTGGCACTTGTTAATAGGTTAGTCCAAGAAATCATATGAAAAGTACTCCAAAGTGTGGACAAAACATAAGAAAGTAGATAAAACCAAGCATGGAACATCAAAAATTATAGATACATTTGCAATGTATCAACATCCCCAAGCTTAACTCCTGCTCGTCCTCGAGTAGGTAAGTGATAAAAAGAAAGAATAATTTTTGAGGTGACATGCACCATCATAAACTTGATCAAAGTATTTGTAAAACATTCAAAGCTGGGATCATAGTACTTCAATCATAGCATGAAAGACAAAGTTCTAGCAATAAGCATAGAAACTATGATGCAACATGAAAAGGCACAAACAAAAGATTCATGAATAACAATGCTTTGCAAGACGTTTGTTTGTTTCACATAAAGAAAACATAGCATAATAGTATTCAGCTTGTCCCTCAATAGAGTAGCAAATATAAATGCACAGGACACCTTCCAAGTTCATAAGAGTGACTAGATACAATAGTTTAAAACAAGCAATAACAAGGTATGCATAAATCAACTAGTCTTGGGACAATGCACATAGAACTAAGAATGGCCACTATGCTCTCAAAGTAAGTGCATAAAGATAGAAGGTGGAGACTCAATGTAATGGTGGAAGAAAAGCCTTTGTAAAAGGAAGTAGGGATTCAAGTCTCATAAAGAGCTTCCAAAAATTATGGTACTTGTAGCTTTCAGCTCTCATTGCCCCTATCATAAGCATCTTGAAGTGCTTAAGGTTAACGTTAGACAACTAAGAGGATATGCTTGACAAGTTATAAACCGAAATCTCATGCCCCTTACTTACGAAGACCGATCCTCATGTTACTCAACTTCAGTCACGAGTAAACTCTTATCATTGTAAGTACATGTGTATCATTAAGAACCTCCAACGGGGTACCCCTTGCACATGATATGAGAGCTTTCCCATAATCAAAATGACAAGGCAAGCAGACAATGAGCATCTCAGCGATCTTTTTATTTGCTATTTGCATAGGTTTTTATTGAGGATGCTTCATAGACTGCTCATTATGGTGATGCTGCAAGTTTCCACCATGATTAGGCATGGCTTAGTCTAGCGGCCCAGGCATTTCTCTAACACACATACAAACTCCATGATCTTACAAGTTCCACTTTTATTTCACACCGCCGGGATCCATAAGCAAAAGAACATGATATCAACGGGGTACAAAGTACAAGTGCAATGTTGAAAGCATTCCCCATGGTACATTGTTGTGCTAATTTCAACTTATAAAGCGCAAGCATATACGCAACAAAGAAGGACCCAATGGTTCAAGTTTATTAGATGCAAAAAAAATAAAGTGTGCCATCAAGTTTGTGAGAGCTTTAATCACTAGTTTTCTCATAACAAGTTTAATTTGGAAGGTAAACAAAAGCATGAATATACTTGGAATAGCATAAGCTAGTAGGTAGGTATGGTGGACTCTTTGGAATAACTTGGTTTAGGGAGTTGGATGCATGAGTGGAACTCATACTTGGCTGTGGAGGCTAGCAAAAGAGTGGGAGCGACAAACTAAGAGAGCAATAATGGCCATAATCATGCAGAGCGACAAAACATCATTGATAAAAGCATAAAGTGATACTACAAGTTGAAAACTAAAGGATCATCAAGGCTATGGTGACTTTAGATAGTCATAACATGGTGTGAGCATGTGCCAAGTCAACCCAAATAAAGCGTCAAAGGAGAATACCACAATACTATGCTTTAATATGCTAAAATAATGCATTATTCATCCAAGGCACATTAAGAAATCTCAATTTTTTATAACAAGTCATGCTACAGCAAAGAATACTAAGCATAAAGCCAAAAAACATAGCAAGCATGGCATGACAAAGCATAGGCCACAGTCAAAAACAAGCTCTCTTTACCACTTCAGCATGAACTTTCCTACTCTTTTCCAATCCAAACCAACTATTTGAAAACCAATGTATGAAAGAGGGGGTCCAACCAATTTATTTAGAAAACTAAGCAAACCAAGCAAACGAAAAACCAAAACGAAAACGAAAAAGAAGACGCTCCAAGAACAACACAACTGTGCATGAAACAATAAAAATGAAGCATTTAGAAGAAACCTGAGATTTTTATTGATGAAGAAGGGGATGCCTTGAGCATCCCCAAGCTTTGACGCTTGTACTTCTTGGCTATTTCTTGGGGTGACATGCGTGGCATCCCCAAGATTGAGCTTTAGTCCATCCTTCATCTCATTACTCATTCCTTCCATACACCTGAAATTTTTCCTTCATACAAAACCTTCACACAATCTTTATTAACAACATTAGTGCACTCAAGATAATAGGTCTTTAGGTTCAGTTTCAACACCAAATAAACTTCCATTAGAACACTAGCTACTGTAAAACTTCCCTCAAAAATCTCAATTCCCCAAAAGAACTCAAAAAGGAACAACCAAGAAGCAAATGCAAAAAATGGTAGAAATCTGTCAAAACAGACCAGCAGGTAAAGACGAATTTTTTCGAAGACCTTCTGTTGCTCAAATCGAAAAGTGTTGAACTAACGAAAGTTAGATAACAACCTGGGGCAGAAGCACAAAAATTCACGCCTCAAAAATACATTCAGCGATTTTACACGAATTTGTACGGTGAAACACAGAAATCTGTTTCGGTACAGCAACTTTCCCAATCATTACTTCTCTCTCATTAGAGGTTACTCTTGTCACAAAAATCAAATAAAAAGGATAAGGAGAGGTTATTACAGAAGTAATAACTTCCAAGACTCATCTAAAACTTTTGGGTTATCTCCCAATAAGTACTTTTCTTTAACGCCTTTAAGTTAGGCATGATAGTTTGAGAAGATGCTCACATAAGACATATGAATTGAAGTAAAAGAGAGCATCAAGAAGCAAATTCAAAACACATTTAAGTCTAACCCACTTCCTATACATAGAAATCTTGTAAAGAAACAAGTCATGAAAGCGCAAAGCAACAAGCATAGGAAAGCAAAACAAGTGCAACTTCAAGACTTTCAACATAAAGAGGGGAAACCTAATATTATTGAGATGCATAAAACCATGTTTCCCTCTCTCATAATAACTTTCAGTAGCATCATGAATAAAATTAACAATATAACTATCACATAAAACATTCTTATCATGAGCCACATGCATATAACAATTATTACTCTCCCTATAAGAATAGTCATTCTTATTAATCATAGTGGGAGCAAACTCAACAAAATAGCTATCATTATTATTCTCATCACCATAATCATCAAATATAGGAGGCATATTGTAATCATAATTACTTTCCTCCTCAATAGTAGGTGGACTGAAAATATCATATTCATCATTGTAATCATCATATATTGGAGGTTTTGTATCATCATAAGCAACAGAATAGCTATCTTTCAAAGCTGGGGAACTAAAAAGATCATTTTCATAGGAACTAGCTTCCCCAAGCTTAGAATTTTCCATAGCATTAGCAATAATGGTGTCCAAAGAATTCATACTAACAACATTGTTATTAGCATACAAATAAAGTTCCATAGGTTTTTTAATTTTCTCTTCAAACACTTCATGTCCTAACTCAAGATAAAATACTATAAAGCTCTCTAATTTTGTTGTAGTTTTCCATTAAGCCTAACTAGTGAAAACAAGAAATAAAAAGACAAAATTGCAGAATCTAAAGGAAATAACTTTGAGCACTCACATCGGAGGATGTGAGTACCTTTTACCTTACCTCCCCGGCAACGACGCCAGAAAATAGGCGTTTGCCGTGGGAGGTTCTTCTTCTTTAATCCTCCGGTGTGAATACCTTTTACCTTACCTCCCCAGCAACGGCGCCAGAAAATAGCTTGATGTCTATGCACTTCTATTCTTGTAGACAGTTGTTGGGCCCCCAAGTGTAGAGGTTTGTAGAACAGCAGCAAATTTTCCCTTAAGTGGATCACCCAAGGTTTATCGAACTCAGGGAGGAAGTGGTCAAAGGTATCCCCTCTCAAGCAACCCTGCAATCAAGATACAAGAAGTCTCTTGTGTCCCCAACACACCCAATACACTTGTCAGGTGTATAGGTGCACTAGTTCGGCGAAGAGATAGTGAAATACAAGTGGTATGGATAATTATAAGTGGTAACGGTGATAGAAAAATAACTTGATGGCGTGGAAAAGACTAAAGACAAACTGGAATAAAGATGAAAGCAAGCAAACATGTACAGATCTAGTAGCAAACGGTGTATCAATGCTTAGAAACAAGGCCTAGGGATCATACTTTCGCTAGTGAACACTCTCATATAAATATATTCTTCTTTATGATACTACTCTTAACTACTCTCCGGTTGAACACTCTAATCGATGGTAGAGCTATAACAGCACACCTCAAAGTAAGCCTTTCCCATCTAGAAAACCCCACACTGTCACCTTGAGTACTAGACGAGTCCAACAAACACCACAATTTCATAAAGATATCCAACTCCAGATATAACTCATAACAAGTATATGTAATCTCTAGCCTAAGTGCCACCATGGTGAGCACGCTGTCACTTTTCCACACATGGGGAGAGCCGAGATTCATTAAAGCACTTGAGTAGCAGAATAGATCTATGTATTACAAGCTCATGATCACAATATGATCATGCATAGAGAGAGATGAACACATAGCTATCGGTAGAACCCTTAGCCTCGAGAGAGATCTACTCCCTCCTCATCATGGGAATCAGCAATGGTGATGGAGATGGTGGTGGAGATCGATGGAGATGGCTCCGGGGGCACTTCCACGTCCCGGCAGGGTGCCGAAACAGAGACTTTTTGTCCCCCAAATCTCCCCTTCGGTGGCGGCGACGCTGTGGAACTTTTTGTGGCTAGAGGCTTGACTATTTAGGGTTTACGTCTCGGGAGGCTTCTTATAGGCCAGAGGGCAAGGTCGGTGGGCGGCCAGGGTGCCCACACCATGCCCTGGCGCGGCCTGGGGGGACCCGCGCCATGGGGTGGCGTGGCCACCCTGTGGCCCCTCTCCGACTCTCCTTCTGGCTCCGTGAGTCTTTTGGGAAAATATCAACTTTGGCTTTTGTTCGGTCCAATTCCGAGAATATTGATTTTCTGACTTTCCTGGAACGAAAAACAGCAGAAAACAGGCAACTGGCACTGTGGCACTTGTTAATAGGTTAGTCCAAGAAATCATATGAAAAGTACTCCAAAGTGTGGACAAAACATAAGAAAGTAGATAAAACCAAGCATGGAACATCAAAAATTATAGATACATTTGCAATGTATCACTTACGCAGGAAGACATATATTGATAAAGACGAGCATCACCTCAAGTGTGGTGCCTCCGAAGTTCGTCACACGTCTGGTGTAGGTGACGTCTCCCGGACTCTGATCCAGCCGAGCTGCGGAAGAAGTAGATGTCGGATCGATGATCACACAACGGTAGTGTGAAGGTGGAGAACTCACAACCCAAGAGGTCCTCTCCAATATTACGGAGAAGTCCTCAATGGATGAGAGAGAGAATGGGAGAATGGATGATTTGAAAGGGGAGGGGGGCCCTATATATAGTAGGAAGGGGGCGCACCACCCAGGGGCCAGGCGGTGTGGGACTAATGCCCACGCCCACCGGACACCTAGGGGCAGCCGCCGTCCCTAGGTGGGCCCTACTTGGGCGGCCCAATAAGCCTAGGTCGGCTGGCCCCCTCTCCCTAGGCGTCTTGCCCTTTGGGCCTCCCCTTCGGGTAAGGCCCATTAGCATTGGGCTGCCTTTAATAATAAAATAAAATCTATATTTAATATTAATTCTCCAATTAACATTCAAATACACATAGTATCATATTCCTTCACTCTAGAACACCTTCCGGACCCCTTCTGATCTACATTGG
Source organism: Avena eriantha (assembly GCA_910589775.1). Lineage (NCBI taxonomy): Eukaryota > Viridiplantae > Streptophyta > Magnoliopsida > Poales > Poaceae > Avena > Avena eriantha. Next base: position 371,384,343 of record OU342745.1, read on the forward strand.
ATGTTACCCGGAACTATTCCGGTTTCTCTTTCTCTATTTCTCCTACGATACCTCATCTACCTTAAGCGTCCCCACCCTTAAGCATGACATCCTTGAAGGAGATATGCCCTAGAGGCAAATAATAAATAGGTTTTTATTGTCATATCTCAATTAGTTTATAATAGTTTCATATTGTGCTATAACTGTGCCAAGTAGAAACATTGGTACAGGTGTGGTATGAAACACCAAAGTCCCTAGTAGCCTCTATTCATACTAGTTCGTTGGTCACGAAGATGATCTGGGTTTCAAGATCATGGGCATTTATGCCGACTGACAACGAGATCATATCATTGGAGAATGATGTGATTGGATATTCCTCGAAGGATTGCAACACGATCAAGTCATCTAGTTCATTGTTGCAACAGCTATACCTAGACTCCTTCTCCTTAGACCGTGAGCTCATATTACTCATTGTTTCCCTAGGCTGCTTTGATTGCATCAAGCGCCACTTGGTAATACAGTGGTTATAAAGGTGTACGTTGGGTATTCCGAAGGAACAGTTGATGACATGTGACTGCAAGATCGGGATTCGTTTACCCACATAACGGATAAAGATACATACGGCCGACTTGGTGAGATTACATCCATAAATGTTGCAACATGTGACTAGGTCACGGGGATGTAATATCACGGTAACAAGAAAACAGAACTTGTTGTGAACGAGATTGAACAAGGTATGGGATACCAATGATCGGATCTCGGACAAGTTGTATCGAGAAAAAAAGGAAGAGGATGCTACATTTAGACGGTTCAAACGACATTGTCATCAGGAATGCATAGGGGTCACATGGACATCCTTGGTCCCTCTATTGATCATTGATACAGATCATGTCTAGAGCATTCCCGAGCCGTGAGAGGATACACTTAAGGGTACGATGAGAGCGATCATTCGTAAGACGGAATCACAGTAGAGAAAGAGAGAAAGCTGGAATCGTTCTGCCAAGAGATCTGAAGTTGTTCGGAGAAAGAATAAAGGAAAAGACCGGAAAAGTGTTTTCGGATAAATGGAAATTTAAATATATATTAATTATATGTTAATTGTGAATTAATATATTATAAATAATATTTAGATTAAGATTTATAAAGGAAACTTTTATAAGGCTAAATCCTAGAGGGAAATAGTCTAGAATAAAAGCTGCAGAAAAATAAAAGGGAAAAAGAAAAACAGCTAGCCCAAGTGGGCGGCGGATAACAGCCACCGCACTGAGCGGCAAATAGCTGGGCCACGCTCGCCAGCAGGCGGCGGATAAAGCATGTCGCACGGGGGTGGGCCGCAGTTTCCAGCCGCCACCTGGGCCTGCTCGACCCGGCCCAAGGGGGCGCGCGGGGAGCTGGCGCCAGGTGCGGGGTGATGGGCCGCGGGGGCTGATGGGTTCGTAGCATGGAAAACAAAAAATTTCTACCGCAAGAACGAACAAAACCCAGATCTAATCTAGATAAAAGCCAAGATCTAATCTATTAGACATGTGCAACGAGATAGATCTGTACTAACCCTTGTAGACACGAAAGCGTTACGAGATTAGATCTCGTGGTTGATGTAGTCGATCACTTGCCGATCTCAAGATCGAGTGGACGATCCTTCCAGCGTCGCGTTCCGGCAGCGCTTCCGCAGTCGGTCACACGTGCGGAGTCGAAGCAGACCTTCCTCTCCTCGTTCCAGCGAGCAGCGGAGGTAGTAGATCTCTCCATGGAATCCCAGCACGACGGCGTGGTGGTGGTGGTGGAGTGGAGAATTCTGCAGGGCTTCGCCTAAGCCTGAGCAGAAACAAGGAGGAGGAGAGAGGCGGCTTGGGGCAAGAGTGGAGGATCAAGGGGGGTGGCGCCTCCACCCCTCTATATATAGAGGGAGGGGTGCGGCCTAGGGTTCCCACCCCTAGGCCCACCCCTTAGGGCCGGCGCACCAAGGAGGTGGGGGGAGGAGTCCTCCCCCCCAAGTCTCCTCTTTAAATTTCCCTTATCTTATCTTATCTTATCTTATCTTGGTTTTCAAATAAACTCCAAAATATCTTCTAGAACCTTCCGGAACATTCCGCAACCTTCTAGAATCCACATACAAACACTCCAGAACATTTCCTAACTCAGAAAAAGATCCCCATTATATGAATCTTACTCCCCGAACAATTCTGGAGCTCCTCGTGATGTCCCGAATCCAATCCGAGACTCTGAACAACATTCGGTCTCCAACGCACATTCCATATCTACTTAAAATAACTTCGAACCTTAAGTGTGTCACCCTACGGTTCGTGAATATGTAGACATGACGGAGACACCTCTTCGATCAATAACCATCAGCGGGATCTGGAGATCCATAACGGCTCCCACATACTCAACGATGACTTCGTGATCGATTGAACCATTAACATATGAAACCAATTCCCTTTGTCTCGCGATACTCTACTTATCCGAGGTTTGATCATCGGTATCTCCATACCTAGTTCTACCTCGTTACTGACAAGTACTCTTTACTCGTTCCGTGATATGTCATCCCTTGTGACCTAGTCACATGCTTGCAAGCTAACTAGATGACATTCCACCGAGAGGGCCCAGAGCATATCTATCCGTCGTATGGATGGACAAATCCCAATCTTGGTCCATGCGCTTCAACACATACTTTCAGAATACCCAACGACACCTTTATGACCACCCAGTTACGAAGCGGTGTTTGATGTCATCAAAGTACCCATCCAGTGATGGTGATTAACACAACCTCATGGTCGAAGGATTAGGTCACTATGCATTTAAAAGCTTATAGCAATACGAACTTAATGACTTGATATTATGCTACGCTTACTATGGGTGTATGTCCATCACATCATTCTCCTAATGATACAACCTTGTTATTAATGACATCCAATGTCCATGACCAGGAAACCATGATCATCTATTAATCAACAAGCTAGTTCAACAAGAGGCTTACTAGGGACTCTTACATGTTTACAAAACACACAAGTATTAGTGTTTCCTAATAATACAATTATAGCATGGGATGTAAACATTCATCATAAACACAAAGATATAATAATAACCACTTTTATTATTGCCTCTTGGGCATATCTCCAACAGGGGCGGGCGCCGGCCCACCCGGCTGCTGCAGCGCTGGCCGCTGCCAGCTGCACTAGGCCACGGTGGGGCTGGCTGGCCCACCCGCCAGATGTCCCCTTTTTCTTTTATTAGTTGTTTTTCTGTTTTGGCTATTGGGCTAACTTTTGGCCCATTCGGCCAGGACGAAAATAGCTGTTATTTTCCTTTAACTAATAGTCCCACATGGCTAACCCAATGGGGAGGGCACACCCCATCCGCCTATATAAAGGGGTGCCCATGGATGGGATTAAACACACAATTTTGGAGAAGTCCTTTGGTTGACTTTCTCCTCCTCCCTCTCTCTATACCTTGTGACCATGGCCCCAAGTCTGGGCTATGCGATCGAGGCACACCTGCAGTACGCCTTTGCGTTGCAGGGATTCCTAGCCGGATATCAACTTCCACACTCCCGACGGGATCGGGGAGCCGGAGGTCTCATCGTGCACCGGATGCATACGAAGACACGAGGCGCAACACTTGGGGCGCTTGAATGTCATGAGCCGGAGCTGTTGCACGATGAAGATGACGAAGGAGCAGGGGGTGACCTGCGAGGAGCTTCGTGACCTTGAGGTCGGCTACGAGTATGACTACATCAACCACGTTCCCCGCGGAATGTTAACCGCGTACAGTCTACAAGGGTATGTATTCTCTACACATCGGCCGTTACCACATTACTACATAGATAGATCCTAGGCAGTTTCTGGGGTTTCAACGTAGGATTTTTTTTGTTTTCCACACTGATCTCCAACAGTGGTATCAGAGCCGATCTATGCGTAGGAGTGATGTACGGCCAGTACCCTCAAGTTTTGTGCGGGCATTGATCCCCTAGTTGTTACCCTCTAACGTGTACTTGTTTATATCGTGGTATTGTTTGATGAAGCGGCCCGGACCGACCTTACGCGTATTCGTACGCGAGACTGGTTCCACCCTCAACATACGACTTGTACCGTATAAGTGGCTAGCGGGTATCTGTCTCTCATTCGATAGTTGATATAGCATTTACAACGGAGGTCCCCGAAAGGGGTGTAGTAGAGACAACTGTCGGATCCATGTTGTGGTTGGAAATTTCGTAGTTTAGAAATGGTTCTATTGCGAAAGCCCTAACAACCACGTAAAACTTACAACAGAAAAAGTAGAGGCGTCTAATTTTATTTTGCAGGGGGCATGTGATTATGATATGGCAATGGTCGTTGCGATCACTAAAATCGTCCAAGGGATGACCGTTTTAGTGGAGACCAATTATAAATTGATCTCTTATTATAAACTAAGTCTAGATGTCTATTTGCAAATATCTTAGTAGACCTTGGCCTATCCCATTGAGGTCCTTTGCGACCATGGGAATATAATTCTTAATATGGAACTTAGCAAAAGGGTCCAACTTCATAGATTAATACCCATGCCTGAGGGATATCCTCGTAAAAGGTGATCTTCTCTTCTTGACATAATAACCATTAGGAGATAATCCGACGACTCCATAATGTTTGGAAAAACACTTAGCGATCTTGCATTAGAGTTAAGAACTCTTAGAAGGGCTTGATTGCAAATGGAGTCTTGGATGAAAAGGTATATGTAAGATATACAAATTATAAATGAGGTTCTTGCAAAACTCGTTGCAGTTTGCAAAGTATTTGATACTTGTCCCGTTTTGTGAAAACAGGATGATCTGCTTGAGAATTGCTGGTTTTGAGGCAACGTGACTTGATGACGGCAAGCAAATCAGTTGATGGCTGACATCACCTCTTCCCTCAAAGTTTATCATTTGGATTAGTGGACTTGAATATAAATTTGTAATCCCTGTTTGTGTGTCTTGCTTTTGGCGAGACGATTATTCATATGAACAAGTTACAAGCCAGTTTGTACTATTCTTATGAACAATACCGTTATGGTCACATTACGATTACAAACAAGTTATTCTCATCACTATGTTAATGATAATAGTTTAAACATTTGTAAAGGATTAGAATGCTAAAAGATATCCAAAGCTTAATAATGAAAAGACACTACAGTTTAGGTCATTTTGGTTATTGCATGTTCTTTATGAAAGATCGGGGTCCTAGATACTTAATCTAGAGACTTTGCAAAACCATGCCTATCGGGCAGAATGACTAAAACTCCGCATTCTGGTAGGTGATATGCGAAGAAATGTTGAATCTTATACATAGTGATGTATCATATTTTCAACAAGTAGTGGAAATCATTTATTGTGGACTTGAGTGAATAAGTGTATTTACTTAATTAAACATGAAGTTTGAAATGATTTGAATTGTTCAAATGAGTTCATAACTAAATGGGATATTGAATTAACTGAATTAACAAGTCTCTTCGATTTGATCGACATGACTAAAGCATTCAAGTTAAGTTTAGCATAAAAGAACTTGTGAAAGATGTTTCACAAATTATGATAATTGGATGAATTCAAACTTTGTTGAAATGTCTAAACATCATAATCATTTTGTATTAGATACATATTATCTCTTATCGAGGTTATAGTTATTGTTTAGAGTTAGAGATCAAAATAAGAAAACACTCATTTGAAATACAAGGGAATATCTAAAGATTCATGGAAACAACACCATAAGTATTATGGCACGTTCGAGTTTCTGGAGATTTCGATAAGTCGAAATTGTGGCGAATAAACAAGTCTTTGTAGAGCATTCTTAGGATGCTATGAATGCATCTTCCACAATGGGCAAACCGTCTTTGTCCTAAGTTGATGTGTCTTGATGAAGATATAGGTGGAAGAAAGTAAAAGATTGAAACAAGGTATTTGACTTTGCCTCCGAATTGTTGAGTGGCGTAGCGGAATTTGTTTCGTGAATCCAAACTCTGCAAATAGAGGAGAAACAAATGATAATGATCATAAACTTTCAGGGAATACTTTTACTAAAGAAAGTAGGATTCAACTATATATTCTACAAGTTTGTGGAATTATTGTTGATTCACTTGTCTTGTTTTTGAACAAGACATACCTACGAAATACAAAGAAGCGTGATGGACCTAAGTACGAGAAATGAATGATCATTGAAATCTCGTTAGTGGAATTCTCGATTTGATAGTGATCAAAGAATTTTGGAATGTCCAAGATTATCGAGAGGACCTAGATTTGAGTGGGAGCAAATCAGCTTGGCTGATTCATAATATGTAACTGACATATTCTGAGTGGGAGCTAAGTGAAATCCCTAGATCTCAAACATGAATGTCATATTTGAGTGGGAGCGTGAAATCATTCTGGGATATGTGGACGACATATGTGAATGATGTGATAAGTGTTAATTTTTAAGTTAGATAAATAAGGATGAAGTTGAAGTTATTAAACAATAAGATCTATCGAGATAGATTGGTGAGTTTAATAAACACTGAATGTCGAATGCTTCCTGGACTTGATTCTGAAAGATGTTCAGAATGTCCTAAGAAAGATTCTGAAGTAGCTCAGAATGGAACAAGGTAAGAAAGAAGTTCTTACTATATGAAGCATTGAGTATTGCAACTATGGTTGAAAGAAAGATATGTGTTGCATCTCCTATGCCTCAGTCATAGGTTCTTCCATATAACCATATTGTATACTCGACGTAATGTGACCCAAGGTTCTGGTTGGTAGGACAAAGTCTTAACTGTAAGAACATGTCTTTAAGTGATTCCTAAGTTGATAACTGAACCAGAATTAAGTTTGTACTTAAGTAGCAAGAAGCAATGTAAGTGGCATAGTTGCATTTCATGCACTAGGATCTACATAGATATAGAAGTATAAAGGTTGCATCAGATATGATGTATAATGTTGTGGCGGGGCTAGTTCGCTTTTAACGTAGAATGATGTGTCACAGGGCCCAGTGCCCATGAGAAAGCCCTCGAGGTTGATCTAACGTCACTGTAAGCTCCTGGAATCCGGCCTCGTTCTGGTGCCATGACTATAGTATATACACAAAGGAAAGCAAAGTGTGTTTCGAAGTTTAGACGACAACGGTGAAAACGACCGTCATCAAAAACACTAGAAACAAAAGTCTCGCTTTTTCGCCAAACAAATGCTTCGACCCATTATAAGATAATGGTGTGAATGTCAAAATTAGGAAAACATTAACGATTTGCAAAAGACATAATGATCTGGTAAAACAGAACATGGACATGACGTTTCCCATGAGCATGCATGATCTGTAAACGCATATGGCATATGGTTTATATGAGTAAAATGCGAGCTAGTTTATTTGTACTCTAGTGCAAGTGGGAGACTGAAGGAGATATGCCCTAGAGGCAAATAATAAATAGATTTTTATTGTCATATGTCAATAAGTTCATAATAGTTTTATATTGTGCTATAACTGTGCCAAGTAGAAACATTGGCACAGGTGTGGTATGAAACAACAAAATCCCTAGTAGCCTCTATTCATACTAGTTCGTTGGTCATGAAGATGATCCGGGTTTCAAGATCATGGACATTTATGCCAACTGACAACGAGATCATATCATTGGAGAATGATGTGATTGGACATTCCTCGAAGGATTGCAACACGATCAAGTCATCTAGTTCATTGTTGCAACAACTATACCTAGACTCCTTCACCTTAGACCGTGAGCTCATATTACTCACTGTTTCCCTAGGCTGCTTTGACTGTATCAAGCGCCACTTGGTAATACAGTGGTTATAAAGGTGTACGTTGGGTATTCCAAAGGAACAGTTGATGACATGTGACTGCAAGACCGGGATTTGTTCACCCACATGACGGGTAAATATACATACGGCCGACTTGGTGAGATTACATCCATAAATGTTGCAACATGTGACTAGGTCACATGGATGTAATATCACGGTAACAAGAAAACAAAACTTGTTGTGAACGAGATTGAACAAGGTATGGGATACCAATGATTGGATCTCGGACAAGCTATATCGAGAAACAAAAGGAAGAGGATGCTACATTTAGACGGTTTAAACGACATTGTCATCAGGAATGCAGAGGGGTCACATGGACATCCCTGGTCCCTCTGTTGATCATTGATACAGATCATGTCTAAAGCATTCCTGAGCCGTGAGAGGATACACTTAAGGGTACGATGAGAGCAATCATTCATAAGACGGAATCACATTAGAGAAAGAGAGAATGCCGGAATCGTTCCGCGGAGAGATCCGAAATTGTCCGGAGAAAGAATAAAGGAAAAGACTAGAAAAGTGTTTTCGGATAAATGGGAACTTAAATATATATTTATTATATGTTAATTGTGAACTAATATATTATAAATAATATTTAGATTAATATTTATAAAGGCAATTTTTATATTAGGCTAAATCCCAGAGGGAAATAGTCTAGAATAAAAGCTATAGAAAAATATAAGGGAAAAAGAAAAACAGCTAGCCCAAGTGGGCGGCGGATAACAATCGCTGCACTGAGCGACAAATAGCTGGGCCACGCTCGCCAGCAGGCGGCGAATAAAGCGCGCCTCGCGGGGGCGGGCCGCAGTTTCCAGCCGCCACCTGGGCCTGCTCGACCCGGCCCACGGGGGCGCCCAGGGAGCTGGCGCTAGGGGCGGGGTGATAGGCTACGAGGGCGGGCGCCGGCCCACCCGGCTGCTGCAGTGCTGGCCGCTGCCAGCTGCACTGGGCCACGGTGGGGCTGGCCGGCCCACCTGCCTGTTGTCCCCTTTTTTCTTTTATTAGTTGTTTTTCTGTTTTGGCTATTGGGCTGACTTTTGGCCCATTCGGCCAGGACGAAAATAGCTGTTATTTTCCTTTAACTAATAGTCCCACATGGCTAACCCAATGGGGAGGACACACCCCCTCTGCCTATATAAAGGGGTGCCCATGGGTGGGATTAAACACACAATTTTGGAGAAGTCCTTTGATTGACTTTCTCCTCCTCCCTCTCTCTATACCTTGTGACCATGGCCCCAAGTCTAGGCTATGCGATTAAGGCACACATGTAGTACGTCATTGCGCTGCAGGGATTCCTAGCCGGATATCAACTTCCGCACTCCCGGCGGGATCGGGGAGATGGAGGTCTCATCGTGCACCGGATGTGTACGAAGACACGAGGCGCAACACTTGGGGTGCTTAAATGTCGTGAGCCGAAGCTGTTGCATGATGAAGATGACGAAGGAGCAAGGGGTGACCTGCGAGAAGCTTCGTGACCTTGAGGTCGGCTGTGAGTACGACTACATCAACCACGTTCCCCGCGGAACGTTAACCGCATACGGTCTACAAGGGTATGTATTCTCTACGCATCGGTCGTTACCGCATTACTACATAGATAGATCCTAGGCAGTTTCTGGGGTTTCAACGTAGGATTTTTTTGTTTTCCGCACCGATCCCCAACAATCCTTCGGTTTGAAAACACTCCGGATATGATCGAGACTACTCTCACATCAATGATCAACAGAGGGACCTGGATGGCCATGTGATCCATGTGCGTTTAACGAATATTATTGCTCGAATCATGAAATAGTCGTTTCGCGTTCGCTTTGTCATTTGATACCTAATTCATCTGAGACTTGATCTTTGATATCCCCATACCTTAGTTCGGTCTCGTTGCCGATGAACTTGTTTACTCGTTCCCATGTCATTGCATTCCGTGACCAAGTCACATGCTTGCAAGTTTCGTTAATGCAACGTCACAGAGGTGGCCACATGTATCTATCCATTATATGGATTAGACAAATCCTGGTCTTGATATGTACTCCTCTACGCGCCCCTTTGTAAAACCCGAGTGGCAGCTTTTTTATCACCCTTTTATGAGATGATACTTGATACCATCAAAGCTTCCTCTAGATCGGTGATTTGTATTACCTCACAGTCAAAGGATCAGGTCGCGAGGTTTTCTGTGTTTATCATCAATGGTGAACTTTATAACTAGATCTCATTGAGATACAACTATCGGATGTTTGTCTATCACATCATTCAGCTAATGATATGACCTTATTGTCAATTGGCATATATGCCCATGATCTTGAAACCCAGATCATCCTCATGACCAATGAACTAGTTCGCTAGAGATAACTAGAGACACGGTTTATTTACATACCACACATGTATTAATGTTCCGTATTAACACAGTTATAGCATAGTATGAAACGTATTATAAACATATAGGAGATATATCAAACAATATACTTTATTATTGTTGGGTCCGCAGCATAGAAAACAAAAAATTCCTACGATGAGAACTATACGCCAAGATCTATCTACTAGATACAGAGCAACGGGTGGACATACATCCACGGAGAACTTACCCTCGAAGACAACGAGTTTTGTTAACGAGTAGGAACTCGTGGTTGATGTAGTCGTACACTTGCTGATCTCAAGATCGTGTGGAAGTCCGAGCGCCGCAAATCAGCAGCGCATCCGTCCTCGCACACACTTTCAAGCCACTGGACAACCTCCACCTTCTCGCTCCAGCGATGCAGCGGAAGCAGCAACTCCTTCCAGACGAAATGCCACTGGGAACATGTATCTCGCTAATCCGAGACCATGGGGAAATAATTCTAGAGGGGGAGAGAGATCCTTCACGAGGAGGTGTGTGGAAGAAGGAGGAAGAGGGTGGCCTTTTATAGGAGGAGGGGTGCCCCTCCCCATGGCCGGTGCCTCATGGGGGGTGACCCCTCACTTCCTCCATTCATGTGGTGGTAACTCCTCCACATTAATGCCTCTTCACATTCCCTTTTAAAGTCTCCACTTTAAATGCATTAAAATTCTCTAAGTTTAATGCTCTCTCATTTAATAAAACTCTTTTATTAAATTTATTCAGAATTTTGTTAATTACTTTAATAAACAAACATTCACATAAAACCCCTTGCAATATTTCAATATCACATGCAGAACCACTTTCTGCAATTTCACCCGAAACAATTCCGGTTTCCATCGAAACAATTCCTGCGCTTTGCAATTCTTTCGTCTGAAACATATGTGCTCCAAAATGGTGTCCGGTAACCCTTAAGTGTGTCACCCTACGGTTCGCGAATAATGCAGACATGATTGAGACTCCTCTCAGATATATAATCAGAAACGAGACCTAGAGATCCATACTGACTCCTGCATATTCAACGATGACTTCTGTGATAGTGAGAACCTTTAACGCTAGTAACTTAATCCCTATGTCTCATGATATAATACATGTCCGAGATTCGATCATCGGTATCCAAATACCTAGTTTGATCTCGTTACCGACATGCACTCTTTTCTCGTTCCCGTGATATAACATTCTAGTGATCACATCACTTGATTGCAAGCTATCTTAATGTGATATCACCGAGAGGGCCTAGAGTATATCTATCCGTTATCGGGATTGACAAATACCACTCTTGATCCATGAGCCTCAACATAACACCTTCGTAGCACTGAACCCATCTTTATAGTCACCCTATTACAGTGTGACGTTTGATGTTATCAAGATACTCTTCCGGTGTTAGCAATTAACATGATCTCATGGTCTAAGGATAAAGATTACTTTGTATGATGTTATAGCAATATAAACATCAAGATACTTTTTAAGGCGTTCAGGCGTCTTAAGGCGCTGGGGGTGCGCCTCGACGCCTAGGCGCTCAAAGCGCTAGGCGAGGCGACGCCTTAGACCATCTTGAACAATTAATGCAGAGCAAACATGGCAGCAAGTTTCAATCAAATCCCCGCCCAATTTCCTATGAATTGATGCCCTGGGTCTGTTCCCCTCTCTCTCCCCTCTAGTTTTTCCCTCTCACTGGCCCCCGATTTCCCTCCAATCCCCGCCCAATTTCTGATTTGCTGCTCGCCAGTGCTGTTTCCCTCTCTCTCTGAATCGATTCCTATGAATTGATGCCCTAGGCCTGTTCCCCTCTCTCTCCTCTCTTTTCCCTCTCTCTGGCCCCCGATTTCCCTCCAATCCCCACCCAATTTCTGTTTTACCGCTCGCCAGCACTGTTTCCCGCTCGCCCTTGTCCAAGTCGTCCAAAATTGTCTAGAGCGACGACTTGCACGCCTAGGCGACGACTTTGGATGCCTCAAGGACGACTTTGGACGCCTTAGACATGATTCTAAGGCGAGCTCGATGCCTTGCCGTATCTAGGCGCTCGGACGCTTAGGCGTCGCCTTGGCGACGACTTGGCGACGCCTTAAAAACCGTGGTAACGCTATACTTCGGATGAATGTTCATCACATCATTTCACAAATGCCGTGACCTTGTTATTAACAACATCCAATGTCTATGATCAGGAAACCTTGATCATCTTGTTAATCAACAAGCTAGTCTATAAGAGAGGCATAACTAGAAACCCTTTTTGTTTATTAAACACACATGTATTGACGTTTCTGATCAATACAATTATAGCATGCAAAATAAACATCTATCATATACGAGGAATACATCATAATAACTTTATTATTGCCTCTCAGGGCATATTTCCTTCAGTCTCCCACTTGCACTAGAGACAATAATCTAGTTCACATAGTGATAAATCTAACACCCATGGAGTTCTGGTGTTGATCATGTTTTTCCCTAGCGAGAACTTTAGTCAACGGATCTGCTACATTTAGGTCCGTGTGTACTTTACAAATCTTTATATCTCCATCCTTGACATGCTCACGAATGGAGTGAAACCGGTGCTTAATATGCTTGGAATTCTTGTGAGACCTCGGTTCCTTGGCGTTGGCTATGGCTCCATTGTTGTCACAATAGATTACCATTGGGTCCAATGCACTAGGAACCACACCTAGTTCCGTTATGAACTCTTTCATCCAAACCGCTTCCTGCGCCGCTTCTGAAGCAGCAACATATTCCGCCTCCGTCGTTGATCCAGCCACCACAGGTTGTTTGGAACTCCTCCAACTAACTGCTGCTCCGTTCAAGAGAAATACATATCCGGATTGAGACTTAGAGTCATCCGGATCGGTGTCAAAGCTAGCATCGACATAACACTTAGCGACTAGCTCTTCTTCACCTCCGTATATAAGAAACATATCCCTACTTCTTCTCAAATACTTAAGGATATTCTTGACTGCTATCCAGTGTTCATCCAGTGTTCCAAACCTAGATCAGATTGGTACCTACTAGTCAAACTAATAGCATGTGCCACATCCGGTCTTGTACATAGCATGCCATACATTATAGAGCCTATGGCCGAGGCATAGGGGATCTTATCCATTATCTCTCTTTTTTCCGCCGTAGCCGGACTTTGAGTCTTACTCAATGTCTTGCCTTGCAACATAGGTAAGAACCCCTTCTTACTTCCGTCCATATTAAACTTCTTTAATATCTTATCAAGGTATGTACTCTGCGATAGCCCAATTAGGCGCCTTGATCTATCTCTATAGATTTTAATGCCTAATATATATGACGCTTCACCAAGGTCTTTCATCGAAAATTTGCTGTTTAGATAACTTTTAACACTGTTTAAAAGATCTATATCATTTCCAATCAATAATATGTCATCCACATATAATATCAGAAATGCCACATTGCTCCTACTCACTTTCTTGTAAATACAAGCCTCTCCATAAGTTTGGACAAATCCAAACTCTTTGATAACCTCATCAAAGCGGAGATTCCAACTCCGGGATGCTTGCTTCAGTCCATAGATGGATTGCTGAAGTTTGCATACCTTATCAGCATCCTTAGGATCAACAAAACCCTTAGGTTGTATCATATACAACTCTTCTTCAATATTACCATTGAGGAACACAGTTTTGATATCCATCTGCCATATTTCATAAACGAAATATGCAGCAATTGCTAACATAATCCTAACCGACTTAAGCATCGCTACGGGAGAGAATGTCTCATCATAGTCAACTCCTTGAATTTGTCGAAACCCCTTTGCGACAAGTCGAGCCTTATAGATGGTCACATTACCATCAGCATCCGTTTTTCTTTTGAAAATCCATTTATTCTCAACGGCCTTTCAATCGTGAGGTAAGTCCACCAAGGTCCAAACCTGGTTTTCGTACATGGATTCCATCTTGGATTTCATGGCTTCTAGCCATTTGTTGGAATCTGGGCTCATCATCGCTTCTTCATACGTCGCAGGGTCATCTACTTCATCAATCATGAAATTCATAACAGGATTGCCGTACAGTTCAGGAGTTGCACGTGTCCTACTTGACCTGCGAGGTTCGGTAGTGTACTCTTTTGGAGTTTCATGATCAATATCATTAGCTCTCTCTTCATTAGGTGAAGTCAACTCCGAAACAATTTCCGATGCTGCGCTACTCGCCATTTCATGAAGAGAAGGTTCAATAACCTCTTCGAGTTCTACCTTCCGACTATTCACACCTTTCGCGAGAAACTCCTTCTCAAGAAAGGATCCATTCTTGGCAACAAAAACCTTGCCCTCGGATCTGTGATAGAAGGTATACCCAATCGTTTCCGTAGGGTATCCTATGAAGACGCATTTTTCTGCTTTGGGTTCGAGTTTATCCGGCTGAAGTTTCTTCACATAAACATCGCATCCCCAAACTTTAAGAAATTGACAGCTTAGGTTTGTTTCCAAACCATAATTCATACGGTGTTGTTTCAACGGATTTAGATGGTGCCCGATTTAAAGTGAATGCAGCGGTTTCCAGTGCATAACCCCAAAATGATAGTGGCAAGTCAGTCAGAGACATCATAGATCGAACCATATCCAATAAAGTACGATTACGACGTTCCGACACACCATTACATTGTGGTGTTCCGGCAGGCGTGAGTTGTGAAACTATTCCACACTCTTTCATGTGTGTGCTAAACTCGTAACTTAGAGACTCACCTCCACGGTCAGACCGTAGAAATTTGATCTTTCTATTACAATGATTTTCCACTTCATTCTGAAATTCCTTGAACTTTTCAAAGGTTTCAGACTTGTGTTTCATCAAATAGATATGCCCGTATCTACTCAAATCATCCGTGAAAGTAACAAAATAACGATATTCACCTCGCGCCGACAAACTCATTGGTCCACACACATCAGTATGTATGATTTCCAATAAATCTGTCGCCCGTTCCATTGAACCGGAAAACGGTGTTCTAGTCATCTTGCCCATAAGGCATGGCTCACATGTATCAAATGATTCAAAATCAAGTGATTCCAAAAGTCCATCAGAATGGAGTTTCTTCATGCGTTTAACGCCAATATGACATAGACGACAGTGCCACATGTATGTAGATATATCATTATCTAGTTTAATCCTTTTAGCTTCAACATTATGAATATGCGTAATATTACTATCGACATCCAACAGAAATAAACCATTCAACACAGGTGCATGACCATAAAAGATATTATCCATATAAATCCATATAAACCATTGTTTTCAGACTTAAACGAATAACCACTTTGCATCAAACATGATCCGGATACAATGTTCATGCTCAGTGCAGGCACCAAATAACAATTATTTAGATTTATCACTAATCCCGACGGCATATGGAGAGGCAGCGTTCCGACGGTGATCACATCAACTCTTGATCCATTGCCGACCCGAAGTGTGACCTCATCCCTTGCTAGCTATCGCTTGTTCCGTAGCCCCTGAATCGAGTTACATATATTAGCAACTGATCCCGTATCAAATTCCCAGGTGCTACTGCGAGTACTAGTCAAGTACATATCAATAACATGTATATCACATATACCTTTGTTTGCCTTGCTGGCCTTCTTGTCTGCCAAATACTTGGGGGCAGTTGCGCTTCCAATGGCCAGTCCCCTTGCAATAGTAGCACTCGGTATCAGACTTAGGGCCAGCTCGGGATTTCTTTTCAGGTGCGGCAACAGATTTGCCGCCCTTCTTTCCCTTCTGCTTGCCTTTCTTGTCTTTCTTGAAACCGGTGGTCTTATTGATCATCAACACTTGATGTTCTTTCCTAATCTCCACTTCAACAGTCTTAAGCATTGATAGAAGCTCGGGAAGAGACTTCTTCATGCCCTGCATGTTATAGTTCATCACGAAGCTCTTGTAGCTAGGTGGCAGAGATTGGAGAACATGATGTATGCCTAAGTCAATGGGAATCATTATTCCTAAGGACACAAGCTTATCGGCGTACCCAGACATTTTGAGTACGTGCTCACTAACGGAGTTGTTCTCCTCCATCATGCAGCTAAAGAACTTTTCAGAAGCATTATAACTCTCTATGGCAGCATGGGTATCGAAAATCATTTTCAATTCTCCCATGGTATCAAAGGCATTGCCATTTTCGGAACATTTTCGAAGTTCTGGCTCTAGCCCATATAGTATGCCGCAATGAACTGAGTTGTGGTCCTCCTGACGAGTTATATAGACATTCATTTCCTTGTTAGGGGAATCAGGAGCTGGTGGGGGGCCTAGCGGCGCCTCTAGCACATATTGCTTTTGTGCAGCAGTGAGGAGAATCCTCAAATTCAAAGCCCAGTTGGTGAAGTTGCTACTATTCGTAGCAAGTTTCTCTTTCTCCATGAACGCATTAAAATTAAAAGCAGGTGGTGCCATCTACAACATAATTTGTAAAGTTTATTTAGACTAAGTTTATGATAGATTGAGTTCAACTAATCCAAATTACTAATGAACTCCCACTCAAAAACAACATCCCTTGTGTATTTTTGGTGATTACATGAACCAAATCCACTACACCAAGTCCGATCATCATGTGAGTCAGTGTAACTTCAAAGGCGAGCATCTATATGGGCATCATATCAACTATATGACTCATGCTTAACCTTTCGGTCTGTGTTCCGAGGCCATGTCTGTACATGCTAGGCTCGCCAAGTAAGAACCTTAGTACTCGCTTGTGTAAAGCTATCTTACACCCGTTGTATGAAAGCGTAGAGTCGAGTACACCCGATCATCACATGATGTCTTGAAACACGATCCATAGAACGGTGCATACTTAAGGAAGAACACATTTTATCTTGATATCTAAATGACGGATCATCTTACAATGCTACCAAAAGCACCAAACTAGCAGTATAAGATGCTAACTTCTAATGTGTAAAGTGAGATGATATGGTCCATGCATTTGATCTCTATCATTTGCATCGTGGTATGATCTATATCATTCCTTTGTGTGTAAGGCCAAGGTCTATGGAACTTACACGTTGAGTGTGTTGTAAGAGTATCTATCATACATCTACTTACAACAATACCATATCAAGACACTAGCCCATCAAACTAGACGCCTCTAATTTATCAATTGCAAGTTTTACGTGGCTTAGGGCTTTCGGAGATAGAACTGGTCTTACCTACGAACATGAACCACAACGAGGATAACCAAGTTATTAACAACTCGTTGTAAATCAGATATTGACTATAGTAGGAGACAGACACCCGCGAGCCACTTATGCAAAACTAGTTGCATGTCAGTCGCGGAACCGGTCTCATGTACGATGACATGTAAGGTTGGTCCGGGCCGCTTCATCCCACTATGCCACCAATATCTGAAATACATAGAAGATGCAATAACATGATCATCACTGCCCACATATAAACATATGTGTACTACCCGTGCAAAGCACCTACGCATAGATCTGGCTCTGATACCACTGTTGGGTCCGCAGCATAGAAAACAAAAAAAAAATCTACGATGAGAACTATACACCAAAATCTATCTACTAGATATACAGAGCAACGGGTGGACATACATCCACGGAGAACTTACCCTCGAAGACACCGAGTTTTGTTAACGAGTAGGAACTCGCGGTTGATGTAGTCGTACACTTGCCGATCTCAAGATCGTGTGGAAGTCCGAGCGCCGCAAATCAGCAGCGCATCCGTCCTCGCACACACGTTCAAGCCACCGGACAACCTCCACCTCCTCGCTCCAGCGATGCAGTGGAAGCAACAACTCCTTCCAAACGAATTGCCACCAGGAACATGTATCTCACTAATCCGAGACCATGGGGAAATAATTCTAGAGGGGGAGAGAGATCCTTCACAAGGAGGTGTGTGGAAGAAGGAGGAGGGTGGCCTTTTATAGGAGAAGGGGGGTGCCCCTCCCCATGGCCGGCGCCTCATGGGGGTGACCCCTCACCTCCTCCATTCATATGGTGGTAACTCCTCCACATTAAAATGCCTCTTCACATTCCCTTTTAAAGTCTCTACTTTAAATGCATTAAAATTCTCTAAGTTTAATGCTCTCTCATTTAATAAAACTCTTTTATTAAATTTATTCAGAATTTTGTTAATTACTTTAATTAACAAAATTCACAAAAAACCCATTGAATATTTCAATATCACATGCGGAACCACTTTCTGCAATTTCACCCGAAATAATTCCGGTTTCCATCGAAACAATTTCTGCGCTTTGCAATTCTTTCGTCTGAAACATATGTGCTCCAATATGGTGTTCGGTAACCCTTAAGTGTGTCACCCTACGGTTCGCGAATAATGCAGACATGATTGAGACTCCTCTCAGATCAATAATTAGAAGCGGGACCTGGAGATCCATACCGACTCCTGCATATTCAACGATGACTTCTATGACCGTGAGAACGTTTAACGCTAGTAACTTAATCCCTTTGTCTCATGATATAATACATGTCCGAGATTCGATCATCGGTATACAAATACCTAGTTTGATCTCGTTACCGACATGCACTCTTTTCTCGTTCCCGTGATATAACATTCTAGTGATCACATCACTTGCTTGTAAGCTATCTTAATGTGATATCACCGAGAGGGCCCAGAGTATATCTATCCGTCATCGGGATTGACAAATTCCACTCTTGATCCATGAGCCTCAACATAACACCTTCATAGCACTGAACCCATCTTTATAGTCACCCTATTACGGTGTGACATTTGATGTTATCAAGATACTCTTCCGGTGTTAGCAATTAACATGATCTCATGGTCTAAGGATAAAGATTACATCGTATGATGTTATAACAATATAAACATAACGACTTGATCATAATGCTATACTTCGGATGAATGTTCATCACATCATTTTACAAATGTTGTGACCTTGTTATTAACAACATCCAACGTCCATGATCAGGAAACCTTGGTCATCTTGTTAATCAACAAGCTAGTCTATAAGAGAGGCATAACTAGGAACCCTTTTTGTTTATTAAACACACATGTATTGACGTTTCCGATCAATATAATTATAGCATGCAAAATAAACATCTATCATATACGAGGAATACATAATAATAACTTTATTATTGCCTCTCAAGACATATTTCCTTCAATTATTTGCTCTTCCATGTCAGAATCTTTCTTGGTCTCCTTTTCCTTTTCGGAGTTTTTCTTTCCTTTTCTTCGATTGGCCCTGTAGCCAACGGTTTCGTATTTCTTGATGTCGTTGTTGGAACGGCACTCAACATTTATGTTGGAAGAGCCCCCGTCTGCATCTAGGTGATATACACATGGGTGATTGACAATGTCGTCCCATGAGAATAGGTCTTATCAGGCCACTGATCGCCCATGCCTTGGACCCAGGAAGCTCCGCGGCCTCATCCCCGATCGTCCCCACGCCCTCCACGACCTCTGGACCCGGAAGTTGCATTAACAACTGCATATTCTGGGCTGGGTTTGTCCTCCGAGGTGTTCTTGTGCTTTTGTGACTCTTGCTGCTTCAGCTGCTTTGACGAGTTTGGCACAGCCATGCCGTTCAGCAGGCCTTGTGAATCATCGTCGGCATCAATGTATTTGTTTGCCGTCTCTATCATCTCGCCCAAATCGGTAACCTTGTCACGCTTCAGCTAGTGGCGCATGGGAGTGGTGGGTGAGTGGCCATGACGCGTGGAGCTAGCGACAGGGGCGGCGGGGCATGAGGAAGTGCCGTGCCGCCGTCACCATTGCTCTTGAAGAAGAGCCGCGGGAAAAGATAGATTAATGGAAGGGTTAATTTTCTTTTCTTTAGATGAAGATAGGTAAGTGTGGCAAGTCAGAAAAGTCATACAGTTTGACTAACATACTCCGTTTGATATTACTCAATCCGTTTAGAAATATAAGACGTTTTAGTTTTGTAAAACGAATGTATCTAGACGTTTTTAGTGTATACGTTCGTTGAGGTTTAGAATAAACCTATACGCTGAAATGTCTAGATACATTCATTTCACAAAGCTAAAATATTTTATATTTTTTGAGGGAGTAGACCGTACTGCCATTTTGGCATTAGAAAACCCAAAATGAGGAGCATTTTTGGCTATTTGGTTTTTACTACTAGTAGTAGTGATATTTCGGTTCTTTTCGGTTTGACTAGTGGTATTTTGCTATTCTCGCCAAGAAATAATCGTTGAGAATATACGAGTCGGGTGGGAGAGCGAAGGGACATTTTGGGAGAGAGAAGGGGCAGAATATATGAGTCGGGTGGGGAATTATGAATTGCACGGAAATGGTTGGCATACGACAGAGGAGCAACTAGTACAAACAAAGGTGAGGTGACCCGAATAATCATCTTACTACTCCAGAAAGGGAAAAATATCATCAAAATAGAAAGGAAAAAACGACCCCTTCCATCCCATCCCTTTCTTCTCCTTCCCAATTCCATACTCCGGTCTTCCTCCTAGACACGGCGCCCGATCGCATCCGCCCCGAAACCCTAGCACGACCATGGCGCGGCGATCCGCCCCTCTCCTACGGCGCCTCCTCTCCCCTCCCCCCTCTGCCCCCCTCGCCGGCGCCGTCTCCCGCCGTACCGTCACCTACATGCCGCGCCCGGGCGACGGCGCCCCGCGCACCGTCACGCTCATCCCGGGCGACGGCATCGGGCCCCTCGTGACAGGCGCCGTGCAACAGGTGATGGAGGCAATGCACGCGCCCGTGGTCTTCGAGACCTACGAGGTCCACGGCGACATGCCCTCGGTGCCCGCGGAGGTCATCGACTCCATCCACCGCAACAAGGTCTGCCTCAAGGGCGGCCTCGCCACCCCACTCGGAGGAGGTATCTCCTCCCTCAACTTGCAGCTCCGCAAGGAGCTCGACCTCTACGCCTCCCTCGTCAATTGCTTCAACCTCCCCGGGCTGCCCACCAGGCACGACAACGTTGACATCGCCGTCATCAGGGAGAACACCGAGGGCGAGTACTCGGGGCTCGAGCACGAGGTCGTGCCCGGCGTCGTGGAGAGTCTCAAGGTATGGCACATGCTGCTCTCTAGTCTCTACAGGAGGATCGTTGACCTTGTAGTTTGTGCTAACTAATGTGTCTTTGAGTGCGATTGATTTTACGGTTCAATTGGTAGTAGACATACTCGGCGTTCCAACACTTTTGCTGAACACATGAGCAACAAGCGAGCCCAATCTTATTGGGTAATCATTGCCATTGTAGAACCAACAGCGGTGCGTCAATATGCCTCGAACAAACTTGTTTTATCATGTGTTACACGGTAGGTTGGGCGTACGCATTTAGTAACCTTCTTGGATGCAATTTGCTTGAATTGTTGAGTGACATTTAGGGCCTGTTTGTTTGGGCTGTGGCTGGCTGGCTGTGCTGCTGTGCAGGGAAAGCTGGAAAAGCTATTTCTCTGAGTTTGACTGTTTGGCAACTTGGTTGGCTGTCTGGCTGTGTACTAAGGAATTGTCTATAATGTCCCTGTAATTCATATAACACGTATACTTCACGTATGTCATTATTAAATACCATATGTCATATCATATGTCACATATTGGTTTGTCTAAAATACATATCCGACCATTACACAAAGAAGATACTCCCTCCAACCCATATTAGTTGACTTAGATTTATCTAGATGCGAATGTATCTAGTCAAGTTTTAGTGATCCATATCAAATTTGAGTCAACTAATATGGGTAGGAGGGAGTAGCATCATGCTTCACAAATTGCCTGAAGTTAACAACTGTCCAAAGATCTCGTATTTGCATATCACATGCTTTACAAATTCAAGGTCACCATTACAATACAAATAGGTACTTAACCAAATTTACAAGACAAACTACAGACGATGCATGCAGTGTTCCAGCAAATCCTGCTCATCATGTCCTACGCAAAGGTTCCTCTGCACGATCCACCAAGGCGACGGCAGCAGGCAGCATCCAGACGCGCGAGCACGCGTTCTTGGGATTCTTCCAGTCGACCCACCACGCGACGGCCTCCACAAGGATGGCTACGCGGCGGTGTGCAGCCAGTGGCGCAGCGCATCGTCATACCTGTCGAAGAAGAGCTCGGGATCACTCTGCCTTGAACGTGTCCCACCGGAGCTCGGCGGCAGGGGAAGGTATGGCGGCGGAATCTCTGGCGGCGGGGAGGAGGTCGGGCAAGGACTGGTCGAGCGGCAAGGGAAGCTGTGGCGGCGGAGAGCTCTGCCTCGAACCCTAGGAAGGACGGGGTCGGGCGTCAGGTGGGGAGTAAGGACTGGTCGAGTGGTGCGAGATAATGTTCTTTTTTTTTCACCGAGGAGGGCTGGTCGCTAGCACTGCTGCTGGGTGGCATTCTGGTAGTAAATTTGGACAAACGACATGTGCAAGGAAAATCAAACGCTTCGCTGCTTGCGGGAAGCTGCGGGAAGCACCTTCAGACGTGCTTCCCGGCATCGCCTGTTTCGCCTACCACTTCGGCCGAAGCCTACCGTGCAGACGTGCTGTTTGGTTAGTTTTTCTGGCTTTTTCCACTGGAAGGCCACTAAAAGCCCAAACAAACACCCCCTTAGGCCTTGTTTACTTCTCTCGTATTTTTATCCACTAGAGTTTTGGGGATATGAGGGGATTTGGTGATCACCCAATACTCTCCAATCCCCGCAAATACTCTTCCCCAAAAATACTCTACCGTGTAGGAGAGTTTTCAATCTAGACAAAAGTAGGAAGGATTTGTAGGGATATCCCGGGATTATCCCGGCCAAACCCGGAGTAGTAAACGGACTACGGGGATTTTGCGGGAATTGGAATAATCCCCTCCGTTCCCCGCAAATACACTAGGCAATACGAGAGAAGTGAACAAGGCCTTAGGTTGTGGCAATTTGCAAAAAGGGCATTAACCGTTCCTGGATTTTATGTACTACCTCTGTTCACTAATTCAAGACCTTCTAGTTTTTTTGGAAATGCATGTATCTAGACACATTTTATATTGTTTAGGTTCACCCGTTTTTGTCCGAATCTAGTCTACTTTGAAATATCTAGAAGGTCTTACATTAGTGAACGGAGGGAGTAATAATAATATGATACAAACTGTTAGCACTTGTGATTATTTGCTGTGAGGTTGAGTCATTGAGATATTGGGGATGAATGAACTATATCAAACATTTAGTACCTACTCTGATTGGTCGTGGTTATCGGAGTACTTGTAGCAATTCACATACCTGCTAGGATGACACACAAAAGCTTATGTTACTCCTGTGACTGCTCTAAACAAAGGATGTATGGCTGTGTAAAAAAAGCCTTAAGGCCTGTTTGGTTCGCAGGATTTACAAAACGTAGGAATAGGAAAAACTTAGAATTAATTTCATGGCAAGCTCAATTCTACAGGAATTGAAAACACAGGATTTTGTATTGGATGTTGTTTGGTTCCGCCGCAGGAAAAACAGACGAATTGTTGTGAAGGATCATGTGCTTGCCATAGTTGTCATAGAAACAAAGGAATTTTTCCATGAGGTTGGACCTGAGGGAAAAATTCCTATGTAATTGCATGCAAAGTAGACCATAGGAAAAATTCCTATGGATTCAAATCCTACAAACCAAACTCTGTAGGAAAATTTTCTAAGGAATTGAATCGTCCAAAATTCCTATGAAATTCCTTTGAACCAAACAAGCCCTTAAAGGTTGCTTACCCATTATATTAAGTTGAATTTAAAGGTTAGGCCAAAACTCACCTCGGGTGTGGCAATTTGTTAGCCACAGAAAATGTGGCTTGTCACACTTTGCTGCAACTAGGTGCAACATGTGGTAGACAAACCAAACATGCATTTAGCATGAAGTACTATGTAGCAAACATATATTGGTCCAATCTTTCCCTTTTTAATTTTGATGCTACCATGGACAGTTCCGATGAGTTCTTTGTCTACAGGAAAGACGCATTGTTTGGATACTTATTTTTGTTACTCTATAACTTGTATATTTATCTGAATGTTTTATTCTAAAACATGTGCAAAACCACCTAAAATGACATTTATAGTGTAAACACTAGATGGTATGATGGACAATCGTTGATTGTTTCCCATTATTTAGAACACTGATTCCTGTCAATTGTCATTATCGATAGTATTGAGACAGTGGGATCTGTGCTTAAAGGATTCATGTGTTCCATCATCATACTAATGAACTGAGTATAGATGGTTTTACAGTATTACCAGTGCAGCAGTCCCTCCACATTACAAGTACATGACACTTTGGACATGTCTTCAGTGAAACTTGTAAAAACAATTGAGTAGGGATATCATTTTAATTATTACAAGTTGAAATTTAAAATCATCTGTATAAATTTGTCTTGAATAGTATTTCTAGAATCTTCTGTTTATTGGAGTTATATATGTACTCGATAGAATACATCTTGAAGATCGTATGAATGTCATTTATAATATGGAGGGAGTAGTCTTCTCGAACATTCGTTAAAACTTACTTAATGGTCAACTTGCATAGGTACTGCTCATAACTACTTCAGTGAACTACCTGAGCAAGGGTGCACTCATGTTACATAATTTATGGTTATGTTGCCTTCTTAAGTATCAATTTGTGTGCATTTAGTCATGTGGTGTCTTTATGTATTGTTCAGGCGAAGAATGCGCTGTAGTACCATATTGCCCTACATGCATACATAGCCCACAACAATTGAAGCGTCCAAAATGTACAGCTTGCAGCGCCAGTGCTTTGAGAAGTGAATACAACAGTTCAGCGACATGTCATTGTTTCAGCATCTAGTCTGAACAAAACGATATACTCCCTCCGTTCAGAAATATAAGATGTTTTAGCTTTGTGAATCAAATGTATCTAGGCGTCTTTTAGTGTAAGGTTCGTAGAGGTTCGGAGTGAACCTATACACTAAAAGAAGTCTAGATACATTCATTTCACAAAGCTAAAATGTCTTATATTTCTAAACGGAGGGAGTATTTTATGTATCCAGGGACATAGTTCTTAGGAGTTCTCATCGCACAGTAGGAGTTTTTGGCTGTTAGGTGCATGTCTGCGAGTAAAGGTTGAACTAATCAGGTGGCTGTTAGGTGCATGTCTGCGAGTAAAGGTTGAACCAATCAGGTGGTATGTTTGCAATGTTTCCGCCGACATATCTACGCTGTCATTAGTTGTCCAGTTTATTGTTGTATCATATC
Source organism: Avena eriantha (assembly GCA_910589775.1). Lineage (NCBI taxonomy): Eukaryota > Viridiplantae > Streptophyta > Magnoliopsida > Poales > Poaceae > Avena > Avena eriantha. Next base: position 371,409,581 of record OU342745.1, read on the forward strand.
CTAAGTCCTTTTGTTCACATTTTATTTTGTTTTATGCGAGTCTGCACACTATATTAGTTGAAATAAAATGCATGTAAAATTTTCTTTTGCTTAATTTTATTGTCTAAAAGATTGTTTCTCCATGTTATGCTCACTGAGTTGATTTGCTAGGTGATGACGAAGTTCTGTTCTGAAAGGATCGCCAAGTACGCCTTTGAGTATGCTTACCTCAACAACAGAAAGAAAGTGTCGGCAGTGCATAAAGCAAATATTATGAAGCTTGCTGATGGTTTGTTCTTGGAGTCTTGCCGTGAGGTTGCAACGAAGTATCCTGGAATTGAATATAGTGAAATCATTGTGGACAACTGTTGTATGCAACTTGTTTCGAAGCCTGAGCAGTTTGATGTTATGGTACGTACACGAATTCTATGGCTTTCTCACCAACTGCCTCTGTTTGTAATGCAAGTGTATCTGATTGTTGACCTAACTGATCTTTCCCATCCATTTTAAATAATTTTGCAAAATCAAAGTAAGTTATTTTAAAACCTGAATATGTTGCTCAACGTATGCTTATATTGTTACTATGCTGTCAGATTGTTTAACTAAGGTTCTGCCAGTGTGATAGTACCATCCTTCATGTTTGCTCCTTTTGTTGGCAATCTCATATTTGTTTGTCTGTTTTCCTTTACTTTCTGAATCCCCCTTTCTTGATTATCCCAAAGTATTCAAATCATTTTCATAAGTTACGTGTTGAATTCAGACTTACTTTTATTTGTTCCTTGTATAGGTTACCCCAAATCTGTATGGCAATCTGGTGTCTAATGTAGCTGCAGGTATTGCTGGAGGCACTGGTGTCATGCCTGGAGGTAGAGCTCACTCTCTTGCTTGTGATTTCTTTGTTTTAGCACAAATATATTTACAATTGAACATAATTCAACCTTTTCTGGTTATCATCCTGACTCTGTTGCATTTGGTACATTTATTTAGCTTTTCCATGGTTGAACCTCTTGATATTTTATATTTGAGCATATATGCAAACAAAAATTGAGGCCTCTAAATCATGTTGTACTGCATTCTTTCAGGTAATGTTGGTCAGTACCATGCCGTTTTCGAGCAGGGCGCTTCTGCAGGAAATGTTGGAAATGACAAGATTGTTCAGCAGAAAAAAGCAAACCCTGTTGCTCTGTTCCTCTCGTCCGCGATGATGCTGAGGCATTTGCAGTTCCCATCATTCGCGGACCGGCTGGAGTCAGCAGTGAAGCGTGTCATTGCAGAAGGCAAATACAGGACCAAGGATTTGGGCGGCACCAGCACCACCCAGGAAGTCACGGATGCAGTGATTTCAAAACTCGGTTAACGACCAACCGTGTGCTTTTTGAGACAAAGCCCTCCAACGGACTAGGCTTTTGTCCTGACTGATTTTTGTTGGTTGTAGCTTTAGATCATCATTTTGTTCAGCAATCATTGTAAATCTTCAGGCGTCTTGTTCTGGTTTTGCTTCAGAATAATTTGAGCAACTCACCCGAAACAGTTATTGCCATGTTATAACTGGAAATAAGAGAGAAAATGTAAAAAACAATTCTCCTTTTAATCTAGCCGCTGCCACCACGTTGATTTGTGCTTTTCAGAATTTGAGTTAGAATTAAGTTCGAGCTGATAACTTGATGCACTACATCTATGTTATATTCCTTTGTTGAAATCCTGAATTGGGCGTTAATTACTTGAGTAGTAGGTCCCAAAATAAGTGACTTGGGTTTGTCTAGAATTGGATGTATCTAGACCGTTTTAGTATATAGATAAATACGAATCTAAATAAACTCAAGTCACTTATTTTGGGACGGTGGGAGTAATTGTAGTAATACATTGATGCGTCTTTTTGTAGAGGGTAAATGATGTTGCAATTTGTCTATATTCGTATGTATTTTAATGCATAGATACATATCAATTTAGCTAAATTTTCAATATCCTTTTTTGAACAGACGGAGTGGAATACAAAATGTAGAGAGAAAGAAAATATAACAAGCAATATAGGAAAAGATGACTGGGCCGGCCCACGTTCTCGCAACACTGGCCCATCCAACCCGACGCCTCCATCCGCCGCCCAAACCCTAACAAAACCTACACCTTCCGCCTCCAGTTCCTCTTCCTCTCTTTTTCCCCAAACCAAGACGGCGAAACCCAACCTTCCCATCTGCTATGGCCTCGCACATCGACTTCCGCTACCTCGATGAGGGCCTCGGCGGCGCGCGCGGCAAGCGCAAGCGCCGGGAGGAGGAGGAGGCCGCCGCCGCCGCCGCCGAGTCCATGGACGTCGACGCCGACGTCCCCCGGCCGTCGAAGCTCCGCGCCGTGCCCTCCCTGTCGGACCCCTCCAAGCCGGCCGGCTTCGGGCAGCCCACCTACGACGGCGTCATCGCCGGGCGCGTCTCGGGGCGGAACTGGAAGGAGCCCCGCACGCGGCGCTCGTCCGCGTTGATGGTCTCCAAGAAGCCCGTCCCGCTGGAGCAGCGCGTGAGGGACAAGTCCCTGAAGAAGGCGTACCAGGCGCGCAAGCAGGAGCTCAAGGAGGAGATCCGGCAGAACAAGGTCGCCAAGCGGACGAAGAAGCAGGAGCGGGAGAAGCTCAAGAAGGAGAACATCCTGCGCACGGGCTCCAAGCTGCAGAAGGTGACCAACCCCAAGACGATCCAGAAGATCGCCAAGTCCAAGAACCGCCACCAGCTCAAGGTCGTCTCCGACGAGATCTTCGGCAAGAAGAAGTCGGAGGACACCCGCCGCATGCAGGTTCCTGGCCTGGAGAACTGAGTCGCCCACCTATCCTTTTTTTTTTGCATTGTGTATCGCCAAATTTTGTAGTACTGCTGTGAGCTCTGCTGTTATGATCGATCAAACGCTTACAATTACATTGGTATAATATCTGAAATTATGCAGTGCTGTTTGGTTGCTTTGGTTACTGGATTCTGAACCAATTTATCTCAACTGTTTAGTATACCTTCGGTGTCTGTCTTGATTGATTGCAGGCGGTGAACTGCTGCTGTTATCTATCATTGGCAGTTGGCACGCCCTTGATCTTCCTTCTGAAAGTCATGAGCTCAGATTACTTACTGTGAACTGTGTACTCTGTTTTAGACTTGCTTGCTGCAGCACTGATTGTTCTAATCCACCATTGACTCTGCTTTGTGATTTGAGCTGGTGGTAGATGATAGTACTTTTATACTCCCTCCGTCTCAAAATAGATGTCGCAGATTTGTTAAAATTTGGATGAACCAATTACATTCTTTTCCTTTTCGTTCTCGGTGAGAACTATCAGAGGAGCTTTCAGTCAGAATAAAAGGTCACGGACCTTGGTGAGGATTGAGTGTGATCGTGCATTACCAACTAAACACATTCATTACTGAATGTGAATTCTTGAAATAAACCCGGTCTAACTTATGGCCATGAAGTTCCACATCCTTGTTGCTATGGCCCATGGCTAAGAAAAATCATCAGAACAGCTTTAGCTAGTTCAGGTGCTAGCTTGTGGGCTGTGGCATTCTAACGTTAATTTCACAGCAAGGACATAAGGCACATGTGATTTTGCTTCTTTAATCATGTCCTATCTATTTTGCACTTGATAGCCGAGATCATTAACCAACATAAAGCAATCAGCCAGAACTGAACGAGAACTGAACGGACGAGAAAAGGAACGTGAACCGTTTTTTCTCGCTATGGCGATCCTGGAGGCGATCTAGGTCTGGAACGTCACCGCCGCCGGCAGCTGCTCATCTAGTGCCTTGCTATTCTTCGTCCGTTCCTTTCCACGTCAGGATCCTTTTCCTCTTCCTGGACTTTGTGTCCTGCAGTTGAGTTTTTCTTCCTCCTTGGACTCTTCTGTGGTGAGGTTTGAGGTACAATCTGTCGGTCGGTCTGTGAGGACGGAAGCGGTTGTTCCCTCGGTTCATCGGCTGTCAATTCAGGCTGCTCGGGAGGTGGCCTTGGTTCAATCCTCGACACAGGGGTTCTGGTTCTCAGGAAGCCTTTGACTTGGGCGCTGGCTAGGGTTTGCAACCATGGATGCAGATCAAGAGACGGGTTCCTCTAGTGGAGGGGATCAAGACATTAATACGATGATGAAACAAATGGGAATTCGGGAGGAAGACCTAGATGACGTGATTTTCGAGGAGGAGGCGGCACCACCTGTGATTCGGTGGTTGGCTATTGCTAAGGTCTTCACCGAAGGAGACTATTCAAGTTTTTGGTTCTTTAAGAACATGCGCTCTGCGTGGGATCTAGCCCAAGATATGAAAACAAGATCTCTAGAAGGGAATCTTCACACCTTCCAGTTCTCGTGCCTTGGAGATTGGGAGAGAGTCATGGATGGAGGACCATGGGCCTTCCGTGGCAATCCGGTGGTGATCATCCCTTATGACGGATTTACAAAACCTTCAACCATTGAATTCTTCCACGTTAATATATGGATCCAAATCCATGACTTACCAATCGGGTATGCTCCAATGCTGAAATTCTTAGCATCTAAAGTGGGAACATGGATATCATCTGAAGGTAATTCGAATGATTTTGAGGGGAATTTTTACCGAGTTAGAGTGAAACTGGATGTAAGAAAGCCTCTGAAAAGTGTGGTGTCTATAATTCGGGCGGGGAAGAGAGAACTATTCCTTGTTAAGTATGAGAAACTACCCAATTGGTGTCAGGTCTGTGGACATATGGGTCATGAATATAAGGATCACGGCGATGGTTTACACCCTCCCGATGCACTGATCTTCAAAAACCTCCGAGCTTCTTGGTCTGTGAGAAATGGGGGGCGAACAGAACACGGACATCGAGGTCGTGGTAGGGGTGCTTTTACTGCTAGGAGAGGTTTCAATGCTCAGAATGGGAAGGATGATATGTCTGAACATGATCATGTTGCAATTAGGAACAAAGATATTGTCATGCACAATTCAGGAGATATGACGGATACACAAACTATGGCAACGACTGCTATGGTTGTTGCTAATACAGGTAGAGTGGGGGCTATGGTGAATCAGTTTGAACCATCAGATCCACCAAGTCCTAATCCAGTGCGTGATCCAAAAAGGAAGACGACTGATGAGGAGGTAGGAACTACCGACAACTTAGGATTGGCGGGCTCCCTCGAGGGGCGCCGCCAGGACCAATGAGGATATTAGGCTTGAACTGTCGGGGCTTGGAGAATGACCCGGCAGTTCGCTCGCTTCTAGACGTCCAGAGGCAAAACAACCCCGATGTGTTGTTTTTGTCGGAGACACACTTAGATCGCTATCCGGCGGATTGTTTGAAGAGGAGAATGAAGATGGATTTTATGATTGTTAATCCAAGCAATGGTAGAAGTGGTGGTGTTCTTTTATTCTGGAAACAGAAATCAGTGTCCAACAGATCTTCTCGGCTCCAAAATACATTGATGTCAAAATTATCGAGACTCCTAGCAAAATGTGGCGGTTGACTGGTATATATGGTGAACCGAGATGGGAAGATAAACACTTGACTTGGGACAAGATAAGAGAGCTAAAGGTTCAACATAATTTGCCTTGGGCAATTATCGGCAATTTTAACGAGATATTATTTTCTCATGAAAAAGAAGGGGGTAATCCTAGACCACAAAGCTACATGCAAGCATTCCGGGATGTCAGATTGCGACCTGATAGACCTCGGATTTATGGGAGAACCTTTTACATGGAAGAGAAACCGAATTCGGGAAAGACTGGATCGGGTTGTTGTGAACGGTGCCGGGCAGACAATGCACTCTGATGCTATAGTTCGACATTTAGAATTTGCAAGATCGGATCACCGGCCGATCATGCTAGAGACGTATAGCCACACTGTAAACACTCAGAATAAATCGATTCGTCGGTTTGAAGCTAAATGGCTACAGGAAAGTAACTTCCATGACATAGTTGAGAAGGCCTGGGCAGATGCAGATGGTGCGATTCACGAGGGTGGCGTCCTTGGAAAACTTGCCCACATGCATGCCTCCTTACACGAGTGGGACATCTTGTATCTCAAGAAACCTCGGACAAAAATGCGCCAGGCCTAGCGAAAATTGGATAAGGCGTTGAATGGCCCGATGAACAATGAGAATGAGAAGATCGCAAAGGAGACGTCCGAACTGATTGAGATGATGTTAGAACAGGAAGAAATTCATTGGCTCCAACGATCTCGCGCTAATTGGTTAATGCAGGGGACCGAAATACTATTTTTTCCATCAGTTTGCGACGGCTCGACGCAAGAAGAATTATATTAGGATACTAAAAGATCCTACTGATTGGGTTGAAGGTATAGCGGCGCTAAAACCTCTTATTTTCTAATATTTCTCTGGTCTATTTACTTCTGAGGTTCAGGCAACCGACCCGGCTGTTTTGGAAAAAATCCACCTAAAGGTGACTAATGAGATGAACGAGAAATTATTGGCGCCTGCTGACGTCAAGAAAGTGGCCTATAGCATTGGAGACTTTAAGGCCCCGGGTCTCGATGGTCTTCATGCTATTTTTTACAAAAAAAATTGGAGTATGTGCTGTGAACAAATTACCACTGAGATCTTACAGACTACTAATACTGGAATTGTACCGGATGGGTGGAATGACACCACAATCGTTCTCATCCCTAAGATAGATAATCCTGAGTTGGTAACCCAATTTCATCCAATAAGTCTTCGCAATGTGATCTATAAGATCATCTCCAAGATGTTTGCTTTGCGTCTTAAGCAGATTCTCCCTGAAGTCATATCTCCTATGAAAAGGGCATTCGTACCTAGACGTTTGATAACTGATAATATTCTTGTTGCTTACGAGACTATCCATGCTATTAAGAAGAAGAGGCTGGGGACCTCAGGTGCTTATGCAGTCAAATTAGATATGCACAAGGCTTATGATCGGGTTGAATGGGTGTTCTTAGAAAATATGATGAAGAAGTTGGGTTTTTCTGACAGATGGATTACCTTGATGGTGGCCTGTGTGAGGTCAGTGAGATACCAAGTTCGGTTTAATTATGAGGAAACTGAGATGTTTATTCCTACTAGGAGGTTGCGTCAGGGTGACCCCCTCTCTCCATATGTGTTCCTTATATGTGCGGAGGGCTTATCTAGTCTCTTGTTGCATGAAGAAGAAGTTGGTGGCATTGATGGGTTAAGAGTGTGCAGAAACGCACCATCAGTCTCTCACTTACTATTTGCTGACGATTCTCTTATTCTCATGAAGGCGGATATGAACAATGCAACTTCCTTGCAGCAAGTTTTAGATACCTATTGTGCAAATTCGGGCTAGATGGTGAGTTTGGCGAAATCAAGCATCTTTTTCTCCCCAAATACACATGTAGTGGTTAGAGCTGAAATTTGCGAAATGCTCCATATTGATACAGAAGCCCTTTCGGATAAATATCTTGGACTCCCTGCGCTTGTGGGGGCGGATAGAAGCGACAGCTTCATTCATTTTGTGGAGCGTATTATCCAGAGGATTAATGATTGGAAGTAAAAACATTTGTCTATTAAAGGTAAGGAAATTCTTTTGAAGGCGGTCGCTCAAGCAATCCCGGTGTATGTCATGTCGGTATTCCAAATACCTATAGGTGTTTGCAAAAGGATGACAGATGCAATCTCACAATTCTGGTGGGGCGATGATGAGAACATTGCAAAGATGCATTGGCTAGCTTGGTGGAAACTATGTTATCCAAAAAAAGAAGGTGGTATGAGATTTAGGGATTTCCATTCTTTCAACTTAGCTATATTATCTAATAAAGTCTGGAGGCTTATCACTGATCCGGATTCTCTATACGCAAAGGTTCTTAGTGCCAAGTGAAGGAGATATGCCCTAGAGGCAAATAATAAATATGTTTTTATTGTCATATCTCAATTAGTTTATAATAGTTTCGTATTATGCTATAACTGTGCCAAGTAGAAACATTGGTACGGGTGTGGTATGAAACAACCAAGTCCCTAGTAGCCTCTATTCATACTAGTTCGTTGGTCATGAAGATGATCTGGGTTTCAAGATCATGGGCATTTATGCCGACTAACAACGAGATCATATCATTGGAGAATGATGTGATTGGACATTCCTCGAAGGATTGCAACACGATCAAGTCATATAGTTCATTGTTGCAACAACTATACCTAGACTCCTTCTCCTTAGACCGTGAGATGATATCAATCACAGTCTCCCGAGAGTGCTTAGATAGCATCAAGCGCCACTTGGTAATACAGTGGTTATAAAGGTGTGTTCAGGTACTCGGAGGAACTGTAGAGGCAATATATGTCAAGAGCGGGATTTGTTCACCCACATGACGGGTAAAGATACATACGGCCGTCTTGGTGAGATTACATCTATAAATGTTGCAACATGTGACTAGGTCACGGGGATGTAATATCACGGTAACAAGAAAACAGAACTTGTTGTGAACGAGATTGAACAATGTATGGGATACCAATGATCGGATCTCGGACAAGTTGTATCGAGAAACAAAAGGAAGAGGATGCTACATTTAGCGGTTCAACGACATTTTCATCAGGAATGCATAGGGGTCACATGGACATCCCTGGTTCCTCTGTTGATCATTGATACAGATCATGTCCAGAGCATTTCCGAGCTGTGAGAGGATACACTTAAGGGTACGATGAGAGCGATTATTCGTAAGACGGAATCACAGTAGAGAAAGATAGAAAGTCGAAATCGTTCCGCGGAGAAATCCGAAGCTGTTCGGAGAAAGAATAAAGGACCAGAATCAGTCCGGGAAAGATCCGAAGTCGTTCGGAGGAAATCGAAAGGGAACCGAAAGGTGTTTCGGGTCAAGATGGATTTTGTAATATGTATTTACATATTAATTAGTGTAATTAATATTAAATATAATATTAAAATCTATTTTGAAGGGTTATTTCACTAATGGGCCAAACTTCCTAGGGAAATAGGCCCATGAGGAAAAACCGGAGGAGGGAAGGGCCAAGGGACAAGGGGTCAAGGCCCAGGCGCCTCAAGGGGGCCCACCAGGCCAGCCTAGGGATGTCCGCGGGGTGGGGCCCACCCCTGGCCGGCGGCCCATGAGGCCCATGCGCCTCGCCCCTCTCTCCCTTGTTTAGTCCCACATGGGAAACCCAAAGGGGAGGGCACACCCCCTCCCCCTATATAAAGGAGTGCCCATGGGTGGGATGAGACACACCAATACAACTTGAGAAGTCCTTTGGTTGACTTTCTCCCTCCCTCTCTCTGTACCTTGTGACCATGGCCCCAAGTCTGGGTTGTGCGATCAAGGCACACCTGCAGTATGCCATTGCGCTATAGGGATTCCTAGCCTGATATCAACTTCCGCACTCCCGGCGAGATCGGGGAGCCGGAGGTCTCATCGTGCACCGGATGTGTACGAAGACACGAGGCGCAACACTTGGGGCGCTTAAATGTCGTGAGCCGGAGCTGTTGCACGATGAAGATCAAGAAGGAGCAATGGGTGACCTGCGAGGAGCTTCGCGACCTTGAGGTCGGCTACGAGTACGACATCAACCATGTTCCCCGCGGAACGTTAACCGTGTACGGTCTACAAGGGTATGTATTCTCTACGCTCCGGCCGTTACCGCATTACTACATAGATAGATCCTAGGCAAGTTTTGGGGTTACATCGTAGGGAAAAAAAAATTCCACACCAATCTCCAACAGTGGTATCAGAGCCGATCTATGCGTAGGAGTGCTGTATGGCCAGTACGCACAAGTTTTGTGCGGGCATCGATCCCTTAATTGTTACCCTCTAACGTGTACTTGTTTATATCATGGTATTGTTTGATGAAGCGGCCCGGACCGACTTTACACGTATTCGTACGCGAGACTGGTTCCACGGACGACATACGGCTTGTACCGTATAAGTGGCTAGCGGGTGTCTGTCTCTCATTCGATAGTTGATATAGCATTTACAACGGAGGGCCTCGAAAGGGGTGTAATAGAGACAACTGTTGGTTCCATGTTGTGGTTGGAAAGTTCGTAGTTTAGAAATGGTTCTAGTGCGAAAGCCCTAAGAACCACGTAAAACTTGCAATAGATAAAGTAGAGGCGTCTAACTTTATTTTATAGGGGGCATGTGATTATGATATGGCATTGGTCGAAGGTAAAGTAGTTTACTTTTCTGTTACTAAGTAGTATAGTAATAGTCATCGTTCCGATGGACAACCTCGTGGAGGCGTCGTGGACTTGGCGTCAAACCAAGGGCAGGATGGAGATCATGCCGGAGCGCTCGATGGAGATCAAGGCGCAAGAAAGACCATATCATATCACATTATACATATGATGTTGATACCTGTTTTACATCTTATTCTGTGCTAGTATTTGGATACTCAACGGTAGCAAATAAGATAATCCCTATTTAATTCCATTGTTCCGTGTTCCCCTTATGTGTGCACCACCAATAAAGTTCTTCGTTATGAGGCCGGAGGTGATGATCGGGGGTCAGACATATCTACGTTCGCATACAGTGGGTGTAAGCCATGTTGCACAGCGAATACACACAAGTTAGATTTGGAGAGCCTAGCATGTACAAACATGGCCTCGGAACACAAGAGATCGAATGATCGAGCATGAGTCACATGGATGATGTGATTGACATTAGTGAATGTCTACCTTTGATAATGCACTGATGGCCGTGATGATCGGGGGAGGTGCATAGGATAGGGATCATGTGATCACTAAAATCATCCAGGGGATGACAATTTTAGTGGAGACCAATTATAAATTGATCTCTTATTATAAACTTAGTCTAGATGTCTGTTTGCAAATATCTTAGTAGACCTTAGCCTATCCTATTGAGGTCCTTTGCGACCATGGGAATATATTGCTTTATTTGGAACTTAGCAAAAGGGTCCAACTTCATAGATTAATACCCACGCCTGAGGGATATCCTCGTAAAAGGTGATCTTCTCTTCTTGATACAATAACCAGTAGGAGATAATTCGATGACTCCGCAATGTTTGTGTTTTCTCCATAATCATCCAATAAGCCATTCTCCATTCGATGGATAGTTGGGCTACATTTTTGTATTATACGGAATAAGGCACATAGAGTATGATCCGTTGGATGGGTTTTCCTCCATCATGGATGAAAAGAGATTGTTTGAAAAAACACTTAGCAATCTTGCATTAGAGTTGAGAACTCTTGGAAGGGCTTGATTGCAATGTAGGTCATGGATGAAAAGGTATATGTAAGATATACAAATTATAAATGCGGTTCTTGCAAAACCTGTTGCAGTTTGCAAAGTATTTGATACTTGTCCCGTTTTGTGAAAACAAGAGGATCTGCTTGAGAATTGCTGGTTTTGAGGCAACGTGACTTGATGACGGCAAGCAAAACAGTTGATGGCCGACATCACCTCTTCCCTCAAAGTTTGTCATTTGGATTAGTGGACTTGAATATAATTTTGTAATCCTAGTTTGTGTGTCTTGCTTTAGACGAGACGATTATTCATATGAACAAGTTATAAGATAGTTTGTACTATTCTTATGAACAATACCGTTATGGTCACATTATGATTACAAACAAGTTATTCTCATCACTATGTTAATGATAATAGTTTAAACATTTATAAAGGATTAGAATGCTAAAATATATCCAAAGTTTAATAATGAAATGACACTCTAGTTTAAGTCATTTTGGTTATTGCATGTTCTTTATGAAGATTGGGGTCCTAGATGCTCAATCTAGAGACTTTGCAAAACCATGCCTCTTGGGCAGAATGACTAAAACTCCGCATTCTAGTAAAACGGTGATATGCGAAGAAATGTTGAATCTTATACATAGTGGTGTATCATATTTTCAACAAGTAGTGGAAATCATTTATTTGTGGACTTAAGTGAATAAGTGTATTTACTTAATTAAACATGAAGTTTGAAATGATTTGAATTGTTCAAATGAGTTCATGACTAAATGGGATATTGAATTAACTGAATTAACAAGTCTCTTCGATTTGATCGACATGACTAAAGTATTCAAGTTAAATTTAGCATAAAAGGATCTTGTGAAAGATGTTTCACAAATTATGATAATTGGATGAATTCAAACTTTGTTGAAGTGTCTAAACATCATAATCATTTTGTATTAGATGCATATCATCTCTTATAGGGGTTATAGTTATCGTTTAGAGTTAGAGACCAAAATAAGCAAACACTCATTTGAAATACAAAGGAACATCTAAAAGATTCGTGGAAACAACACCATAATTGTTATGGCATGTTCGAGTTTCTGCAGATTTCGATAAATCGAAGTCGTGGTGAATAAACAAGTATTTGTAGAGCATTCTTAGGAAGCTATGAATGCATCGTCCACAAGGGGCAAACCTGCTGTTGTCCTAAGTCGATGTGTCTTGATGAAGATACAGGTGGAAGAAAGTAAAAGATCAAAACAAGGTATTTTGACCTTGCCTCCGAATTGTTGAGTGGCGCAGCGGAATTTGTTTCGTGAAACCAAACTCTACAAATAGAGGAGAAACTATTGATAATGATCATAAAGTTTCAAGTAAATACTTTTACTTAAAGAAAGTAGGATTCAACTATATATTCTACAAGTTTGTGGAATTATATCATTGATTCACATGTCTTGTTTTGAACAAGACATACCTACAAATTACAAAGAAGCGTGATGGACCTAAGCACGAGAAATGAATAGTCATTGAAATCTCGTTAGTGGAATTCTCGGTTTGATGATAATCAAAGAATTTTGGAATATCCAAAGATTGTCGAGAGGACCTAGATTTGAGTAGGAGCAAATCAGCTTGGCTAATTCATAATATGTAGCTGGCATATTTTGAATGGGAGCTAAGTGAAGTCCCTGGATCTCAAACATGAATGTCATATTTGAGTGGGAGCGTGAAATCATTCTGGGATATGTGGATGACATATGTGAGTGATGTGATTGGTGTTAATAATATTTAAGTTAGGATGAAGTTGAAGTTATTAAACAATAAGATCTATCGAGATAGATTGGTGAGTTTAATAAACACTGAATGTCGAATGCTTCCTGGACTTGATTCTGAAATATGTTCATAATGTCCTAAGCAAGATTCTGAAGTAGCTCAGAATGGAACAAGGTAAGAAAGAAGTTCTTACTGTATGGATCATTGAGTATTGCAACTATGGTTGAAAGAAAGAGATGCGTTGCATCTCCTATGCCTCAGTCATAGGTTCTTCCATACAACCATGTTGTATAGTCGACGTAATGTGACCCGAAGTTCTGGTTGGTAAGACAAAGTCTTAGCTATAAGAACATGTCTTTAAGTGATTCCTAAGTTGATCACTGAACCAGAATTAAGTTTGTACATAAATGGCAGAAGCAAAGTAAGTGGCATAGGTGCATTTCATGCACTAGGATCTACATAGATATAGAAGTATAAATGCTCCATCTAATGTGATGTATAATGTTATGGCGGGGCTATTTTGCTTTTAACGTAGAATGATGTGTCCCAAGGCCCAGTGCCCATGAGAAAGCCCTCGAGGTTGATCTAACGTCACTGTAAGCTCCTGGAATCCGGCCTCGTTCTGCTTCCATGACTATAGTGTTGGAGATATTCCCAAGAGGCAATAATAAAAGTGGTTATTATTATATCTTTGTGTTTATGATGAATGTTTACATCCCATGCTATAATTGTATTATTAGGAAACACTAATACATGTGTGTTTTGTAAACATAAAAGAGTCCCTAGTAAGCCTCTTGTTGAACTAGCTTGTTGATTAATAGATGATCATGGTTTCCTGGTCATGGACATTGGATGTCATTAATAACAAGGTTATATCATTAGGAGAATGATGTGATGGACACACACCCATAGTAAGCGTAGCGTAAGATCAAGTCATTAAGTTCGTATTGCTATAAGCTTTCAAATGCATAGTAACCTAATCCTTCGACCATGAGGTTATGTTAATCACCATCATCGGATGGGTACTTTGATGGCATCAAACACCACTTCGTAACTGGGTGGTCATAAAGGTGTCGTTGGGTATTCTGAAAGTATGTGTTGAAGCGCATGGACCAAGATTGGGATTTGTCCATCCATATGACAGATAGATATGCTCTGGGCCCTCTCGGTGGAATGTCATCTAGTTAGCTTGCAAGCATGTGACTAGGTCACAAGGGATGACATATCATGGAAGGAGTAAAGAGTACTTGTCAGTAACGAGGTAGAACTAGGTATGGAGATACCGACGATCAAACCTCGGATAAGTAGAGTATCGCGTGACAAAGGGAATTGGTTTCGTATGTTAATGGTTCTATCGATCACGAAGTCATCGTTGAGTATGTGGGAGCCGTTATGGATCTCCAGATCCCGCTAATGGTTATTGATCAGAGAGGTGTCTTCATCATGTCTGCATATTCACGAACCGTAGGGTGACACACTTAAGGTTCGAAATTGTTTTAAGTAGATATGGAATGTGCGTTGGAGACCGAATGTTGTTCGGAGTCTCGGATTGGATCCGGGACATCACGAGGAGGTCCGGAATTGTCCGGAGAATAAGATTCATATATTGGGGATCATTTTCTAAGTTAGGAAATGTTCCGGAGTATTTGTATGAGGATTCTAGAAGGTTTCGGAATGTTCCGGAAGGTTCTGGAAGATTTCTTGGAGTTTCCTTGAAAACCAAGAAAGGATCAAGGAGTCCTTGTGGGGTAAGACAAGGAGTCGTGGGGGAGTAGGACTCTCCCCCCACCTCCTTGATCCGCCGACCAAGGGAGAGGGGAGTCCTACAAGGACTCCCCCTCCCATGGCGCCTCCCTCCTTTAAATAGAGGGGTGGAGGCGCCACCTCCTGGCCCCCTCCACTACTCCAAACCCTAGCCACCTTTCTCCTCCTCCTTTCTTCTGCTCAGGCTTAGGCGAAGCCCTATAGAATTCTCTACTCCACCACCACCACCACGCCGTCGTGCTGCTGGGATTCCATGGAGAAGATCTACTACCTCCGCTGCTCGCTGGAACGGGGAGAGGAAGGTCTGCTTCGACTCCGCACGTGTGACCGACTGCGGAAGCGCTGCCGGAACGCGGCACCGAAAGGATCGTCCACTCGATCTTGAGATCGGCAAGTGATCGACTACATCAACCACGAGATCCGATCTCGTAACACTTTTGGGTCTACAAGGGTTAGTACAGATCTATCTCGTTGCACATGTCTAATAGATTAGATCTTGGCTTTTATCTAGATTAGATCTGGGTTTTGTTCGTTCTTGCGGTAGAAATTTTTTGTTTTCCATGCTACGAACCCATCAGTGGTATCAGAGCCGTGTCTATGCGTAGATCTGTTGCACGAGTAGAACACAATGGTTTTGTGGGCGTTGGTGCTCGTGCCGTCTTTTGCTTTGTGTACTTTGCATCTTGCGGTATGGTGGGATGAAGCGGCTCGGGCTAAACTTACATGTCATCGCACATGAGACTTGCTCCACGCTTGACGTGTAACTTGCTTTGCACAAGTGGCTTTGCGGGTGTCTGTCTCTCTCACCATAGTATAGATTCAATTTACACTGTGCACTTGATAGCACTTGTATCAACGTTGTGGTTCAGTTTTGTAGGTAAGATCTGTTCTTATTCGAAAGCCCTAAACCACGTAAAACATGCAAAGAAAATTAGAGGCGTCTAACTTGTTTTTGCAGGGGTTTTGTGATGTGACATGGCCATCATGTGATTGTGATTATATTTGATGTATGCAATGATCCTTGTTGTAATATGGGAACCGGCAGGAGCCTAATGGTTGTCTTTAATTCTGTTAATACCTGCGTGTCTATTCATCTTGTAATAGCTTTATTCCAAGTAGTTGTAATAGTTGCTAGTGATGATGGACAACCATGAAGCGGTGCCACCGACCTTGACGCAATGCTGGTGATGATGGAGATCATGTCCGTGCCTTGGAGATTGAGATCAAAGGCGCAAGAAGAAAGGGCCATATCATATCACACTAATTATGAATTGCCTGTGATGTTAATCCTTTATGCATCTTGTATTGCTTAGATCGCGACGGTAGCATTATAAGATGATCCCTCTCACTAAATATCAAGTAATAAAGTGTTCACCCTTAGTTGGCACCGTTGCTAAGACTCGTCGTTTCGAAGCATCTCGTGATGATCGGATGTGATAGATTCTACGTGTGCATACAACGGGTGCAAGCCAGATTTGCACATGCGGAAACTAAGGTTATCTGGACGAGCCTAGCATGTACAGACATGGTCTCGGAACACGGAATACCGAAAGGTAGAGCATGAGTCATATAAATGATATGATGAACATGAAGATTGTTCGCCGACGAAACTACATCTTCTCTCATGAAGATCGGACTTGGTGTAGTGGACTTGGTTCGTGTAATCACTAAGACAATGTGAGGGATGTTGTTTTGAGTGGGAGTTCACCTAGTTAATTTAAGTATTAAATTTGAACTCAATTCATCATAAACTTAGTCTAAACTACTTGCAAATTTGTTGTAGATTATGGCGACCCCCTCCATCAACTTTAATGCGTTCCTAGAGAAAGAAAAGCTTAAGAACAATGGAAGCAATTTCACGGACTGGTTCCATGGACTGAAGATCGTCCTTAGGGCTGGTTAGTTGACCTATGTGCTCGAAGCACCGCTAGGTGACCCACCCACAGAAGATGCCACCGATGACGTAAAGAATGTTTACGCCACTCGGAAAAATCATTACTCCACAGTTCAGTGTGCCATCCTGTACGGTTTAGAAGCGGAGCTTCAGAAGCGCTTTGAGCACCACGACCTGTTCAAGATCATTAAGGAGCTCAGGCTGATTTTTGAGACTCGCGTGGCCATGGAAAGCTATGAGGCCTCCGAAAAGTTCTTTAACTGTAAGATGGAAGAGGGTAGCTCCGTTAGCGAGCACGGGCTCACCATGTCTGGGTACGCAAACAAGCTCCAAGAGTTGGGGATATCGATTCCTAATGAGTTAGGGATTCACCGTCTCCTCCAATCACTGCCACCGAGTTATAAGAACTTTGTGATGAACTAGAATATGCACTGCATGAACAAGACGTTGCCTAAACTATCGTCCATGCTGAAAACTGCTGAAGTGGAGATCAAGAAGGAGCACCAAGTGTTGATGGTCAATAAGACCACCAATTTCAAGAGACAGGGCAAGCCTAAGAACAAGGGCAACTTCAAGAAGGATGGCAAGAAAGCTGCCGCACCTACAAAGAAGCCCAAGGCTGGTCCCAAGCCTGAAACTGAATGCTTCTACTGCAAGGGTGCTGGTCACTAGAAGCGTAACTGCCCAAGTACCTGGCGGATCTGAAGAATGGCAACATCAATAAGAAAGGTATATTTGATATATATGTTATTGATGTGTATCTTACTAGTAATCGTAGTAGTGCCTGGGTATTTGATACTGGTTCGGTTGCTCATATTTGTAACTCGAAACAGGAGCTGCGGAATAAGCGAAGACTGGCAAGAGACGAGGTGACGATGCGCGTTGGAAATGGCTCCAAGGTTGATGTGATCGCCGTCGGCACGCTCCCTCTACATCTACCTTCGAGATTAGTTTTAAATTTGAATAATTGTTATTTGGTGCCTGCGTTAAGCATGAACATTATATCTGGATCTTGTTTATTGCGAGACAGTTACTCTTTTAAGTCCGAGAATAAAGGTTGTTCGATTTATATGAGTAATATATTTTATGGTAATGCACCTGAGATGAATGGTTTATTCTTACTGAATCTCGATAATAGTGATACACATGTTCACAACATAGATGCTAAACGAACAAAATTGAATGATAATTCTACATACATGTGGCACTGTCGTCTTGGTCACATTGGAGTGAAGCGTATGAAGAAACTCCATTCTGATGGACTTCTTGAATCACTTGATTTTGAATCACTTGAAAGATGCGAAGCATGTCTAATGGAAAAAATGACTAAGACTCCATTCTCTGGTACAATGGAGCGAGCTACAGACTTATTGGAAATAATACATACCGATGTGTGCGGTCCAATGAGTGTAGCATCGCGTGGTGGATATCGTTATGTTCTCACTTTCACGGATGACTTAAGTAGATATGGGTATGTCTACTTTATGAAACATAAGTCCGAAACTTTCGAGAAGTTTAAGAAATTTCAAAGTGAAGTGGAAAATCATCGTAACAAGAAGATTAAGTTTCTGCGTTCTGATCGTGGAGGTGAATATCTAAGTTACGAGTTTGGCATGCATTTAAAGAAATGTGGAATACTTTCGCAATTGACACCGCCGGGAACACCACAACGTAATGGTGTGTCCGAACGTCGTAATCGAACTCTCTTAGATATGGTTCGGTCTATGATGTCTCTTACAGATTTACCGCTATCGTTTTGGGGCTATGCATTAGAGACAACCGCATTCACTTTAAATAGGGCACCATCTAAATCCGTTGAAACGACACCGTACGAATTGTGGTTTGGAAAGAAACCTAAGTTGTTGTTCCTTAAAGTTTGGGGTTGCGAAGCATATGTAAAGAAGTTACAACCTGATAAGCTTGAACCCAAAGCGGACAAATGCGTCTTCATAGGATACCCTAAAGCAACAATTGGGTATCCCTTCTATCATAGATCCGAAGGCAAAGTTTTCGTTGCCAAGAATGGATCCTTTCTTGAGAAGGAGTTTCTCTCGAAGGAAGTGACTGGAAGGAAAGTAGAACTCGATGGTTATTGAACCTTCTCTCGGATTTGAGAGTAGCGCAACACCGGAAGATGTTTTTGTGCCGCCTGCACCAATTGGAGAGGAAGCTAATGATGATGATCATGAAACTTCAAACGAAGTTACTGCTGAACCTCGCAGGTCAACGAGGGGTCGTACCACTCCTGATTGGTATGACTCTGCCTTGAACGTCATGTTGGTGGACAACGCTGATGACCCTGCGACGTATGAAGAAGCTATGGTGAGCCCAGATTCTGACAAATGGCTAGAAGCCATGAAATCCGAAATGGGATCCATGTACGAAAACCAAGTGTGGACTTTGGTGGACTTACCGGATGGCCATAAGGCTGTCGAGAACAAATGGATTTTTAAGAGAAAAATAGATGCTGATGGTAATGTTACCGTCTATAAAGCTCGACTTGTCGCGAAAGGGTTCCGACAAATTCAAGGAGTTGACTATGATGAGACATTCTCACCATTAGCGAAGCTAAAGTCTGTGAGGATTTTGTTAGCAATTGCTGCACATTTCGATTATGAGATTTGGCAGATGGATGTCAAAACGGCGTTCCTTAATGGTGACATTGAGGAAGAGTTGTATATGGTACAACCCAAGGGTTTTGTCGATCCTAAAGATGCTGACAAGGTATGCAAACTTCAGCGCTTCATTTATGGACTGAAGCAAGCATCCCGGAGTTGGAATCAACGTTTTGATAAAGTAATCAAAAACTTTGGATTTATACAAACTTATGGAGAAGCTTGTATTTACAAGAAAGTGAGTGGGAGCTCTGTAGCATTCCTAGTACTATATGTAGATGACATATTATTGATTGGGAATGATATAGAACTTCTTAATAGTGTCAAAGCCTATTTGAATAATAGTTTGTCAATGAAGGATCTTGGCGAAGCGGCATATATTCTAGGCATCAAGATTTATAGAGATAGATCAAGACGCCTAATAGCGCTTTCACAAAGTACATACTTAGACAAAGTTCTAAAGAAGTTTAGAATGGAAGATAGCAAGAAAGGGTTCATGCCCATGTTGTGAGGTAAGACCTTGAGTAAGACTCAAAGTCCAGCTACGGCAGAAGATAGAGAGAAGATGAATAATATTCCCTATGCCTCGGCCATAGGTTCTATCATGTATGCCATGCTGTGTACAAGACCGGATATAGCACATGCTGTTAGTTTGACTAGCAGATATCAAAGTGATCCTAGAATGGAACACTGGACAGTGGTCAAGAATATCCTAAAATACCTAAAGAGGACTAAGGATATGGTTCTTTCTCATGGAGGTGATGAACAACTTGTTGTAAACGGTTACACCGATGCTAGTTGGAACACTGATCCGGATGACTCGAAGTCACAGTCGGGATACGTATTTATTTTGAATGGTGCTGCAGTGAGCTGGAGGAGTGCAAAGCAAAGCGTTGTGGCGAAATCTTCAACTGAATCGGAATACATAGCTGCTTCGGAGGCTGCACAAGAAGCCATATGGATGAAGGAGTTCATTACTGAACTTGGCATGGTTCCCAGTGCGTTGGACCCGATGGCTATCTACTGTGACAACACATGTGCCATAGCTAATGCACAGGAGCCAAGGTCACATAGCAAGCTGAAGCACATCAAGCTACGTTTCCATGCTATTCGCGAGTATGTCCAAGATGGTGACATAAAGATTTGAAAAGTACACACTGATCTGAATGTGGCAGATCCGTTGACTAAACCTCTCCCTAGGGCAAAGCATGACCAACACCAGAATGCCATGGGTGTTAGGTATATTACCATGTAATCTAGATTATTAACTCTAGTGCAAGTGGGAGACTGTTGGAGATATGCCCAAGAGGCAATAATAAAAGTGGTTATTATTATATCTTTGTGTTTATGATGAATGTTTACATCCCATGCTATAATTGTATTATTAGGAAACACTAATACATGTGTGTTTTGTAAACATAAAACAGTCCCTAGTAAGCCTCTTGTTGAACTAGCTTGTTGATTAATAGATGATCATGGTTTCCTGGTCATGGACATTGGATGTCATTAATAACAAGGTTATATCATTAGGAGAATGATGTGATGGACACACACCCATAGTAAGCGTAGCGTAAGATCAAGTCATTAAGTTCGTATTGCTATAAGCTTTCAAATGCATAGTAACCTAATCCTTCGACCATGAGGTTATGTTAATCACCATCACCGGATGGGTACTTTGATGGCATCAAACACCACTTCGTAACTGGGTGGTCATAAAGGTGTCGTTGGGTATTCTGAAAGTATGTGTTGAAGCGCATGGACCAAGATTGGGATTTGTCCATCCATATGACGGATAGATATGCTCTGGGCCCTCTCGGTGGAATGTCATCTAGTTAGCTTGCAAGCATGTGACTAGGTCACAAGGGATGACATATCATGGAACGAGTAAAGAGTACTTGTCAGTAACGAGGTAGAACTAGGTATGGAGATACTGACGATCAAACCTCGGATAAGTAGAGTATCGCGTGACAAAGGGAATTGGTTTCGTATGTTAATGGTTCTATCGATCACGAAGTCATCGTTGAGTATGTGGGAGCCGTTATGGATCTCCAGATCCCGCTGATGGTTATTGATCGGAGAGGTGTCTTCATCATGTCTGCATATTCACGAACCGTAGGGTGACACACTTAAGGTTCGAAGTTGTTTTAAGTAGATATGGAATGTGCGTTGGAGACCGAATGTTGTTCGGAGTCTCGGATTGGATCCGGGACATCACGAGGAGATCCGGAATTGTCCGGAGAATAAGATTCATATATTGGGGATCATTTTCTGAGTTAGGAAATGTTCCGGAGTATTTGTATGAGGATTCTAGAAGGTTTCGGAATGTTCCGGAAGGTTCTGGAAGATTTCTTGGAGTTTGCTTGAAAACCAAGAAAGGATCAAGGAGTTCTTGTGGGGCAAGACAAGGAGTCGTGGGGGAGGAGGACTCCTCCCCCCTCCCAATCCGCCAGCCAAGGAAGGGAGGGGAGTCCTACTAGGACTCCCCCTCCCATGGCGCCTCCCTCCTTTAAATAGAGGGGTGGATGCGCCACCCCCTGGCCCCCTCCACTACTCCAAACCCTAGCCACCTCTCTCCTCCTCCTTTCTTCTGCTCAGGCTTAGGCGAAGCCCTGCAGAATTCTCTACTCCACCACCACCACCACGCCGTCGTGCTGCTGGGATTCCGTGGAGAAGATCTACTACCTCCGCTGCTCGCTAGAACGAGGAGAGGAAGGTCCGCTTCGACTCCGCACGTGTGACCGACTGCGGAAGCGCTGCCGGAACGCGGCACCGGAAGGATCGTCCACTCGATCTTGAGATCGGCAAGTGATCGACTACATCAACCACGAGATCCAATCTCGTAACGCTTTCGGGTCTATAAGGGTTAGTACAGATCTATCTCGTTGCACATGTCTAATAGATTAGATCTTGGCTTTTATCTAGATTAGATCTAGGTTTTGTTCGTTCTTGCGGTATAATTTTTTTGTTTTCCATGCTACGAACCCATCATATAGTATATACACAAAGGATACCAAATTGTGTTTCGAAGTTTAGATGACAACGGTGAAAACGACCGTCATCATAAACACTAGAAACAAAGTCTCACTTTGTTGCCAAACAAATGCTTCGACCCATTATAAGATAATGGTGTGAATGCCAAAATTAGGAAGACATTAACGATTTGCAAAAGACATAATGATTTGGTAAAACAAAACATGGACATGACGTTTCCCATGAGCATGCATGATCTGTAAAAGCATATGGTATATGGTTTATATGAGTAAAATGCGAGATGGTTTATTTGTACTCTATTGCAAGTGGGAGACTGAAGGAGATATGCCCTAGAGGCAAATAATAAATAGGTTTTTATTGTCATATCTCAATTGGTTTATAATAGTTTCGTATTATGCTATAACTGTGCCAAGTAGAAACATTAGTACGGGTGTGGTATGAAACAACCAAGTCCCTAGTAGCCTCTATTCATACTAGTTCGTTGGTCATGAAGATGATCTGGGTTTCAAGATCATGGGCATTTATGCCGACTGAAAACGAGATCATATCATTGGAGAATGATGTGATTGGACATTCCTCGAAGGATTGCAACACGATCAAGTCATATAGTTCATTGTTACAACAGCTATACCTAGACTCCTTCTCCTTAGACCGTGAGATGATATCAATCACAGTCTCCCGAGAGTGCTTAGATAGCATCAAGCGCCACTTGGTAATACAGTGGTTATAAAGGTGCGTTCAGGTACTCGGAGGAACTGTAGAGGCAATATATGTCAAGAGCGGGATTTGTTCACCCACATGACGGGTAAAGATACATACGGCGGGCTTGGTGAGATTACATCTATACATGTTGCAACATGTGACTAGGTCACGGGAATGTAATATCACGGTAACAAGAAAACAGAACTTGTTGTGAACGAGATTGAACAAAATGGTAGAAGTGGTGGTGTTCATCTATACTTGTTGTAATATCGCTATCCGGCGGATTGTTTGAAGAGGAGAATGAAGATGGATTTTATGATTGTTAATCCAAGCAATGGTAGAAGTGGTGGTGTTCTTTTATTCTGGAAACAGAAATCAGTGTCCAACAGATCTTCTCGGCTCCAAAATACATTGATGTCAAAATTATCGAGACTCCTAGCAAAATGTGGCGGTTGACTGGTATATATGGTGAACCGAGATGGGAAGATAAACACTTGACTTGGGACAAGATAAGAGAGCTAAAGGTTCAACATAATTTGCCTAGGGCAATTATCGGCGATTTTAACGAGATATTATTTTCTCATGAAAAAGAAGGGGGTAATCCTAGACCACAAAGCTACATGCAAGCATTCCGGGATGTCAGATTGCGACCTGATAGACCTCGGATTTATGGGAGAACCTTTTACATGGAAGAGAAACCGAATTCGGGAAAGACTGGATCGGGTTGTTGTGAACGGTGCCTGGCAGACAATGCACTCTGATGCTATAGTTCGACATTTAGAATTTGCAAGATCGGATCACCGGCCGATCATGCTAGAGACGTATAGCCACACTGTAAACACTCAGAATAAATCGATTCGTCGGTTTGAAGCTAAATGGCTACAGGAAAGTAACTTCCATGACATAGTTGAGAAGGCCTGGGCAGATGCAGATGGTGCGATTCACGACGGTGGCGTCCTTGGAAAACTTGCCCACATGCATGCCTCCTTACACGAGTGGGACATCTTGTATCTCAAGAAACCTCGGACAAAAATGCGCCAGGCCTAGCGAAAATTGGATAAGGCGTTGAATGGCCCGATGAACAATGAGAATGAGAAGATCGCAAAGGAGACGTCCGAACTGATTGAGATGATGTTAGAACAGGAAGAAATTCATTGGCTCCAACGATCTCGCGCTAATTGGTTAATGCAGGGGACCGAAATACTATTTTTTCCATCAGTTTGCGACGGCTCGACGCAAGAAGAATTATATTAGGATACTAAAAGATCCTACTGATTGGGTTGAAGGTATAGCGGCGCTAAAACCTCTTATTTTCTAATATTTCTCTGGTCTATTTACTTCTGAGGTTCAGGCAACCGACCCGGCTGTTTTGGAAAAAATCCACCTAAAGGTGACTGATGAGATGAACGAGAAATTATTGGCGCCGTTTTCTTCTGCTGACGTCAAGAAAGTGGCCTATAGCATTGGAGACTTTAAGGCCCCGGGTCTCGATGGTCTTCATGCTATTTTTTACAAAAAAAACTGGAGTATGTGATGTGAACAAATTACCACTGAGATCTTACAGGCTACTAATACTGGAATTGTACCGGATGGGTGGAATGACACCACAATCGTTCTCATCCCTAAGATAGATAATCCTGAGTTGGTAACTCAATTTCATCCAATAAGTCTTCGCAATGTGATCTATAAGATCATCTCCAAGATGTTTGCTTTGCGTCTTAAGCAGATTCTCCCTGAAGTCATATCTCCTATGAAAAGGGCATTCGTACCTGGACGTTTGATAACTGATAATGTTCTTGTTGCTTACGAGACTATCCATGCTATTAAGAAGAAGAGGCTGGGGACCTCAGGTGCCTATGCAGTCAAATTAGATATGCACAAGGCTTATGATCGGGTTGAATGGGTGTTCTTAGAAAATATGATGAAGAAGTTGGGTTTTTCTGACAGATGGAATACCTTGATGGTGGCCTGTGTGAGGTCAGTGAGATACCAAGTTCGGTTTAATTATGAGGAAACTGAGATGTTTATTCCTACTAGGAGGTTGCGTCAGGGTGACCCCCTCTCTCCATATGTGTTCCTTATATGTGCGGAGGGCTTATCTAGTCTCTTGTTGCATGAAGAAGAAGTTGGTGGCATTGATGGGTTAAGAGTGTGCAGAAACGCACCATCAATCTCTCACTTACTATTTGCTGACGATTCTCTTATTCTCATGAAGGCGGATATGAACAATGCAACTTCCTTGCAGCAAGTTTTAGATACCTATTGTGCAAATTCGGGCTAGATGGTGAGTTTGGCGAAATCAAGCATCTTTTTCTCCCCAAATACACATGTAGTGGTTAGAGCTGAAATTTGCGAAATGCTCCATATTGATACAGAAGCCCTTTCGGATAAATATCTTGGACTCCCTGCGCTTGTGGGGGCGGATAGAAGCGACAGCTTCATTCATTTTGTGGAGCGTATTATCCAGAGGATTAATGATTGGAAGGAAAAACATTTGTCTATTAAAGGTAAGGAAATTCTTTTGAAGGCAGTCGCTCAAGCAATCCCGGTGTATGTCATGTCGGTATTCCAAATACCTATAGGTGTTTGCAAAAGGATGACAGATGCAATCTCACAATTCTGGTGGGGCGATGATGAGAACATTGCAAAGATGCATTGGCTAGCTTGGTGGAAACTATGTTATCCAAAAAAAGAAGGTGGTATGAGATTTAGGGATTTCCATTCTTTCAACTTAGCTATATTATCTAATAAAGTCTGGAGGCTTATCACTGATCCGGATTCTCTATACGCAAAGGTTCTTAGTGCCAAGTGAAGGAGATATGCCCTAGAGGCAAATAATAAATATGTTTTTATTGTCATATCTCAATTAGTTTATAATAGTTTCGTATTATGCTATAACTGTGCCAAGTAGAAACATTGGTACGGGTGTGGTATGAAACAACCAAGTCCCTAGTAGCCTCTATTCATACTAGTTCGTTGGTCATGAAGATGATCTGGGTCAGGAAGAGGATGCTACATTTAGCGGTTCAAACGACATTGTCATCAGGAATGCATAGGGGTCGCATGGATATCCCTGGTTCCTCTATTGATCATTGATATAGATCATGTCTAGAGCATTTCCGAGCCGTGAGAGGATACACTTAAGGGTACGATGAGAGCGATCATTCGTAAGACGAAATCACAGTAGAGAAAGAGAGAAAGTCGGAATTGTTCCGCGGAGAAATCCGAAGCTGTTCGGAGAAAGAATAAAGGACCGGAATCAGTCGGGAAAGATCCGAAGTCGTTCGGAGGAAATCGAAAGGGAACCGAAAGGTGTTTCGGGTCAAGACGGATTTTGTAATATGTATTTACATATTAATTAGTGTAATTAATATTAAATATAATATTAAAATCTATTTTTAAGGGTTATTCCACTAATGGGCCAAACTTCCTAGGGAAATAGGCCCATGAGGAAAAATCGGAGGATGGAAGGGCCAAGGGCCAAGGTGTCAAGGCCCAGGCACCTCAAGGGGGCCCACTCGGCCAGCCTAGGGATGTGCGCGGGGTGGGGCCCACCCCTGGCCGGCGGCCCATGAGGTCCATGCGCCTCCCCCCTCTCTCCCTTGTTTAGTCCCACATGGGAAACCCAAAGGGGAGGGCACACCCCCTCCCCCTATATAAAGGGGTGCCCATGGGTGGGATGAGACACGCCAATACAACTTGAGAAGTCCTTTGGTTGACTTTCTCCCTCCCTCTCTCTATACCTTGTGACCATAGCCCCAAGTCTGGGCTGTGCGATCAAGGCACACCTGCAGTATGCCGTTGCGCTGCAGGGATTCCTAGCCGGATATCAACTTCCACACTCTCGGTGGGATCGGGGAGCCGAAGGTCTCATCGTGCACCGGATGTGTACGAAGACACGAGGCGCAACACTTGGGGCACTTAAATGTCGTGAGCCAGAGCTATTGCACGATGAAGATCAAGAAGGAGCAAGGGGTGACCTGCGAGGAGCTTCGTGACCTTGAGGTCGGCTACGACTACATCAACCACGTTCCCCGCGGAACATTAACCGCGTACGGTCTACAAGGGTATGTATTCTTTATGCTCTGGCTGTGACCGCATTACTACATAGATAGATCCTAAGCATGTTTTGGGGTTACATTGTAGGGAAATTTTTGTTTTCCACACCGATCCCCAACACCAAGTACTATCCGCAAGGTGATATCTTTAAGGCGGGACCGAAAGCAGGGTCTTCTTTTACTTGGCAGAGCATATTGGCTGGTCCCACAACGTTTAAGCGCGGCTATATTTGTCTATTGGGTGATGGTGAGAAAATAAATATATATAATGATCCTTGGATTCCTTCAAGCTCTGATAGAAAAATTATCGGTGTGGCGACCCCGGATTTTCACCCGGGATTACCCAATTATGAAAACCACCATGATCCCATGATCAGTGCATCATGGAGCATAACCGACATGATATCAAAGTACACACATCCATTACGGTACGGTACAACAAGTCTTACAATAATAGTCTTACAACTTTGCCTCCTTGGGCACAACTAGATAATAGCAGCGGTACTTATTAACACGGAGGACCCGAGTCAAGGCATAGCCCGACAGGTGTCTGACTCAGAGAAACGCCCTAGTTCACGAAGTCGTCACCGTACCCTCCATTGTCCTCTTCATCCTGCTCATAGTCTGACCAAGTTGATAGCCAGTGAACATTGCCAGTGAGTACTTTGAATGTACTCGCAAACCACCATACAAAGAAGAACAAATAGTATGCAATATGGCTTTGTATAGGATGGCTCCAAGGAAGCTATTTGCGAAATCTCTTAGAGACAAACTCTCATCTCTACCATTTGTTGTTTGCCAAAACCTTTTTAGAGTCAAAATAGTTAGTAAAACTTGAAATACTAGGCTGGGGTCCACCCTGTTATTCACTTCCGCTTTGGTCATCCCATGACCAATACTTCAACTAGATCCGACCATCCCATGGCCCATCCTCCTTGCCATTCGACCATCCCATGGCCGAATCTCTTTTTAGAAAACCTTTTTATAAACCAAAACCAGCACCGCTCTACAAAAGTTTGTCCAACCCGTCCTTGACCGTGGACACGGCTATTCGAATAGATTTATACTCTGCAGAGGTTGTACACTTTACCCACAAGATCCGATACATCCGCCGCGAACTGTCACGGGTCGTCATACCTTAGTATGCGGGTTTCGGATAACCGGACAAGACCTTCGGGATAATCCCCTCTTAACACAAGAGCCTACCCTATGGGTGTTATTCCCCTCAAAACCGGGACGTCGAGTACCGAGGGCCAACCGAAGCACTTTTCCACTTCTCGAGTGTGTGATTTCAATGAGGGGCCCATAGTAATGTGTGGAGGCCAGTAGACCCTTCGTTCCTTCTCCAAGTCGATGTCCCACATGGACCTTTATCGGAGAAGGCCCACCCTCCAGGGATCCCCGATCCCCTGTATTAGTAGTTGTGAGGCACTTGTATCAGAGAGAACCACTTTCGAGTCAAGTCCCTTCCCATATAGGGATGGTGTGGTTGTACGGGGTGGTTGTTATAGCTAGACTACAAAGAACCGGGTGCGTTTTCAAAAACAGTTTTTCCTCCAACTTCAACTTTGGTGCCTCCATCAGTGGTACGAATACCAAATCATTTTAAACGCTCCTTGGTAAGTCCCACTTACCAAGGTTTTCTATCAAAACTTTTTATAAAGCCATCATTGCCTTAGGGTTCCCCACCTAGAGTTTTTATTAGGCTAAATCGAGGTTTCCAAGGGGTTGTGGTATATTAGACCACCTTAACTACTAGGGTAGGAGTAGGTAATATCAAGGGTGAGTACTTAGACAATACCATAGGCATATGTTTGGTGGAGCCAAACTAATACCATAATAGTAATATAGCGAGTAAAACAATGCAGTAGTAGTGTAAGTAAAATGGAGTGCATGAAAAATAAAGATGGGACAAGTCTCATGAAGTTATAGGTGGTTTGCCTTGGTTGGCAGCTTGTTCTTGGTTCTCTTCCTCAAAATCTTCCCAAGTACCTTCCTCAAACTCGTCCTCTTTCGTATCTATCGTCGAAAAAGGGGATTATAATCAAACCACCATACCAACCATCACCCAATGCACAAATCATTACAAGGAAGATGCACAACTGAACCAAACCAACCAAGCACAAGTAGCTACTGATCCTAGTAGTACAAATCCATTGAAAGTAATCAAAAAGATTTAACCAAACTTATTTGGTGATTTTAGTGGTCAAGACTAGATTAGCACTCAAGCAGAAATTTTGACCAATATAAGTTGGTGGAAATTAACCACAAAATATATATATGAGTAGTTACCGAGAATACCAAGCTAACCCCAATGGTTTCACATCTTTATGAAAAAGGGTTGATTTTTCATAAATAAAATACTGGAAATAGTGCAGAAACTAGTACTAAAATCCCCAGGTCAGAATTATAGAGTAAAAAATTAAGCCTCTCTAGTAATAAGTAGTACTATCAGAGGCCTAACTCTAGGAGTTGGTTTCATCCCAAAATTAGCTTCACAGCAACCTCTGGAAAATAAATAAGAACCCTTTTTTCATAACTTGTAAAATTAAGAACAGAGGCTTCACACATCCAAAATGGGTGATTCAAGTTTTGCTCAGTAGGCATTTGCACAGGCAATGCCTGGAACTTGGTTTCACAATTTTCTGAGCTCTAGAAGTAAAGCTATGGAATTAACACTCTACTCAGATACTATTTACCACAGAAAATAACAATAGAAGCACATACATACTATGGACTAGCTACCAGTGCCATGCAATAGATAATTTCTTAGGCTACCTCAGGAAATTTGAAATAGGCCAAAATACTACACGATAAATTTCAGGTAATTTAAATGGCCTAAAATAAAAAGAAAAGGCAGTGCAGAGGCTGGGGGTGCGGCCCGCTAAGGAGCTGGGCCAGCCCGCGTGCACGGTGGCCTGCGCGGGAGGGCTGGGGATTCAAATCCCACAGCAGGGCCCGCGTGTCATGGGCACAGAGGGGCGAAACGGTATCGGGCGATGCTGGCCATTGGATTAAAAACCGGATCGATGGCTCACAGCGCGTCTTCTTCCCAGAGCGAGAACGCCGACGAGCAAACCCTAGCTGGGACGGGCGGGGCTCGGGGTGTCTCACCTAGGGGCAGAGAGGGGTCGGCGGCGGTGTGGTTCGAAGCGGCCGAGGACGAGGCATCGAACGAGGTATGGTACGGCGGCTCCGGTCGTCTGGATGCGTCGCGTCAACAGCAGCGCGGCTCGGAATCCTCGGCCTCCTCGCAGCTCTGGCGTGCCTGTTGACAAGAACAGCCAGATGAGAGGGTGATTAGGGCCGGTTTTGGGAGGGGAGGGCAGTGGAAGGGGAGTAGGGAGGAGAGGTGGAGCAGGGAATAGGGAACCTTCCCATTCGTCGTCGGCACCTAGACGGAGAGAACGACAGAGGAGAAAGGA
The DNA here is from genome assembly GCA_910589775.1 of Avena eriantha. NCBI lineage: Eukaryota > Viridiplantae > Streptophyta > Magnoliopsida > Poales > Poaceae > Avena > Avena eriantha. Next base: position 371,439,897 of record OU342745.1, read on the forward strand.
GAGAGCAAGAGGCTCTGCCTCTGCTCTTGGGTGGTGCTCGGGTGCTCTAGGAGAGAAATGAGGAGTGGGAGGGGCGTGCGAGGGGTGGGGGAGCTATTTAATGGGTAGGGCCAGACCACGGTGCACCGGGTGCACGGCGAGATGGTGGGGTCGCAAGGGGAGCTAGGGGTTGGCCAGGAGGGGCGGTGGTGACGCCATGGGGTGACCTGGGGACGGTCTTACCTCGGGGGCTGGCCGGGCCTACAGGAGAGTGAGAGGAGGGTAGCCGTTGCGCGGTGCCGGCAGGCTGTTCGACGGAACAGCACGGGCGGCAGCGTGCTGTCTGCTCGTGTAGGGTCTGGGGGAGTAGGAGGGGTAGGGGTGGAGTAGGGTGGCGGGGCTCTCCTCTGTCCATCGCATGATTTTGCACCAAGAGAGGGAGGAGAGGGAGCGGGGCAGAGGGTTTTCTGCTGAGATGGACGCTGGGGGTTGGGGGTTGCTGGTCACATGGGAGAGAGAGGGGTAGGATGGAGAGAGTGCCTGGGGAGTTGGAGCTGTCCGGGGAGGGGCCAGATGGGACAGGAGGGAGGGAGAGACTACTGGTTTTCGAGGTGGGCAAGATTTGCAAAGATCTCAAATGTCTCTCCTCTTTGAAGTGTGCCGGTGCGTGTAGGTGACCTGGGTGGGTGCAAGGTGGTAGCTGGGGTGGTGGTGCATCGTGCCAGGGCCAGAGAGGGGGCGTAGCACGGGCAGGGAAGTAGGAGAGGGTTTTGGGGTGATCTAGAGTAGTGTTGATGAGGTGGAAACTTTGGGAGCTTGCCAAATCGAGCTAGGGCCACCAATGGCAGTGGGGAAGGAATGGGGGTGGTAGAGGGATACTAGGTGCTCATGCCTAGGTCTTGTTTGCTTCCTCGATCACATCCATGAGCTCACAAGGATCATCCAAACTTTGGACAAATTAAGGTGGTCATTCTATAAGTGGCAACTAGTGAGGTAGACACTCACATGCAAGAGGCTTGGGCTTGTGGTTTAATCAGGACCAAGGAGTGGTTCTCAAGTACTCCTAGCCTAGTACCACATGGTACACTTTCATGGTAGAAAGGGTGAAGGATTTATTCAAACCAAGGCTCCAAAGTTGGAACAAATCTAAGTTTCTAGGGCTTAGCCAAAATGGGCTTGAGGGGTGACTAACCAAGATGACCCTTGGTGTTCATGCAATCATGTAGACTAACAAACAACACTACCAAAACAACTCAAATGATCAAGCAAATCAAATAGAGCTAGGCTTATATGTAAGCAATTAGTGAAAGTTTTATTTCCCCCTAATTTTCTAGCTTCCTAACCTTCAATAAACATGGATGCAGAAAATGGGATGTTACAATCGGTCCGAGAGGTAACTCGATTCTTACAAAAGTCTCCTAGTTAATTAATCCGATTAATGGACAGTGGGATGAGCGGCTTCATCGGGATTTGTTCTGTATTGTTGATGTGAACCGGATATTACAAATACCCTTAAATACTCAGGGGTTTGGTAATTGTACTATGTGGCAACATACGAAGCACGGCAGATTTACTGTACGTTCGGCTTATCACATGCAATGGAGGCATATTTTTGGACCAAGGGCTGCACAACTAGCTCAGCTTGGGTCATCGGTAACTAATCCAGTTTGGCAGATCCTTTGGAAACTGAGGATTCCTGGAAAGGTTAAGATTTTTGCATGGCGTGTTTTACATGGTATATTACCTCTAAAATCCATTTTAGTTAACAAGCATATCGGGACTAGTGGTGAGTGCCCTATTTGCCATGTTCATGCGGAGGACATTCTGCACATGTTGTTTCAATGTCAGGCCGAAAGATCACTTTGGGATTCTTTGGGATTGGCGATAGTGATTGAGAGTGCTATTATTAATCGATCTGGGTAAGGGTGGGCAAAACCGGTGTGACCGGTTTAACCGGTTTGGGCCAGTTCATTTTTTATAACTAAACGGGAATTTCTAATTGGGCCTGTGAAGGAAAATGAACTAGCACCTAATGAGCCAGTTTACACGGTTTGAATGGTTTGTGTTTTTGCCCACCCTTAGATCTGGGTCAGCGGTGCTGGAAGTTCTACTCATGGAACCAACCAGCGTGATGCCTGGATTTGCTAGCCTTGGTCTAAAGGAGGTAGTCGTTTTTGCGTGTTGGTACATTTAGTGGATTCGGCGGTGTCGTACTCACCATGAAGTCGTTCCTCCAGTTCACCGGTGTCGTATGTCGATCCTATCCATTGTAGCAAACGTAGCAAGCGCAAATTCAGGTCCAGCCCCGGTGCAAGAGAAGTGGACAAAACCAAGTCCAAGGCAAACAAAGGTTAATGTCGATGACTCTTTTCATTATGATAGCTGTTCGGGTGCCATAGGAGCGGTTATCAGGGATCAAAATGGACGCTTCATTGCAGCTTCTACTCTTTTTATTCCAAACATGGCGTCACCAACTGCAATAGAAGCAATTGCTATGCGAGAAGGGTTGGCCTTAGCAAATCGTCTAGGCTGCAACAATGTGGTGGCTGAGTCGGACTCACTGGAAACTGTTAATGCATGCAATGGAGAAGAAGCGTGGTGGGTTGAATCATCTGCGGTGATCGCTGATTGTATTGATGAAGCATCCATGATTGGTACTGTGCTATTCGAATACTGTCCGAGGAAAGCAAATGGAGTCGCTCATGAGTTGGCTAGGTCGAGTTTTCTAGATAAATCTTCTTGTAATTGGGTCGATGAGCCCCCTAGCTTTATTCTTGAGTCTCTCATAAACGATGTAACTATTACTTGTTGGGCTGCAGGTTTTAGACGCACTCTTTTTCCTTACCAGGGTACCTAAGGGGACTGGAAGGTTTTAATGAGGCGGACTGCATGCCTAACGTATATTGTTTTCCTAAAAAAAATAAAGCAATCAGCCAATCAGACGCCAATAGAACTGACACCCTTAAGAAGGGCATCTACAATGGGAGAGAAGGCGTGACTCTTCTTAGCTCTTCGCATCATTTAGAGAAGACAATATATATGTTGTACAATGCATTATGTCTTATTGCCATCTCTAGCATATAGTGAAAATTAATTATTTTTAGTAAGAAATTGGTTTGCTAAGAGAAGACATATAATATAGTCTTCTCTTATTATCTAAGGGAAGACAACCTTCTCTTTTTTATTTCTCTCCTATATCTAAGCAAAATCCAACATGGCAACTATAAGGGAAGGCTGACATCACACAATTGTACATGCTCTTAGCCAGAGACATAAGCGGTAGAGATTGTTAGAGCAACTACAACAGGCGTTGCAAAATGCGACGCGATAAAACAATTTTACAATGCAGGTTTTGAATTTTCACGCGCGCAGCTGGCAACCGCTTCACCGGACGCACTAAAATGCAGCGTGTGCGCACCATGCGCTTCAAATAGCGTGTGACCGGCTGACGCTTGACCAAAATATGAAAATACACACAACATTGCAAAATGTTATAGCAAAGTTCAAATGCATGGCATAGTTCAAAAGCTAGTTCACACAACCAAGTTCAACACAAATCAAGTTCACACAACCAAGTTCAACACAAATCAAGTTCACACAACCAAGTTCAACACAAATCAAGTTCACACAAACAAATCAAGCATCGACATCAAGCATCAACATCATTGTAATCCTCATTGCCATCTCCATTGTGTGCTTCTTTAGAAACTTAGACGATGTTGACATGAATCATATAATCTCAATAGGCATCACTTGTAACCATGGAGGCCACAAATCCACCCTGATGTGCTCCTATGGCACCCGTGGCTCCAAAGCCACCCATCGTTGGTGCTCCCATGGCACTCGTGCCTCCAAGCCACTCATGTTGCCATATCCTCCAAAGCCACCCATATGTGCACTCATGCCTCCTATGTCACCCATGCCGCCAACGCCTCCAAAGCTACCCATAGGTGCACTCATCCCTCCCATAGCACCCATAGGTGCGCCCATGCTTCCAAAGCCACCCATAGTTGCCATCATTCTTTTGTGAGCTAACACTTGATCCCGACAAAGGTTCACATACTCCTTTTGCCTCTCATCGAGGTTGGACGTGTCCATGAAGAAGAGATGTTTCTCTTGATCCATGAGTCAGACATTTTCTTCCATGGAAATATTCTTCTCCTCCAATGCCAAACTCCTCTCCTCGGTGGCGGACCTTCTCTCCTCGGTCACCGATTACTTGCCCTAAACATCCTCCTCTCCTCATTGGATTCCTTTCGCACACTCAAAATTGCCTCCATGGTTATTTTTATGTCATCATCTCCAGACTTCTTTCCTTTTTCTTTTGCTTGTTTAACACCAATGGACTTTTTGTCCTTGCCACTGAGTTAGAAGTAGGGCTCCTTTTGACACTATCACTTGATGCTTCATCGTCTTCTATGAGGTGCGGCTCCATGGTTGCCTTGGCTTTCGTTGGCACTTCCATGTCACAACACTTCCACTTCTCTTCATCCTTTAGCTCCACTTAGCAATGTGCCAACACAAATGATTTACCGTTCACCACCTTACCTTTCTCGTTCTTCTTTCCATCACCTTTAAATAAATTTTGGACAATGTTGAGCTACATAGACAAAACAAGAGAACAAATTAGTCATAGAGAACAACATATTGCACACATTGAACATGAACAAAATATCACAAAAGAAGACAACTTACTCTATCATTTTCATTGGTGCCACTTGGATTCATGTCATCAACTGCCGCCAAAACCCCCGATCACTTTTGACAATCCGTTGTTATGACCAACCAACGGGAACAAAGAGATCTATTGGAGCACTCAATTCCACTCTTGTTTTGCTTGTCAAAGTACTCCTTAATCCTCACCCAATAAGTACTTTGATCCACGCCAATGGTAGGATCCATACCAATATTACACTATGCCTTGCATAGTAACTTGTCTACCTCCACGTTGTAGTTGGCCGCTCATCCTCTCGGTTCTTCAAGCAAACCCTCACCGTACTCATCCATTTGAAACTCTTCTTCTTCTTGTTTCTACAGTGAATGAGATGAGCCAACATTCATTGTTTCTATGAAAGTTTCATCATCAACACTACATCGCACCGAGGTGATCACACAACACTACATTCTACTTCCATTCATGAAAACATAAAAAAACAAGTCATACCTTGCGGTCATTTGATCGACCATGTTGGGCACAACAATGGGTGCAACAAAATTCGTCGGTGTTGGCGCTTAGGGAGGCGGTGGCTTAGGCGCCGGTCGGTGGAATTGGGCCCGGCGGTGGCTGGACTCGACGCGAGACGACCGCCTTGCTCGCGCCCGTCTTACCCTTTTTTGGTCGGCGCCTGCTGTAGCCGCCATGGCCGGTGGACGTTTGAGCTGCACATTCCTTGCTGGCGGCGGCATGAGGGCGCCGCCCTGAATGCCCGATAAGCATGGGGCGCGAAGAGACCACGAACGACATCATCGATAGGGCTGGCGGCGGCGCTAGCACTATGGTTTGCGGCAGCGACAACGCTAGGGTTTGTAACACACCTGCCTGGTCTACGGAGTATGGAGGGGTGAGGGGAGTGCCGATGGAGGTGTCCATCCTCGTAAAATCACCGGCGGTAGCGCGAGGAGGGAGGCGGGCAGGCGCGGCGTCGAGTTTTCCAGCACGCTGCAGCTCGAGCGCCAAATTTGCCGCTCGTGATAGCGCAATATGTCGGGCGCTAAAAAAAAATTGGGCGCTAAATTTTTTATTCGCACGTGCTATTATAGCGCATGTTGCAGCGTGCAAAAATGCCTGCCCACGCTAAATCGGCTGTTTTTACACCGCGCGCTAGGCTGCGAAAAAATGCCGCGCGCTAAATTGGTGGTTCTTATGGCGCCGAAGCGTTTTAGGGCTTCTCTCGGAGATGCTCTTATACCAACATACATTTTGCCCCGATTCACTTGTGGTTGTACCCGTTGCATATCATCTCCATTGGATTAAAACATCACTGTAAGATTTCTGTATTTCCCTTTTTATTAGCACTCTATAATGCAATGAAAAGCAGCTACACCTGCATTTTCGCCAAATAAAAAATTTACTTACCGAGGGGCACGAGTTCTGTGAATTTCCGTGGGTAGGACTGAGGAACCGGTGATTTTTTAGCCCGTCGGGAAATAATAATTGAAGGAAATGTCAACTCGTTTATGGGTACTGTGGGAAATAATAATGGGTACTGTAGGAAAACACTAGGCTAATAGTTTTTTATCCTATTGCTACAAAAAGGTTTTTGATCCAACATTCGAAAATGAGGAAAGTCAGGTACTTTCCACCTCTGACTTAGGCGCATGAAGTAGCAGGGTAAAAATAAAACTCGAACCTTGGAAATCATAAACTTATAAGTACTCCCCCGTTCATATTATTGTTCTCAACTTTATCTAAATACGAATGCATCTAGTCTAAATATTTAACTAGATACATACAAATCTAGATAATGTTGAGAACATTAATATGGATCGGAGGGAGGACTAGAAACTCCGACCAACTCTACAATTCAGACATGAACCAAACAGAGTTGACACTTTAGAGCACTTCTAGCGGATCCTGCAAAACTCGCCTACCTGCAAAATAATCATTAGTTTCTGCTTTCGTGCAAAAAAGGTCAGGACATATCACGCAAAATCCAAGGACCCGCATTCCCACCCCCCCTAAACCACATACCACCTCCCAACCCGGTATATACTTGGTATCAAGGCTGATTTCCAGTTTCCTGCATCCTCGCATAGATCTTGGTGGGAGGGACATTTCACCGACCCTAGTTCCCGCCCACGCACTGCCGCCACCGCTGATCTCCTTAACCCACGCAGGTCACCGTTCCCTCCCCTCGCACTCAGCTACCATGGACCCCAGCTACCTCATGTGGTCGTTTTCGTGGTCCTGGCACCCCAATCAGTGCCACCTATGACCGGCGCACCTGCCACCGGGTACACCATAGCACCTGCTACAGCGGTGGCCCTGGCGCCGAACACAAGCCGCAAGGAAGTCGCGTCATGAACGCATGCGACTCTAGCCTCAATGTTGCCTCCTTCGGCCTCACCACCACGGAAGAATCTAGGCTTCCCCTTCTGGCACCGCCACAGGCTCGACAAAAGAAGCCTGCTACAAACAAGAAGCAGGAAGGTCGTGGCAACAAACCGACGACATAGCCTACTCCAACTTCGACCTCGACAACACCCACGTAACGCCTAGACCTCCAATGAAAGGTACAATTTTGCTGACCGCCCCCTCGGTTTGCCCTATTTTCCCTATTTTGAAGGGAAATAGTTAGAATTTGACCTATTGTCGAATTATAGCTTTGAGTTGCAAATGGTGCCTACTTGGTACCGCAATATGTTGGAGGAAAACTTGGTTGACACAGGGACCGAGCCACTCTCCGGTTTTGATCAAGTATTCGAAGCTAAGGATGATTTGGAAGAGGTGGATGAGGAAACTTATGAAGCTTAAGTTGGTAAAGGAAAATCAGTGAGGTCCACTAACTATACTGAAGCTGAAGACTAGATTGCGTTGGTTAAGGCATTAAAGATGGTGTCAATAGATGCGATGACCGGGAATGATCAAACTAGAAAGAAATATTTGAAAAAATTAAAGATAAATTTCATCGGATCATTTCCCCAAAGTCCACAAGAACAATGAGATCTCTCCAAGGCCGGTATGATGTGAACAAGGCGTGTTGTAGCTGATGGTCTGCTTGTATTGGGGAAGTGAGGAATGCACCTCCAAGTGGTGTCAATATTGATGACTATGTGAATTTGCTTTTTTTCTTTTAGTGCCATCTTTTTGCTAGTTTGCTACATGCCTTGCTTGGTTATTTTGTTGGTCACATATGTCTTGCTTGTTGAAATTAGGGTCACATAGCCAAGAGAGGTACACGGATATCACCTTGCCCAAGAAGAAGTCATTCACTCACTTCCATTGTTGGAAGTTGCTTGAGCATAGTCCGAAGTGGCATCTTAGGGATTAAGAGGCACCTCCACCAAGAAAAGGAGATGCAATTTCATTGTACAATGACGATGACGAAGATGATGAACCAGTAGCCACCAAGAGAGGTATACCAGATGGTACAAAGAAAGTGAAGGCAAAGTTGAATAGGAATGTGGAGCAAGAGAGATTGAGGGAAAAGATAGATGAGATTATGAAGTCAAAGTAATCATTGGCATCTCAACATTTGCAAGCCAAAATGCAATGGGCCAAGAAGAAGCAAGAAGATAAGAGGTTGAGGTGGCTACAAATTAGAGAAGATGAGAGGCGCAAGGCGGAGTTCGAGGAACGTAGGTTCCATCTCGAGGAGGCAAATACAAGGGCAAGCATCATGAACGAGGAGAAAGCATTCATGATGATGGATCCAAGAACAATGGATCCTCTCAAGCTAGAGTGGTGGGAGATGAGGAGGGCATAAATCATGCAAAGGCAGAAGAGCAATTGAAGTTTTGTTGTTGCTTTGCCGCTGTTGGTAGTGCTTCGATAACCATAGGAGGTGGTGACGGTCCCTAGATTTTGTTTGGTGCGATTTCATTGATACTATTGTTCATGTTTGGATCCGAACTTTGTTCACCTCTTGCTTTTGAACCAAACTTTGATGTTAATTTGAATATGTCAGGTTTAGCTTTCAATTTTGTTAACACATTCATCCTTGAACCCCCAAACCCTGAAAGTCTATTTTTTGCGGTTTTGGCTGACCATGAAGAACAGATCCCCACAAACTCATACACAAATTCGAATATTCAAATTTGCAGCACCACTTTGCAGGGTTTCTTCCGTGCGTCCGCTTTTCCATGCAAAAAAGCTTTGCATTTTCCTGCACACGGGCTTTGTGGGTTGGTGATATGCGGTATCTGCCAGAAGTGCTATTAACTCGTTAAAAAAGGTACACATGCATGTAGTCCATAGTCATGAAATGTGAAATATCACTAGATGGTCATATACTTGATACAAATACACATAATTGAACTGAGAGTCTAGAGATTTGGAATAACAGGTTGCTCACTTCAGCATCTGCACGAAATAATTGGTTTGAAGGTCATAATTTCCGTACATGCATTATGTATAACTACTGATCAATTATGTGATCCCAATTGCTACTACTAACACTTTAAGGAGACATTGTGGCATGTAGTTTTGCGGGCGGCCGGAGACATCCCGCAAGGTGAGCTAGTTATTTGGATTTGTGGAAGTAATAACATGTAGGCCCAATTAACCAGTGAGATATAAAATAAAGAGAAAGTGGTGGAGTGAAGGGGTTCGCAGCAGCAAATACATTTTTTTCTCACTAGCGCAACACAATCCTAGGATCTATATAGGAGTAATGCTGTAACAGAGAAGTTTGGATAACATACCCTTGTAGACCGAAAGCGTTTAACTTCCGCGAGAAATGTGGATGATGTAGTCATACTCGTAGCCAACTTCAAGGTCGTGAAGCTCCTCACAAGTAACCCTAGGTCCTTGCGCGGCAGGCTAGGTGCCACAAGGCACATCACCCCCGTGGTATCACACACACCTGGTGCTCGATGATGACCTCCGTTTCTCTGATCCAACCAAGAATGCGAAAGTAGATCTTCTGGCCGGAATCCTCGTAGCACAACGGCGTGCTACAACAAAGCACTCTCTTACGCGCGCATCCCTTACATGGGGCTGTAGTTGTCAGAGAGAAGAGAGAGAAACAACATGGAGGGGAAAGCCTCAAAGGTTGAATTAATTCGTATTTTAATTCCTCCACATGCCTTCCTCTATATAGGGGGAAGGGGTATACCCTTCCCAAGGGCTCCCCCATGTGGGACTAAAAGAGTGAGTAGGGGAGAGGGGTGGTGGTCAGTCGGTGGTGTCCATCGTCCCCACGCGTGCCCTAGGCCCACCTGCCCATTCCTCCTCTAGGGCGGGAGCCTTCTCATGGGCCCTTCCCTCCGGAGGGCCCAATGAGGTGGGCTTCCCCTAAAATCCCAATTTTAACATTTTAAATATATAAAAATAATATTATTTCCATTAATTAATATATTTACATATTATTTAATTCTCGTGGCTCTGGAACTCCTTTCATACCACTCCGAACACCCTGGTCTTTCTCGAAATCCTTCTGGTTTTCCCTTCTATCCCCTTTGGTGATTCCGATATAACCAAAAAAATCTCCGAGTGTCATCGAACCCTTAAGTGTGTTACTCTATGGTTCGGGAACATCATAAAAATGATCGAGATACCTCTCATATCAATGATTATTAGCGGGACTGGGATGCCCATAATTACCCCTGTGCATTCCATGATTTCAATGTCGTTTGAACCATAAATGTTGAGTCCAGTTCCCTTTGTTCTTTGATACTTGATTTGTCCGAGATCTGATTATCAATATCACCATATATTGTTCAATCGCGTTACTGACAAGTGTTTCTTTACTTGTTCCCATGATATTTGATACATTGCAAATGTATCTATAATTTTTGATGCTCCATGCTTGGTTTTATCCACTTTCTTGTGTTTTGTCCACACTTTGGAGTACTTTTCATATGATTTCTTGGACTAACCTATTAAAAAGAGCCACAGTGCCAGCTGCTTGTTTTCTGCTGTTTTTGGTTCCAGGAAAGTCAAAAAATGAATATTCTTGGAATTGGACGGGACAAAAGCCAAAGTGCCTATTTTTCCAGAAGACTCACGAAGCCAGAATACGAGACAGAGGAGGGCCAAGGGCTGGCCACACCACCCCCAGGCGCGGGCTGGGCCTGGCCGCGCCAGGGCATGGTGTGGTGGCCCCAGGTACCCCCTCGGTCTCCCTCTTCGCCTATAAGAAGCCTTCTGACCTAAAAGCTTCGGGGGGTTCGACGTTTTTCCACGAAAAGTTCCGCTGCACCGCCGCCACCGAAGGGGAGATTCGGGGGACAGAAAGTCTCTGTTCCGGCACCCTGCCGGGACGGGGAAGTGCCCCCGGAGCCATCTCCATCGATCTTCACCATCATCTCCATCGACCATCCATGTTTCCCCCATCTATGAGTGAGTAATCCCCTGTTGTAGGCTATGGGGATGGTAGGGATTGGATGAGATCGTTTATGTAATGGCATCAGATTGTTAGGGCATGGTGCCTAGTATCTTTTATTAGTGCTTTATGACTTTGTTGCGACTTGTTGTGCTTAATGCTTGTCACTAGGGCTCGAGTGCCATGATTTCAGATCTGAACATGTTATTGATTCATTATGATAGTATTGTTTCTGGTCTTATCTACAAGTTGTATACACACGTCGTTGTCTAGAACCTATGGCCCCGAAGTGACAGAAATTGGGATAACCGGAAGGGAAAGGCTTTGATGTGAGGATCACATGTGTTCATGGAGTGTTAATGCTTTGCTCCGGTGCTCTATTAAAAGGATCACCTTAATTGCCAGTAGTTCCCTAGAGGCCCCGCTGCAAACGGGCAGGCATGACAAAAGATGTTGTGCAAGTTCTCATTGCGAGCACATATGACTATATATGGAACACATGCCTAAGATTGTCTAGTACTTGGGTGCTTTATCTTATTTATCTACAATTGCCCTATGTTCTGATTGCTATGTGAATTGTCTTGTCGATGCAACGCCCGTCCATCCATCCCTATGCCTACCGCACTCGAATCCCATTGTTTACTGCTTTTGTTACTACTGTCTTTGCTTTGCTACTGTTGTTACTTTGCTATTCCTACTACAAAACTGTTGCTACTGATAAACTGCTATGAGCAAGATTGTTTCCAGGTGCAGCTGAATTGACAACTCAGTTGTTAAGGCTGATAAATATTCTTTGGCTCCCCTTGTGTCGAATCAATAAATTGGGTTTCACTTCCCTCAAAAATACTGCGATACACCCCCTATACTTGTGGGTCATCAATATTCCATCCCGTGACCTAGTCACATGTTGCAACATTATGGATGTAATCTCATCAAGTGGTCCCTATGTATCTTCCCATCACGCGGGTGAAAAAATCTCGATTTTGATGCATACACCTTAACATGTCCCTCTGGAATACCCAACATACACCTTTATGATCACCCTGTTACGGTGTGACGGTTGATGCAGTCTAAGCAGCAGCGGGTGATAGTGATTAAATATTATCTCATGGTCTAAGGATTATGATAACTTCATTTCTAACTATTGCAACGATGAACTATGTGGCTTGATCATGTTGCAATACTTATATTGTGTAATATCCATCACACATTCAGTTATGATATGACTTCATTGTCAATTGGCATAGAAGCTCCATGATCAGGAAACCTTGATCATCAGTTACCCAATGAACTAATTAAATACAGACTACTAGGGACCCTTGGTTTGTTTACATACCACACGCGTATCAATGTTTCTAACTGATACAATTATAACATGGTATAAAATTATTATGAATTGATGAGATATGATAATAAACATCTATTATTATTTGCCTCTAGGGCATATCTCCTTCAGTCTCCTACTTGCATTAGAGTACAAATAATCTAGCTTGCATTTATAACTGATCATACACCATATCACATAGGTGTTTACTTATCATGCTTGCTCATGGGAAACGTCCTATCATTGATCTGCATTACCAGATCCGTATGTCTTTTGCAACTCATTAGTGTCTCCTATTTGACATTCACACCATTATCACATAATGTGTTGAAGTATTCGTTTTGGCGATAGAGTGAGACTTTGTTTCCTAGTTTTTACAATGATGGTCGATCATTCAATTGAACTTTCAATGTTGTAATGTAAAATGGAAAGACACTTAGTATAATTCAAACTTCTTAGGCTAATGTCAACTATACTAGCCACTGCACGAGTAGCCACATACTTCTATATCTATGTAGATCCTAATCGATAGTGCATTAATTGCAACTTTGATGCCTAACCTTGATCCTTACAATTTAAAGATAAACTTAACTTTGGTTCAACAATTAACTCAGTAATCACTTCGAGACATGTTCTTACAACTAAGAACTTGTTTTCTAACCAAAAACTTGGGTCACATTATGTCGAGCATACAATACGATTATATGGAAGAACCTATGACTGAGGCATACGAGATGCAAAACATCTCTTTTATTTATTTTAACCATGGTTGTAATACCGAGATTAACTCAATGCTTCATCTAGATATACAAGTAAGAAATTATTTCTTGCCTTGTTCCATTCCAAACTTTATCAGAATCTTATAAGGATATTATGAACATTTTTAGAATCAAATCTAGGAAGCATTTCGACTGTAATGTTCATTAAATGTATCGATTTATCTTGATAGATTTCAATGTTTAATACTTTGTTCAACTTCATCCATGGAACATTTACTAACTTAAATATCATTAATACCAATTACATCATTCATCATATGTCATCCACATATATAAGAATGTTGTCACACGTCCACTCAATTATGTCATCCACATATGAGATTGGGATACTCACTTAGATCCCACTAAAAATATGTTGTTTACATATTAAGATTTAGGCAAGCTATTTATCTCCCACTCAAAATCATGTAAACATCGGTCCTCTCAATATTTTGGTAATTCCAAAATTTCTTGATCATCCATCAACTCGAGAATTTCAGTTACGAGACACTAGCATCCATTTGATGAAACTATGCTAGTTGTACCAATTACAACTCTTCTTCGATCTTGTTATTGAAGAACACGCAATTTTAACAATCGTCTACCATTTATAAAAAATTGGATTAATTGCTGGTATAAACCCAATAGACTCAAGCATCGCTGCATATTATAGTCAATTATTGAATTTGTTAAAACATGCTTTGTGACAAATCGAGTTTTATGTATTTCCATAAAGTTTCGTTTCTTCCTTTTAACTCTGCAGTCATTGGGAAAAATCAAGTAAACGTCTTTACTTAATAAGATCAAATAACAACTTACTTTGCAATATTAAATGTAACTTAATATATGATTTTATGACTTCTAGTCATTTCTCGTATTTAGGTCCATCATCGCTTCTTCGTAGTTCATAGGTGAAAGGACAAATGACGTCGCCTAAAGGGGTGGTGGATAGGCTTTTAAAATAATTATGATTTAGGCTCTAATAAATATGGAATAAAACTAATATTTAATTTATCAAAGCACAAAATCTAAAACCACTAGGTTCACTAAGTGCACCAACAACCTATGCTAAACAAGACAACCAACAAGGTGATAGCAAGATATAATACTTCAAGCACGATAGCTATCACAAAGTAAATTGCATAAGTAAAGGGCTTGGTTGAGAGATAACCGATGGACGCGGACGATGATTTTTATCCTGAAGTTCACTTCCAAAGAAGATATGGCTTTGTTGGAGAGGTGCGATGACGCAATACTCTCTGAATGCCACAAATGGCTCACCTTGAGGTGTGGTAGCTCGATGCTCACCCAACGCCATACAAGGCCTCACCCCAAGATGTGAAGGCACACAACTCACTGATGCCACAAAAGGCTCACCCTATTCTCCCGAGTGCGCACCATAAAGGCGAGCACACGATCTACTATGGGACACTTGAGGGCGGTCACCGAACACGTACAAGGCTTGGAGAAATCTCCATAATTCAATTGGAGGGCTCCCAAGAAACACCACAAAGGCCACAAGCTTGGGGAATCTCCACAACTCAATTGGAGCCCCCAAGAACAATGCCACAAAAGGCAACAAGCTTGAGGAATCTCCACAGCTCAATTGGAGGCCCAAGAACTCACCACTCCACATAACCGTCTAGGGTTTCAAGAACCCAAGAGTAACAAGCCTAAGAGCTTGAAGTCACCGAATCTCCAAGGAGAACTCAAACATATGCACCAAATGCAAGAGGCAAGTCCTTCACTCTCAAATTCTACCAAATCTACAAAATCTATTGGGGGAATAAGAAAGGAAGAACATAAGAGGAGAACACAAGACTCTCTAAGATCTAGATCCCAAGGATTCCTTCACAAAGAAGGGATTAGGTTTGGTGGGGTTGTATATCTAGATCTCCTCTCTCAAATCTCTCAACAAGTGCAAGAATCATAGGTGGGGAAAGGGGGAGGACAAGCTCTTCAAGGTCAACAATGGAGGAAAGAGAAAGTGAAAAACATACCAAAAAGAACTGGTTTTCACGAAGGGGTAGAGGAGCCCCTTTTAAAGGGCCCCCAAATCTGATCGTTTGGGATATTTACGACCCTGGCCAGTAGTACCAGTGGATGTCCGGTACTACCGCTGGAACCCGGCTAATGGTCACAACATAGCGACGTGAAAGGAAGAAAACGATCCTGGCTAGAACTTCCACTGGTGCATTGGTACTTCTGGCGGGGACAATACTACCGCCTTTACTTCTTACCAAAGTTCTGTCAGATAGCACACACCAAACAGAGAGGTTACTGAACTGAAATCAGGATGAATGGACGTTAACCCGATACATCACCTGGTACTACAGGCGGCAAACATGCCCTAGCGGTACTACCGATGGTGCGGTGGAACTTCCGCCCATGGAAACTTCAAAACCAAATCTATAATATTTTTCACATCCGAACTCCAAACGAGATGACACCAATTTTGTTGGAAAGATAACAACATGTAGAATCCAACAAAAAAATGGGATATCACCTGGGGAGAAAATATCATGTATATATATGTGAGAAATCTCCCAAGGTGTGGAGCCAAAAAACCCACAAGGTCAAAAATGCAAAAAGATGTTCAAGGGAAATCCGTTTTTGATGAACTAGAGCTTTTTATGGAGATAACCACAAGCTCTAGAGACTCACATGGAAAAGATCCAAATAACAACCAAGAAATATGATGCTATGTATACAAATGTTTGAGCTCCACCGAAGACATCAAACGAGCTACTCACTCGAGCGCCCCTCTTGATAGTACGGCTATCTATCCTAAACCCGGTCTCTCAACAACTACAAGAGACCAATACAATAGAAAAACTATCAAGATCTTACCTTTGCCTTGAGCATTCCACTTGAGCTTGATGTAGACGATCTTGTCTCCTTCAAGATGTAACACCTTTCTTGATTGCTCTTGCTCGCGCTTTGCTTGATGAAGACTTGTGAATTACTCGCCCATACTCCATGGGCAAACCTCTTCTTTGAACTTGTCTTCATCACTCCATGATCACCGAGGATGGCAAGCTTTAAGCCAGCCCCGTCGATGAGGGCGTTCGAGCCGATCAGCCGAACTGGGCCCCTGAATTACAGCAGCCCAGTAGTCACCATGTGCTTTCCCTGTCTTTTTCTATTTGCCTTGATTGTAAGTCGTGAGGCCCAGCTAGAGCTAGCCCAAGTAGCATGGTTAACGGTTCTATTTTCGTGGGGGTCCCGATCAGCAGGTTCCATACGGCCTATGCAGTCCTGATATTCCCGATCAACGTTGTTATCTCGCGCGACGCTCGTCCAGGTCAATCTCTGCTTCTCCCTCGCTCGCGTTTGGCCGGCCGGTGTGCCCTACTACTGCATTACTGCCCATTCTGGCTTTCTCTAATTCTCCTTCTTGCTGGCCTATTTCAGGAACCAGATCAATCACGGTTAGACTTGGAGCAACAAAATAGTAGATTATTTAATTGATTGACACCATGTCAGCGGGTATGTTTCCAAGATCTCGCTTCTTCTCTCTCAAGTCTCAAGATTAAAACTAAATTATTTTGTTAATTTATTCATCTGTAAAATAGGACAAATCACATGAGAAAACAAAGTGTCAATTTGGTGGTGAAAAAAGGAAGAAAAAACAAAGATTAGAAGCAGCCGCTCAGTCTTAAAAGGGTGCTCTAGATAGATTTGTCGTGAAAGAACCTCAAATAAATTCTAGAAATCAAACTCCGGTTGCTAATATTGATGGTCGTGGTGCTCTAGATGGAATGATATCTTGGAGAAGATTAATTACTATAAAGAAATAATTGAAGATTTTATTTTAAAAAATATTAGACGGATGATGCTTTTTGATAGAACATAAGGTTTGTTTACTATGGCTATGTTTACCTAGTGTTATGTTTACTATTTTAGAATAAATCTTGATATATTTTTGAGCATTATATGAAATAGCACATTCTAAAGTTATATAATTAGTAAACCTATGATTTCAATTTTACTACTTATCGAGGTTGGACAAAATTTGGGGCCTTATTTTGTAAGTCGCACCGGGGCCCCCAAATCCTGGAGACGGGGCTGCTTCAAGCATGAGATCTCCTAGAGATAACGCATCTTGAGCTTGTACTTCATTTATTGATAATGTCTTAAAGATAGCCATAAGTAACTCCATCTTCTTCTTCTTCGTCAAGACATTCTTGATCTTGTTCTTCTTCTTCTACATGAATTCAATAGGCACAAAACCCTTAGACATTGCTTATTCTTCTTCAACCTTGAAACCAACACATGTCCCAAGCAATGCCAATGAACAAAACCTACAAGCGAAACTCAATTCACACATTAGTCCATAGAGATTGTCATTAATTACCAAGACCACACGTGGGGGAACACATGCACTTTCAGTAGGCATGTCTCATTCCATAAACATGACAAGTTAATTAACAATATAATTCCGCAAACTTGCAGAATGTATTCTTGAATCCTACTTTCCTTAGTAAAAGTATTAGCTGAAACGTCATGATCATTATTATTAGTTTCTCTTCTACTTGTAAAGTTTGGTTCCCAGAATATATTCCATTGCGCTGCTCTAGAATCCGGAAGTAAGGTCAAACCTTTGGTTATGCTTTCATTTTCTTCCACTAACACCTTCATCGAGAAACTCTTTCTTGAAAACAATATACTGGGCAACAACAAGTTTGCCTTCTAGTTTGTGGAAGACGTATTCATAGTTGCCTAGAATACTCTACAAAGATTTACATATCCATCACGACTTCGAATTATCAAAATCTCTATAATCTCAAAGATGCCATAACTCTTGCAGTGTTGTTTCCACAAATCTTAGATGTTCCTTATATTTAAAATGAGTGTTTTCTATTTGATCTCTAACTCTAAACAATAATGGTAACCCAGTAAGAGATAATTTAATAGACCATATGGTTTCTAATACAATATGATTATAATATTTAGACATATCAATACACTTTGAAGCATCCAATTATCATAATTGGTGGAACATCTTTCACAAGTCATTTATGCCAAAACTTAACTTAAATACTTTTTCATATCGATCAAATTGTAGAGACTTTGTATTCCTATTAATTTAATACCCTTCTTCATTCTGAAATTATTTGAACAACTCAAATAGTTTCTGACTTGTGTTTCATTAATTAAATACACATATTCACTTAAATCCACAATGAAGTTTACGAAATAATGATTTCCACTATTTTTTGAAATATAATACATCATCATGTATGATATTTAATAATTCTTCGCATATAAATGTTTTACCAGAATGCATAGTTTTAGTCATTTTGCCTATCGAGGCATGGTTTTGCATGTGTCAGATGATTGAATATCTAAAGACTTCACTTTTCATCAGAATCAAAATACCAATGTGACTTAAACAATAGTGTCATTCAAAATGATGTCATTATTAAACTTTGGATATCTTTTAGTATTCTATTTTTTTATAAATGCTTAAACTATTATCATTGAGATTAAAATAAGAATAACTCATTCATAATCGTAATGTGACCATAAAAGATATTATTCATGAGAATAGTACAACTGGCTTGTCGCTTACTCATATGAATAATCGTCTCGCTAAAAGCAAGACACACTAATAAAGTTCACACACTTATGACGATTACAAATGTTATTCAAATCCACTAATCCAAATGATGAACATCAAGAGAGAATGTCGTCGACCATCAACTAGCTTGCTTGCCATCACGCCATTGTCCTATCATCCTTTCCAGCAAGCTCTCAAGCAGACAATCCTATTTTCATAAAACATAACAAGTGTCAAATACTTGTAAACTTCAACGAGTGTTTGCAAGAATAACATATATAACTTGTATATTTGATATATACCTTCTTCATCCATGATATCCACTGCAATCGAGCCTACTCTGATAGTTCTCAACTCTATCACAAAATCATGGAAGGTGAACGGTTCATCTCTCATGATATAGCCCTGACGACATCTTTGTAGTTAGGAGGTAGCGAGCGCAACACACCATCTATCGAAAAAGTTCCTCGTCATTAATTAGTCCACATTGTATGTGAGGCGTTCACGAAGCTCATGCATGATTGCTAAGTGATTCTCCAAGAAGACATTTTCTTCCATTTTATTTGAAGGAAACTCGTCCATCAGCCCATACTTCATGAGCCTGACTTGCGATGCGTAGAGCACCTTCAACTCATCGACCATCTCGTATGCGTCGGTGTTGAAGAAACACAATCACAACTCATCTTCCATCGTATGGACATTTCACATTGGACAACAATGCAGACATCACGATGAGCACGATAATCATCATTCTCTTGCTCATCCACGAATTCATAGGAACAATCTCCTAGTGGTTCTTGTATCACATAGAGAAGGTCATTTATGTCGAGGGTATCCTTCAGGCGTTGGTACTAATCTATGAAGTTTGACCCATCTACTTTAAGTTTCACATCATGCAAGAAAATCCCATGGTCAAAAAACTCACTAGGATAGGCCATGTTATACAAGGATATCTGCAAAGACATTTATACTAAGTTTATAATATGCGTTCAATTTATAATCAAATTATTTATTGAGCTCCCACTAAAACTGTCATCCCTTGGATGATTTTAGTGATTACACGATCCCAATTCACTATACCATCCCCGATCGTCACGACTGATGATATAGTTGCAAGGGTGGACAATGCAGTGTCGATCGCATAATTCACGTGACTCATGCCCAATATTTTGATCTCCCGTGTTCCAAGGCCATGTATGTACATGCTAGACTCGCCAATTCAATCTTAGTGTATTGAAGTGCATACATGGATTACACCCACCGTATGCGAATATCGATATGTTTGCACCCGATCATGATGGCTGCTCCATAACGATGGACTTTCTTGGTGGTGCACACTAATGTGAGAATGCTATAGTTGGTATTAATTAGTGATCATATTATGTAATACTACCATCGTGTATCTAATAAAAGAAAATAATAAGATGTAAGCAAACAATAAGATGTATAAATGTATCAACATCACATGCAGTTATAGTGATATGATATGGTCCTTCTTCACGCACCATGATCTCCAATCGAGCACTTCAGCATGATCTCCATCTTGCCACCGGTATGGCGCCAAGTCCATGATGGCACCAGCTGGTCGTCCATCGATATGATGACTATTACTATACTACTTAGTAACAAAAAAGCAAACTACTTTACCTTAGCCACAACCATGACCATATCAAATCACAGATGCCCTCTCCAAAATAAAGTTAGACGCCTCTACTTTATCTTTTGCAATTTTTATGTGGATGCTAGGGATTTCGCGATAGAACCATTTCTTACCTACGAACTTCCAACCACAATATGGATCAAACCATTATCTCTATTACACCCCTCTCGGGACCCTCAGTTGCAAATGCCATATCAACTAATAAAAGAGAGACATACACACAATCAACATGTGTTCTAACCGTACAAGCAATACTATGCATAGACTGACTCTGATACCACTAAAGGGGTTCGCAACAGAAAACACAAATTTTCTAACTAGCGCGACACCCAATGCCAGGATCAATCTAGGAGTAATGTTATAACAGAGAGGTTTCAGTAACATACCCTTGTAGACCAAAAGTGTTTAATGTTTTGCAAGGAACATGGATGATGTAGTCGTACTCATAGCCAACCTTAAGGTCGCGAAGCTCCTCGCAAGTCACCACAGGTGCCACAAATGACAACACCCTCGTGGTCTCACAAATATCCGGTGCTTGACAACAACCTCCGGTTCTATGATCCAGCCGAGATTGCGAAAGTAGATATTCTGGACGGAATCCTAGTAGAATAATGGCTTGCCGCAATGAAGCACTCTCTTATGTGTGCAGTGTCATAGTTGTAAGAGAGAAACAACATGGAGGGGAAAGTATTAAAGCTTGAATTAATTCGTATTTTAATTCATCCACGTGCCTCCCTCTATATAGGGGAAGGGGTGTAGCCTTCCTAAGGGATCCCCATGTGGGACTAAAAGAGCGAGTAGGGGAGAGGGGTGGTGGCCGGCCTGTGGTGGCCGGCCGGTGGTGGCCACGGGCCCCACATGCTCCCTAGGCCCACTGGCCCCTTCCTCCTCTAGGGCGGCAACCTCCTCATGGGCCCTTCCCTCTAGGAGGGCCCAATGAGGTGGGCTGCCCCTAAAATCCCAATTTTAATATTTTAAGTATATATAAAAATAATATTAATTCCATTAATTAATATATTTACATGTTATTTAATTCCCGTGGCCCCATAACTCCTTTCGGACCACTCTAAACACCCTTCATACTTTCTTAGAACCCTTCTCATTTCCCCTTCTCTCTACTTTAGTTATTACGATATAACCAAAACGATCTCCGGGCATCATCGAACCCTTAAGTGTGTTATCCGATAGTTCGGAAACATCACATACATGATCGAGACACCTATCATATCAATGATCATAAGCAGGACCGAGATGCCCATAATGACCCCTATGCATTCCACGTTTTAATGTTGTTTGAACAATAAACGTTGAGTCCAATTCCCTTTGTTACTTTGATACTTTACTTGTCCAAGATCTGATCAGCAATATCAGCATACCTTGTTTAATCTTGTTACCGACAAGTGTTGATTTACTCGTTTCCGTGATATTCCATCCCCATGACCTAATCACATGTTGCAACATTATGGATGTAATGTCTAATGTCACCGAGTGAGTCCTGTGTATCTTTACGTCACACGAGCGAAAAAATCCTGATCTTGATGCATTCGCCTCAACATGTCCCTCTGGAATACCCAACATACACTTTTATGATCACCTTGTTACAGTGTGACAGTTGATGCAGTCTAAGCAACCACGGGTGACAATGATTAAATAGGATCTCACGATCTAAGTATTAGGATACTCCGTTTCTAACTATTGCAACGATGAACTATGTAACTTAATCATTTTGCAATACTTATATTGGGTAATGTACCATCACAACATTCACTAATGATATGACTTTATTGTCAATTGGCATAGAAGCTTCATGATCAAGAAATCTTGATCATCAGTTGCCCAATGAACAAGTTAAATAGAGGCTACTAGGGACCTTTGGTTTGTTTACATACCACACGTGTATCAATGTTTCTGATTGATACAGTTATAGCATGGTATAAAACTATTATGAACTAATGAGATATGATAATAAACACCCTTTATTATTTGCCTCTAGGGCATATCTCTTTCATGGAGAACCTGGAATGCAAAAACCCATTATAAACTGATGGTGAAAAGATGATGGAATGTCAAAATTGAGAAGTGTTGTAAGAGAGTAGTGGAAATATTGGAGTTTCATTCGTTCAAATGGAAAAACTGAGTTTTGAGTTGGTCATAGTGGTAGAAATGATAAAAACCCATTAGTGTTTTATCCAACAATCAAAAATGAGCAGAAATAGAACTCAAGACTTATACACATGAAGTAGGGTAAAAATAAAACTCGAACCTCATGAACTTAACATGTACTGGAAACTCAGACCCACTTTGCTAGAATTCGGACACTAACAGACCAAGCAGTTGACATCTTTTAGCCTATTAAAAACGAGGTCAACGGTTCAAGCTGCGAGTACTTGATAAGCTTGTTAATATCTATAATCCCATATTCTAGCATATAGATTATTCAAACTTAATAGAACTGAAGACCTATAGGTCAACAACACCTAAGCATTAAGTACAAGTCTACAAAGCCCGCACTTATAGTCACGGCGAGGCATCACCCTTACTCTACTCTTACTTCACGATATATTGATTACACTATTCAATCATGTAACGAGTTTATCAAGCCTATTGAGACAATAGAGTATTTACCTAGTCGGGACAAATCAGAGTTTCGAGCACGATACGTTAATGACTCGAGCTAGATCATTAACTAACGAGTATTTACAAGTTGAGTCATGCTGACTTGATATCTAGCCCTTGTGAAGTGAAATGGTTGATTGTGAGGCTCATGACTAAAAGCACATTGGCCAACCCTAGTCGCCACAAGGGCGGAGCTAGGGGGCAAGGGTTCATACACCTCCTAACGTCCTGTACCCCACAAGGAAATATAACAAGATTAGTACCGGTATATGTATGTGTATATTGCACTAATGGTAGTAGACAATAGTAGCATTTAAGCCTAATTATGCATGCATCGAAGTCCAGCAAGCAAGAAAAATCCCATCTGCCTAGGTATGCATATGTATAGGGCATCAATCGTGAACACCCGATCATTCCATCTACTATCGCCTAATCTCCTCGCTATTGACCTGGGTTGCCCATCGTCATTGCAAGTCTATGAGAATGGTAAGTATTGCTAACTGGATCAAATTCCCCTTTACTTCATTCTAACTATACCCCACTAGTTAAAGAATAGAGAGCAAGAATAAGATTTCATGCTAATTGTTACGATCTTAATTCTTGATTCTGACATAGTGCTTAAAATTTGGATCGACTCCTTCGTACTGATAGTATAGCTATACTTAAACCTGTTAAAAAAGTAGCCAAATATCACCATGCGCCATAAAATTCCTAGGGCGTTATTAGCTCATTGCAAAAATATTAATATTAATATTCTATTTTAGTGTGGACTTGATATCTCAATATTGGTATACTGCATCGGTGATCGTCATCGTTTGCCCCCTATACCTAAATTTTGGCTACCCCCGCCTCTAGAGGTTTTTAAGTTCTAGATCCAATCCCCATGCCTTCCTCCTCATCCCTTGCCCGTGCACGGCATGGACAATGGTCCCACTGTCAGTAAACTATGCTCCATACTTTCTAGTGACGCAATAGGTAGGGCTGAGCCATAGGGTTGGGCAGAGCCGCCGAGGATCGCTCTCCCTAGGCCCCCAAGAGGTAGGGCCCCTGGTCCAAGATTTGTTTTTATAATCATGTTGGTCTCCTACTTTCGAGTACAATAAATTAGAATAATCCTAGAAATATATATGGCGCTAGCCTACTTTGTGTCTACTCTGACTTCTTTTACCATATAAAACACCCCAATATTTAAATATTTCTTTCTCAATATCCCATCTTTATGATCTTCTTTCTGATCTTTCCAAATGTTCAGAACAATACCGCCAATGATGTGTCTTTCCAAGGTCGTGCCTATTCATCAGTGGAGACTAATGAAACAATCACATAATTGTACCATTTCGCAAGTAACTTTCTTTCAATCCCCAACAGTTCTACTTAGGGACCCAACAATTCTACTTATCCATGTCATACATGTTTGAGAGATCGTATATTTCATCCTCCTATTAATTTAGTGCCAAATATGTCTACTCTTCTATTTATTTTTTGCACATACATATGATCAATGACTCTCATAATTTTGTTCCGAGATTAGTTCTAGAGGTACATACATATATACACGCGTGCACAAGATCAATTGGTACAAATAAGTATCATGGTATATAGTTTGCCCGATCAACAGAAATAACTATTTTCGAATGTATTCACCGAGATTTTAAAGACCATGGATCTATCAAATTTATGAATTATTTAATTTTCTATTGCACTATAGTAATATTTCTTTTACAGAATACTAATATCTTTTAAGTCTTTTGTGTGAGAGTAATTGGTGGAGCTTGACAAACATCGTTGAGGGAACCAAGAACACTAATCATTCTTAAACTTAATTAATCTCTAAATTTTATATTTAGATTTATCGTTAAGGAATTTTCCACAGTAGGGGCCCATGGCCTCCCTTGACCCTATGGAAGCTCCGCTACTGTGAATAAGGGCCCATTGGTGTCGTGTCGCTCTTGGCCCTCCAAAATCTATGCACCGATCCTATTTTCCATTACCAGAGGCAAACTAATGAGACCAATGTCTTGGAATACGTGAGGTTCATAGTTGCAAAATGGTGTCCTTGGAGTATTTTTTTCCGCCTTCTCACCTTTTGTTTCACCCATTTTGTGCAACTGTTCCAAATCAACGAGCTCTCAAGTTCAGGGCGACATCCCGACCAATCATTGGCGAAGTTAGGACCAAATGGTTGGGGTGGCAAATAGTTTGGACCGGTACTGGTGGGGGCAAATTGTTGAGGTTCATCTTTCGTGGCACATTCCTTTTGTGGTGTCAGTGAACATCTAATCCTATATCATCGTACAGATCGTTTGCAGTGCAATCGTGTTTTGAGATAAAAAAAAAGTAGCACGAGATTTGTGAGTATATCCAAAAAGTCTTACAGAATTATATTCATGAAAATAAAAATAAAATAAAGTTTCATAATCATCAGGGTTTGGCTGAACTGACGTCATAAGGTGCCAACTCTAGCACCACCAGTGGAGGAAATTGCACAAACCACTACTTATTGCAGTCGTCGTTGCACAAAATACCAATTTTTCATGTTTTTGCACAAACCACCAACTCTTGGTGTAATAGATTGCACACAGGTCTAAATCTCATATTAAGTGGACTAACCGCAATCTTTACGACCGGGCCCATGACATAAGGATCTGATGTCCATGTGTCATTGTCTAGTTTTTTTTATCTTTTTAAAAAATATAAAAATTCCAACTATTGAAAAAATATTCTTTCAAAATTTTCTAGATTAATTAGTTTAGGGTTGTTTATATTATTTCAATTACCGAAAGCTTTTTATGATAATGACACGTTGACACTACATCATTACTGTCTTGTGAGAAAATTGCATGTTCCACTAGGTATTGCGCTCATAGTTGCATGGATCACCAGGTCGTCGTCTTTTTTGTAGCGTTCACCAGGTTTTGTGCTAATTTGTTGCATGTTGGTCTAAGCGAGCAGTTAATCTCCCGTTGACAACCAATATGGCGTTGGGTCGACCACACGACAGAGTCCAACCAGCAGGAAATCACCGAGCACACCTAAAAAAAATCATATTATGTATTTTTAGCAATTGACACATATGGTACCTACTGGTTGCAATTGGAGACATTAACTTTGTACTTCTACTTTATATATCATATTGTGTGTTTTTGGAAATTGACACATAATGTCTCAGTTTGTTTTTGTTATATGGTGATACCATGCCAAATATTCTTTTTTTCAGATTTGTTAGGACATCTCCACCGACATGATCCAACTGGTACGCTGGCGTTCGAATGCGTCTGGACGGACTGGCGCAGCGTGCGCGGTCTCCAACGGGTAACCCATCCGAACTGACGCGGCTCTCCAATGTCGTGTCTTTTTAAACATGCCACCTGCGGCCATCTTCTTCCACGCCGCATCCTCCTCCCTCCCACCCTTCACTACCGGTTAGCAAGCCATGGCCGGCGGCATTGGATTGGGAGGGGGGTGGGTGGGTGGGTCTAGGACGACCATCAGGCCTTGGTCATGGCCGTTGAGGTGGTCGCGGAGGCTAGAGTAGCACGTCGGGGCCTAGCCATGGCCGTCGAGGAGGGCATGGGGGTGCGGCCACAACACACCGCCACGATCTCCATCACCACCATCGTCGTCGCCCGAGCTCGAGCCCATCGACATCAGCCTCACCGACTTCGAGTTCGTTGTGCATCGTGTTTGTAATCAAATTTGCAATGTGAGCATCGACCATTTGCAATGACAAGTTTTCATTCAAGTCTAGAAATATTTACCGTACCGCTGCCCGGAGCTCGTCGCGCACATCTGTGAGCGCTAGACGCCGCAGGTGCTCCGGCAGAAAGAAGCGGTCCATTACCTCCCACGTGAAAGGCTCGCCGGTGGTCCAGTTGCGATAGAAGTGAGTGCGCCGTGACCGATCTCGCGAAACATACTGAATATCTGTGGCTGCCCCGGAATTGGAGGCGGCAACACGTCCGGTGCCTCCGGCGGTTCCAACAACCATGACGGCAAGTCGTGGTCGGGCTCTTCTCTGCGGACCCATTTTTGGTTGTGCCTATCTTAGCTGGCCTCCCCTTTTTATGGCTGCGATTGACGCGGCGAGAAACGCGCAGAATAGGCGGGAAGCGGTGGGAAAGAAAGGCGGGAAACTGTGGGAACACACTGAAAATACATCGACGCCAGCATCGGTGAGGGCCTATTTTCCAAACGCGGATAAATGGGTCGTGCCGCTGGGCGCGGTTGACTAGACAAACCAGACCACAACCCAAATCTTCGCGGCCCGACCAAACGGACAGAAACAGACGTTTGGCTCGTATGTTTAGGTCGGCCCGTAGAGATGCCCATAGTAGCAGAGCGTAGAAAGGCCCAAACCCATGCATGGGTCAGCTGACATAATTCTTGGTGGTATCTTTTTGCTACTAAGGATCCCTGTCAGACCAACATGCAACAAATTAGCCCAAAACCTGGTGAAAGCTGCAAAAAGGACGCCGACCTGGTGATCCACGCAATTGTGAGCGCAATACCCGGTGGAATGTGCAATTTATTCCTGTCTTGTGGATTCTGATCATCAAATTTTAATTAAACAATATAATCTAGGATTTAGACCTGTGTGCAACGTATTACACCAATAGTTGGTGATCCGTGCAAAAAGCATGTAAAGTTGGTGTTTTTTTTTGAGACAGTAAAGTTGGTGTTTTGCGCAACCGTAACAGCAATGTGTGGTGGTTCGTGCAATTTGCTCCCACCACTGTGTAGGATTAAATTTTGTGCTAAGATCTTGACGGATCCTCTTTCTAAAAACAGAAGAGCTTCGGTCCAGTGAGCGACGGCCGCCACATTTTCGAATTGCCGCTCGCCAGTCGCCACGCCAAGGCCCGGTTCCGAAATTCCAAACCGAAACCCGCTCCCCGACCCGCATCTACCGGATCCCCCTCCTCGCGCTGCCGCGGCCACACCATCCAGGCCAATGGCGGCTCCCTCCGCCGGCGGCGAGTGGGACATCGAGAACGACAAGGGCTTCGTCTACAAGCGCCCCCGGGTCCTCTACCCGGGCGGCTTCGAAGACGCCGGCGCGGCGGCCCCCTCCGCACCTGGCCCGCCCCCAGAGTCCGTCCGCCTCCAGCGCCGCCGCCGGGCGCTCCTCCGCCTCCGAGCCAAGTACCAGGCCGAGCTCGCTCAGTGGGAGTCGCTCGCCTCCGATATCCTCGTCCCGCTCCCGGCTCCCCCCGCAGCTCCTTCCGGTGCTCCGTCCGCCTCGCATCTTCCCCCCAGCGCCTCGACCGCCGCCGCCTCCTCGGACCACACCGTCCTCGACGAGTACATCGCGGAGGTAAACCTCTTAAACCGCTCGGCTCGCTCCTTCGGTTCACGTAGCACGCTCCCCACCGCCTAGCTGCTTATGCGTTCTCTTGGGGTGGTTCTGCAGGTGGAGGTCCAGGGGGAAATGCTCAACAAGGCATCCGAGATGTGCGACGACATTACCCAGTTCTGCGACGAGTACGAGGCAGCCCTTGTGGATGCCGTCACCGCGCTGCCGGTATGGAGCAACACACGGGAGCTCGTGAAGTCCCTGTGCACTCCCGACGAGCAGGCCGCCGTGCAGCCTGTACGTACAGCTGAGCAGGCTGTCCCTGGTACTACTACTAATTAGGCACTTCACACAACTCCTATGTGCCTTCTGTATTTAACTAGATAGTTTGCTCTGTTGTGCTTCGTGAATTGCAGCTCTATTGGAGGCAGAAGTTAGGCTCAATAGCTCCTATGTGCTTGTAGGATTGGTAGAGGTTTCCTCCTGATGTACCTGGGTGTTGTGCAAATTGGCATCCTGTAACTAAATCAGGGAATGTTGAGCTGAGATATGTTAGATTTATTTCTTAATTGGGGTGTTGTCGTGAAGTTGTACTTATGTATGGAGGTGTTTTGGTGTCTGATTTGCACAACTTATCTGTTTCTTGCCTCCCGAACTGTATGTATGAATAATGTTGGAATTCAGCACGTATTGGCATAATGTGCATTGCTACTTTCTTTTTTTGTACTTCTGAAATGCAACTTCCCTTGTAGGCTACTTGTGAAGAAAATGTAATTTTTATTAAGGGGGTGTTCAATATCGACCTGGGTACAGGCTGCTGTCTATCTGCGCTCTTTGCTTATGTACTCTATTAATGGCATCCCGGTATAACAGCATAAAACAGATCTTATGCACTCCAGAATCTCTTATTTACATGGTTCTCTCGAAAGAAAGAAAAGAATCTCTTAGTTACTGATTTCTCAGAAGACCCTTTTCTTTGAACTATACAATTCAGTGGCCATTCTCCACCATCCATCAAACTCCTATTGCTCCTTTGTTGAAAGTAGGAGGATTTCAAGCCGAGCTACCTTCTAAGAAGATGGTGGCATTGCCTGCTCCTTTGTCTTGGATATCCAGGTATGTGTGCTTGTTTTATCAAGAAAAAACATACAGTGTCTTTTTAGGAAGGTAGCAGCCTTTTTTTGCAAATATGCATGTGGTGCTCAGTTACTTGTGAAAAACTGAATTCGCATTAAGTGGGTATTCAGTATTGACCTAGATACGAATGTGCTGTCCCTATGAGCTCTTGCTTATGTACTCCCTCCGTCCGCAAATAACTGACTTTGATTTGTCTAGATTTGAATGTATCTATACACTAAAACGCGTGTAGATACATCCAAATTTAGACAAATCCAAGTCAGTTGTTTCTGGACGGAGGGAGTACTATATTAGTGGCAGCCTTGTATAGCAGCATAAAGAAGATCTTACGCACTCCGTAATTTCTTAGTTACATGATTTGAAAAAAATTCTCTTAGTTTTTGGTTCCTCAGAAGACCCTTCGCTTTGAGCTGTGCCAATTTAGTGGTCATTCTCCACCTTCCATCACATCTCCTATTTCTAATTTGTCGAGAATGTGAATATTTCAAGCTGACTGACCCTGGAACAAGACCATGGATTTGCCTGCTTCTTTGTTTTGGATTTCTAAGTATGAGTTGTTGTTTCGTCAAGAAAAAAAAAACCTATGGTGTTCTTTTTCGAAAGTATCAGCCTTCTTTGCTAATATCCAAATGGTTAAAGCATTTATCTCCGGATATTAGTTTCGTCTCTGTAAAATCCCACCAAGATCAACAACCCCAGCTTG
This sequence comes from Avena eriantha, assembly GCA_910589775.1. Classification (NCBI taxonomy): domain Eukaryota; kingdom Viridiplantae; phylum Streptophyta; class Magnoliopsida; order Poales; family Poaceae; genus Avena; species Avena eriantha. Next base: position 371,469,915 of record OU342745.1, read on the forward strand.
GGAGCACAAATGGATTTGCTGTGCTGGATATTTGATTTGGTGCTGTGGTAGAATCAAACATTGCATTATGTAGAGATGTATCTTAATCATGTGTGTTCTTTGATGCTTCATGCTTGGTTTCATACTTTCAGTCCTCCAAGGCTTTAGGTCACTGCTCCAAGCTTGGTGTCCAAGGTATTATGGTCCAAGGCTCAGAGTCCAAGTTTTAGGTCACTGCTTGGCTTCTTATCTGAATTGTGGTGTCAAACTTGATTCAACGGAATACTTAACTATGGAGTCCAAGGCATTTCGGTCCAAGGCTTGGAGGCCAAGCTTTAGGTGACTGCTTGGCTTGTTATCTGAATTATGGTGCCAAACTTCATTCAATGAAATAACTGAACTGTGGAGTCACGAGTCTGAAGCTTGGCTTGGCTTGGCTTCATCAATGCCAAAGTGCTCTGGAATTATGACAGGTTCAATCAAAACTGCTTCTATTTAAACTTGTGTTTCAGAACCATAATTTTTTAGTTTGTCCTTCGTTCACTGTTATCGTTGCATTGCATCTTACAGGATCATAACCTGTGGAACACAATTTAGGCGTGTTTGAATGTTCTATTTGACACTATTCAACTTATGTGCGCTTGGGTTATCTTGCACTTCCGCAGGATGAATAATATTTACTTATCACAAAAATCTGTGAACCTGGAAGCATCAGGCTTACGAAGCAGAGTTGCGGCACTTGAACTTGGCAAGGTACACCTCGTTCAATATTCATTGGAATCTGGATTCTGGAAGGCTGGTACCAACCATGATATGTTTCAGGAAGAAGCTTTTGACAGGCAGAACAGGTGATACTTGCTTCCTAACGAGTTCGGACCTGCTCATGAATGTTGTGCTCTGGTTTCCGGAATGCCTGATTCTCCTGGATCCTTTTTGTGCATGGAAATTCTTTTGGTTTCTGGCTATGTTCAGTTGGCGTACTTCGAACTATGGTCCGGTAATCATCGTGGATCAGGGTCGGCGGGTGCTGTTCTGTGTAATCGTCGTGGTGAAGCCATTGCTGGTATGTAGGGATGTAGCTCCGAATCCACATCCGCGTCTGTTTTTAAGGATATGGTATGCATTTTTAGATATCCGGCGGATATAGATACAGATACGGATATTTGTCGAGCGGATATCCGACGGATATGGTAGCGGATATGGTATTGATGATATCCGATGGATAAGGATAATCCGACATTTTATACGGATTATCCGAGATACATAAATTAAACACAACTCTAATTTCTAGACAATCTAGTTAATGTATGGGCTACCTTTGCATGCTACGTATGCATGTTATACTATGCTATTACCAATCTTGCACTTTTATACTACTATTATCTAGTGGTACGTACTTTCTTGTCATTTCTTTTGCATATACTAAATAAAATTTTATTTTTCTAGGTGTATTTGTTCGATTATCCTCTTCTGATCCGAGTTCGCTCCGAATCCGTAATCCGATATAATCCGCATTTGAATCCGCCTCCGGCTATCATCCGCTCCGATCTGAATCCGCCAAAAAAATATGGTAAAGGATATGGTAATAATAATATCCGATCCGATCCGATCCGATCCGTTTACATCCCTACTGGTATGGCATGCCCTTTGGAGAAAGTCCTAAATGCAACTACTGCCGAGGCCTTAACTCTGAGTTGCTGGAACAACTGGGCTGTTTATCGGTTATCATTGAATCTGATTCACTTGAATCCAGACATGTAATGGCGTAACTGAGGTATGGAGTCCTTAATCAGCGACCATGGCAGAGTATTTTGTAAAGGCAAGTATGGTACTATAGTAGATTGTTTCGAAAAGGGATGGTGATCCTCCAGGGTTTATCAAACCAGATTTAATAAACGATGTACAGTTTTGTCTACTCAATAAACACCACTAGCCATTCCTTCAAGAAAAAAAATCCTGAAGAGCATACGTAATATACAGGTTGGGTTTTGTTGACACCTGAGCAATCGCAGAAGAAAATGATTTTTTTCCTTCCTGTTTTGCAAGATATTGTTCTTCAATTTTTTCAAAATGGTTGATGATGGATAACAAAGAGAAGAGCTGCTAAACACAACCATGTAAAAACAAGATACAATTAGATCTGACTTGAATTATAAGTTGGGGAAGCTGAACTTCCCTCGGACTAGGTAGTAATATGTTGTTACATTAGAACCTTATAGTTAGCCTAAGGCACACACTCTGTAAGTTCTTCTAGATAGCGTATATACGCAGTACAGACTACATTGACGCAATGCACAAACTCTTGGGAACTGCAGCAGCCATTACTTCATCTGGAGAAAACAAAATTGCAAATCCGTTAGTATATACTAGTACAAAACCAACAGCACCACATACTATGCAGCATGCCAGCATACAGGGTTAAAAACAGTTCGTACAAAAGATGTGGAGTTCGTATGCGACCAGAAAGTTTGTTTTTACTTAGCAGAAAATAGCTAAAATTGTATACACAAAATAAATACCTATATATAAATATATAGTTTATTCAGCAAATCAAGGTAGACTGCACTAGCTTGCCTTAAGAGGTGCTCCGCGCCTGGCAATATATATAGGGGTTAAAAACAGTTCATAGAGAAGACGGTCGTGCAAACTCATAAATCTTACCGCTACTAGGAAATAGGTCAATTGTAGTGTGCGATTTTTGGACTTTGTAACGTGCCCCCACACACGCTGCAGGTATGGCGTCACTGATAATAACTACCTGTAGCGTATGCCCATCATGCTACAGGTATATAGACTACCTGCAGCGTGGGGCGTCTCCACGCTACAGGTAATTAGACTATCTGTAACGTGCCGCTCCCACGCTACAGGTAAATAGAGTACCTGTAGCGTGTCTTATATTACGTACTTACCTGAAGCATGCTCCCCCCCCCCCCCCCCCGGCTACAGATGTGTTATTCCTTTAGCTAATCATTTTTTTTTCATTTTTGCTGTATTTTTAAGGTTGTGGCAGCGTATAAATAGGTATTTTGCAGGCAGTATAAGGTATTCAGATATTATACATGAATAGTAGAACATAGTAGAAAGTAGTTGCCCATTACATATAATAGTCGTTAAGTCTAATGAAAGTAATACAATTCGATCTCAATCGAGTAGCATCTACGACATGCAATCATCTAGTCATAATCTAAACAATGATGACATAGAGAAATGCAATCATCATGAGCATCAACAACATGACAAATATGTAGTTCTTTATCTTGTTGTTCTTCTTCCTCTGAAACTCTAAGTAACTAGCTCTCGCTAGTGCCTCACTCGGAAACGATCGATGGATGTTGCCAGGAAAACGGTTCACTTGCGCGTGAGCATCCGGCCACTCGGCGTAGACTCCAGGAATCCTCCCTCTGTACACTACATAGCACCTCTGCATCTATTGACCAAGGTAGATGCGTCATATTATATAGATAGATAATGCAACAAAAAGCAAAAGAGTTGAAATAAATGCTCGCAATAAAAACGATACAATTAAGTAAAGCATGATGCATGATTTAGAGCACCACAACTCACAAGTTCAACTATAGCTAGGAGAAGAAGAGACTACCATGTGTGTGAGGCACGGCTCGGGCGGCGCGGGGTGAGGCGTTGCTCGGGCGGCACGAGGCGGGGAGAGGTGCGGGCGGCGCGAAGCGGGGCGCGGTGCGGCGGCGGCGATTGGAGGCAATGAAGAAGCGTGCGTTTTGGGAGGAGAAGCTGTGAGTGGGCGTCGCGTCGCTAGGGGTTATCCGTAGCGTGCCACCCCCCACGCTACAGGTAACCTGGGTTTTTTAGTCTTTCCTTTTTTATATAATTTTAGTTGTTAGTCATTTAGTTTTAGTTTTTAGTCATTTAGTTTTAGTTTTTAGTTTTGTATAGAACAAATTAAGAATAAAATGCTTACATATATAGAGATAAAATAAAAAACTAATTAATAATAAAGTGCTTATATATAAAAATAAATAAAAAGCTTACACAAATTAAAGTGCTTGTCATGATCATGCTTACACAAAATAGAAAAATATATCGTTTCTCAGCGTCGTTTCACATAGACTTTCTTGCCTTTTTGTTCGCTTGCGAGTAACTTAGACCAACATTGTGCATTCTTCTCTCGAACGGACGACTGATCTTAGGTAACATAGTCTTTTTTTGATTTTAATGTAGGTTTTTTATCATCATCATCATCTTCCATCTCCGCGTCACCATATTGGTTGTATTCATCCATGTGCGCGACTCTGTCCATTCCTACGATGCCCCTTTTTCCTCTCCTCATGACAACACAACTTGGCTTCGACGGGTCGGTTATGTAGAAGCATTGAGCCACGTGACTTACTGTTACCCATGGCTCATTTCTCGTAGTCATGGTCACACTGTCAGGCTTGGATTTGGCTTCGGGTATAACCATTGTAGTGAAATAACGGTCTTCTTTCACAATGTTCCTAGCCCATTGCAACAGAACATTGCCACCATGTACTTTACAGAGTAGTTAAGCTCCCATATGTCTTCGATCCTTCCGTAGTACCTAGCTTGTACGTCCCCAGAATAGGATTCCATCGTCACCACTGAGTTCTGGTACTCACTCTTATTTTCTTTGGCCTCCGTATAGAACATGTATCCATTGATATTGCATGCTTGATAAGTCGCGGGGTTGGCTGCGGGGCCATGTGCCAAGGCCAGTATGAGTCTTCCTTCACTAGTAGTTTGTGGCGGGGGGTTAGACTCGATTTGCTTTTTGAACCAACGGAAAAAATAGGAGTTGTGCTCTTTGTCTATATCTTCTTTACTCGCGATTTGTCCCTGTTGGAGATAGTTTTGCTCGATCAATCTTTTGTGCTCAACAACCCAAGGATCAAGGATATCTAGGTGTTGTAGCACTACTAAGTGTGCTCCGTCAAAGTTAGGGCGTCGACACTCATGGTCCACATGAAATTCTCTCCATCCATTTTTGTGTCCTTGCCCATGTACTCTACTAGTGTGTTTGTTGACGGGCAACCCAACAGGCTTTTCGACGTCTAGATAATTCGTGCAGAAAGAGATGCACTCTTCAATCAGAAAGCCCTGCATGATACTTCCATCCGGATGGGCCCTGTTAGAACGTATCCTTTGATGATCCCATTCATCCTTTCTAACGGCATCATACTATACAGGAATGTGGGCCCAAGATCGATTATATCATCCACAACGTGGATCAACAGATGCACCATGACGTTAAAGAATGCGGGAGGAAAGTATATCTCCATCTCACAAAGTATGGCAACGATCTCTTCCTTTAGCCTTGAGAGTTGCTTCAAGCTGATTGACTTTCGAGAGATAACGTCGAAAAAATGAAGAAGTCCACAAAGCGTTTCACAGACCCATGGCTCCATTATCCCTCTAATTGCAACTGGAAGAATCTGTGTCATCATCACGTGATAGTCATGAGATTTCATCCCGCTGAACCTTTGTTTTTTCGGATCTAGATATCTCTTGGCCTTCCCCGAGTAACCGAAACTTGTTTTGACTCCCATCATGCATTTGAAAAATTGTGCCATTTCCTTCTCATTTAGAATGAAGCGGGCAGGGGGCAATAAATAGTTTCCCTCTTCCTCTTTTTGCCCTTTCCTTCCGTTGCCTCCTTTTTGCCCTTGCCTTCCATCTCTGCCTCTGACTGTTCCTGATCTGGGTTTCTTCGATAAAGCTCTTCCCTGATATTCAACCCTTCTAGGTTTGCCCGTGTTTTCGGCCCATCTTTGGTCTTCTCGGGCATGTCTAGTAGTGTGGCAAGCAAACTCTCGCACACATTTTTGGTGATATGCATGACATCGAGGAAATTAGTCGTGTCGAGGATTTTCTAGTACGGCAAGTCCCAAAAAACCGACCTCCCTTTCCAAGTATACTTGAGCGGCTTCGATGCCTTTCCCGGCTTAGGGCACTCTTTCCAGTCTTTCAACAGTTTATCGATTTCAGCGCTGCTCTTCTTACGCGGAGGTTCATCAATCTCAACATGACCATTGAATAGGTCCTTGCGCTTTCTCTAGACGTCATCCGCCGGAAGCCACCTCCGACTTCCTTGGAACACGGTTTTAGAAGATCCGCTAGGCATGCTTAGTTGGAGATGTTTTGTCTTATCCATGCACCGAACACATGCCTTGTGTCCGTGCCACGCCTGGCATGCGACATATCCGTAACCGAGATAGTCATGCATCGTCGTGAGTAGCACGACTTTCATTCGAAAAGGTTCTTTCGCGTAAGCGTCCCAAGTTTCGACCCCCGTCTCAGCCCATGATGTATCTAGCTCCTCCTTCAATAGCATAAGCTACAAATTAATATCCTTCCCTGGTTGTACCGACCCTTGAATTAGCGTACTCATGTGCATGTACTTTTTCTTCATGCACAGCCAAGGGGGAGGTTGTACATCTATACGAACACATGACAGGTGTTGTGCGTGCTGCTCGGGTTGCCAAGTGTATTGAGTCCATCGGTACTCACGCCCAACCTGAGGTTCCTAGGCTCATCCCCGAATAGTGAGTATTCAACGTCTAATGCCTTCCATTGAGCAACATTAGCAGGTTGTCCCAACCTTGTTCCTTTCCGCTCTGGACGATCATTGTCATCCTTGTTCCTCTCCGCATGCGAGCGCATGAGCTTTGCCTCCTTAGGATCTGCAAAATACCGCTGTAGATGGGGAGTGAGCGGAAAGTACCATACAACTTTCCGAGGAGCTTTCCTTCTGGTCTTGTATCGAGGTTGCTTGCACACTCAACATTTGGTTTTCTTCGCATCCTTGTTACGATAAATCAAGCAATCATTGATGCATGCATGGTATTTAACGTGCGACAAATCAAGAGGGCACACGATCTTCTTGGCCTCCTCAATGCTTGTAGGACACGTGTTGTTCTTTGGAAGTATTTTCCGTAGATATTTCAGATGTGCATTGAGGCCTGCGTCATTCCATTTGTATCTTGCCTTTGTCTGGAGCAAATTCAACGTGCAAGTCTGTAACTACCTCGGTGAATTACGCTCTTAGTTAATGCCTGGATGAACGAAAGTGGTTAAAATAGTACGGTGGGGCCCAGGGCCACTCACGGTAGACCTTCCGTCCTAACCACTTTCAGACAACGGGACAAGAACGAGCGGCGTAATCGGCAGGCGAAGGGATCAACTACATACACAAATGAGTATGTATACAAGCCACATACAACAGTCCTCAGAGCCATTCCATCTAAAAAGAAATAGAAATATTGCAACGCCATACGGCAAGATCTAAATGTCCTAGATAGATATAATAATTTAGGATAGCTCCTCATACATCACACATCAGAGTATCAGGCGGAAGCGGAAAACAAGATCCAAGTACGGATAAGAAACAAATTGGCATAAGATGCCCCATAAATAAACACATCCCGCCCACAGATCACACGGATCCCCGTTCTCGGAATCTCTACACCGAATGCTCGTTGCCAACATCATCTGTCTCTTCCACCCAGTATCCATCTTGCGGGTACACCTGTCCATCTGAATCAAACAATTTATCATGTGAGACCCTAGGGGTACTCAGCAAGTCTTAATGCCGCTAAAGAGAACACAACCTGGGGTGACGCAATTGCAGCAAAAGATAATACCTAACAATTCTACAGATACTCGCTAACCTTCCGCCTAACCAATGATAGACGGAAGTCTGTGAATTAAGAACAACAGTTATGACAGTATAATTAACAGATCCATCCTCCTCCTCGCTTACCAACGAGGAAGCGGACGAACAACCCCCATCATCCGTTGGCAGTTTTATTAATCATTCCGTGAGTATTGCACTATTTACTAGTCAAAGTACTTAGTCAATTTAAAAGCGGTACTTTAGTTATACTTGTCTATGATCGAGAAACTGTGCTCCAAGTCGTCCATAACCGCGGACACGGCTTTCAGAAAGATTTACCCTGCAGGGGTGCACGAATAGCAACACACACTCGATCAACCTCGGAAAAACCAAATCAAAACCCAACGAGGCATCCACGACAAAGCAATCACAGGATTCAGAAATATTTCAGGGGGCCACCCCATTAAGCTACCCGCAACGAAGTTGGCCGGCTCCGAGACGGACCCAAGGTTTGTGTCAATGGCTGTAAACGACTGGGAACCCGAAAGTGTGACTAGGCTTGTCGATACCGCGAAAACATTCCACGATCCAAAATAGTACAGGTGCTCCACGCACAATCTTAATAAAGCAGTAACATGGCATAAGTACAGGATAGTAATAAAGCCCCAAACTACTTTGTGGCCCCAAGAAATAAGAATGAATCAAGCTCTGGCTCAGGGGGGTCCATAAGGCCTCCCGGATGTGGATAGTACGAATAGTCAAGGAACAGGAATCAAGTACTCGGGGTCCTACGGGACACAAGTGAGCATGAAAAACCAAATAGCAGATATTGCTCACCGGTGCCTCTTTCATTAGTTATCCCATTACTACTGAGGTTAAGTTGTTTAGGTACCTCATTATTCATCAAACACTCACATACCCTACTCATGCTTTTCTACGACTCGCATGGCTCAAACAACTCCTGTAGTACTGGCTCATGGGATGGAGGAACAAGCTTCGGTGGGGTTTAAAAGTAAACGCTATGCAGTACCTGGGATTCAATTTTAATGCAATCGCGACTCGATGATGCAAGAATAAGATAGAGGCAATAGGTACTGTATGTATGCAAGCATGTGGTAGTGCTTGCCTGGCAGCTCAGTTGAAGCGAGAGATGGATCTGGGTAGTACTCCTGTGATTCCTGGTAATTCTCCTGCTGGGCGTCTATTCGAAGAAGAACCAAACAAACAAGGGCCAACATAAATAAAGTGCACAAGCATAGGAAATAAGATGCGACAAGCAAACAAGCATGCCATGATGAATGATGCACAATTTACATGGCATTAAAGTAGCATGGCAAAGGTGAGGTGTGGATACAAGAAAGAAAGCATTTTATTATTTATTTAACCAAGTTTTATTGTCATAAACAGTTCAGATTTTTAATAACAACATGATGCATGCTTCCATTCAGAACAAGGACTACATAGATAGAACAGGCTCATCGCGCTGATCGATTTAGACATATTATTTGTCCAATTTGGAGTTATAAAACAAAAGTTATTAATTAATTAAGGAAAAGGGCATTTTAATGTAATTTTAATCATCTCGAAAATTTAAAGTGTTCAAAACATATTTTGAAGGGCATATTTGAATTCCTCACATTTTTCTGATCCCAAAACTTATATTATTTGTATTATTTGGATTTGTATTTTAAAAATTATTTGAATCTGAATTGAATTTGAATTTAAATGAATTTGAAAAAGGTTTAAAAAAAGACTCAGGAAAATACTTTTGTTACCCAGGCAATTCTAGCCTCAGCCGCTGACGGGTGGGCCTTGCGCTGACTGGGCCACGCGCGCGAAAACACTTTTGTTACCGGGCTCTGGCTAGCCCGCTGAGGCTGACAGGCGGGGCCAGCGGCTTTGGGCCCACGCGACAGTGGGGATGCCCCCAGAGGCCGACAGGTGGGGCTGAGGCTGGAGCGCGGGTTACGCCTGAGAAAACAGGGGGACTTTCCTGCAAAATTACTAGTGCGGCTGGCAGGTGGGACCTTTAGGAGCGCGGGTTGAGGACGAAAACAAAAAGGGGGCTTAATGCAAATCTACGACGGCCCTGGTACTATTCTTCATCTCCACGGTCTGACGGCCAGTGTGCGTGCGGCGCGGAGCGGGGGTTCGAACCCAGGCCGCGGACGTGCGCGCTGAGAGGGCTAACCAGTGCGGTAGGGCGAGGGGAGTTGACAGGTGAGGGGCTGGGGCCTAGTTAGGGTTCTGCGCGGCGCGGGGAGGCTGCAGACGCCGGCGAGCCTGGCGCACGAAGAGCGTTCGACGAAACAAACGGCGGCGCTAAACGTAGACGGCGAGGCGGAGCATGTCAGAGAGGGAGAGAGGCTCACCGCGGGCTCGACGGCGGGCTCGGATCGGAGCGAGGAGCTGCGGAGCGGCGAGATCGCTGGCGCTCCGGCAGGCTAGGGTTTCGTCAGGACGGCGTAGCACCGGCGCATCTGGGGCTTCTCGTCCAAGTCGGCGTGTACGGGGTGATGCAGTGGACGACCCTCGGTCTTCCAGGCCACCTCCAGGTCGCGCTGATCGGCTGGAACGACGGGGACGAGGTGGTGCTGGCGGCGACCGCGGCAGGTGCTGGTGGCGGAGAGGAAGAAAGAGGAGAGGAGGGCTGGCTCGGGGCAGATCTGGCGAGCCAGGAGAGTCGTGTGGGAGGAGGAAAAAGGAGGGAGAGGGAGGAGGAGCAGCTGTGGCAGGGGGGTAGATAAAGGTGGCCTCGGTGCCACCTTTTGCTTCTCCCTCACATGGTCGAGCTAGGGCTCGACCTGGGGGCTGGTAGGACACGGCAGGGGCTGCAGGTGGGGCTTGGTCGGGAGAGAGGGACAGGCAGGTGGGGCTAGCTCGGCCGGTGGAGAAAGAGAGAAAGAAGAGAGGGGTAGCTCGGCTAGGTGGATGGGGCTCGGGTTAGGGCTTAGCTAGGGTTAGGGAGGGAGTGGCTGGGGCGTGGGCCAGGGGGAGGGGTCAGGTGGTGCTCATGGGAGAGGGAGATAGAGAGAAAGAAGAGAGATCAATGTTAGGATTTAGTGTAAATTAGGTTTAAAAGAATAATAAAGAGAGAAGCTAGGTTTAGATTTTTATTAGGCATTTAGGTGTTAATTTTTGTTTATAAGGCCAAATCAAGGAGGACCATGGAGCTTGATCTTGCTTGAGCTAATGTGGAAGAGAAACAAGAAAGAAAGAGGAAGGAAAGAAATAGGTGGAAAGGTTCTCATATGATCATGCATGAAGGAAGTTAAATAAAAGAAAGAGATGTGGGTGAGACTATGGGAAGGGTGGAATGGTAGGAGATGGTTTCCCAAGATAGGATCCATTAAATCCAAAGTAAAACCAATGGAGTAAAAAGGTGGTGAAGAAGCTTGCATGGCCCATGCAAAAATAATAATGCCATGATTTATTTTGTGAAAACAATAATAATATTATGGCATTATTCTAATGCATTTCCAAGAAGTGGAGAAAAGCCAAGCAAAAGAATTTAAAGGTTTTGATCCACCCCAACCCACATGAGCTAGAATAAAATGTCAAAAGAAAAGGAAAACAAGCCCATGGTTAATGGAATGGTGGGATTATAAGGTGGTGGAAGAGAAAGGTGGTGGAATGGAAATAAAAGATATGCCCCCAACTCAACTTGGGCATTTAGACAATATATCAATAACCAAATACAATATCAAGAGGCAAATACAATTAATAATGCATATGAGAGAAAAACCAAAAGAAGGAGGGTTTTATATGATGCTCAAATGCAAGGTGGCATGATGTCATGAGCATGATATAATTATGATGCAACAATAATATGTATGAAGTAGCCAATATCTTACTAGGACAAGTAGCATTACAATTGTTAGACAATTGGGGTGCTACAAAGTCAAACAAGTCTCTGAGGGATCGCATCCAAGATACAACGGAGTCTGCGCGTCTAGCTGCAGCTGAGCAAGCTTGGCATCCTCTCTACAAGCACCTCTAGCGTTAGTCGTCTTCTTGTGAAGCAGATCTTGAACATGAGGATCATGCACGACTGCATTCATTGTTTGACTCTGCGTGCCCTCGTATTCTCCATGTTCAGCCTCCTCTTTATCTATGGAATATCCTTCGTCATGCCCATCATCTTCGGGAGGCTTTGTGTTCAACACTTCTTCTCGCCCCTCCTCGTTATTGTTTTCCATCTCCCTATTTTCTACCCCATCAACAACAAAGCCATCCATGAACTTATTTCTAAGTAGGTGTGATACCTTCGATCCGGACTACGGATGTAGTATAGCTCTTTTTCCCTAGTAGACCTAGGTTACCGAATCCACGGGAAGATAATGCGTAGTGAAGTTACTTTAATGGACCTTCGGGAGTTTTAGAATTCCTTTTGTGTTTTTACCGGACCAGTAGCTTGCGTCTTTTTATTGTTGTCGATGATGGAGAGAGAGGGTCTAGGGAGTTCGGTTTTACCTGTAGCTGTGCACAAACATCTGATGGAAATAAAAGATAGAAATAATATGCGTGTACTTGTTAGAGCAAGATAAATTATATGTGGGCAGTGTATCTATAATTTCTATTGCCTCTACAACCTCTTATAGCAATAACCTACTAGTCTCATCCATAGAAGAAAGATAACTAATGATATGCATAGTGATGTCACCGTTAATCCCAAGCAAATCCCTCACATATAGCCATACTATCCATTCTGTCACTAGGGTTCCCAACCTGCAGATCATTCATCACTCATAGTCCATATACCTGGCTCAACCCTCGGGGTCTTGGGTACCTGACAAGTCCTTAGATTGAGGCAAGAGATGATACAATAATCATCATGTCATACAAACTAATACACAATCCCATCTATGATAAATCACATGCACAATTTCTACATGGCTAGGCGGAAGCCCTTAGCCCAAGGAGAATTACTCACAGATAGAGATGAGATCAACAATCACAAACATTGTAATGAAAATCATAAGATTGATAGCAATAGTCTTACAATGTCGCCAATCAGAGAAGAGATCTACTATTACAAGTCGTGGAGTATGGCTATGGAGATGGAGAAGGGTTTGAAGAATTGGAGGCGGCTGGAGATCTGTGGCAGAGACTTTTTGGCGAGGTCTGGCTTCTTCGGGGCAAGGTGAGAGATGTTTTCTCGTCGCCCGGGGCTTCTTTATATAGGGGTCCCTTCACAAAAGTTGTTCTGTTTGACCTAATGGTGGCGGCGCCACTATACGACCGGAGCTATACGGTCGGAATTTTTGCTCTAGCCATATAGTTGGTCGTAAGGCGTATGCCTGCGTTGTTCGGCTCCTGGTTTCTTCTGGTTGTTGAAAATCTCGTATCTTTGACTTTAATATAGTGATTCCCTCCTTTAATCAACATTATCTACACATGAAATATAGAAAAAGAAAGAATTGCATACCCCTCTGAATATTAGCATTAGTGGCAGGGTTTAGAGAGATATTTCATAAAAAATATGATTAATATCCAGTTTAAATGTGGATGTAGATGGCTATATTTCAGAGCCATCAACCTCCCCAAGATTAAACTTGATCGTCCCGAGCAAGAAAACCAAAATAAAAAAGGAACTCGGCATTTAAACTGAAATAACGAGATGGTGATCTTACTCATGATTAGTAGTCTCATGTTTCCTCCACTTCATAAATCTGAAAAAACATCAGCATAGATAGAGTAATGGCAAGCATATCATACGGGTTTCATGCATCCTTATAGTGCAACAAAAATTACTGTAAACATGGATGATTCAAATGAGTAAACTTTATTCCATGTCAAGTAATCAACTCATAGGCTTGCCTTTGAACAGTAAAGTATAATCATGTAAATTAAGAGTATGAGAGTTGTCATGAAAAGCATATATACTAGAGTATCTCAATTCTCCCACATCAATGAATCAAGACTTTGCAAGCACTACTTTTCTATTCATTGTCCTTCAAGAATTTCAGTTTTTAAGTAATTGAGAGCATGCCAAAGATTTTTATTAGTTTATCGGGCCGTGATGGACACTCGTGGCATCACTAAGGTTTTTTGTTACTTTTGCATAATGATTACTCATAATAGCCAGAGGAGTGATTCCATCATGATTACAACTACCCAGGAGTGCCAAGAATCTTACCCACTATAGCATTACTGCTACAAGTGTTTAATCAACTCATAGCTGAAATCTAGGAGTTTCCTCCATGAAGATCGTTCGTAGGCCAGCGGAGTTGTTGGCATCTCATGAAGTTTGACACGCGTAAAGCTATATCATTCTTATGATTAACAAGTCAAACTTTGGCATGCTCACAAAAACTGCTAAACATTAATTCAATCGAACAAATTCTTTTAAAGAGAGCTATCAAGTCAATTAACATTTTCAGTGGTATCGAGTGTCTCTATAAATAAGCCTTCAAGACTAAGCACTACAACACCCAGCCTTCAATTGTGAGACTTTTTCTTATTACAATTGTTTAGCAATTTTTAGGCAAGACTTGGTTAATTACAAGAGCTAGAACAAAATGAGCTCAATTAAATACCCATGCAAACGATAATCTTACAACGATACAAAGACTCACTCCACCAATATAATATCTCAACATTTACTACTAACTAGCATCGGTTTCTCAAACTTCAAAAGTGGGGAGTCATAAGGCGTACCTCTCATGTTTGGTTCCACTTCTTTCTTCCTTTTTTAGTTGTTTCTTGGAAACTCGAAGTCGATCACTCTCCTGCAAATATATGAAGACCTCGAGGTAGAAAGAAAATAAAGAGGGAAAGAAGAAAAATGGAGAAATATTTTTGTGATTTTTAAGAGAGGGAATTTAAAGAATAGAAAATTGGTGGCAAAGCTCGGCTAGAAAATTTTGAAAGCAAAATATAGAAAGAAATAAAGATGAAGTGTTTGGGAAACCAACACGAGTGCTTATAAACTCAAATAAAAATGCAACCTCGAAATAAATAAAAGAAAATAAACGCCAAATAAAGATACATGAGGAAACTTCCCCAAGCTTAGGCTTTTGCAAGCCCTTCAAATCATTGTGGTGACGAGAAAAAGTCATTACTCCAGTTTGCAAATTGAGTTGATAGGTTACTTGTTGATTCTCGGAGGTTCAAAGAGAGGTTGTGCATCCTCTCCATAGTCCCTCCAAGTCCTTGAAAATCTTGGTATGTGGCGAACCGGGTTTGTGGCTGCTCCTCTTGATAAGGAACTTCTTGCTCCTCTTCTTGGTCCTCATCCTGTTCAGGAATCTCTTCCTTGGGTTGGTGTTGCTCAACCTGTGAATCATATAGAAAATGTCCTTCCTCGATAGAGAGAAGACCATTAGGCATACGAGCGGGGTAGATACGCCCAGCTCCAGCAATATGCAAGTAATAAACACCACCTCTCCTAGTGAGCATTCCACGGGCCCTCAAGGTGGAGAAACCAACATGTGTCTCACCTAGTACGGGTTACAACTCACCTAGATCGATGTCTAGGGCAGTGACAAGCACGGTGATGACGCCTCCTCCCGTGAATGGCCCTTGGCTTAATTTGGGAGGCTTTTTGCTCCAGGTAGTGCACAAGGATGGCGCCCAAGTTGAGTGACAGGTTGCAGTTGATGTAAGCAGCCTTTGTGAGGACTAGGATATCCTCATCGTTGAGTCTCGTGAACTCATTACGTGCCTGCAAGGTGTTAGCAATAACATAGAACAAATAGATAATTGCGGGATGTTGAATATTCCTCCCCTTGTTCACTCTACTAGTGAAACTCATTCCATTATAGTATTGATCGGGGGAAGGATTTAAGATAGTAAAGGATGCGCGTAAAGCATGAACATCATTGTTTGGCAAATTAAAGCATGCGCACCATTCATCTAATGTTAAAGTGTAGTTGTTGTTCATCAGACGGAAAGAAATAGTATCCTCTCCTTGACATTGTTTAACGGTGCTTTGCAACGAACTTAAGGATTCAATGGTTAAGCGGCGATAAGTAGGTGTATCATTATACACAAAGTTTTGCATGACAACTCTATTGTAAAGTAAATTAAAGTCATTAGAAATACTGAGTTGGTTCAATATAATGGGGCAAGCCCATTTGGTGGCCTTCACTTCGTGGTTCTTGATCCTGTTGAAGCGATCACGATGGGCCTCATCCCTGAACAGTATCCCCATGCGTTCTTGAGTGCCAGGCCGAGAAGCACTAGCGGTGGCACGAGCACGAGTTTGGCTCCTTGTGTTCATCATCTAAAACATTTAAGAAAGGTAAAAATAAAACTTTTTTCATCCAAGAACAGTAAGTATAATTTATTCCACATCTAAGCACACTAAAGAATCTCCTCAAGATAATAATCTAGGCAAGAAAATCATGACAATTGGTTTATAGCAGGTCTCACCGTAGATTGACAATGACAATAGATCGAAGATGAATTTGCAAAAAGTAATTGGAGGATCAGAGGAGAAACATACCATAGATCACTTGTGTTCAAGGAAATCGAACGAAATTGAGTAGAGATGGAGATCCCTTAAGATTTTGAGAGAGTTTGGAGGTAGAAGAAAGAAAAAAGATTGAAGTTTTGGAGTTGGGAGTACCTTTCCGTGTGATTTTGTGGTCGGACACAACTATACGGGCGGAACATGTGTTCCCGCCGTATAGTTGGCGTTCTATCAAAATATTAGGGTTTCCTCCTGGCGGCATAGCTATACGGATGCAACTATATGGGCGAAACAAAATATTCTGGACGTATAGTTGGTCGTTAAACTGTCTGTCCCTGCGAAAGAAAATTTGCAAAGGCATCGATATAAATACGACCGGAGCTATACGACCGGAATTTTTATTCCCATCATATAGTTGGTCGTTAAACTCTCAGTATATACGAAAAGAAATTGTACGGAGGCATTGATATCTATACGACCGGAACTATAAGGCCGGATTTTTTATTCCTATCGTATAGTTGGTCGTTAAACTCTCAGTACATATTGCAGAAAAAATTTCGATGGCAAAGATATCTATACGACCGGAACTATACAGCCGGAATTTTTATTCCCACCATATAGTTGGTCGTTAAACTCTCTGTGTGCATAAAAAAATTGTTTCTTCATAAACTATTTCTTTCCCGTAACTTAGTGATATACCTTGTTTTTGATAGAAAAATGACAATAAATATTGTTGACCAACAATAGCATGAATAAAGCAGAATTTCAAGTACTACCGAATTTCTTCTCCTCAAATGGAGTTTTCTAGCACTCTTTATTAAACATGAACTTAAACTAAAACTAAAAACTTAACTCAAACCTTTATTTAACATGAGTTGCCTCCCATGGAGCGCTCTTTTATGGTCAATAGCTTGACCTTGATGATACTCATTTGGGCCAGATGAGTGGAACACCCACTCCAAAGTAATTGTCCTTCAAAGTGATGGCCTACTTCTCGTCATGTTTGGCTTTCTTCTTCATGGGGAAGTGGATAACAAAAGGATCCTGTGAAGGCAATTGCAACTTCACGTTCCCTTCGTGAAGGTTAATTAAAGCCTTTATAGTTCTCAAGAAAGGACGACCTAGTATTATAGGAGCAAGAATATCTTCAGGCATGTCAACAATAACAAAGTCAACTAGAGCAGGACAACCTTTGATGTAAACTAAAGTGTTCTCCTTAATCCCTACAGCTTATTTGTAGGTAGAATTTTAATTCAGTAATTTCAAAGGAGCCAAGATTTAAATTGTTAAAAATACTCTTTGGAATTGTTGAGACGCTTGCACCTAGATCACAAAGTACAGCTATCTCATTGGTTCCAATCTTTATCTTAATAGTAGGCTCAAATATGTCATCTAGTTTAACAAGTAACTTTTTTAGCGATTTTCTTGTATTCTTCTTCAAGCTCGCGTACCTTAATTGCTACTTGATCAACAAAGTGTTGATACATGGCTTCATCATTACCTTCACTTACCGGAATTTCGACGTTGATCCTCTTTACGAGGTCTTTGATGGTGTATCTTGGTGAAGGGGCATTACTATAATCAAGTTCTTTAGGCTCCTCCCTTTGGATCCTCATCATTTTGAGTTCTTCAACAGGATTGGACTCAGCTTTACCTGCAAATTTATCTAGAATGAGAGTTTGACTCTTGGTTATCTTACCTAGCTATGCCTCAACGATCCTTATTCTTTCTTGAAGGGCTTGCAAATCATTTCTCAAACTAACAGCTTGGTTAGATAATTTACCAAGCATAGCATCATGGTTCTTCGTAATTTTGACTAGAATATTATTTTGTTCATTTTGTGAGTCTATGAAAGACTTAAGTGTTTCTTGGAGACTACCATTACTAGTTCCCATATTATTATTAGTTACCTGCATGACTAGCATAATGTTTCTAAAAGTTAGGATTGTAACTCTTTTTCTAAGCAGGATTGTAATCATTACAAGCTATGAAGTCTATTTCTTCTATGTTTGTTTCGGGGGTGGCTCTTACCTGAGTTTCCTTACCTTTTACAGCAAGTATGAGCTCATCCAATTTAGCATTGAGATATTCGTTCTCTTGTGGTGAGACAGAGTTCACCTTCTTCGTGTTTGAGCTTTCCACATGCCATTGGGCATGGTTGTCTTGCATATTGTCTAGCATTTGCTTTGCTTCGGTAATATGTTTACCCATAAATATTCCTACAGCTGCAGTATCAACCATAGACTTAGACACAGGATTAAGAGCATTGTAAAATAAATGGAGGATTAACCAATCATCCATCCCATGACTAGGACAGTTTCTTAGGCATTCTTTCATCCTCTCCCATGCAAGCGCTAATGGCTCACGCTCTTCCTGTCTAAAGCCAGTAATATTAGATCGAAATTGCATAGTCTTTGCAGATGGGAAAAATTTAGCCATAAATAAAGAAGTACATCCCACCCATGATGTAGTAGTATTTTTAGGCAAAGATATCAACCATTCTTTAGCTCTACCTCTTAGAGAGAAAGGAAATAAACGCAATTTGACCGCATCAGGGTCAACGTCTTTTATACGCATCATATCACATATTTCAGTGAAAGTATTCAAGTGCATAGCTACTTCTTCAACAACAGAGCCTCCAAATTGATTCTATTGAACCAAACTTAAGTAATGGGTCTTAATTTCATAATCATTAGCAGCGATTACTGGCTGAGTAATAGGAGTATGCAAATAATCATTATTGGGAGTAGCAAACACCCAAGCTTCTTTTCAGCCATACTTCTTATGTTTTTGGGTTTACTTAGATTAAAAATTATAACAGTAAAAGCAAGAATTTAAAGACTATCTAATTTTTGGTTTATTAAATAAAGACTGAAAGCAAACTAACAAAATTAAAAACAAGAATTAAAACTAGAAAGGTTCCTAATAACCTTACCAGGGTAGCTATTGCTTCTCTAACGATGGCGCTAGAAAAAGGGTTGATATCTTCGATCCGGATTACGGATGTAGTATATCTCTTTTTCCCTAGTAGACCTAGGCTATCGAATCCACGGGAAGCGAATGCATAGTGAAGTTACTTTAACGGACCTTCGGGAGTTTTAGAATTCCTTTTGTGTTTTTACCGGACCAGTAGCT
The DNA here is from genome assembly GCA_910589775.1 of Avena eriantha. NCBI lineage: Eukaryota > Viridiplantae > Streptophyta > Magnoliopsida > Poales > Poaceae > Avena > Avena eriantha. Next base: position 371,489,048 of record OU342745.1, read on the forward strand.
TGCGTATTTTTGTTGTTGTCGATGATGGAGAGAGAGGGCCTCAGCGTTCGGTTTCACCTGTAGCTGTGCAAAAACATCTGATGGAAATAAAAGATAGAAATAAAGTATGTGTGTACTTGTTAGAGCAAGATAAATTATATGTGGGCAATGCATCCATAATTGCTATTGCCTCCGCAAACTCTTATGTCAATAACCTACTAGTCTCATTCATAGAAGAAAGAGAACTAATGATATGCATAGTGATGTCACTGTTAATCCCAAGCAAATCCCTCACATACAGCCATACTACCCCTTCTGTCACTGGGGTTCTGATACGTCCAAAACGTATCTACTTTACCGAACACTTTTGCTATTGTTTTTCCTCTAAACTTGTGTGATTTGGATGCAACTAACACAGACTGACGCTGTTTTCAGCAGAATTACCTTGGTGTCTAGTTTTTGTGCAGAAAATCAACTATCAGGAAAAATCCCGGAAAATATGCCAAAAATCATATTTCGCCAGAAGAATCACGGAGCCAGAATACGAGACGGAGTGGGGCTGGGGCCCAGCCACACCACCTGGCCGCCCTAGACACCCCCTCGGTCTCCCTCTTCACCTATAAGTTGCCTTCTGACCTAAAAACTGAGGGAGGTTCGACGTTTTTCCAGAAAGAGTTCCGCTCCACCGCGACCACCAGATTCCGCGATTCAGAACCAGAAACTCCGTTCTGGCACCCTGCCGGGACGGGGAATTGGAGGAGATCATCGCCATAATCATCACCATCGCTTCTCCACGACCATCCATGTTTCCCCCATCTATGAGTGAGTAATCCCCTGCTGTAGGCTATGGGGATGGTAGGGATTGGATGAGATCGTTCATGTAATGGCATCGGATTGTTAGGGCATGGTGCCTAGTATCTTCTATTAGTGCTTTTTGACTTTGTTGCAACTTGTTATGCTTAATGCTTGTCACTAGGGCCCGAGTGCCATGATTTCATATCTGAACATGTTATTGATTCATTATGATAGTATTGTTTATGGTCTTACCTGCAAGTTGTATACACACGTTATTGTCCGGAACCAATGGCCCCGAAGTGAGAGAAATCGGGATAACCGGAGGGAATGGCTTTGATGTGAGGATCACATGTGTTCACGGAGTGTTAATGCTTACTCTGGTGCTCTATTAAAAGGAGCACCTTAATTGCCAGTAGTTCCCTTGAGGCCCCGCTGCAAACGGGCTAGCAGGACAAAAGATGTTGTGCAAGTTCTCATTACGAGCACGTATGCCTATATATGGAACACATGCCTATGATTATTTAGTACTTGGATACTTTATCTTATTTATCTGCAATTGCCCTATGTTCTGATTGCTATGTGAATTGTCTTGTCCATGCAACGCCCGTCCATCCATCCCTATGCCTACCGCGCTCGAATCCTACTGTTTACTGCAATTGTTACTACTGTCTTTACTTTACTACTACTACTATTTCTCTACTATTCCTACTACAAAACTATCGCTACTAATAAACTGCTGTGAGCAAGATTGTTTCCAGGTGCAGCTAAATTGACAACTCAGTTGTTAAGGCTTATAAATATTCTTTGGCTCCCCTTGTGTCGAATCAATAAATTGGGTTTCACTTCCCTCGAAAATACTGCGATACACTCCCTATACTTGTGGGTCATCAAGACTATTTTCTGCCACCGTTGCCGGGAAGCAGAGCTTTATTTATCAAGTTCACTTGGATTCTCTATTGTTTGCTGCTATCCATCCATCATGGGTAAGTCTCGTGATGGCAAGGTTCCTATTTTACCACCCACTACAAGAAGAGGTACGGTTCTGAACACCTCTGTTGCTCTTGATTCACCGTCTGTTATGAGTAAGTTCCTTACACCACCACATACACATGCTACACACACTGCAACTACCGCTGAATCTGAAACTTCTGATAATTATGATAAGAGTGGTTTATTAGGTCCTTTCCTAGATGCTACGATTGCTAGAACTATAGCTGGAAATACCGAAACTCCTAATGAAGACACTACTACACCTGTTAGTTCAGCAGAGTCTCCTTGGTATTGAAGACGGTTATGTTGAGATGACCGATGAATTTATTAAAGAATGTTAAAACACCCATGATAGGAGTGCTGCTAAGAGTCTCCTTGTAAGGCGTACTATTAGACCCAAATTATCTCCTAATGCTAAGTTTGCTGCTTCTCCCATAAACATTAAACATAAAGATTATGATTTCTCTCTTGATTTATCCTATAGCTATTGTTGAGAAAGAACCTTTTTGTGGGACTAAGAATGAAAGTGCGGTAGCACATATGACTGAGCTTTCTACCATGAGTGGCCTGTTTTCTGATGATATTAAGATGCTTACCAACTTTGTTGCTAAGATTTTCCCCTTTTCACTAAAAGGAGAAGCTAAAACTTGGTTTAATAATTTACCTCCTGGATCTATTGATAGCCCTGATTGCTTGATTAGTACTTTCCTGCAGAAATATTTTCCTCCTAGTGCTAGACATGCTATTTTGCAGGAACTTTTTGATTTTAAACAGGGAGAAAAAGAGATATTTCCTGAATCATGGGCAAGGTTTTGTGCTTTGATTCATGCACAGGCTGGATGTCCATTACCTAAGAATGAGCTTCTTGATATATTTTATAATGGACTAACTGAAGAATCTAGGACATACCTGGATAGTTGTGCTGATTGTGTTTTCAGGAATAGGACTCCCAAGGAAACTGAGGAATTAATGGATAAAACAAGAAAGAATTATGAGGATTGGACTCCTCCTGAACCAGCTATACCTGAAATAATTATACTTGAACCAGCTATACCGGCGCCTATACCATCATCTAAGAAGAGGGGGGTTATTGAATTGAATGATGAAGTGATGAAGGAAGCTAAGAAATGTCTTAAGGAGAAGGGAATTAAAGCTGTAGAGGTCAAGAATTTACCTCCTATAGAAGAATTATGTAAGCCAATTCCCCATTCATCCACTATTGAGGTACACTCTCTCCAACACTTTGATGAAGGTGACGTTCCTTACCTTAAACCTCCTGATCAATGCTTAGAAGAATTCGATATTTTTATTGTTAAGCAAGATAATTTTAATAAAAGGGTGCAAAATCATCTAATGGAAAACTCTAGAGCTATTTTTGAGTTGAAGGATATTGTGGAAAGAACCTCTAATGATGTTAAAATGCTTGTTAAACATTTTCAAATGGTTCAAACTCAAATAGATCAACTTATTAAAGTGCAAAAAGACTTGCTAGTTAATGCTGCTAAAGAAAAACATGCTTATGAAATTAGAACTAGAAGTGGTGCTGCTACCCAGGATCCTCTATATCCCGAGGGGCATCCCAAAAGAATTGAGCAGGATTCTCAACAAGCTGAAAATAGTGGTACTACTCATAAGAAAAGAAAAAAGAAACATAAAACTATTGTAGAACCCTTTGAACCTGCTAAATATCATAATAGTATATCTATCTCTGATGCTGAAACTGAAAGTGGTAATGAAGAACATGAAAAGCACACTAAGAATACTAAATACACTAAAGAAGATTTTGTTGCTAAGAAACATGGTAGTGAAAGAGAGCCTTGGGTCCAAAAACCTATGCCTTTCCCTGATAAGAAACACAAGTCAAAGGAAGATGAACACTATAATAAGTTTTGTGAGTGGATGAAACCTTTATTCTTGCAAATTCCTTTGACTAATGCTATTAAATTGCCTTCTTACTCAAAGTATATGAAGGATATTGTCTCGAATAAAAGGAAGATCCCTAATGAAGAAATTTCTGCTTTGCTTGCTAATTATTCCTTTAATGGTAAGGTTCCAAAGAAACTTGGAGACCCAGGGATTCCAACTATTCCTTGCTCTATTAAAATAGTTATGTTAGAACTGCTTTGTGTGATTTGGGAGAAGGAGTTAGTGTCATGCCTTTTTCTCTCTATAAGAGACTTCAACTGGAAAAACTAATACCAACTGATATATCGTTCCAAATGGCTGATAAATCTACCACTATTCCTGTTGGTATATGTGAGGATGTACCTGTTCAAGTGGCTCATAATTGCTTGATATTAACTGATTTTGTTGTGCTTGAAATGCCTGAAGATGATAATATGTCTATTATTCTTGGGAGACCTTTTCTTAATACTGCAGGAGCTATTATTAATTGTAATCAAGGGAAAGGTGACCTTTAATGTTAATGACAAGGAGCATACTATCTATTTCCCCAAGAAGATTGATAGGACTTATGGTTTAAATTAAATTGAACATGTTGAGGGCATTCAAGTTGGAGAAATATATTGTCCTATACCAAGAGAAAAATTTGAAACTATTATGATTGGGACCATTGCTATCAAAGTTGAGGTAACATAATCATAAGTCGAATACAAAATTTTGTTTCGTATAAAATTGTTTTGGTAACAAGACCTGATCAACCTTGTTAACAAAAGAATTTTATTGAACAAAATAATGTTTTCACCATGATTATCTCCGCTTACTTCTACTCTTTCCTTTTTTTTGTTTTTTCTTTCTTTTAGTTTACTTTTTTGTTGTTAGTTGCTTGCATGTTAGAGTGTCTTAGAACTTCTGAAGTTCTAGCCTTGTTTTGTCATTGCATCATTCCAAAAAAAATATTTCTGTCAGAAAATCATTTTTATACCTGAAAATTGCTCAAAAATAAAGTGTCTCGAAAAATTCCAGAAAATTCTTATTAAATTTTTACGTGAAAAAAGGGCAGAGGAGTGCCTGGAAGGTACCATGGGCCCCCACCAGGCAGACACACCACCTGGTGGCGCGGCCAGCCCAGGGGCATGCCTGGCCATGGTGTGGGCCACCCCTGGCCCTCCATTCACTCTCTCACTTGCCACTTTCTTCTCTCTCCCAAGGAAACACCAGTTCATTGCTCAAAATTGTGTTCTTGCTGTTCTTGCCCTTGATTTTTCGATCTCCTTGCTCAGCCCATCTTTGCTGCTGAAATTTGGAGCATTTGTTCTCCGAATAGAAGATGAATGAGCATCAACTCAACCAACATGAATTGAGGGTGCCTGAGGTTATGAAGGTTCACCGAGAGGAGGAAGTTTTTCCTTCCATCTATCATGCTACGGATTCATGAGGGCTGGAGGAATTTTCCAGGACTTCCATACTTTGGTTGCTAATGCAGGATTGGAGCAGTTGGTGGAGGATGAACCTTGTCAATTTGTGAAACTAACTATGTCTGTAGTGTAGGACTTTCGATTTAGTCACTCTTTGCCTAACCCCATGGTCCACTACAAAATTTACAATATAGCATCCGACCTTCCTTTTGATGACTTTTGTGCAGCTATTAAGGTACCTCGGTGGGGATCGTGTGGGAGGATTAAAGAGCGACCTGTACCACTCATGGACTTGTATGCAGATATTTGCCAAGGGAGCAACTTCTCAAATGAGAGCGGGAAAATCCGTAACATTCATCTCCCTTCTATTCGCTACTTTGCTTACTTTATTGCCAAGTGTGTTCTTGCTAGGAAAACTGCCAATAAGTTATCTTCGTATGATCTAGCATTCATCTCTGCTGCCCTTAAACGAGATAGGACTTACAACTTGGGTGCTTTGATAGCTTTCCATCTTGCTTCTAACCGCGAGAAAGGTGGAATTTGTGGAGACCTCTTTGCTTCTCGTTTACTAGCATTGCATGGTTTAGTGCCTCATCATTTAGACCTACAGTTTCCCATAGAAATGCTTGATCTTAATTCCATGATATAGCATAAATTTGTTTCTTCTTGGGCTAATTTGAGTGAGTTGTCGTATGAAATAACCTTTCTCAAAGCTGGTTGGAGAAGGAGCAAGTCCGAGCGTGTTGTTCTTTTGCCTGCACCTGTTTTGTTTAACCTTGATAACAGGGTAGGATGGTCCCTCACAGAGGAGGAGTTTGATACGTAGTTGGGAGAGCTCTCCCAACACGAGCAGGATATTAGAAGGGAGGTCACAGATGATTCGGTCCAGCCCTCGAATGAGGGAGAGTCTTCATATCAGCAGCCTACCTATGATTGGGGACTTCTTCTTCTTCCCAAGGGCCTAACTACGATCATTCTTACAATGACCCGCCTGCTTGGAACCCTTACTCGTATTTGGATTGACACTCACTTAGGCCAAAAGCCTAAGCTTGGGGGGAGGTACACCGACATCACACTCATCTCCATATCATGTTTAGTCGGTACTTTGTATATCCATGTTTCGTTCTCTTTTTATTTTTCGTTCTTTCTTTGCTTTTGCTTTCTAAAGCACAAAAAGACCAAAAATATTTCTGTTGTTTCTTTTGGTTTGCTTCTTCTTCTTTTTTGCCTTGGTTTGCTTTTTCCTTTTTGCTTTGTTTTGATTAATTGAAAAACCCAAAAAGATTTTGCTTTGTTCGTTCTTATTTTTGGTTCTTGCCTTTAAAACTCAAAAAAAACACCAAAAATATTTGTTGTTCTTCCTTGGTTTTGTGAAGTTTGTTGCAGGGTTCAGCAGTCCTTAGTGGAGTTTGGTTTTCATGTTATTATTCAAGCCACACAAGTGAAGGGCAAAGGATTAATGACAGCTTGAGGTGTGGTAAGAGGCTGGTAATGAACTCTATTTGTTTTCATTTTCGTACATATACTCATCATTGTGGGCATGCTTAGTCTGCTCATGTAGGGTGTATGTTATTTATGGACGCTTAGTAGTTTTTGCTTTCATATGATTAGTTCCAGCTTGCTAATAGTTTGTGGCATGTCATATGAATGTTTGCGTACATTACTCTATTCATAACTTGGTATGACACTATGGTATCCTCCTCTGAATGTTTCACTTGAATTGACTTGGCACATGCTCACGTATGCATATGACTGAAACCATCAGTTAAACCTTAATGAATTATTTTGCCTCAGGGGTCTTGAATCACTTGCATGCCATGATTAGTCCTTTTTTGTTGCAAGCATGATTATGACAGTTATTGCTCTCTCGTTTTTCGCTCCCTTTCTATTGCTAGCCTTCACTTATGCTGAGTATGACCTTTACTCGTGCTTCCAACTCCCCAAAACCAGTATTGCCAAAGTGTCCACCATATCTACCTATTAGCAGCATTTGCTATTCCGTGCATATTAAGTATGCCTTGTTTTCTTCCGAATAAAATGTTTGCCTATTATGAGAAAGTTAGTTAGTAAAGATCTCACGAACTTGATGGCACACTTTATTTTCTTGCACTTAATAAACCTTAACCATTGCGTCCATCTTTGTTGCATATATGCTTGCGCTTTATAAGTTGAAGTTAGCAGAACCATGTATCATGGGGAACGCTTTCAACATTGCACGGGTACTTTGTACCTCATTGATATCATGTTCTTTTGCTTATGGATCCCGGCGGTGTGAAATAAAAGTGGAACTTGTAAGATCATGGAGTTTGTATGTGTGTTAGAGAAACGCCTGGGCCGCTAGCCTAAGCCATGCCTAATCATGGTGGAAACTTGCATCATAACCATAATGAGCATTCTATGAAGCATCCTCAATAAAAACCTATGAAAATAGCAAATAAAAAGATCGCTGAGATGCTCATCGTCTGCTTGCCTTGTCATTTTGATTATGGGATAGCTCCTGTATCATGTGCAAGGGGTACCCCGTTGGCGGTTCTCTATGATACATATGTACTTACAATGACAAGAGCTTACTTGTGACTGAAGTTGAGTAGCATGAGGTTCGGTCTTTCGTAAGTAAGGGGCATGAGACTTCGATTTATAACTTGTCAAGCATATCCTCTTAGTTGTGTCACTTTAACCTTAACCACTTAAAGATGCTTATGATAGGGGCAATGGGAGCTCAAAGCTAACGAGTACCATACTTTCAGCATTTGGAAGCCTTTCCAACTTTTCAAAACCTTTTCGTTTTCCTTGCTGAGTCTCCACATATTCTATGAGCACTTTCTTGAGAGCATAGTTGTCATTCTTAGTATAATGTGCTTGACTCAAAACTTGATTATTTGTGTTATGACTTTGATGCTTGTATCTTTGATATCTTTACTTCTAGTCTTCACCTAAACTTCAGAGGTGCCTTGGCATTCACAATCAAAGGCAAGCGAGATACCACTCTATAATACCTTGTTATGAGCATTGTAATGTTGCTTGTGTTTATGTTTCTTGCTACTTTTTATTTTTGAGTTGGAATCTCTTCATAGCTTGTAATGCCTATTAAGTAAACTTAGTTGCATACTCCTTATTATGAATTGTCTAAGTAGCTGATCACATGCTGAGAATATATACATCATATGAAGCAAATGTGTTCGTGAAAGTTTCTTTTATTGCACTCAGTTTTCAACTGAATTGCTTGAGGACAAGCAATAAGCTAAGCTTGGGGGGATTTGATACGTCCAAAACGTATCTACTTTCCCGAACACTTTTGCTATTGTTTTTCCTCTAAACTCGTGTGATTTGGATGCAACTAACACGAACTAACGCTGTTTTCAGCAGAATTACCTTGGTGTCTAGTTTTTGTGTAGAAAATCAACTATGAGGAAAAATCCCGGAAAATATGCCAAAAATCCTATTTCACCAGAAGACTCACAGAGCCAGAATACGAGACGGAGTGGGGCTGGGGCCCAGCCACACCACCTGGCCGCGCGGGCTAGGCCTGGCCGCGCCAGGGGGTGGTCTGGCCGCCCCAGACACCCCATCGGTCTCCCTCTTCGCCTATAAGTTGCCTTCTGACCTAAAAACTGAGGGGGGTTCAACGTTTTTCCAGAAAGACTTCCGCTCTGCCGCCAGCACCAGATTCCACGATTCGGAACTAGAAACTCCGTTCTGGCACCCTGTCGGGATGGGGAATTGGAGGAGATCATCGCCATCATCATCACCATCGCTTCTCCATCGACCATCCATGTTTCCCCCATCTATGAGTGAGTAATCCCCCGCTATAGGCTATGAGGATGGTAGGGATTGGATGAGATCGTTCATGTAATGGCATTGGATTGTTAGGGCATGATGCCTAGTATCTTCTATTAGTGCTTTTTGACTTTCTTGCAACTTGTTATGCTTAATGCTTGTCACTAGGACCCGAGTGCCATGATTTCAGATCTGAACATGTTATTGATTCATTATGATAGTATTGTTTATGGTCTTACCTGCAACTTGTATACACACATTATTGTCCGGAACCAATGGCCCCGAAGTGACAGAAATCGGGATAACCGGAGGGAATGGCTTTGATGTGAGGATCACATGTGTTCATGGAGTGTTAATGCTTTGCTCCGGTGCTCTATTAAAAGGAGCACATTAATTGCTAGTAGTTCCCTTGAGGCCCCGCTGCAAACGGGCTGGCAGGACAAAAGATGTTGTGCAAGTTCTCATTGCGAGCACGTATGACTATATATAGAACACATGCCTATGATTATTTAGTACTTGGATGCTTTATCTTATTTATCTGCAATTGCCCTATGTTCTGATTGCCATGTGAATTGTCTTGTCCATGCAATGCCCGTCCATCCATCCCTATGCCTACCGCGCTCGAATCCTACTGTTTACTGCAATTTTTACTACTGCTATTGCTTTACTATTCCTACTACAAAACCGTTGCTACTGATAAACTGCTGTGAGCAAGATTGTTTCCAGGTGTAGCTGAATTGACAACTCAGTTGTTAAGGCTTATAAATATTCTTTGGCTCTCCTTGTGTCGAATCATTAAATTGGGTTTCACTTCCCTCGAAAATACTGCGATACACCCCCTATACTTGTGGGTCATCAGGTTCCCAACCTACAGATCAGTCATCACTCATACTCCCTATACTTTGCTCAGCCCTCGGGGTCTTGAGTACCTGACAAGTCCTTAGATTTAGGCAAGAGAGGATTCAATAATCATCATGTCATACAAACTAATACACGATCCCATCTATGATAAATCACATGCACTATTGCTACATGGCTAGGCCGAAGCCCTTAACCCAAGGAGAATTAATCACACATAGAGATGAGATCAACAATCACAAACATTGTTATGAAAATCATAAGATTGATAGCAATAGTGTTCCAATGTTGCCAATGAGAGAAGAGATCTACTATTACAAGTGGTGGAATATAACTATGGAGATGGAGAAGGGTTTGGAGATCTGGAGGCGGCTGGAGATCTATGGAAGAGACTTTTTGGCGAGGTATGGCTTCTTTGGGGCAAGGTGAGAGATGTTTTCTCGTCACCCGAGGCTTCTTTATATAGGGGTCCCTTCACAAAAGTTGTTTTGTTTGACCGAACGGTGGCGGCACCAACTATACAACCGGAGCTATACGGTCGGAATTTTTTCTCCGGCCGTATAGTTGGTCATTAAGGCGTTTGCCTCCGTTGTTCGGCTCCTGCTTACTTCTGGTTGTTGGAAATCTCGTATCTTTGACTTTAATGTAGTGACTCTCTCCTTTAAATGACATTATCTGCGTAGGAAAAAATACAAAAACAAAGGATTGCATACCCCTTTGAATATTAACATTAGTGGCAGGGTTTAGACAGACATTTCATGAAAAATATGATTAGTATCCAGTTTAAATGTGGACATAGATGGCTATATTTCAGATCCATCAAGGTGCGACTTCACAGTGCCCCGAAAGGGGTTGAACATGAACCTTTCTTTGCATTTCCGACAAGGACATTTTATGTCTATGTGATTCTCTTTTTGCATGCCGACCACAATAGAGGCCAAATATCTATCCATGATCCTTCCGTCCATGACTGCCTGCAAATGTATAAACTAGATTATTAGAGCCGAAGCGAGGGCATAGAAATTTTTGGCATGACCTTTGCTAAAAATAGGACATATGGAGTGCCCGGAATTTGCTGAAATAGAAGTGAATCGATGTTTTGGCAAAACATAGGCGACTCAACCTGCACATTTTTAAATTGAGTCAACGGATCAAAACACATAGTACAATTTTATGCATCTTGTCAGTTCCTATATGCAAACATATGACTCTCTGACATGCCAAATATTCACCGACCCATACATACAAGCGCACCGATGGAGAGTGTGGTGTGGGCACCAACATATTGCAAGAGCTACAATTAATGTATCATTAATGAAAAGAGAAGAGAGTATGGAGGAGAGTTATAAGTAGCTAGATCTAGGAGCTTGTGGTACTTAACAAGTAGATCTAGTTGTTGTATCTTGTGGGAGAGTAATTTAGCCAAGCTAAATGTTGTTCAATTGATCTCACTAGGTATATTTAATGAAAGGGGGGAGAGGGAAGTGGGGGATGAGGGGAGGAGGGGGAGAAAAACAAGCAAAGTGAAATGAAGAGGGGGGAGTGTGGTAGTGGCTGAAATTAAAGTGGTAGGTTCGTGGAGGTTAGTAGCGTGCGCTACAAGTCCCATGCTACAAGTAATAAACTATTTGCAGCGTTCTAAAATAGTCGCACGCTACAGATCGTGTATGTTATACCCGTATGTGGCCCCAGATATATCAGAAGTGTTCGACAAAAGGTCCACGCTACAGATAGGTTCATACTTGTAGCGTGTGATTATTCGGACAGCTGTAGATGTTTTTGGTCTACACGTGCTTGTTGGACCCATACACTTGTAGCGTTCTTCCCATAATTATCTGTAGCGTGGGACTTCTTCGAATGCTACAATTAATATCTATAGCATGGGGAAAAAGGGGCCCGCTACTAACTATCATGCGCCTATAGCCTATTTCCTAATAGTGTACGAGTATCATGTTCATAGCTATATGTAAGGGTAATTGTCCCTATGTGTGGTTTTGGTAACTAATGACAATCCATGTGGTCTAATATTTTCATTTGAGTTTCATATATAGGAATATTCCATAGGTCATGCTTCTAGTCCATGTGTTGGATTTGAGTATGAATGCCATGAATATAAAGATATACCTTGATATTGGCATCAAGATTATTTAGTTGAAGAGAATAATATCATATGACCAATATCTTGAGAGTGTGATCAAGAGAAGAATTCAAGATATGGCTCTAAGTCGGTGTCATGATTGTCTCATGAGTTTGAGATACGGTTGACTAACATTTAGAGCATTCAATCAAATTAAGAGTTCTTGATGTACCTCAAGATATTAAGATAGAGCATGAGATCATACATGGTTGACCAATAAAAAGAGTGAAGAATGGATTCAAGTTAGTTGACACATAAAGCATAAAGATTGTACCACATGGGATCTTGTGGTATGGTAAGCTTTGTCAATTCTGTTTCATGAACTAACCCATTATATATGTACATTTGTGTTGTCTATGTGGGTTAGGTATCTTTCCATGGGATTGCATCAAAAGTAAACATTTCATATAACCCGTGAGAGGATGATATCAAGTTGTGATCATCATCAAGGTTGAGGAGTGCAAGTTCAATATAAGCATATTAAGAAGATCATAGGCTTGAAGCTTGCCGTACATTTGGTGATAATGGACATGTGAAGATGTGACGTAATGGTGTTATCGCATAGTGGTGTATGGGGGAGCAAATTATGAGTCTTCACGAAGCAACAATGATCAAGTGAAGCATTCTGGCTTAAGTAGAGCTTGAAGCATTGTCATCAAGATCAAACGGCATGCGCAAGGAAAATGTATGGCCTTGCTAGGTTTTCCCTTTATAGGTCTCAAGGTGGTTGTTGGGATATCGGGTTATAGGATAGATAGTAGCACTATCAAGAGGGGCTTTTGGTTGGGTAACTTGATCACATCGTCTTAGGGAGCTCAATACTTTGCATACTTTGCATCCCCTTATTCTTGTTTCTTCTTGGTGTTTCTCTATGTGAGTTTCTTGAGATTGTTGTTAGCTCTTCAACAAGCCCAAGGTCATCGAAAACGAAATTCATATGCATCTTCTATTGCGTGTTCGAGTTTTGAGGTTTGACCAGTTCTTCTTTTCGGGAGGTTTTAGACCTCTCCTTATTTGTTATTTTACGTCTTCATACTTTTTTCGTTTTATAGACTCTATTAGATAGAACTTGTTCTTAGCTTAACAAAAAGCCCAAGTTTGTCAAAATTGGAGTGCAAATGTACAAGTTGTGACCTTTTCCGTGAAGCTTTTCCTGTGCCGGTTGTGGATCTAGTTTGACCAGAGCTGACACTAGGATTGTACGTTCCAGCACCGGTGTACCGCTCTATGCATCAAATTGCTCGGTTTCAAACTTTGCTGGCACCAGGATTGATCCGAATTGCCCGGTTTTGTGACCGTTTCTTTACCGAGATGGTATACTCACTCATTCTAGTTTGTAGTCTAGTGTACCAGTTCAAGGACCAGGATTCCCATTCTCTAGGCCGGTTCTACTGACTTTAAACAAGGATACTCATAGAAATCCCCCTAGCATTCATATTTGCTTTCTCCTATAAAAGGGTCTTCTTGAAAAAGATATGCCCTATAAGCCAATAATAAAGTTGTTGTTATTGATATATCTCATATGTTCATAATAGTTTCGTACCTTGATATAACTGTATTAAGTGGAAACATTAATACATATGTGGTGTATAAACAAACCAAGTCCCTAGTATTCTCTAGAAGACTAGTTCGTTGAGCAGCCGATGATCGAGGTTTCCCGACCATGGACTTCTATGTCAACTGACAACGAGGTCACTCCATCAGATGAATGATGTGATGGACACACACCCAACTATAGTATGGCAATGTGGTCCAATCACAAAGTTCAACATTGCAATATATATCAAAGCATAGTAACTCAGTCCTTTGACCATGAGATCATGTTTAATCACTATCTCCTGCGACTGCTTTGATTGCATCAACCATCACACCATAACAGGGTGACAATAAAAGTGTATATTTGGTATTCCAAAGGGATTTGTTGAGGTGTATGCATCAAGATCGAGATTTGCCTATTCGAGTGATGGATAGATACTCCAGGCCCACTCAATGAGATTACATCAATGAGCTTGCAATCATGTGACTAGGTCACGGGGATGTCATATCATGGGAACGAGTGAAGTCTTTGTCGGTAACAAGATAGGACTAGGTATTTCGATACTGGAGATCATATCTTGGATAAACAAGGTATCCCAGTGCAAAGGGAATGAGACTCAATGTCTAAGGTTCAAGCAATCAAGTTATTCGTGGAATGAAAGGTGGCCATCATGAGTTTCCAGACACCACTGTTGGTCATTGATGAGAGAGATGTCTCGATCATGTCTGAGCATTCTCGAACCATAAGGGTGTCACACTTAAGGGTACATACATTAAGGGAGAAATAGAAGAGAGAGAACTGGAATTGTTCTAGAGAGAAACCGAAGTTTTTCAGAGGGCTTCGAAAGGTGTTTCAAAGTGAAAGGTATTATTTAATATGTATTTATAATTATTTAAATGAATGAATTAATAAATATATATTTAAATAATTAAAAGAGCAAAAGCCCACCTAATGGGCCCTCCCAGAGGGAGGGGCACATGAGGGCAACGAGGTGCGCGTGGGGTGGGGCCCTCCCGACCGCTGGTCGACCTTGAGCCATGGCGCGCGGGGTGGAGGCCACTCCCACCGTCGGTGGCCATCCCTCCTCCTCCCTTGGTTTAGTCCCACCCCAGTACTTAAAGGGAGGGAGTGTTCCCTTTTCCCCTATATATATGTTGGAGGTTCGTCCTCCCAAATCATCCCATTGGCTTGTGCCTTCTCTTCCTCTGTCCCTCTTGTGTGTGTTCCCAAGTTTGGAACGTGCACTGTGAGGGAAAGATTTCTCCACAAAACACATGTCATCCTACAATTGGAGCCGGTCCAGTTCTTCTTCTTCCACTGCTTAGCTGGACCTAAGACCAGGAGATGTATCTACACCATACATGTGTAGTACTTTGGAGGCACTGCTACTTGTGGTGCTGGACACTTGAAGCGTTATCAACCTTGAGGTCCGCTATGCTTCGGCTACATCAACAACGTTTGTGCGGGAATGTAATCCAGCTTTTGGTCTTGAAATGTATGAACACTGAATCCCTCTCATTACTATACATCTACATAGATAGATCTTGGCTATGGTGTTCCATCATTAGGATTTTTTTTCTACCATGGAACTCCTTCAATGGTATCAGAGCCGATCTATGAGTAGATGTGTTGGTACGACTAGAACACATAGAGATATGTAGGCACTTATTTTCTAGTTGCTACCTTCCCACATATACGTGTTCATATCGTGACAATGTTGGATGAAGCGGCCCAGACCTACCTTACGCGTAAGATTATGCGAGACTGGTTCCACGGTTAACATAGGGCTTGTACCATATAAGTGGCTGGCGGGTGTATGTCTCTCCTACATTAGTCCATATGACATTTACAAAGGACGGCCCTGAAAAGGGACTTAAAGCGGCAACTAGTCAATCCATATTGTGGTTGATGTTCATAGGTAAGAAACGATTCTTGTGCGAAATCCCAAACAACAACTAAAACATGCAAAGATAAAGTAGAGGCGTCTAACTTTATTTTGAAGGGGGCTTGTGATATGTATGGTCAAGGTAAGTGTTTATGAGATGAACTGTCGAAGTCAAGGTGGCACCATGAACTTGGTGCAATGTCAACACTCTTGATGGAGATCAAGGCGCGATGACCATAACATATCGCATAAATCATTTACATATGATGTTAATTGCTTATGCATCTTATTCTGCTAGTACGAGACTTACAAAGGTAGCATTACAAGTGATCCCTCAAACACAATTCCAATGTTCGTGTTCTCCCATTAGTGCGCACCACCAAGAAAGTCTGTCATTATGGAGCAGGCCGTGACGATCGGGTGTAAACATATCGAAGTTCGAATACATTGAGTGTATGCCATGTATGCACTGCAATACACTATGGTTAAAGTTAGTGAGCCTAGCATGTACAGACATGGCCTTGGAACACAGGTGACCGAAAGGTTAAGCATGAGTCACATTGTGATGTGATTTGTATGTCGATATCTACCCTCGAAGCTATAGCATCTATCGTGACGATCAGAGGTGTTATAGTGAATTAGGATCATGTAATCACTAAAACAACATTGAGGGATGTCCGTTAAGTGGGAGTTCTGGTGATTTATTTTAACTAAATAAGAACTCATATTATGAACATAAGATTAATGACTTTGCAAATACCACTGTAGATGTCTCGCCCTACCTTCAACCTAAGCCCTCTCCTTGAGAAAGAAAAGTTTAAAACTAATGGGTTAAACTTCACCGCCTAGTCCTGTAATTTGAGGATTCTCCTCATTCCCTAGAAGCTATCCTACATACTAGAAGTTGTGATAGGTGACCAACCAAGTGCATCTGCCTCCCAAGCTGATAAAAATGTTTATTAGACGAAGGCGGATGATAACTCTTGTGTCTAGAGTGGCATGCTCTACGCCATGGAGGCCGACCTACAAAAGCGCTTTGAGAAGATGATTGTTTATGAGATAATCACTAATCTGAAGGATGTCTTTGCGCCCCAGGCCGGGTATGAGAGGTACGAGGTTTCAAACATGTTCTTCTTAGCCAAGATGGAAGAGCACAATAGCTTGAGTGAGCACGTGGTAAAAATGCCTGGCTATGTTCAACACTTGAATGCCCTTGATTGCAAAATCAATGACGAGCTAGTGATTGATAGGGTGCTGCAATTGTTGCCCCTAGCTACAAAGGATTTATCCTGAACTACAACATGCAGGGGATGGCCAAAACCTGTCTAAGTTGTTTGCTATGCTCAAGCATGCTGAGGTGTATATCAAGAAGGAGCACATCGTCTTGATGGTCAACAAAACTGTTGACTTCAAAAAGTCTAGCAAGAAGGGTAAGGGCAAGAGGGGCAAACCAAAGAAGGACATCAAGATTGTTGTCAGTTCCTCCAAGGCACCCAAGTACAATTCCAACATCATGTGCTTCTACCACAAGGGTGATGGTCACTAGAAGCGCAACTGCTCCAAGTATCTGGAGGATAAGAAGGCCGGCAAAATTGTTGCCAAATAGAAAGGTACATGTGGTATACATGTTATTGATGTTTTCCTCACACGTGCCAAGAGAAACACTTGGGTATTTGATATTGGCTTTGTTGCTCATATTTGTAAATCTCCATAGGAGTTACGAAATAGGCGACGCTTGGTGAAGGATGAGATGACAATGCTTGTCAGCAATGGCTACAAGGTGGACGTGATGCTGTCATCACTCTTGCTCTGCGTCTCCCCTCAGGATTGATTTTAATTTTGAACAATTGTTACTATGTACCAGCATTGAGAATGAATATTATTAGTGGTACTTGCTTGTTGCAAGATCATTATTCATTTAAATCAGAGATAAATGGTTATTCTATTTATATGGATAATGTCTTTTATGCTCATGCACGGGAAAGTAAATGTATATTCTTATTGAATCTTGACTGTTATGAGTCACACATCCATATCATTGATGCCAAGTGATGTAAGCATAGTGATGATAATTCCATGTGTATGTGGCATTTTCGTCTAGGTCATATCGGTGTGAAACGCATGAAGAAGCTCCATTCTGATGGACTTTTGGAGTCGTTGGATTTTGAATCTCTCGATCGATGTGAACCGTGCCTTATGGGAAAAATGACCAAGACGTCGTTCTCCGGTATGATGGAGCGAGCGACAAACCGATTTGGAGTCATACATTCTGTTGTATGTGGATCAATGAGCGTCTCCACGTGCAATGGTTATCACCACTTTGTCACCTTCACTGATGATTTGATTAGGTATGGGATATATACTTGATGAAACACAAGTCTGAAACCTTTGAAAAGTTCAAGGAGTTTTAGAGTGAAGTTAAAAATCAACTCGACAAGAAAAATAAGCACCTTTGAACTGATCGAGTGGGCGAGTATTTGAGTTACGAGTTTGACATGCATCAGAATAATTGTGGCATCGTACCACAACTTACGCCAGCTAGAACACCACAGCATAATGGAGTGTCTGAACAATGTAAGCGCACATTATTGGATAGTCTGCGGTCTATTATGTCTCTCACCGAATTATCTGTATCATTCTAGGGATACGCATTAGAAAATGTGCATTCATTTAAAATAGGACATCATCCAAGTCTATGGAGACAACACTGTATGAGATATGGCATGGCACGAAGCCAAAGTTGTCATTCGTACACGTTTGAGGATGTGAGGCTTATGTTAAGAAACTACATCCTAAAAAACTCGAGCCAAAAGCATAAAAGTTTATCTTTGTAGGATATCCAAAGGAAACTATTGGATATACCTTCTACACAAGGCCGAGGGCAAAACGTTTGTCACTAAGAATGGTACCTTCCTTGAGAAAGAGCTCCTCACGAAAGGTGTAAGTGGAAGGAAAGTAGAGCTCGATGAGATAATTGATCCTGATCTCCAAATATCGAGTGGCGCAACAGAAGATGTTCTAAAACCATCCTCATCAATTAGAGTAGTAGTAAATGGTGATGATCATGATACTCACATCGAAACACCTACTAAACCTCGCAGATCGACAAGAATACACACTACTCCTAAGTAGTATAGCAATCTTGCATGATGATTGAACATGAAAAACCCTCAACCTACAAGGAAGCAATGGAAGGCCCTAAGTCCGAGAAATGCCTTGAAGCCATGAAATTCAAAATGGGGTCCATGTACGGCAACCAACTATGGACTTTGGTGGATATTCCCGAAGGCTGCAAGGCTCTCGAGAATAAATGGATCTTTAAGAAAAAGACTGATGTTGATAGCAATGTCACCATCTATAAAGTTCGACTTGTCACAAAAGGTTTCTGACAAATTCAAGGAGTCGAATATTGATACATTGCAAATGTATCTATAATTTTTGATGTTCCATGCTTGGTTTTATCCACTTTCTTGTGTTTTGTTCCAAATTTGGAGTACTTTTCATATGATTTCTTGGACTAACCTATTAACAAGAGCCACAGTGCCAGCTGCCTGTTTTCTACTGTTTTTGGTTCCAGGAAAGTCAGAAAATGAATATTCTCGGAATTGGACGGGACAAAAGCCAAAGTGCCTATTTTTTCGGAAGGGATCAAGTGCCAGAATACGATACGGAGAAGGGCCAGGGAGCCACCACACCACCTGGCCGCACGGCCAGGCCTGACCCGCACCAGGGGGTGGTGTGGACACTCCCGGCACCCCCTCGGCCTCTCCTTCCGCCTATAAGTTGCCCTCGGGACGAAAAACCTAAGTACTCGATCAAAAATCCACGAAAGAGTCTGTAGCCACCGTCATCTCCATCCCAAGATCGGGAGGGATCTGAAGCTCTTCCCGGCACCCTGCCGGAGAGGGGAATTCACCCTGGAGGCTTTCTTCATCACCATGCAAGCCTCTGGTGTGATGCGTGAGTAGTTCATCCTTGGACTACATATCCATGTAGTAGCTAGATGGCTGGTTTCTCCTCCTTTGTGCTTTCATGTTTAGATCTTGTGAGCTCCATTCATGATCAAGATCATCTATTTGTAATTCATACATGTTGTGTTTGTGGGGATCCGATGGATATTGAGATGCTATTTCAGATTGATTATTGATTCTATCATGTTTTTGTTATTTGAGATCTTGCATGCTTTCCGTTGTTAGTAGCTAGCTTGGCCAAGTAGATGCTAGCAACTCCAAGAGTTAGTATTTATGCTCGAGAGTGGGTTCATGCCTCTGGTAATCTAGGGAAGTGACAGAAATCTCTAAGGTACTAGATGTGCTGTTGCTACTAGGGAGAAAACAACAATCCTTTGTTCATAGAACAATCGTATTGTTTACTTTACACGCAGTTCGTAAAGCAATAATCTGTTGCTTACAACTTAATACTGGAGGGGGTTCGGATGATAACCTGAAGGTGGATTATTAGTCATAGATGCAGTTGTATGGCGGTCTATGTATTATGTTGTAATGCCCAATCAAGTCTCAGAGGAGTCAAGATGATTAGTATATGCATGTATTGCTTTCTCGGTGTTTGTCAATTGCCCCGCTGTAATTTGTTCACCCAGCATGTTATCTATCTAAGGAGAGCCACCTCTAGTGAACGATGGATCCCGGTCCTTTTTCTTTACATACAATCTACAATCTTTTACTTCTTTGTGTTTACTTTCTGCAAACTTTTACTTCTTTCCATTCGATACGTTTAATCCTTTGTTTTTCGCAAAACACGGTGAGATTGATAACCTCATCGCAAGTTGGGGACAAAGTTCTGTGGTTGTGTTGTGCAGGTCTCCACGTTGCTACTAGCACCGGTAGTGCACCCTGCCAAAGCTCAGCTAGTAACACCTTTGGGGTGTTTCCTTGCTCCTATTGGTTCGATTAAACCTTGGTTTCATAACTGAGGGAAGACTTGCTGCTGTATTCATCTTACCTTCCTCTTGGGGTTCCCAACGAGCTCTACGTCGAAAGTCGAGCGCATCAAGATTTTCTGGCGCCGTTGCCGGGATTCAAGGACATCTTCACAAGGGGAGTCCCTCATAACCAATCTCTTTACTTTGTTGTTTTTGTTTTGCTTAGTTTATTTTGCTTTGTTTGCTTGTTTTGTTCTTCAAAAAACACAAAAAAAATAGTTTTACAAGTTTGCTTTCTTATTTGAAAAACACAAAAAAAATTAGTTCCTTTCTTAAGTTGCCTTTATGACTACCTCTGCTCCAATCACTATTTCATTATGGATAGCTCACTCAGTTTCCTATTTGGGAACAATATTATGACTGCTAAGGTAATAGATGAACCACCGCCTGCTAGAACCTCCGTGGAAGAAGAAATTTCTGAACCTGAAAGCTCATTAGATGAAAAAGAGGAGGAGAGTGATGGACAAAAGGAGGAAGAATGGATCTACCCATGCCTACCTTCTAATGAGAGTAACTCTTTATCCCTTACATTATTTTATTGTCCCCCATGCTTATCAAAGGAGGGTGAATGCTATGTTCCCGAGGATTCTTTTGAAAATGTTTATAATAAAGCTCTAGTGCTTGTAGATCATGAAAAGCATGCCTTATGTGATATTTATATTGTTGAGTTTATTCATGAGGCTACTGAAAATTATTATGAGAGAGGAAAATATGGTTGTAGAAGTTTTTATGGTAATGAAACACCTCTCTATGTGCTGAAAGTTTTGAAGTTACTTTTGATTTATCTTCCTATGCCTGTCACTTTGTTCTTTGTGCATTTATTTGCATACAAGATTCTTATGCATAGGAAGTGGGTTAGACTTAAATGTGTTTTGAATTTGCTTCTTGATGCTCTCTTTTACTTCAATTCATATTTCCTATGAGAGCATCTTCTCAAATTTTCATGCCTAACTTAAAGGCGTTAAAGAAAAGTACTTGTTGGGAGATAACCCAAGAGTTTTAGATGAGTCTTGGAAGTTATTACCTCTGTAATAACCTCTCCTTATACTTTTTATTTGCCTTTTGTGCCAAGAGTAACCTCTAATGAGAGTGAAGTAATGATTGGGAAAGTTGTTGTCCCGAAACAGATTTGTGTGCTTCACCGTAAAAATTTCTGAGAGAGTTCTGTACGTCGGATTGAGCTGTAATGTTTTGTGCTTCTTCCCCAGGTTGTTATCTAACTTTCTTTAGTTCAACACTTTTTGATTGGAGCAACAGAAGGTCTTCGAAAAAATTCGTCTTTACCTCCTGGTCTGTTTTGACAGATTTCTGCCATTTTCTGCATTTGCTTCTTGTTAGTTCCTTCTTGAGTTCCTTTGGGGAATTGAGATTTTTGAGGGAAGTGCTACAGTAGCTAGTGTTCTAATGGAAGTTTATTAGGTGTTAGAATTGAACCTTGAGACTTATTTATCTTAAGTGCACTAATGTTGCTAATGAGATTGTGTGAAGTTTTGTATGAAGGAAAATTTTCAGGTGTATGGAAGGAATGAGTAATGAGATGAAGGATGGACTAAAAGCTCAAGCTTGGGGATGCCACGATTGTCACCCCAAGAAACATCCAAGAAGTACAAGCGTCAAAGCTTGGGGATGCGCAAGGCATCCCCTTCTTCATCAATAAAAATTCCAGGTTTCTTCCAAACGCTTCGTTTTTATTGTGTCATGCACAGTTGTGTTTTTCTTGGAGCGTCTTATTTTTCGTTTTTTTTTGGTTTTTAGTTTGCTTAGTTTTCTGAATAAGTTGGTTGGACCCCCTCTTTCACACTTTGGTTTACAAATAGTTTGGTTTGGTTTGGAAAAGAGTAGGAAAAGTTCATACTTTTGTGGTAAAAAGAGCTTGTTTTTTACTGTGGCCTAT
The DNA here is from genome assembly GCA_910589775.1 of Avena eriantha. Taxonomy (NCBI): domain Eukaryota; kingdom Viridiplantae; phylum Streptophyta; class Magnoliopsida; order Poales; family Poaceae; genus Avena; species Avena eriantha. The sequence goes on from OU342745.1 coordinate 371,511,159, forward strand.
GCTTTGTCATGCTTGATATTGTTTTGGTTTTATGCTTAGTATTCTTTGCTGTAGCATGACTTGTTATAAACAATTGAGATTGCTTAATGCGCCTTGGATGAATCATGCGTTGTTTTAGCATATTAAAGCATAGTATAGTGGTATTCTCCTTTGATGCTTTATTTGGGTTGACTTGGCACATGCTCACACCATGTTATGACTATCTCAAGTCACCATAGCCTTTATGATCCTTTAGTTTTCAACTTGTAGTATCACTTTATGCTTTGATCAATGATGTTTTGTCGCTGTGCATGATTATGGCCATTATTGCTCTCTTAGTTTGTCGCTCCCAGTCTTTTGCTAGCCTCCACAACAAAGTATGAGTTCCACTCATGCATCCAACTCCCTAAACCAAGTTATTACAAAGAGTCCACCATACCTACCTACTATCTTATGCTATTCCAAGTATATTCATGCTTTTGTTTACCTTCCACTTGTTATGAAAAAACTAGTGATTAAAGCTCTCACGAACTTGATGGCACACTTTACTTTACTTACCCTTAATAAACTTGAACCATTGTGTCTTCTATGTTGTATATGCTTGCACTTATTTGTCGGGAATTAGCAGAACCATGCTTTCATGGGGAACGCTTTCAACATTGCACTTGGTACTTGTACCTAGTTGATATCATGCTCTTTTGTATATGGATGTCGTCGGTGTGAAATGAAAGGGGAGCTTGTAAGTCCATGGAGTTATGTATATGTGTTAGAGAAATGCCTGGGCCGCTGGTCTAATCCATGCTGACATGGTGGAAAACTGCAACGTAACCATAATGAGCTGTCTATGAAGCATTCTTCTTATAAAAAAAGAGTCCTATACTGAGAAAAAAGAGAAAAAGAGAAAAAAGAGATACTATGAAAAGAGGAAAGAGAGAAAAAAGCACCATATTCCCATGGTAAATAAGAAGAATGCTGAGATGCTCGTTGTCTACTTGCCTTGTCATTTTGATATGGGGATTCTTCCGTATCATCGGGCAAGGGGTACCCCGTTGGCGGTTCTCAATGATACACATATACTTACGATGACAAGAACTTACCGGTGACTAAACTTGAGTAGCATGAGGAGCGGCCCTCGTATACAAGGGACATGAGACTTCTAACTTATACTTTGTCAAGCATGTACACCATAGTTTGTTCACTTTAACCTTAATCACTTCAAGATGCTTATGATAGGGGCAATGAGAGCTGAAAGCTATAAGTACCATAATTTTTGGAAGCTCTTTATGAGACTTGAATCCCTACTTCCTTTTACAAAAGGCCTTTCTTCCACCATTATATTGAGTCTCCACCTTCTATCTTTATGCACCTACTTTGAGAGCATAGTGGCCATTCTTAGCTCTATGTGCATTGTCCCAAGACTAGTTGATTGATGCATACTTTGATATTGCTTGTTTTAAACTATTTGTATCTAGTCACTCTTATGAACTTTGAAGGTGTCCTATGCATTAATATTTGGTACTCTATGAGGGACAAGCTGAATACTATTATGCTATGTTTTCTTTATGTGAAACAAACAAACGTCTTGCAAAGCATTGTTATTCATGAATCTTTTGTTTGTGCCTTTTCATGTTGCATCATAGTCTCTTTGCTTATTGCTAGAACTTTGTCTTTCATTGTTATGATTGAAGTACTTTGATCCCAGTTTTGAATGTTTGCAAATACTTTGATCAAGTCTTTGATGGTGCATGTCACCTCAAAAATTATTTCCTTTTATCACTTACCTACTCGAGGACGAGCATGAGTTAAGTTTGGGGATGTTGATACATTGCAAATGTATCTAGAATTTTTGATGTTCCATGCTTGGTTTTATCCACTTTCTTGTGTTTTGTTCCAACTTTGGAGTACTTTTCATATGATTTCTTGGACTAACCTATTAACAAGAGCCACAGTGCCAGCTGCCCGTTTTCTGCTGTTTTTGGTTCCAGGAAAGTCAGAAAATGAATATTCTCGGAATTGGACGGGACAAAAGCCAAAGTGCCTATTTTTCCGGAAGGGATCAAGTGCTAGAATACGAGATGGAGAAGGGCCAGGGAGCCACCACACCACCTGGCCACGCGGCTAGGCCTGGCCCGCGCCAGGGGGTGGTGTGGCCGCTCCTAGCACCCCCTCGGCCTCTCCTTCCGCCTATAAGTTGCCCTCGGGATGAAAACCCTAAGTACCCGATCAAAAATCCATGAAAGAGTCTGTAGCCACTGTCATCTCCATCCCTAGATTGGGAGGGATCTGAAGCTCTTCCCGGCACCCTGCCAGAGAGGGGAATTCACCCTGGAGGCTTTCTTCATCACCATGCAAGCCTCCGGTGTGATGCGTGAGTAGTTCATCCTTGGACTACGGATTCATGTAGTAGCTAGATGGCTGATTTCTCCTCCTTTGTGCTTTCATGTTTAGATCTTGTGAGCTCCGTTCATGATCAAGATCATCTATTTGTAATTCATACATGTTGTGTTTGCGGGGATCCGATGGATATTGAGATGCTATTTCAGATTGATTATTGATTCTATCATGTCTTTGTTATTTGAAATTTTGCATGCTTTCCGTTGTTAGTAGCTATCTTGGCCAAGTAGATGCTAGCAACTTCAAGAGTTAGTATTTATGCTCGATAGTGGGTTCATGCCTCTGGTAATCTGGGGAAGTGACAGAAATCTCTAAGGTACTAGATGTGTTGTTGCTACTAGGGAGAAAACAACAATCCTTTGTTCATAGAACAATCGTATTGTTTACTTTACACGCAGTTCGTAAAGCAATAATCTGTTGCTTGCAACTTAATACTGGAGGGGGTTCGGATGATAACCTGAAGGTGGATTATTAGTCATAGATGAAGTTGGATGGCGGTTTATGTATTATGTTGTAATGCCCAATCAAGTCTCAGAGGAGTCAAGATGATTAGTATATGCATGTATTGCTTTCTCGGTGTTTGTCAATTGCCCCGCTGTAATTTGTTCACCCAACATGTTATCTATCTAAGGAGAGCCACCTCTAGTGAACTATGGATCCCAGTCCTTTTTCTTTACATACAATCTACAATCTTTTACTTCTTTGTGTTTACTTTCTGCAAACTTTTACTTCTTTCCATTCGATACGTTTAATCCTTTGTTTTCCGCAAAACACGGTGAGATTACAACCTCATCACAAGTTGGGGACAAAGTTCTGTGGTTGTGTTATGCAGGTCTCCATGTTGCTACTAGCACCGGTAGTGCGCCCTGCCAAAGCTCAGCTACTAACACCTTTGGGGTGTTTCCCTGCTCCTACTGGTTTGATTAAACCTTGGTTTCATAACTGAGGGACGACTTGCTGCTGTATTCATCGTACCTTCCTCTTGGGGTTCCCAACAATCTCTACGTCGAAAGTCGAGTGCATCAAATATGACGATACATTCTCTTCGTAGCAAAGCTTAAGTCTATTCGGGTTTTACTAGCAGTTGCTGCACATTTCGATTATGAAATATGGTAGATGGATGTGAAAACCGTGTTCCTAAATGGAAACATTGAGGAAGAGTTGTATATGATGCAACCGAAAGGTTTTGTTAATACAAAGGATGCTGGGAAAGTATACAAGCTTCAATGTTCCATTTATGGAATAAAACAAGCATCCCGGAGTTAGAATCTTAGCTTTGATGAAGTTATCAAAGGTTTTGGATTTGTCCAAAATGAGGAAGAAACCTACATTTATAAGAAAGTGAGTGGGAGCTCAGTGACATTCCTGGTGCTATATGTGGATGACATATTGCTAATAGGGAATGATGTGAATCTTCTTAATACTGCGTAATATTATTTAAATAGTAAATTATTTATGAAGGACATGGGTGAAGCTGCATATATATTTGGCATTAAGATCTATAGAGATAGATCAAAGCGCTTATTAGCACTAGGTCAGAGTACTTAACTAGAGAAAGTTCTGAAACAATTCATAATGGACGAGGCAAAGAAAGGGTTCTTGCCCATAGTGAAAAGTAAACCGCTGAGTGTGACTCAATGCCCAGTAACGGAACATGGTAAGGAAGCAATGAAGATCGTTCCCTATGTGTTATCCATAGGTTTTATCATGTATGCTATGTTGAGTACTCGACCGGAAGCGGCCCTAGATCTTAGTTTGACGAGCCGTTTCCAAAGTAACCATGTGAGTTCATTGTATAGTAGTTAAGAATATCCTCAAGTATCTGAAAAGAACTAAGGATATGTTCTTGTCTTTGTAGGACGTGATTAAGAACTTGTTGTAACTTGTTACGTGGATGCAAGATTCAACACTGATCCAAACAACCCGATGTCTCAAATAGGGTTTGTCATTTTGGTAAACGGTGACACGGTCAGCTAGAGGAACAGGAAGAAATCCACGGTAGCTCAAGATACAATGGAATCGGAGTACATTGCTGCTTCGAAAGTGGCGAATGAAGCTATATAGCTGTTGAAAGGATACATATGTCGCCTAGAGGGGGGTGAATAAGCGGTTTTTACTTTGTCAAGCACAAAACCTAGAACAACTAGGGTTCACCTATGTGCACCAACAACTTATGCTAAGCAAGACAACCAACTATGTGATAGCTAGATATAGACTTCAAGCATGAAGGCTATCACAAAGTAAAGTGCATAAGTAAGAGCTCGGGTATAGAGATAACCGAGGCACGTAGAGACGACGATGTATTACCGAGTTCCTCCCAACAATGGAGTACGTCTCGTTTGGAGAGGGGGTGGTATCAAACCACCAACGCCACAAAAGGCCTCCCTTGTTCTCCGATGAATCTCAACCCAACGGGTTCGTTTCACCTCTTCCACTATACGGCAACCTTCGAGGTGGAAGCCGGCACCTTTCAACGAGTTCGGGGCACACATCCACAACTTAATTGGAGGCTCCCGAATACAAGCAAGCTGTCAAACAATCAAAGACAAGCTTATAAGAATCAAATCAACCAAAACAAGGCTTAGGGTTTCCAATGAAACCCTAGAGCAAGGGGACCTCAAGTGAATGAGGGGGAAATGAAGATCTCTCTTGGTGAAGCTGTAGATCAAGGCCTCCTCCTGCGATTCCCCAAAGATCAGGGACTTTGGGTGGTTGGAGAGGGAGATCTTGGAGTTTTGGTGGCTCTCAAAATGGTGTTCTTCTTTTTCTGGAACGAGCAGCTTGAGGTTGAAGAAGAGGTCCCCTATTTATAGGCCCACTGATTTCTGACCGTTTTCTGACCGTTGGAGAAGAGTCAGACCGGAGACTCCGGCCTGCATACCGGAGACTCCGGTCTACACCGGAGATTCCGGCCCATCTCCGGACCAGCCTCCGGACCACTAAACAGAATGACCTAGTCCTTCTGTGGGCCAAGTGGACCAGAGACTCCGGTCCAACCACACCAGGGACTCCGGTCAGGGGCTTGGACCGGAGACTCCGGTTAGTCTCTGGACCTTGCTCCGGACCACTAATCTGGCTAACCCAGGTCTTCAACTTTGATCCACTCTAGAGACTTGGGGGGAACTCCGGACCACACCGGAGACTCCGGTGTCTGCACACCGGAGACTCTGGTCTGGAAAACCTGCCAAAGACAGAACTGATGGAAACAACAAAACTGTAACGATCATAACATTTGCATCCGGACTCCGATTGACCCGAAACCAATTTTGTTGGAAAGGGGATGACAAGAGCTACCAAGAGAGAACATTTCATGTATTATGATGTGATATACCTCTCTTGGTGAGAAACCGGAAAAACCTCCAAGATATTGGATACCACCAAGAGATAACATTTCATGTATTATGATGTGAGATACCTCTCTTGGTGAGAAACCGGAAAAACCTCCAAGATCAAAAACGCAATAAGGTATAAGGGTAAATCCGTTTTTGATGAACTAGAGCTTGTTATGAATTACCACAAGCTCTAGGACCTCACATGGATAAGATCCAAATAACAAACAAGAAAGATGATGCCAAGAATGCAAAGGTTTGAGCTCTCTCTTCGAAGGATATGATCAAGTTACTCACTCGAGAGCCCCTCTTGATAGAACGGTTATCTATCCTACAAACCGGTCTCTCCAACTAGCACCACGAGACCGGTAAGAAGGAAACCCTATCAAGACCATACCTTTGCCTTGCGCATATTCCACTTGAGCTTGATGATGACGATCTTCTCCACCTCAATATGGAACACCTTTCTTGATTGGTTGCGTTAGCTTGGGGAAGAATTGCAAATTGCTCCCCATACTCCACTATGGTAGAGATTCTCTTTTGGGCATATCATCTTCCCATATCCATGACCACCATAGGATGGCAAGCTTCAAGCAAATGATCTCTTCGAGATGACTCAACTTGAACTTGCACATCATTTCTTCTTTCTTCATTACGTTGGTGTCTTGAAGGTACATAAGAGATATCACTCCAACTTTATTCTTCAAGACACACTTGCTATAGGCCCAACTCTTACTTGACCAATCTCCGAATCACTCATTGAAACCTTGGTCAACACTTGATCTTCTCTACTTTCTTCTTCTCCCAACCTTGAAGCCAACAAATGGTTCAAGCATTGCCTATGGACAAATCCTACAAGTAAAACTCAATGCAAACATAAGTCCATAAAGATTGTCATTAATTACCAAAACCACACATGGGGGCACACATGCACTTTCATCTGTGGAAGTTCATAACCAAACTTGGAGTATTCCCAAGCGCACAAGACCCTATGTGCATCTACCGCGACAACATGGGGGCCATTGCAAACGCGAAGGATCAGAGGTTCCACTCCACTACCAAGCACATACTCCGATGTTACCATGTAATAAGAGAGTCTGTTAGTGATGGTAACATTAGAGTTTGCAAAGTGCATACATATGTGAATGTAGCAAATCCATTTACAAAGCCTCTACCACAAGCTAAGCATGATTAACACTAAGATGGTATAGGTGTTAGATTATTGTCAAATGTAAACTAGTTTATTTGTACTCTAGTGCAAGTGGGAGACTGAAGGAGATATGCCCTAGAGGCCAATAATAAAGTTGTTTTTATTCATATATATATATATCATATGTTCATAATAGTTTTGTACCATGCCATAACTGTATTAAGTGGAAACATTAATACACATGTGGTATATAAACAAACCAAGTCCCTAGTATCCTCTAGAAGACTAGTTCATTAGGCAACCGATGATTGAGGTTTCCCGGTCATGGACTTTTATGTCAACTGACAACAATGTCACTTCATTAGATGAATGATGTGATGAACACACACCCAACTGTAGTATTGCAATGTGATACAGTCACAAAGTTCAACATTGCAATATCTAACAAAGCTTAGTAACCCAGTCCTTTAATTGCGAGATCATGTTTAATCACTATCTCATGCGACTGCTTTGATTGCATCAACAGTCACACCGTAACAGGGTGACCATAAAAGTGTATATTGGGTATTCCAAAGGGATATGTTGAGGCGTATGCATCAATATCGGGATTTGACTATCCGAGTGAAGGATTGATACTCTAGGCCCACTCGGTGAGATTACATCAATGAGCTTGCAAGCATGTGACTAGGTCACGAGGATGTAATATCACAGGAACAATTAAACATGTTTGTCGGTAACAAGATCAAACTAGGTATGTCGATACTAGGGATCAGATCTTGGACAAACCAGGTATCGTAGTGTAAAGGGAATTATACTCAATGTCTAAGGTTCAAGCGATCAAGTTATTCATGGAATGCAAGGGGCCATCATGAGTTTCCACACACCACTGTTGGTCATTGCACTACTAGAAAATAGGCTATTCAAGTCACACGTTTTTGCTATTCGAGACGCATTCCTAGTGTGTCTGGACCGTCATGTCACACATAGTTATTATGCAAGACGCATCTCATATGCGTTGTGTATACCTCGCATATGCGAGACACATAGCAATGTGTGTCTCGTATATGTATATATATATATATATATATATACAAGACGCATATTTATATGAGTCTTGCATATGCAAGGTACACACATAGCTGCCTGATGCCTATTTTTGTCTGATATAAAGCTAAAGTGATAGGAGCCGACAGATGCCCATTTTTCTGATACAAAGTTGAAGTGATAGCTGCCTCCAGATGCCCATTTTTTCCGATACAAGGCTGAAGTGATAGATGCCTGAAGTGGAGCAGCAATCAAAAATGGAATAAAGGAAATTGCCATTTTGGTTGCATATCCTTTACACTGTGCTAATGTGCTCCTTGTGTGTGTCTGTTATTTTCCATTGGTGCACCTATCTGTCCATAAAATCTAGTAGAGTTTGTAGTCGACATTACATTCCTATCTATGGCGACCAAGGTTTACACAAGGAGAGGCAAGCAAGAGAAGGAGGAGAGGAAGGCTGCTAGAATGGAAGATGCTGCTAGGGGACTGGAGCAGTTGGGTGAGGTAGAAATGGAAGATGATCCAAGAATATCAGAGCATAAAGCAATTTGCAAAGGTTTGTTCACTAGAACTGCTGACTACACTTTGCCTAAAAAAGTTCTAGGAAGGTTGCTTCCTGAGCTCAAAGCAGCTAGTTCCTTGTGTTTGCTTAGAAAGGCATTGAGTATTACAAAGATAGGATTAAGATGCTGAAGAAGAAGGTAAAGTTTGCTAAAGGCAGGTAGAAGAAGAAGGGCATTTTGTTGTTGGATGGCATTCATCTGTGAGTGTGTGCACTTACAGATGTAGTTGTTGTAGTACGATTTACCCAGGTATCTCTATGCTGTAGTAGTTGTAGTAGGATGAACCCATGTTTCTCTATGTTGTAGTAGGATGAACTCATGTATATATCTCTGTGCTTCTATGAATAAAATGCATTTCGAGACTATGTGCCAAAACAAGATATAAATAGAATCCACATATTGAAAATGATATTGACCTTGGTAATTGTTCATTGATTAACAACACTAGTTACTAATAGATTAACACCAGCACTTATAATATATAACTATAAAACCAAAAATTTGGCCAAGAACATTATATCATTACCCTTTATCTAACTCGAGACCATCAATCCACATAAAAAATAGTAGTTAAAACCTTGTCCAAATAAAACAAACACTTAGTGCCTAAGAACTCCAAACTTAGTCCTAAACCACAACGGTTCCTCAGCCAAAAGGCTAGTCACGGAAGGGGGCATACCTTAGCTATATAGCCATAAACTCGCTAGTTAGAGACGAGGAAGAAGGGGGGCAGCCACTACCTACCATCATGCCATAGGGCGAGGGAGGCCATGGAAAGCCTCGAGTTGTAGTAGCACCACCACAACAGGGTGGTGAAGCTGGGGCTCATCGTCAATGTAGGATCCGAGGAGATCAGCCATAGCGAGAGTGCGGTGACCCAGCATACCACTGCATGATGTAGTACACTATAGTCGTTGACATAACACCAATGAAACACCGTTCACTAGTATTACATCCCTCAGAGTGGTACAACAGAAACACGGCAGGTCCAAGACATGACTATAGATTACAACTCGACTCTTTACAAAAGATCCAGAGAACACTCTAGATTAAAGAGAGAGAAAGAACTTCTTGCAAGGAAGAACCAGAAGTAATAACTTAGAGCTATCCAACAACTAAGACTAGCATCTAAACTATTTGTCCTGCCATTGCTGCTATTGCAATGCTCTACAGAAGTAGGTTTTATGGCTAGAGTATCTACTCCTATCTAATCAAGATCTTTGTCTTCACTTCGTTTGATGTATATGTTGGCTTCATTGACTTTATTGAAGAACTTGAGTTGTCGATGATGGTTTCTTGAGCAAAAATTGATGTTGACATCGTCTTCAACAGCTTAAAACCTAGCAAGGGTTAAGAAGGTACGGTTGAGTACGAGTATACTCAGCAAGTTCACTAAAAAGAAGTGTATGATGCACTATCTCTACAGCCACATACCATAGGTCGTAGGCAATGCAGGTTTTCGTAAACATTTCTTCAAAGGTTGCTTTTATTCTGAAAACTATGTCTGAAAGTCTTCACAGGTTGACCAGAACCTTCATGGGATTCCTTTCCTGCCGCGTTCGTAGCTCCTTCCCGGAACAGGGTGTAACATGTCACAATTCTTACACTCTGCAGAGGTGCGTCACTTTTCCCACAAGAGACCTTAAGCTTTATTGCACAGCCGGGAGTATGTTCCCATTCAAACTTCCATAGTTTGAGGCCCAACTTAAGATCCAAGCCAATCAATGCCCCCTTCGCGACCCCGCATGAAGAACCGATCCTTTGGGGCTGACTACATCTCCGTTAAGCCCCCTTTCGGGCAAGCTACAACCCTGATGAGTTTCCGAAGACTCTGTAAGCAGCTTTGGCTGGCAGTCACCATCAGCTATGGTGAACTCCAACCTAGACAGCCTGCATAGATAATCTAGACACCTAGCTCGCAGGGAACTAAGGGGTCCCACCCATGTGCTGGATTCTCTGGAACTCCACGAGAAATCAACAGCCTCACAATAATGTCATCTATCCATGCGAAAGGAAGAAGATATAGCTGACTTCTCCGTCCCATTCCAAATCTCATGGTTGACGCGTAATATACGACGCTAGAATCACTGGCGACATTGGTTGTTAAGTCCTAGATGATACATTACTGTACAATGGTGTTTCCATTGCCAGTTATGATAGATTAGCTGATCACCCTAGACCAGTAACCGATATTAATAGTTAATTGTGAAAATAGTGTTTTCGACCTTTTTGAAATACATGTGATGACACAGTTGAGTTACAAGCATAGGAAATAATCAAAGGACATGAGCAAGTTGTGAACTTGCCTTTTGTGATTGCAAGATTATGCACTCACGGTCTTCAAGACAATAGGAGATCCAAATTCGGCAAACAACATCATTGGTCCAGTAAGGACTAATGTTTAAAGAAGCAAGATGCAACGATGCATAAGTAATGTAATGCAATTTGATAAATGCGAACCCCCGGAATAGTTGTATCTGATCTAGGGTTTGGAGTTCGTGATGAGTTCTTTGGAATGTGTTGCACTTTTATACGAGCTTCACACTTGTGCTTCTTATTAATGTTTGTGAGAGTCTGTGAGACAATATGTAAATACAACAAGTAGTATACTATACTAAAGCATTCAAATGGAGCATGGTATCTAAAATATTTCTTAAACAAGATTAAAAATTAATTAGAGCTTTTAAATAAGTGTTCAAGAATCACTTTTAATGTTTCTTAAGAGAATAACTTTTGAAAGAAATATTATTTTACAAAGTAAAAAGTATTCAAACTCAGGGCTAACACTTAAAGGTTTTCTTATTAGCTAAGATTATTAAAGAGGAAAACATTACTACATTAAACAATCATAGGATAAGTCGGTGCATTTACCTTTCTATCTTAAAAATTAATGGTTATACTTAATAAGTAAATAATAGGTATTACTTCAATTACTTTGGAATTTGGTTTAAATCTTTAAGTGGTTTTCTCAAACTGGTGAAAGAATTAGTAAACAAGAGTTTGGTGATTTTATAGTGCATAGGATTCTTGTGATAAACAATATACTATTTTAGTTGATTTTATAATTGAGAATAGATTTTGTGCTTGTACAAGCGGGTGGGTATGGGTGCTATCTGCACCGTACATGGAATTTTTGAGATCCACACTCACTTTGTACATTAGAAATTTTCTTTTTTCATAATGTCCCCTCCACCGTTTTTAAGTCACATCCAGTTTTGCTTTTTCCCTGTTTCTCCTTCTTTTCCTCTGCGCTCTGCGGAATCTTTGTAGCCTTTCAGCCTAAGACCTACTACCAGTCTACCACTAGCCCTTGCCGATTCTAGTGCTTAGGAGAAATTATGCAAGCGACCTTTTCCAAAGCAGAGCACCACATCGCCCCAGGCGTGGCGCCATTGTTTTCCCCTCTCTCCTGGGCTCCTTCCACAAAGATTCATCCTCTCGATGTCGGCCAAACAGTCATTCCCTTTCGTTATCCTTGCACCTTGCGGTATCAGTTGTTCCAACAGCTCTTCCCGTCCAGGTGTAGCCATTAGCTACCATCGCGGTGGCTCCATTGTGTAGCATCTTCCCCTACCCTTCTCCTTGCAGCCTCCTATTTCCAGCTCCCCTCCCCATCTTCTGGGGCATCGATGTTGCTGCTGTACTGACATCGCGTTTTGGGCTCTTGCATGCTAATGGAGGACAAGAGAGTCCATGAGGGACGCCACCCACTCCCGTGGATACCGCCGAGCTAATTCATCCGGACGACATGGCTGGATCCTTCGCCCATCTTGGGGCTGCCCAAGGGATGGGTGATGAAGGGGCGGAGTGCCCTAATACGCCGACGGCGCCCAATATGGGAGCAGCAACGGCGGCCGTGAATCATTCGGTACAAGAAAAGGAGCAGGGGAGGCGGTCCTCTCGTTCATACACGATGGAGTGGAGGGGTTATCCTTTTTTTCCAGCGCGCGGTGGAGTGGAAGGGCAGCGACTTCTAGGGAGGGGCGACACCATGGATGTGTCCTCTCGTTGGTAGGTTGGAGGTGGAGACACAGCTAAGATGGAATCATGAGACGATGTGGGGCTACAGGCCTATACTGTGTGTATGCAGAAAATCAGTACAGGCTAGGGCGCGTCACCCTCTCTATACCTTTTCCCCATTTTTCGGGTACGGGCCTGACTGGCTGAACAAACTTTCCCTAGATTCCCTCGTACATTCAGACTTACAGAAAATAGATAAAACCACTTCTAGCAAGTATGTGTTTCCGGATCTCGAGGTAAAATCTAGTAGCTAAACGGTCATATAGGTCCCCTACCCGCTTGTGCAAGCACAAATGTATAAATTGGTAAAAATCTTTTAGAAAACTAAAATACCCTTAATTTGAGATGATAATTTTAGTAGATACATTTTAAAATGTTTTGACCTATGTTATCTTCACTTAAACATTAATTGACTTGTTATTACATTTTTAAACTTTAAACAAATAACGCTAAAGACAATAGTAAATATTTATATATTTTTAAGGAATTAAAATAAAAGAAAAAGGGTTTACACTATTTTTATTAAACCTTTGCCTTTTATTTTACTTCAAAAGTTAAAATTGATATTTTTAGTGTATAGTTTTTATTTTTGTGATCATTTGGGAATATTATAAGTATTTTTGTGATTTTTAAATAATAAGATATGATTTTTACAAGTTTTATCACTTTATAAATACTAAATAAATGATAATTATTAACTAAGTGATACAAATATATATAAAACAAGTTTATAATTCTATATTTTGTTTTTCTAAAACTTTTAATATATTATACATATTTTTTATGGATTTTAAATAATAAAATCCTTATTTAAGATTTATCTCAAATAGCTTATTTACTAATAATAATTATTATATTATTTAAGTTGTAAAATAAAATGTGATAATAGGTTTATAATATAGAGTTTATCTTTCTGAACATTTTAATATATTATATATATTTTTATGAATTATAAAACAAAAGATATTCAATTTCTAAGAGTTAACCATTTTCTGAAATTCCTAAAATGTATTTATATTTAAATTTATATTGTTTTATCTATTTACTAACAGAGAAAACTTTTCGCACCGGTTCCTACTCTACCCAGGGTCACTGACCCGTGGGGTCAGTACCACGTCAGTAGCCACCTAGGCACTGACCAAGTCAAATGAGGCTGGCGGGCTAGGCGTGACGGGGGCGTGATGTGAGTGTGACGTCACCTCGCCGGCCACCACCAGCTGGTGATGATGTATGCGAGCACGCGCGTGGCTGTGAAGTGGTGTGTTGGAACGAGTAGAGCACAGTGATCCTATTAGTAGTTGCGCGACCCCTTATTAGTCATCGGAACTGTGATACCGACAACGACTAGCGGCGGTGAACGGCGGCGCTCGATGCAACAGCGGTACAACACGCGAGGAAGGGATCTAAACGGTGCAGGGGCTCTAGCGGCTTACCCCTGATGCACTGGTGGTCTCATATGAAGTAGTAGAGGACAGAGACGACGACACGGTCTCGGCGGCGGACCTCATCGGAGTCGAGGAAGAAGACGTCACTGGCTCAATTCTACGAACCCTAGTTCGATTCCTCAGGCTGGCAGACGTAGAAGATCATGGCGAAGCTCCTGGGCTACTCTCACGGTCACGGGGCAGCTCGGAGCGAGAGCGATTTGGGGTGGCCGAGAGCTAGGGTTTCAGCCGTGTGGGAGATGGAGACAGAGAGAGATTCAGAGAGGGGGGAAAGTGAGGATGAGGACAGCCGAGGCATCACGGTGGCGGTCTTATCCTTCGCGGTGACATCGGCGACGACACGAATCCTGGCGCGGCGTCGGCGGACGGCATCGGCTCTACCACCGAGCTGCTTCCAGCTCGAGGAGGAAGACGACGACGGTCATTTTGCGAAAAAAAACCCTGGCAATGTTTCTGTCTCAACCCGCGGTCCACCTTCGGTCCCACACGCCAGTCAGAGAGCTGGATATGACCTGGCTGGTGCTGGGCTAATGTTGGGCCATGGATGAGTAAGCGAATTGTGCTGCCTGCTGCTCGTGGGCGACAGGTAGGAAGCTGGGCCGTGGGCCGAAGCGGCTGGCTGCTTCTATTCCTTTTCTTTTTCCAATACATTTTATGTTTTCTCTTCTTTTAGAAAACCTTTTTAAATTTGAATTTCTTCAGGAATTTAAATATCCAGAGATTTTTTAGGTTATAAATATTATTGTATAAAGGAATTATGACTATTTCCCTTGCATTTCTTATTGTGTATAAGATATTCATAATTATATGAAGAGTTCTTTTATTTAGTAAAGTAAATATAATTTAGGGTTTTAGGCATTTACTTCCTATAACAAAATCTTATAGAAATGATTTGTATTACCACTAAAATAATGTAATAATAATGGTTTAAGAGGCTAATGATTTATGTGTATAAAATCTTATTAATACTCAACCTCATAAAGGAATTATATATATAATATAAGGTATTAATCCTTGTGGTTCATAATATGATGATTTAAATTTCATGGTTCTCCATATTTGGTAATTTGCCAAATCCAATTCTACTTGGTTTGTAAAGTTTAGAATTACCACAACACACTTTTGGTTAGGTAATGATGGATCAATAATAATCATTGGTAAATAAATACTAGGGTTTATTCAAATATAGGTATATGGTTTTGAGAGGATTTAATAACTCATATTCAATTATAGATATGGACAAGGATCAAGGTTTAGGGATACTACTTCTAAATCTATGAGTGGGTTTGATATCTCCACATAGAGTGGGTATTAGAATTACTTATTAATGTGATCCTGATAATTTTATCATTCTAGGTTTCTTTTAGGGTTTAAGACAATAAAGCAAACAAAGCTTTCGTCCATAAACACTCATCTCATTTTCTAATTATCTTTTGGAAGTTTCATTTGTCCAAGAGATATTATCCAGTGATTACCTAAAAACAGGAAATGGTTTCACTATCCATTTGATTCTGAGGTTTTGAATAATGAAGTAGACATGGCTCTTGTCATGGCTGGATGTAATGTTGGTTAAAGCTTCAAAAGTATTCCTATCCATAATACCTCACTAAATTTATCTCTAGATAAGGAATTCCTTTCCTAAATTTACCCTATAAACCTCTTTTATCTTATTCACAAAGATCACATCTTCCTGAATAAGACAATTATCCGACTCCACCATATCCATCATCATATGATGAAATGGTCATGCCACTTCAACATTAATCCTTCATTCTTATCCTAGTATATAACTCTTCTTAGTTAACTACCATTTATGCACCTATCAATGTAGCTACTGCTAACTCCATCTATTAACTTCCTTAATTCCATCTTGCAACTTCTTCCAAGGCTTGCAAGATTATAGTTCTCTCTATATCACAAGTGATATCAATCCTCTGATATAAGTATGATACTACACTCCACAATACAAGTTTGTTCTTGTATTACCTTGGTTAAACTATTATACTTCCAACTACTCCTACAACTTATGTTATATACTTCATTATACTCTAGCTTGACTTCTCATGTTCAAGCTAGATGATTCAGCTTACTAGGCTTTACCTAATTTGGTATACTCACAACTCTTTCTATACCAGCTGGTCATCTATTCTCAAATAACTTTGAGAATAAGGACCACCAACCTTTGATCATAATAAGCTTAGGCTTCTAATTGTCTGATCAAGATCTATCATCAACTAAGTAGTAGACTTGTACTAGTCTCTCTATAGACTTATATTGTTAAGGAAACTTACTTTAAGTTTATACCTACTTGGCTTAACAAGATTACTACTGGATACTTTAATACTACTAGCTTTCTCATAGCTTCTCAATTACCAGCTTAATTCTTGGTTTTAGGTACTTCTTCTAGTTAACTCAGGAGTGAATTAACTCCTCCAACACCGGATGGTTTGATCTCCACTAAGGATCACATTCCATTGATGATGGCATACTACACCATAGCTAGTTCCTCTTCCTTACTAATTTACTTAAGGTCTTTGGAAGGTCAATACAATAGGTCAAAGGCTATGAGTCAACAAGTTCTAGGTCAAAAATTGATCACACACATTGATGATCAATAGACACTAGGACTTGGTTAAGTAGGAATGTCACCTCTTAATATCACATTAAGGATATGTGCTAAATGGTCTTGGCTTGACTTCCTTTCCTACTCTATTTGTAATAAGAGTTAGTGTTTAGAAACTACCATGATCTCATGGTAGGAATAACTATGGCAAGCAAGTATATCAAGATTTAGTTATAAAGTTCCTTTACTTAAGTTATATACTTAACTTAGTATTCAGGGTTTGTTGTAGGTAATACCTTGATATCAACTTTAGAATATTAAGTATTCATCTTTGAGTTGTGGTATGGAATACCATGTAATGATCTCTAGAAGATCAAGTACTCCATATTAAGTAGTGTGTTGTGACTTAGTTTTATTACATTTGATCTACCCTTAGATCAAATTATATCACCCAGAGATAAGGCTTTAGCAAAGGTCATACTGAAACTTATCGCAATCAACTTGATGATCTACTTCAGTTCCACCAGGTTAAGAGAAGCTTCAATCACTTTGACAAGTTTTTATTTAAAAGCACGAAAATTATTCGGATTTTCTATGCATGAATGCAATGCACACACCTGTGTTCAACTTATTTCTAAGCTCTAATGCTAGGGTGTTACAGAGAGCATGCGCGGTACTCGAGGACGGGATGAGGCTAATGGCGACAGAGGTCAAGGTGGACCTCACGGCCAGAGAGGAGGGCGAGGGAGGCGGCGCTCGTGGCAGCAGAGCACGACCAGAGGCGGCCATGATGGAGCTCGATAGAGACGTAGAGGCTAGCTCGGAGGAGACAGGCGAGGAGGCGATGCTGAACTGGAGAGAGGGGCAGCTACCGGCGGCTCTATAGAGGGTAGGCCATGGAGGTGAGCACGAGTGGGCGCCTGGCAGCGGTGTCCCTGGCTCTGGAGAGGGGAGGTCATCGCGGAGGAGATCGGGGTTGGGCCCCTGGTTCTAGGGAGGGGAGGTCACGGAGACAAGTGCAAATGGGCCTCTGGCAGTGATGCCCTAGCTCTGGAGAGGGGAGGTCGTCGCGGAGGCGAGCACTGCTGGGCCCCTGGCGGCGGCGCCCTGGCTCTAGAGAAGGGAGGTCGGGGAGGCGATCACGGCAGGGCTCTTGGTGGCGGCGCCCCTGACTCTGGAGAGGGGAGGTCACAGAGGAGAGAGGAAGAATGCGAGAGAGGGGAAGGTGGTGTGAGTGCATGTGTGCGTGGAGTCGTGTTGGTGGCATGAGTATGTGAGTGCATGCCCCGGTCCCACCTCCCTTATTCGAGACACATATGGACATGATGCGTCTTGAATATTTAAACTATATGAGACGCATCCAATTCATATGCGTCTCGAATAAGGGGTCCAACCCGATCTGGTCCATACAAATAGTATACGAGACACACCAAAGTAGGAATGCGTCTAGAAGTTCCAAATTTTCGAGGCGCATTCCATATTGGTGTGCTGTGTATATTTAGTCGAGACACATATGTTTGATATGCGTCTCCTATAGTGTGATCTCCTATAGCATTTTCTCTAGTAGTGTTGATCAGAGAGAGGTCTCAATCATGTTTGAGCATTCCCAAACCGTAAGGGTGTCTCACTTAAGGGTAGAGATGCCGAGGGTAGATCCGATACCAGAACAGAAATAGAAGAGAGAGAACTAGAATTGTTCCGGAGAGAAACTGAAGTTGTTCAGAGGGCTTCGAAAGGTGTTTTGAAGTGAAAGGTATTATTTAATATGTGTTTAGTGTTAATGAATAAATATATATTTAAATAATTAAAAGAGCAACATCCCACCTATGGGCCCCCCGGAGGGAGGGGCCCATGTGGGCAAGGAGGTGCGCGCGGAGTGGGGCCCTCCCACCGCCAGTGGCCAGCCCTCTTCCTCCCTTGGTCTAGTACCACCCTAGGACTTGAATGGAGGGAGTGTTGGAAATATGCCCTATAAACGAATAATAATAAGGATTATTATCATATTTCATAAAGTTTATGATTAATTTTTATATCTTGTTATAACTATATTGAAAGGAAACATCAATACACGTGTGATATATAAACAACCAGGGGTTCCCGATGAAACTCTAGTCACTGGTTCATTGGTCAACAGATGATCAAGGTTTCCTGATCATGTGGCATTTATGTCAGTTGGAAATGGAGTCAACTCATTTTGAGAATGAGATGATGAACCAATACCCAACCTAAACATCATGACCTGATCATGTCACGAAGTTCAAGTTACGATGATTAGAATAGACCTCATAGACTATTCCTTAGACCATGAGACTATATGAATCACTGTCTCCCGAGAATGGTTAGATAGCATCAAACGGCACTTATGACAGAGTGATCATAAACGTGTGTTCAGGTATTCGGAGGAACCGTAGAGGCAATATATGTCAAGAGCGGGATTTGTCCATTCGTGTGACGGGAAGATACTCAAGGGCCCACTCGGAGAAGTTGTATCCAATAGCTATGCATCATGTGATTTGATGATAGGGATATCACTTGTCGAAAACGAGTCAAGTAGCATTGTTCGGTAACGATATTGAACACGACATGGTGATGTCATTGATCATATCTCGGGCAATGCGAGTATTGAGAGACAAAAGGAATAAGACGCGATTGTCCCTGTTCAAACGACGAAAGATCTTCGTGGAATGCATAGGGGTCACATGGCCATCCAGGTCCCTCTGTCGATTATTGGTCCGGGAGTGTCCCGGCCATGTCTAGAGTGTTCCCCATCCGTAGGGTATCACGCTTAAGGGCTTGATGATGCTTAGAGAGTGTTTATAGGATCGGTAGAATCATTGAAGAAGAGAAGAGAGAAAACCGGAAGGGTTTCGGTAAGTCCGGAGGATGTCCGGAGTGGAGGTGGAGGTGTTCCATAGCCACGGAGATTGAATAATATGTGAATGAATGTTAAATATTGATTTAATCATTTATTCATAATTATTTAATAAAAGAGAAATCAATTAAATGTCAAAAAGGCTTAATGGGCCAATTCCGAAGGGAGAAGGGCCCATGAGGGAAAGGCAAGAGGAGAGAAAGGGGAAGGGGGTGGCCGGATGGGCCTAGACCCCTCCCGTGTGGGGCCCACCAAGGCTGGCCGGCGCGCCTCCCCCTCTCCCGTCCTTTAGTCCCACCCCAGGACTTTGAGGGAGGTAGTACCTCCCGTCCCCCTATATATAGTGGGGTATTTTGACCAGAAAATACACACAATATTCAATAAAGGTTTCTTCACTTTTGGGAAGACCTCCAATTGATATTTCTCTCTCTCTTTCTCTCTCTCTCTCTCTCTCTCTCTCTCCCGTGACCATGGTCCCAAGTTCAGACTGCACGAACGAGAGACATCTTCACCTTGGAGCACCATCGTGCTATGGGATTCGGATCCAGGAGGTCTACTTCTGCAACTGCTATTAGATCAGGGAAGCGGGAGTCATCACCAGGCATCGAACATGTGTAACTGCCCGCGAGGTGCCACACTTGGGGCACTAGGAGTCGTTGGAGCCGTAGGAGCACGAGGACTTCAAGACGACCTTGAGGTCGGCTTCAGATCGTCTACATCAACCACGCTCTCTCGAGCATTGACAATGCTTTCGGTCTTCAAGTGTAAGTTCGCGAAAAGCCCCTCCCTTTACTGCATTACTAATAGATAGGTCCTGGCAACATCAGGGGTTTAGGGGCGTAGGGTAAATTTTTATTGTTTTCATAGGCAAACCCGTACAGTGGTATCAGAGCTAGATCTATGCATAGTAATGCTAGTACGGGTAGAACACGCGAGATGTAGCATGTGGGCGTTGATCTTTTAGTTGTTACCCTCCCATGTGTACTTGTGTATAACGCAATAATGCTTGATGAAGCGCCCCCCAACCGACTTTACACGTTCATTCATGAAACTAGTCCACGGTTGACATACGGCTTGTACCGTATAAAGTGGCTTTAGGGGGTGTCTGTCTCTCTTGCATTAGTTGGTATACCATTTGCAATGGAGGGCCCCAAAAGGGGTATAGTATATACAACTACTTGATCAGCGTTGTGGTGAAAGTTCGTAGGTAAGAACGGTTCTTGTGCGAAAGCCCTTTTTGCCAGGTAAAACATGGAAATATAAAGTAGAGGCGTCTAACTTTGTTTTGCAGGGGGTGTTGCTTTTTGATATGGTTGTGGCAAAGGTAAAGTGATTACCTTATGCTACGAAGTAGTAGTAGATAGTCATGGAGGTGACAGACTACCATGCTAGAAAGACAACGGTACCCTGGTGTCTACGGCGCTGGAACCCTGGCGCCAAAATCCGGTGACGTTGGATAGAGATCATGACATGAAGGACCATATCGCATCACATTTACATTCAATGTCATTGTTTGTATATCTTATTGTGTGATAGTATTAGATACTTGATGGTAGCCTAATAAGATGATCCCTGTTTAAAAATTACCAATGATTGTGTTCCCCCTTAGTGTGCACCACCAAGAAAGTTCTTCGGTATGAGGCAACGCAGTGATGATCGGGTGTCAGACATATCTACGTTCGCATATAGTGGGTGTAAGCCATGTTGCACAATGAATACACTAAGGTTGAGTTGGCGAGCCTAGCATGTGTAGACACGGCCTCGGAACACGGATGGTCGAAAGATCGAGCACGAGTCGCATGAATGATGTGACCGATGTTTAGCGTCCATCCTAGAACCCACATTGATGGTCGTGACGATCAGGGGAGATGTGGGGAAAAGGGGTCGTGTTATCACTAGAACCCTATAGGGAGTTCTCCCTTTTCCCCTATATATGTAGGAGATTCCTCCTCCCAAATCATCCCATTGCCTTTTTCCTTCTCTCCCTCTCTCCCTCTTGTGTGTGTTCCTAAGTTTGGAACATGCGCTATGGAAAGGTTTCTCCACCATACGCCCTCCGTCGTGCAATTGGAGCCTGTCCGGATCTTTTTCTTCCGCTGCTTAGTTGGACCTGAGCCTAGGAGTTGTCTCTACACCGGACGTGTGTAGTACTTCAGAGGCATCGCCACTTGTGATGCTGGACGCTTGAAGCCTTCTAGACCTTGTGGATGGCTACGCTTTGGCTACACCAGCAAAGTTTGTGTGGGAACATAATCCCACTTTCGGTCTTCCAAGGTATGAACATTGGATCCCTGTCATTACTATACATCTTCATAGCTAGATCTTGGCTATGGTGTTCCATCGTTAGGAAAATATTTGTTTACTGACATGGGACCCCTTCACTTCTTCCTTGAGCTTGCTTCCTCTCCCTTCCCTCCTATGATTATTGCATCTTTTTGAGGGATTTAGAAGAGAAGATCTAGATATACAATCCCCACCAACCAATTCCTCCTCTAAGTGAGGGGAACCCATTGGATATAGAACATGGAGTCATTGGTTGATTTCCTCCATTGTCATTCCTCTCTAGCACTTGTTGCTTTAGTGGGATTTGAGAGTGAAGGATTTGAGCACCCTTGCTGTTGTTGCTTTGCAATCTTGCATAAGTGTTGAGCTCTCCATTTCAATTGGTTTGAGTGAGAGACTGTGAGATTGTTACTCTTTGAGGGTGACCTCCTAGTTGGCTTGGAGGTTGGTGCCACGGTGTCCTCTTCGTGGAATATTGTGAATTGGCCTAGGCTTCTCCTTCAAGGATCTTGTGAAGTGGTTGTGGAGCTTGCCATCTCCGGAGTGGAGGAAAATCTAGTCATAAGGAATGTGGCTATTCCCTCATCGGGATAGCCTCGGAGATAACGTGACCATCGTGGCTTGGGGAAATACTTCGTGGGATCTAACACCTCTCCAAACGTGACGTACCTTACTTGTAAGGGAACATGGTAATACATCTTCCTCTCCGTGTGCCTCGGTTATCTCTATACCCGAGTTTAATTTCCTTTTGATAGCCATTGGGATCAAAGTACTTATATATTGCTTATCACTTGTGTTATATATATATCTTGGCCTATATTGATTATATTTACTTATTGTTGGTGCACTTAGTTGAGCCTAGTGTATTTAGGTTTTGCGCTTGTAAAATAAACGTTTGTTTAATTCCGCATTCTTTCAAGCCAAATCGAAATAGTTTTGAAATTGCCTATTCAACCCCTCTAGGCGGCATCTTTATCATTTCAATTGGTACCAGAGCAAGGTCTCTCCTTGTTTAGGCTTCACCACCTAGTGTGTAAAGATGTCGAATAGTAGTATAGTGCACAATGACACAATTATCTCTGATGGCACAAATTATATTTTGTGGAGAAATCACTTGCTTTATAATCTTTGGACCTTGTGTCCAAATATAGAGTGATTTCTAGATGTATGTTTTTCTCCTCCGATGGATCCTCAAGATCTATCTTTAGAGGATGAGAAAAAATTACATCTCGAAGCTCAAGTATTTAATGAGCTTATTTTCTCCTTGAGCCCCACAGTTAATTTGTTCTTGATGATTGTAAAGCGCAAGTCGTCTCATAAGATGTGGACTAAGATTCAAGAAATATTTGGTGGGTCCATTTCTCATAGGGTCGATGGTATATTAGAGGATCTCTATTCTCCTTCACATCGCAAAGAGCTCCAAGTTGCTTCCACCTCCGTTCGCGATGAATTTTCCATTCCTTCCACTTCACCTACATGTGACAAGTCACAAGGTAATGGCATGGTGAGTGGAGAAATCATATGTGATGATGGTAGTGTTTATCTTTAAACCAATGATTCATGTTCTATACATGCTAATGGTGTAGAGAGTTTGGACTCAAGAACGTCTTGCAACAATGATTCTATATCCTCTTGTGTTGCTAGTCCTTGCATATCGTCTAAAAATTATTTGAATACTAGTGTGGATGATATGCTTGATTTGTATTTTTCCCATGAACAAAATGCTTGTATTTCCTCTAGTTGTTTAGCTAACAATGTAGAGGAAAACAAACACGCTATGCAGCAAGACACAATCATGAATGGAGATTCAAGAATATCCTCATCTTCATCCTCCCGTACTCACATGTGCCTTATGGAAAGATGGTCAAAGGCAACTCCTACTTTCAATTCCAATATATCTAATAATGATGACAGCAATGATTATGATGATATTAATGAGGATACTAGTACTATCCTACATGAGATGAATTTTTGTGTACTTCTATTCATGCTGATAATACGGCTATTGCTTGTCTCAAACACATTATGGAAACCTTTAATAAACAATTGGATACCATTATTGATTTGGAGGTCCATCTTGATGATGGTATTCAGAGTTTCAATCTCCTTAAGCAAGAGCTAGCCGAGGAAAATCACACTAATTGTATCCTCACACAAAAAATTGAATCTTACGAGCTTGAAAATTAAAAATCTATTAATGATGCTTGTGATACCAACTCTACTTCTTGTGAATCATCTACCATAAAGGAGAATGTTGAGCTAAGAGCTCAACTTGAGTTGCTAACTAGAAATTATAGGAAATTGGAAGAAAGTCATGAAAAGATCTCAAGATCTCATAATGATCTTCTAATCTCCTATGATGGGATAAAGTTAGAACTTGAGGCAAGTATCACTAAGGTAACATCTTGTGAGCCTCATTTTGACATTAGCACAACTTCTACTCAAAATGCTATATTACCATATGCTAGTCCTATTAATCCATCTAGTCATACTATTTATACACCTTGTGTTGGATTACTTTCTTTTTCCTTGTTGCTCTAACAATGAAGCTTCCACTTCCTCTAGTGCTTCTATTTCTACTAATCATGTAGAGGAAATCAAAGAGCTCAAGGCCCAAGTCATTTTTTGTGAAGAAAGACTTGGAAAAGAGTCATGAAGGGAAATCCACACTTGATAACATTTTGAGTGTGCAAAAATCCCCTAATGATAAAAGTGGACTTGGATTAAACTCCAATAATAAGAACAAGTCAAGAGCAACAAGAATAAGAGCCAAGACCAAGTCAAGAATTCAGCCAAGATAAAATTTTCAAGTGCAAGGTTGAAGGACATCATGTAAGATCTTGTCCATTGAATAAAAGACACTTGAGTGAGAAGCAACAAGGGAAGAGACCACATGTTCAAGGTCAAGCTCAAGCTCAACCTCAAGTTGAAGTTAGGCCACTTCCCAAGAAGAGTCAATATAAATCTTCCCAATCCAAGCAATCAATGAAGAAGAGAAAGGGGAGCACTTGTTGCTACATATGTCGTGAGAAGGGGCACTTTGCCTCTTCATGTTCAAACCATACCTTATCTAATCCTATCATTGTTGATGATAATTATTCTCTTGAGAAGGATAAGGATGGCAATGTGTTTACCAAGTTTGTTGGAACTCAAAGTGGTGTCAAGAAAAGAACCATTTGGGTGGCCAAGCCTATTGCGACTAACCTCTTAGGACCCAACTTGATTGGGGACCAACAAGCTCAAACTTGACCAATAGGTAGTTGTGGAGGGCATTAGAGACTTGGCTAACTCATGAAAAATTAAGGAATCTTCATATATTATATTTTATCAAGCTAAGTCATATGGAATATCATCTCCTCATCGTATACCCAATGCGCCTCTTTGCGGTAACTTATGCTTAACTCCTTTATATTGTATGTTCTTGCCCTTTTACATGTTTTGGTTTTGTACCAAGTATGTGTTTGTATTTGGCATGCTTTATGCTTGCTTATTTTGTATATTCAAGTATGTTTAGGTGTTTGGTATATTATTTACTTGTTTGTTTTATTTTGAGCCTCTAATGCATCTTGATGATATCTTGTTTGACTCTTTTCGAGTGGTTAATATAACATCTGAAAGGGAAATGGACGTCGCCTAGAGGGGGGTGAATAGGCGTTTAAAAAATATTACGGTTTAGGCTCTAATAAATGCGGAATAAAACTTAACGTTTAATTTATCAAGCCAAAACCTATATCCACTAGGTTCACTAAGTGCACCAACAACCTATGCTAAGCAAGGCAAGCAATAAGGTGATACCAAGATAATATACTTCAAGCGCGAAGGCTATCACAATGTAAATTGCATAATTAAAGGGCTCGGTTGAGAGATAACCGATGGACATGGAGACGATGATTTGTTTCCCGAAGTTCACTTCCAAAGAAGCTATGTCTCTGTTGGAGAGGTGCGGGGGCACAATGTACTTCGAACGCCACAAGTGGCTCACCTCGAGGTGTGGTGGCTTGATGCTCACCCAACGCCACACAAGGCCTCACCCCAAGATGCGAAGGCACGCAACCTACCGATGCCACAAAAGGCTCACCCTATTCTCCGTGAGCTTGCCACAAAGGCCTACTCACGTTCCACTATGGGACACTTGAGGGCGGTCACCGAACCCGTACAAGATTGGGGCAATCTCCACAACTCAATTGGAGGCTCCCAACAACAATGCCACAAAGGCTACAAAGGCCACAAAAGTCAACAAGGACACAAAAGGCTACAAGACCACAAAAGGTCAACAATCTAACCACACAACCGTCTAGGGTTCCAAGAACCCAAGAGAAACAAGCCCAAGGGCTTGAACTCGCCGAATCTCCGAGGAGAACTCAAACCTATGCACCAAATGCAAGATGCAAGCCCTTCTTTCTCAAATTCCACCAAAGCTACAAAAGCTATTGGGGGAATAAGAGAGGAAGAACACAATAGGAGAACACAAAACTCGCTAAGATCTAGATCCCAAGGATTCCTTCACAAAGAAGGGATTTGGTTTGGTGGGGCTTATAGATCTAGATCTCCTCTCTCAAATCCCTCAAAAATATGCAAGAATTATAGGAGGGGGAAGGGGAGAGGGCAAGATCTTCAAGATCAACAATGGAGGAGAGAGAAAGCCAAAAACCAGAAAGAACAAGAGTTGGGGCCGAAGGGGAAAGGGGAGCTCCTTTTAAAGGGCTCCCCGATCTGCCCGTTACTCACAGATTTGTGCACGGCCGGTAGTACCGGTGGGTGGCCGGTAGTACCGGTGGGTGGCCGGTACTACTGGTGGCACTCAGCCAACGGTCAAAAAACGAGGTGCAAACGAACACGAAAACGAGGCCGGTCGGTACTACCGGTGAGTCACCGGTACTACCGCCCAAGATTCCGACCGAAGTTCCAACAAATACGCACACTAAGACAGAGAGGGTACTGAACCAAAATTGGGGTTGCCGGAAGTTGGGCCGGAATTAACACCGGTACTACCGGCGGCAAACTGCCCTGGCGGTACTACCGGTGGCCCGCCAGAACTACCGGTCAAGCAAAAACTTCAGAACCAGAACTGCCACAACTTTTGCATCCGAACTCCAAACGAGATGAAACCAATTTTGTTGGAAAGATAACGACGTGTAGGATCCAACAAAATATTGGGTATCACCAAGGGAGAAAATACCATGAATATATACATGAGATATCTCCCAAGGTGTGCAGCCGAAAAACCCGCAAGATTAAAAGCACAAAATGATATGCAAGGGAAATCCATTTTTGATAAACTAGAGCTTGTTATGATAACCACGGTCTCTAGATCCTCATATGGACAAGAACCAAACAACAACCAAGAAATATGATGCTATGTATGCAAAGGTTTGAGGTCTCTTCGAAAGATATGAACGAGTCACCCACTCGAGAGCCCCTCTTGATAGTACGGCTATCTATCCTAAACCCGGTCTCTCAACACTACAAGAGACCGGTAAAATAGAAACCCTATCAAGATCATACCTTTGCCCTGAGCATCCCACTTGAGCTTGATGTAGACGATCTTGTCACCTTCAAGATGGAACACCTTTCTTGATTGCACTTGCTTGCACTTGCTTGATGAAGTCTTGAGACATGCTCCCCCATACTCCATGGGGAAGCCTCTTCTTCGAACTTGTCTTCATCATTCCATGATTACCGAGGATGGCAAGCTTCAAGCATGAGATCTTCTAGAGAGGACGCATCTTGAGCTTGCACTTTAATTCTTGACGATGTCTTGAAGATAGCCATGAGGAACTCCATCTTCTTCTTCTTCTTCAAGACATACTTGATCTTCTCCTTCTACTTGATTCCAATAGGCACAAAGCTCTTGGACAATTCTTCTTCTTCATCATCCTTGAAACCAACACATGGTCCAAGAAATACTAATGGACAAACCTACAAGTGAGACTCAATTTGCACATTAGTCCATAGGAATTTTCATTAATTACCAAAACCACACATGGGGCATACATGCCCTTTCAACATCCCATTTTGGGGAAGTGATATGCCTCACGCATCTCTCATACCTTAAAATGTGTGTACATGAGTGTTACCACTTAATATTGATATTGCAAGCTTATCTAGTCACTATGTGGTGTGGCATACTCATGAGAAATTTAAATTCTAAATGTCCATTAATTTTCTCTAGTTGAGATTGTTTTGCCTCTTGTTGATAAGAATTGAATATCACATTATGGGGGAGTAAGATGCTTCTTGTTGCATATCACAATCATAGGAAATATGAACATATGAGGTGGTGCCACTTAGAGTTGATATTGTTAATTATCTTATTCCTAGGTGGCATGCTAGCTCAACAAGATCCTATTTTGTTAGAATTTTTTTAATTTAACAACGCGCGAAGGTTTTATATTGTTTAGATCGTTTTTTAATTTCTTATGTCCGTTTCAAACTATGGTAAAAAACGGCGGGTATAAAGATTCTTAGTTCGGGACTGAGCCTCACTAAATTTGAAGTGGATATCTAATAAAATAGCATATTCTAACCTAAAAATGATTTTTTTTTAAATCATGAGGATCGGATCATGTACCTGTAGTTCAAATCTGACCCACTTCCTACCGATTCTGCAGGAATTTTTCTTTTTCATGAGGGGAGGATGGAAAGGTTTAAGATATCCCGGTTGAAACATTGTCCGTGCAAGGTATCCTAGTATTTTCGAAAAATAGGGTGGTACCATTTTAAATGATGGTTGCTTCACAAAACACCTTGTTTTTAGCACTCGAAAAATGAAAAATTTGTAATACAAAAGTATTTATACTAATTTTATATTTTATTCAGCAAAAATATGTAATATTTGAGTTTAGATAGATAGATCTTATTTTTCTACAAATTTTGATATATTGTATGTATTTTTCTGAATTAGAATAATTTAGTTATGATTTTTTTAGGATTAGTGTGGCAAAAAAAGAAAATAGCTATGCCGAAGGCTTAGCCGTGAATCCTAGGCCGTTGGCGTAGCCTTGACGCCGTCGTGTCGCCATCACGACTAATCCACTACGCCGACGGCCCGTTTACGCCGACAATTGCCGTCGATCTATCCTATCCTACATCGACGGCCGGTTTGCTCGGCTGCCTGCCTCGGGCCGTCGGCTGGCCCTCAGTGCCTTGTCTCGTTCGTATAGTGAGTGGATTAGAACTGGTTTACCAATTCGATAGATTAGAAGGCAAACCCATCCAAAATGGAGGAAATCAATCACGGACATTTTGAATAGAACATTAGATCCACCGGACGTCCAAATCTCGAAATATTGCCACTTGTTCCCTAGCCTACCTTCCTCCAATCTCGCACCTCATGTTAGATCCCTTAGATCTATCTAGTTTAAAATCAAACGAAGAAACTCGGGAAATCTTGCGAACCTTGTGATAGGGGATCAGTGACAGAGGCATAAACAGAACCCTCCTGCCTATGCTGCATCTGTGGGAACAATGAGGGTGAGCTGTATCCCAGCAACTTGTACTGCCAACATGGACGGTAATGCTGGAATTTCCTCCCTGGCAGTCTGAATCAAGCGGCGAAACCACCGTCGACCTGACACACCTCACATCACATAAGCACCAGATGCTCCTTCCCTCATAAGTCATACTGTACTTGAGGTTTGCAATGCCAATGAGGGGTCAGCACCTCGTGCCTATTTCTTCCTTTACCGGCAAGATTCTTATCATGCCATTCGTCAGGTGTTATTACTATCAGACCGTAGGGTGCCGATGTGCTTGGGCGATCACCCAAGTTACCTGGATTGTGGGTTTCATTTTTCTTGTCATTATTTCAGACTGGATCGACGGATTGCAGATACTAGTACTGCATCATTATTATCGTACTTGAACTATGCCTGCCAATGTGATTCTGGATCATGCTCTAGCTTCGTTTGTTCTATATTCCTATTCTACCGATGTTTTATGTGCCTAAACCTGAATGCATGGAAATATGCTGTGCTTGACAAAACTATCGACACCTGTAGTACATATAGCCGTGTAAATTTCATGGACACTGCCTAAGTTTTTCAGGTAAAGTAAGGACTAGAGGACAGTCAGGAAGAGAGTACTACTAGCTAGTAGCTACTATCTGCTTGATTCCTCGAACCTCCTGGACGAGGACCGGTGGAACAGGCTTCTCAGGCTACGCCTGCCTTCCCTCGGCGGCTTCCCTCCTCCTCCTCCCCCACGCGTGGCGCCCTCGTCGGCGCCGGCACGCGCCGGTGGCGCGGCCGCGGCCTCGTCGATGATGGCGAGGCTGGACTCGATCTTCTGCGCCACGGCGACGAGCTCGTATGTGTCCCACAGCGACTGCGCGAAGTCCCACGACCTCCTCCTCTGCGCCGCGGCCGCGGCGGCCGCCGCCTCCAGCTTGAACCGGGACGGTCTGTATCGCCGGGCGCCCGCGTGACGCGCGCCCACGCCGGCGCCCTCGTCGTCCGCAGCCGCGGCGCGCGACGGCCGCGGGTTGCCCGAGTGCGCGTACCACGCCTGCGCCACCGCCTTGAGCAGCTCCACGTCCACGTCGCCCGCCGAGCTCTTCATGCCGATGCGCGATGCGACCGTCGGCGCCTTTGTCGGTTTTGTGTTCGGTGTTCGGGGGCGCACGGGTGGACGTGAGCGGGTCAAGTTCGAGCCCCCCAGTTTGGCGGGTAACAACGGTGGTGGCTTGGGCGGCGTGTCCAGGTACCAGCCTCACGTTACTACATGAGGTGCAGGAAGTAGCCCCAACGGTAGCCGCAATCGTTTCGAAACATAGACGTACTCGCAACTTGCAAGCCAACGGAGATCTGTGCTTGCGTGCTGCCATGTGATTTTTTGCGGTGCGTGTGCCTAGCTGGTAGTAGTTTTTTCAACGCGGATTTTCTGGTGGAACTGTTTACTACTGGACATGTATCCACCAATGATGTTTACCTTGTAATTCGTGTTGTATTTCAGGGTATCGTACAATAAATCATAGTCAGCTGGCTATAAGGATTAAAATATCATTTACTTGCCTAGTTGGAAGAGAGAAAAGAGGAGAGAGAAAAAGAGTGGCTCTCATGCAAGAGTCAGCTCTAACACGTGCTCCTAACATTTTAAGGAGTAATGCTACAGTTACGGAGGGATATTGACGGACTGGTTTTACGGGATGACGTGGCAGCACAGGATTTGTGTAGCAATTTATCACTTCCGTGATTTCAGGTATGGGAACCACCCTGATTTCAAGATTTGAGAGAGTGAAAGGTGGGCCATATAGTGCTAAACTCGTATATTTTTGTAGTTCACTATTGTACATATTAGCTCTAAACTGGCTATAGATGACATGCCACTTGGCTTATAGCCAGCAGCTGGCTATACTATTGCCCTTACTAGTTAGTTGATTCAACATTTAAGACCACAAGGACATGAGCCAACTATATATGTTAGTTGATTTAGAGGTGCGCCTTGCCACATGTTCCCGTTGAGGAAATTGGATTGATTATTTTTTGTGCTTGCCTCAGATATAGATACGCAACATCCATATATATAGGATGCTTAGGACCTTGACCATCCCTAACAAGATGAAATAGATAAAACTACTTCAATAATAATCATAGATCTCTTAATATAATACTATTGCTGCAGCAGAATATGGCCACCCCTTTTGTCTAATATGTCTGCAAAATCTTATGAGATAAATCTATTTCATCATCGTGAAATATTTGGAGTCAAATCTACAGTCATACTGCCGACCCAAATATTTTGACAAAGTCGGAATTTAGGATCATACACGTGGTAAGGTGGTATTTATTTTATGAAAGCTTTTATGAATTAGTTTCATAAACTACTAGAACATTATTAGCATACTAAAACACAATTTATTGTAAAAACTGCACAGATTAGGCCAAACACAACCACCTTGTCTTTGGATTGCTTACTTGGTTGTACTTACTGCAGGAACTCCTCTATGACCACGGTGTACTTACCGCAGGAACTCCTCTATGACTACGGGTATTCCCTGGATAGTGTCATTGGTGCAGACTGTGATGTTCTCAAGTTAGCTTTCCATTGTAGTGCCTCTAACTGCCAAAGATAGTCTATTAGATTCTTTAACTGTGCCATGGTGCTTCTTGGGAAACTCAAGTTAGCAATGCCACCATGACACTCTGACTGCTGAAAGCAGCTATAGTTTTTACTGTGTCATAGTATCTTTAGGGGAAATGTTAACATTACAACATATATGTGACATGCTCGCTGAGATTACATGAAAAAGTCCTCATGCAAGTGAGATTGAACATTTTAAACAGTACAGTCTATGTTTTTCCTAGCATTTTTCAAAATAATTAGCCAAACGAGTTAGTCATAAGCTAATACGTCGTAGAGCTATCAGCCATGATATTGATATTGACATTGTATTATATTTCTCTATTTCACACACGGTTTTCAATATATTTCTCTATTTGTGCTATTGTTGATTAACATGATTTATTTGATGACTACTTATTGGAAAGTGTGTTTGGTACATGGGCACCAGCTGTTTTTAAATTGAATTATGTTGGTGCTTAACATAGCATTGTATTAGGCATTTACCAGCGCAAAAGACGGGTTGTGACGAGGCGCTCCTCGAAATTCACGAATCCATGTTGCTCCATCGATATATAGTTGGCTCATGTGCTTGTGGTCTTAAATGTTGAATCAACTAAGTGTATATAAGTTCATGTTGCTCCATGTTGTGGTGCTTGTGGTCTTATATACATATATCCATGTTGCTCCGTCGATATATAGCGGCAAATCATTCACAAGCGGTGCACATACCTTTTTTGCTGCTATATATGTATATAAGTTTTGATCTGATAAAAGTTTCAAGCCTAAATGTGCACCGCTTGTGAATGATTTGCCACTGGCCCAAACATAAAGGAGTGTACAAATAAGTGACAAAAGGAGAAATATACTAACTACTTAAAAGTGAATATTGTCCAGACAATCATATATTATCAAAAGAAGATACTGTGTAGGATAAAATATGCTTACAGTTCTAGCAGGTGCATAAGAACATAAGGTCTTGGAATAGACCCAATGA
Source organism: Avena eriantha (assembly GCA_910589775.1). Classification (NCBI taxonomy): domain Eukaryota; kingdom Viridiplantae; phylum Streptophyta; class Magnoliopsida; order Poales; family Poaceae; genus Avena; species Avena eriantha. The sequence continues at coordinate 371,543,857 of OU342745.1, forward strand.
AATCAAGCAGAGCACGACATCCGTAAGAAATAAGAATGTAATACTAAGAATGATATGTACCATCTCCTAGTAAACAGAAATCATCGAACTCAAGTTTGTTTCCTACTAAACAGAAATCATCGAACTCAATTTTGTTTCCTACTAAACAGAAATCTGCTAGTGAACCATCACACTGCCACCAAGACCATGATAAACTTTCATAAGACCATTTTGTAATTTATGCATAAATCAAATATCTAAAATGTTTGAAACAAAATGGTGAGCATATACAACATTAAAGAAATAAAAGGTATGGATTGGTCAGACCTACCAAATTTGCAATGGAATATGTAGAAAAACAATCCAGATCTAAAACAATTGAAGGTGGTCAAATCAGTATGTGTTCTCAACCTGCAAAATAGAAAAGGAAGAAGGTTAAAAAAATAAACTTGAGGATCAGAAGAACACACTTTGTTTCTCGACTCTGTCATCGCAAAATCTCTATGGCGACTCCTTGATCTCTCACCATTTTTTTATTATCGCAGCTGGTCTATAATTTCTAGCCACCCAATACCAATCATTAGAGGCCACACCCCCAACATTATTAAAACACTAAAATAACATATTTCATCATCCAAAGAAAATATGAAACAACAAAGGAAGATGTCTCATTGTTATTCATTGCGAGCTATTATTGAGAGAAGTCTTCCTGTGGATGCACAATGGAGATGTTACTGGAAATTCATTCTGTGATACTAATGTAACTCAACTCACCTAGCGGAGGAAGATCTCTCATTATTATTCATTGGGCATACCAATACCTGAAAGAAATTACAGCTAGAAAAGTTCAATAAAGAAAACTCATGGTGATGTTATTTTTTCAGCTCAATCACCCAATTACCCGAAAGATATATCCCACTGAATCCTGAAAAAAAATAGTATGGAGAAACAAATAAAAATCTTTTGAGAAGAGATCAGATCATGTTAAAATCCTCTCTTGTAACCTTCCAAATTTTCAGGTGCAGTTAAAATTAAACCCTACAACTCAAAAGAAAACAAAGTTCTTTATGGCACATCAAGTACATGATATTGCACCTAAATTAGAACTAAGGACATGGTCTATTTTCCTCATAAGAAACTTGGCCATGCCCATCATCAATTATTTAGAGCTCATTTATAAGAAAGCAATGCATCATTGATCCCAAATTTGCACCTTTCATTTTGCAACCGTGCCAAGTACGAGACAACAATCTGAGAAAGTAGAATTAAGAAGACCACACCAACTAAGCATATATCATGAAGTCCATAATAGGAAACTAAAAGAAGAGACGGGATGAATATGGTATACCTAAGGACATGACGAAGGTGGAGATGTTGGGCAAGGTCGCCTTAATCTGGCAGAGGAAACCGCACAACCACATGAGCCATCGCCGCAAGTATGCCCAAAAGCCTCACCATCTCCTCATCGTGCATCACTCACAAGAAGTCTCACCATGTCCTAGCCACCCACATGAGTGAGGGGAAGAGATGGATGAGTAGCAGGTCCTCGCAATAAGGTTGCAACAATCATGTAGAGTTATTTCTTACTTGTAAGCTAACAGCAGGAATACAAATTAAACACCTATATAAAATTTCCTAATCCCCAAATCTAAACCACTAATTTATCATTTGTATTAGCCACCAAACAACAATCTAAAGTGTAACATCAAGCAAATGATACGCCAACCGAGCAAACCCAAATAATGGATTGCACAGAAAGAAGCTTTTATTATTATACCTTCATATGGGTTCAAGATCATGAGGTTGCCGGCAAGAAAACCTTAGCTAACTCGAGGTAAGAGGGCAGAGAATACGGTGTCACCCCTGTCGGCTCTCTCGTTACCTGCTAGCTGAGGCTTCCTTCCCTGAGCAGAACAAATGGTTCCACCTCCTTTGTCACCATCCAGCCTGAGTACTCGCGTGTTTCCTCACCGAGGATGGTGTGGGAGTCGGCACCACTGTGACCAAGCAAGCCGCCATGCTCACTGCCATTTTCCATTCCTATAAAAGAGAGGAGGCTACACTATGAGAGGAGGGGAAGGAGCAGCGCCTTGGCATTAAGGAAATAGAGATTGGGGGCGGCAAAGCACCTCTGGTTTACGTCGTCCTCACCGGACCGGCGGTGGCTCATGCTCGGAGGCAAGAAATCGGCAAGGCAACATGGAGTTGAAGGGCTGGAGGGGCGTGCATGCATGGCCACCTCATGCAGCGTGGCGGCCGGCGTGCTTTGTGGCGAGGAGAAGAGGGGCGGAGAGCAGGAAGCAGGAGGAGGACATGAGAAACTGGGAGGGAGGGGCGGCGACTGGCTAGGAGGTGGAGTGGAGGGAGAGGATTAGGAGGAGAAAGACGAGTTGGGATTGGGACGGTTAGGGTTTTCATTAGACTAATGGGCAGAGCCCCCTAGGCAGAATGTGTCACCCGGAAAAACAAATCAGTGAGAGGATGCCAAGCAGGCCCGGTGACATTTGGTCCCACCGACAGAGACCAGATCCGGGTGTATGTTGCAACAGGACAAAACACTATATGTTGGGGTAAAAAGGTCTTACCGCAAGCTGACGTTCTGGATTTGCTCTTAGGACTCCATCAAACGGCTGAAAAGCACTAATTGTTGTGGAAACAGCGAGAGGGTGCCCCTATTACATCTTTAGATACTAACATTTAGGCATAAAAGTAGGCAGATTTACCGGTATATAATCAAATGGGAGCCATGAACATGAGAACTGTTTATATCCCACTCGACTGACATCGTCTTACTACTTGTGCTAATTCTCATTAACCTAGTTGCAACTTATAAATTTGTATTAATTCTCAGTTGCAACTTAGTAGCAACTCTTTAAATTCTCGGTTATAATCTAGTTGCAACTCATGCGTGGCTCCAACACTTCACGAATCGTGACATAAATACAATGGTGAGAGGGATGACTGAGACATAGCAAGTGCTATTTTTTAAAATAATACACTTATTTTAATCAATTTATGAAATAATACACGAAATTTAGAATGTTTGAATCTAGCATGGTTGCGGCGCATGGTGTGCCGACAGGAACTAAGTGCACCCACAACGTTGTGCCAAAAAAAGATTCATATTGTCTTTTTAGCTTTTGAAACTAGTTCCCTATATTGTGGGCATAGTTCCAAAACAAGCAAAAGAGGGAACCGAAAAGCAGTTGCTCAGATACTAAATTCTTCCCTTCCATTATAATACTATTTATTACTCAACCGGCTGTGCTTTCATATGCTACTTGCATGTCTTGGATTGATGTGGAGAGAGAGGAAGCCTATTTTTTAAATTGTTGTGGGACTCTATAGCACAGAGAATTGGAACAACCACATTGTGAAGCTCTTGCTATATTTCACTTTATTGCTAAATTCAACTTTTTTAGAGATTTTGCTATGGCAACGTTGTGGCTGCGCTAATCGGCATATGGCGAGCCAATATGCCCTGTCAACATACCGTGCACCGAATGGCTAGCTAGCTTAGGTGTTGTGGTGCTCTCTGCATGCGCTGCTCAGTCTGCTGCGTGCTGCATGCGTTGCTCAGCGATTTGAAAATTACATATTTCGTGTATTATTTTGAAAATTAATTAAAAATGTATTAATTAAAAAAAATTAGCCATAACAAGTTCCCAGACCAATACGAACTAGAGAAAGAAATATCACCTAGAACACAAACGGCAAAGGAAGTTTCAGTGGGGTAATCCGTCAGGTTCTCTCGTCCTTTGCAGCAAGTCAACTAGTGAGGTCAGCGCTAGATCGGTTGATGGAGCATGGAGAGGGCTAATTGCCCAAGAGGCACAAGATATAGGAGAAGAAGATGAGCAACACTAATATCTCTACAAGTTTCAGTTGCCTGAACTTTTGACTGGCACACGTGAAAATCAATCCATAAGGTGCCGTTGCATTACTAATTTACTTACTGCTACTATGAATATCGTCATCTTTAGTTCGATGTTCCTGTTCTTTTAAGAGGAGATCGGTCAGAAAAGGACCGAGAGAGCTTCATTCAATTTCAGCGGTGGTAGTACAATTTACATAAAAGGCCTCAGGATAACTGGAAACTACAAATACACCCTTACAATTTGCAGAAAGGACCCTGGAAAGACAACCGAGTAAGTGATCGGGTGCAGCTCCTTCTCCATCGCAGACAAGATCGCTGCAGCCAACCCCCACATCACCGGAGATGGGACCACTTGGGGTGTAGAGGTAGGAGCCAACTCCAATGAGGCCGGAGGGCCTTCGGATCAACATAGACGCCTGGAGGTTGAATAAAACATGCGTTGGTCGGAAAGCACTGTCGCCAACGCATGAACCAGGAGTGGCCGCCCTTCGACTCTTTGGATTAACGACAATGACGCCATTGTAGTGAATCTTCCAGACAAGTATTGCTTCTCCCCTGCTGCAAATGCATCCACCAGAAGCACCAAGGATTGACGACATGCTGCTTCTCGTCCCCACGACGAGCTTGAAGAACAGGATCGGAAACGTGACCACCACGCGGATCCACACCAAACCCAAGCCGAGCTTATTGAGGAAGAAGACCGATCTGCTCCATCTGGTCACCCGCGACTCCACGCTGCCACCACCAGCCAAAGTATCAGCATGCGCCACTGCCCGCCGCTCAGAGACGGACGTGACTTGCTCCCAGACCATGGCATAATGAGAAAACATGGCATAACACCAAACCCTACACCTAGACACGAACTACCACTATCTATAGAGGGGCGACCTCCTTCCCCTCATCCCCTCTGGACAGCGAGGCCGCCGGATAAGAGGGGGGAAGGATCCGGGCGGTGGTGGCGACTCTCAAGGAGGGACTGAATAAGAACGAGGAGGACGAAACGAGCTTAATGGTGTTGGTTTTTAAAGAAGTTTTTGACCGCGTCTTTTGAGGATACTAGAAAATGGTTTTTGCATAAGACCCGGATAAAACAGATATGCAAAAGGGCAGTACCTTTGTTCTCTATTTCTCACATAAATATGCATATGAACTCCATTCCAACTCTTAACACATAATAAATTAGAATATTATGCTGCAATATAACACAATATGACAATAGTTCAAATTCAAATGAATACACTGCAATCCGAATTAACCATGAATACACATGAACAAATAGGAGGGGAATATCTCCAAAACAGTTGTCGATGATGTTCTCTGAGAAGAAGTGAGTCTAGCTCACTTTATAAAGGAAGTGGGTGTACAACTCAGCTACCCAGGTTCAAGTCCTTACGGATACGGATTTAGGTTCTTATTATTTAAAAAAAAAGCGTTGTAGGGGCTTCCCTACCTTATTCCCTTTCCAAAAAAATGGTCTATGAGATATTATTGAAGCTAATCATGCGAAGTCCGGTCTTCAATCCTGTGATAGACCTCATGAAAATCTTGAGTCCAGCTCGGGTTGTACACGTCTGAGTATTGTGACTTGCATGGTCAATGACAATGAAGTTGCAAACCGTAGCATCACCTCTTGCAAACCAAGAAAAAGAGAAGATCGGTGAAGAACACTGATGTCATTGTAAGAGCCAAACAACCCAGAATAGAGGCGCCAAAACCACAAGTCATTGAGAACCACTTCAAATATGATAGTCGAATCATGAAAATGTCCACTATATGCCCATGCCATGTCGTAGGGTTGTTCTTCCATCTCTGATGCATACAATCAATGCTGAAAATCATCCCTATACACCCGCTTGCTTCAATTATTGCCGACACACTTTGTGACCACCTCGACATGAGCTCTCAGGTGCTCGGACCCAAAGACCTCAATCACCGTCTCCTCAAACTTCCTCGCACACTTGATGGTTGTATCTTCTTCAATGCGAAGATGCTCATCCGTGTAATAACGTCGATATCTTGGTAGGCTCTGGAAGTATCAGTCTGGTTGTATTCCCCCAATGGGCGAAGTATCTACCATTAGCCTTGCAAGCATTACCAATGCCCACAAAAAGGTCCCTTCTCATTCTGCAGCTTGGAAGGGGCATCCGTGAGCTTTAGGAAAGTGGCGGCGGCCAAAGTTCCGTCCTGCCAAGTTCTCATGGTTTTGCGTATGCGCAAAAACTCAGCCCCTTGAGTCAGCATGAAAAAACTGGGCACGGAGGATTGAGGGTATTTTCTAGACCTTTTGGCAGTTCTATTGCGTATGTCCCTGTTTTATGTGTCTGCTAGAGTTGTTCTTTTATTCTTGAGGTAAATAGTGGGACTCCACCTCCCTGCGAGCTTTATTGACGATCAAACAAACTTACATCGTTTATTAGAAAAGGCAAAATAAAACTAAGAGATCATCATCCCAGGTACATGGGCTAGAGGATTCAAAACTAGCTTCAGCAATCTCATGTGCCACTACATTAGCCTCGCGAGGACAATATTCAAACTCAGACCTTCGAAAACCCCGCCGCAAAAATATTACAATCATAAAAAATAGATGCTGCAGCTATAACCGAGAAGCCTCCTCTTTCATTGTTTCAATCACCTCCAAATTATCAGAATGTATAATAAAACAGGGACATAAATGCATTTACCTCTGAAGTCACAAATGATCACGCCTCCACTTCCTCGACCTTGATCAACACTCTGCATCTACGTTGATTTTTTCCTCACCTTCAAATGGACACGTCCATGACACTTGTTTACTTTGAGATGGGTTCTTTCGAGCTCGCCGATAATTAGACGCCAAGGCTCCTAGTAGATGGCGCTGCAACCGCACACGCCGATACGCGATCCGAGACCACCTTGCTTGGTCACGCCTCACGCTGCCATCTTGCCCCATCGTCGCGCGCCTTGGCCTTGCCGCCTGCTGCCGATGACTGGCATGCCGCCGAGGAACGATCCAGCACCACCTCGCTCACACCGCGGTCCTCGCGCGCCCCTGCCCGTCATGCAATGTGTGTGAACCAGTGGCAGCCGCTCGGCAGAAGCACCTTGAAGGCGTCACGTTGAGCTCAATTGATGTCTTTTTCACCACCACTTGATTTGAGTTGATTTTACTTTGTCGAGCTTCAGCGTCTCACTCCGCCGCCGAGGGTCTGATCGTTCAGAGAGTCGACGTCCACGCGCTGCCGTTCATCCGTGTGCTGCCGCACCTTTCGTCCGAGTGCCACGCTGTTGAGCCACTCAGCGCACCTGCCAGCGTTTGTCCCTACAACGCTTGCCCCTGCTATGTCTGTCCTGCGTCCCTGCCTCCGCCCGCACCTCGCTAACTCCACATACGGGGACGGCATAATCAGTTCTGAGCGGCGACCTCATCATATGGTATGCCCTAAAATACTAGCATGATGGTGTGCGCAGCATTGGTGTCTCATCGGATTTTGCATCGTTGTTGGGGCGTTTAGAGGAGGCTTCTGCGGATTGCAATCTGCTTGCGATGCACTTGTGCCCACACTCATAGCTCACAGCAAGATCGAGTGCACACATAATATTTTCCACAAGCGATTAGTGCAAGCACGTATCTATTGAGTGCCATTATCTTAATTTCCTAGGGCCAGACGCAGGCATCACAACCGATCGAGTGACCATTTTCAACCGCCCACCATCTTCACAGCATGCATGCTTCTTAGGTTGCGTGAGGGGTCCCTGAATCTCAAATTTTGTTGATGCATGTCTGTTTCATAATTTGGATTTTGTTTTCTTATCCGCATTGTTTTATGCATCCACGACAGGGGGAATATAAATGTGCGGTACCAAGCAAAGAAGTTCTTTTGTATATTGTTTTTTACATTAACAAGCAATGAGAGGGAAGATGTTTAAAGCTAGCAAAGTACAACACGTCTAAAAAGGTCACGCAAAAAATTGGTAGTGGCAATAAAAGGTATATTTCTTTTGTGTTACTTTACTATGACGCTTCGTATCACGCACAACAACATTGGTTTTAAAACTGTATGAAGCTTAAACGCAGCGCAGGTGTTTTATACCAGCCATATGTGCATGATATATGAATTTTTGCATGATATATTGTCAGGCATCCGCAAAATTAGAAATATGATATTTATCCAAGTAATATTCAAGTTAATTATTTATTTTATTGGAAATCCTGATACTTTGTAATTACTATATCTTAGCTTGGAGTAACTATTAGCTCTATTTGTAATGAGCAATTGTTTTTCTTTATGTTCTGTTTGATTGCCATATTGCTTAGGTAGCATACTTGTGCAATGTTAACCTTTTCAAGGAATATACACATCTTAACCTTTTTTTAAATGCTGATCTCCGGGGAATGATCCCTTGCGGGTTGTACGTTGTTAGGTAGATGAGACCTCTCCAGCGTTCGGATAACACCCCGTTTAATTGGGTCCCTCCTGGAGACTCAAACCTGGGTGAGCTGGTTGTGCACTCACTAGCCTTGCCACCAAACCAGCGCTTGGTTCTCACATCTTAACCTTTTTATGTTCTCCAAATGTATTTCATTATTTCTTTTCGAAATGTATCATGGATTGGGACACGATGTGACATGCAACTATGCGTATGTTTCTAATGCAACTACTCATGTCACTACAGATGCACCATAGTGTAATGAACATAATCAGTGTCTTGGCTGGATGAATTTAAGAAAATTATGGTCTAATTCTTTTTTTAAGATTTAAGTTGCATTGGTAAATAGACGTATTCGACATCTATTTTGAGACGGAGGGAATAGTAATAACCTGAGATGGAAGGCAACATGGACACATGGTATGGCATTTGTTCTTGCAGTATACTAATCAGTTACTGAACTGTGTACACATGCTAATTGGAGCGGTTCCTGCATGTTCCCTCGTCTTAAAAACTTTGATTCAGGCGCAGGCGGGAATACAAGTGGAAGCATCTTTCGACGGAACAATTATTCGCTGCGGGCGAGAAGGTTGTAGATCAATAGCAGATCAGTCGCCCAGTGAACATCCACGTCCAACTGAAAAAGGACCGATCACTTGGGTTCAGTAGACCAAAGACCAGTAGCAGCACGTAGGAAATACTACTGTGTGATCATGGCCGACTGCCGACTAGGACAGACACCATATATATTCTCTGCCTTGGTGGGGCGGCACACGGCAGACGGTGATGGCGAACATGCATGCTAATGGCGTGGCCACTGCCATCTGTTGACATGAACCTGAACCTGCACCAAACTGGAAGAAGGCATGTCAATGTTCCGTTCCATCTCGCTGTAGATATTTCCATCTCATCTCCGAATGACCAAAATGAAAAAAAATCAGGCTGTAATTTCGATCCTTGCAAATCAGATGCTCGCCGCGAGGAATGCCACTTGGACAGTTTAAGATGCCGACATGCAGGCTAGTACGGTGTGCTCCGCTCGAAAACCGAGTCTATTCGGGCCGGTCGCCATCGACATGTACGTCGACCGACAAATCCATGGGTTTTGCTGGGGTGCATGCAGATGTCGATTTGCCCCGGGAGATAGGTAAACTAGGGAGTAGAGGCTAAGACCTGCACGTAACAGTGGAGGAGGATGAGCACATGACTACGACCTAATCGCCTCGAGAGCCCGACTGAATGCTTCTCCATGTTTTGCCCGGACCATCCATCTGAGTATGGCGTGTGTCATGCAGTAAAGCTTGGTGTCTTTCTTCTTCTTTTCCTTTTCGCCAATTGCCTGATTGGAATGTGTGTCGCTCTCGATCACTTATGAAAATAGGACAGGCTACTACGGCCACATTTAGGTCGACATCTCCGTCGACTGACCGACCCATGGGTCTTGCTGGGGTACCTGTAAATGTCGATTTTTCCTGGGAGATAGGTAAACTGAGGAGTAGAGGCTAAGACCCGTACGTAACAGTGGAGGAGGATGAGCACATGACTACGACCTAATCGCCTCGAGAGACCGACTGAATCCTTCTCCATGTTTTGCCTGGACCATCCATTTGAGTATGGCGTGCATCATGCGGTAAAGCTTGGTGTCTTTCGTTTTCTTTTCCTTTTTGCCAATTGCTCGATTGCAATGTCCATCGCTCTCGATCACTTATGGAAATGGGACAGGCTACTACGACCACATTTGGATCAACATCTCCGTCGACTGGCCGATCCACGGGTTTTGCTGGGGTGCCTGCAGCCGTCGATTTGCCTTGGGAGATAGGTAAACTGGGGAGTAGAGGCTAAGACCCATACGTAACAGTGGAGGAGGAAGAGCACATGACTACGACCTAATCGCCTCGAGAGACCGACTGAATCCTTCTCCATGTTTTGCCTGGACCATCCATCTGAGTATGGCGTGCATCATGCGGTAAAGCTTGGTGTCTTTCGTCTTCTTTTCCTTTTTGCCAATTGCTCGATTGCAATGTCCATCGCTCTCGATCACTTATGGAAATGGGACAGGCTACTACGACCACATTTGGATCAACATCTCCGTCGACTGGCCGATCCACGGGTTTTGCTGGGGTGCCTGCAGCCGTCGATTTGCCTTGGGAGATAGGTAAACTGGGGAGTAGAGGCTAAGACCCATACGTAACAGTGGAGGAGGAAGAGCACATGACTACGACCTAATCGCCTCGAGAGACCGACTGAATCCTTCTCCATGTTTTGCCTGGACCATCCATCTGAGTATGGCGTGCATCATGCGGTAAAGCTTGGTGTCTTTCGTCTTCTTTTCCTTTTTGCCAATTGCTCGATTGCAATGTCCATCGCTCTCGATCACTTATGGAAATGGGACAGGCTACTACGACCACATTTGGATCAACATCTCCGTCGACTGGCCGATCCACGGGTTTTGCTGGGGTGCCTGCAGCCGTCGATTTGCCTTGGGAGATAGGTAAACTGGGGAGTAGAGGCTAAGACCCATACGTAACAGTGGAGGAGGAAGAGCACATGACTACGACCTAATCGTCTCGAGAGACCGGCTAAATCCTTCTTCCTGTTTTGCTCGGACCATCCATCTGAGTATGGCGTGCATCATGCGGTAAAGCTTGGTGTCTTTCGTCTTCTTTTCCTTTTCGCCAATTGCCCGATTGCAATGTTTGTCGCTCTCGATCACTTATGGAAATGGGATAGGCTACTACGGCCACATTTGAGTCAACATCTCCGTCGACTGACCGATCCATGGGTCTTGCTGGGGTGCTTGCAGCCGTCGATTTGCCTTGGGAGATAGGTTAACTGGGGAATAGAGGGCTAGGACGCGTACGTAACAGTAGAGAGTGAGCACATGGCTGCGACCTAATCGCCCCGAGAGGCCGATTGAACCCTTCTCCATGTTGTGCCCGGACAGTCTATCTGAGTATGGCGTGCGCCATGCGGTAAATCTTGGTGTCTTTCTTCTTCTTTTCCTTTTCGCCAATTGCCCGATTGCAGTGTCCGTCGCTCTCGATCACTTGGGGAAATAGAACAGGCTACTAGGGCCACATTTTGGTCGACATCTCCGTTGACCGACCGATCCATGGGTCTTGCTGGGTGCGTGTAGCTGTTCATTTGCCCTAAGAGAGAGGTAAGCTGGGGAGTAGAGAGGTAAGACGCGTACGTAACAGTGAAGGAGGATGAGCACATGACGACGCCCTAATCGTCTCGACAGGCCGACTGAATCCTTCTCCATGTTTTGTTGGACCATCCATACGAGTATGGTGTCTTCCTTCTTCCTTCTTCCTTCCTTTCCGCCACTTGCCCAAGTGCAAAGTCCGTCGCTCTCGATCACTCGGAGAAACGGGACAATGGCTACTACGGACACATTTGGGTCAGATACGTACCTACGCGGATTTCTTCATACGTTATGGTGAGGAATCGATCGAGCGCTATAGGTGGATTTTCGTGCTCGATATTTTCTGGTGATGGAGGCTAGCTAGCTCCGTCAAACCTGACCTGTAGCGGCAAAGCTAGCTAGCTTTTCGGCGACGTCCACGTTGGGAAGTCGTGCAGGGTCTGCTCGCTTCGAATATTTGTGGTTGTAAGCACACAAATTCCAGTGCTCCGCTTTCATTTTGACAGACGACCGTCGTTCTCGACGACTTGTTCCTGATCCTGACCTCAGCCGCGTCAAATCAATCCCAGTTGCCGTTGCCATAGTCGTACCTTTCCTTTTAAGTGCTGACTGATGGCCATGGCACGCAAATTAACGCCTGGAACGTGACACGAGTGTGTGGAGCTGGGCCAGAGATGCTTTCTAAGATCCATACCACGCCGGCACATTACAAAGATCTCTGTAGGCATCAAAGTGAGAAGGACGCTTTGGCCCGGTGCTCGAATTGTTTGACTCGATGCTCCCATGGAAGGAATTTCTAGGTTTATTCTTTCTTTCTTGGGTATCTTTCTCCTAAGGTTTATGTGTTTCTCTTCCCTTGAAGAGAGGTGTGGTGGTGAGACGAAGTCGACTGTGTTTGTGTTTAGAGGTAAATACACCACTAGTCCCAATAGTTGTCTACCAAGTGTATTTTAGTCCCACTAGTTGTACGGTGGGATGGACTAGTCCCAATAGTTGTCCTTTAGGTGCAATATTAGTCCCAATCGATCCTAGCGTGACACGTAGCGGCCATGTTGGCTCCTTGTCCGTCCAGGTAATTTGCAAATAGCACCCTGGGATTTGCTGGCATCGGAAAATATACCACAATTTTCCTAATCCCTCTCTCCCATTTGCTCTTCCCGAGTCCTAATCCGTCGCCAACCTGAGGACCTGCTGCACCGCCGCGTTCTGAGCGAGAAGAGGCGGAGCGGGAGGAGGATGCGGCGACTGCAAGGAGGCGAGCGGGGAGGAGCTGCAGCGGGGGGAAATGGGGTAGCGACTGGAGGTGGTGCTCGTAACGAGGAGGCTGCCGCGAGGAGGCAGAGCGGGGGGTGCTGGGAGGCGACTGCAGGGGAGGTGTAGCAGGGAGTAGGTGGTGGGCGGCCGCCGCTAGGAGGCTGATGGGGAGGCGTTGCCCCAGCCGTCCTACTCCTGACTAGACCGGAGAGACTCTGCAATTTCTTTGTTCCTGTCTACTGTACATGCTCAGACTCTGAATTTTCCTGTACGTGCTCAAACTCTGAATTTTCCTGTACGTGCTCATATTCAGACTCTGAATTTTGATTCATATGTTCTTTATTTCCATTGTTGGCATCCTGAATAAATTTGCGAGTTGTTCATGAATGTGAATGCCATCGTTTTGTTAACCATTGTTGGCGATTGCAAGGCATCATGTCTGAATACGAACGTAGATTGTATTTTCAGAAAGAAGTAAGTGTAAGACGTTGAGATTTGGAATTTGAGTAAGAAATAATTTCTCATTTCCTTGTTCTTATTTGCAATCTAAGGTGTTTTTGGGTCACTTAATGACAGTATCAGGCTATGATGTTCTGATAATACTGAAACCATTTTCATGATGCAAAATTAGGACATATGAAAGGTGGAAATGAAGATTAAGTGAAGATTGTAAGTAAAGAACATATGAACCTTTTATCATTGTTGTCAAAGGAAACATCATGAAAGATAACAAATGGTTGTATATAGACGCATGCTGTACATAGGAAATATCATGCAGATAGCAAAATGAATGTGCATATAAAATACCATATTCAGTACCAAATGACATCAAAATATTCCTTGAATCAAGATTATTCAGAGAGAATGTAACTTCTGACTACCAAAATTCCAGTTTAAGATTACAAGATTGATCATTTGAACATACAGTTATCACTGTAACTTGTGCATTCAAAATCACAGCATCGTGTAGGTGCATTTTGAGTAACTTGCACTTCCTCTAATTGCTCTTCATCAGCTGGAGCATTGAGATCTGGAAAAGGTTGTTGATTTTCATCTCCAAACAAGAGGTGGTATGCACTACCTGGACCTGTGTTGTAGGTAGTTCTTGTTGATCTTCCAATTGCATTTGCATCATCATTCGTAGCTGCTGCTCCAGAAGTTGAAGCTTTAGTATCTCTTCTTCTTTTCGTAGTTCTTCCCCTCTCTTGACCTTGGACTTGACCTGCAGTCCTCCCCTTCCTTGACCTTGACCTGCAGTACTTCCCCTCCCACCTTGTCCATGTCTTGTGGCTCTTCCCCGGGCACTTTCCTTGCCTCTTCCTCTGATAGTAGCAGTAGTTTCCGTAACTCTTGGTTGCGGAATTGAATCTCTAGCGGCAGCAACAAATGAGCTCATCTCAGGAAGAGGGCCATAGGACCTGCTAATACCCACATGTGATCTCTCCTGGAAATGGAAAAATAAATTAAAGTAGTATCATGGAAGGAATAAGCTAGTATGATTGAGGAACAACATTTGCACTATTTAAATTTTGCGCAAAAATCATTAGAATTACCTCCTGGCCCATGTTGTACACCATGCTTTGCAATACATGTGTAGGATCATTTATTGGGTTTGGGTTTTGAGGAATAAGATGCTGCATGATAGAAGGGTCATCAAAATCTTCTCCCAATTCTTCTTGAACAATCTCCTGATCCTGCTCTGATTGAACATATCTGTAATGTCCCTTTTTGTTGTGATCTGGTTTCCCACATATGGAGCAGTCATAGTCAAACCTGCTCTTGTAACATAGGTTCCCCCTTTCTTCTGTTTCTCCTCGGGTGCTTTCTTTCTATTCTTTTTTGGCCTTCCCATCACTTTAGTGTATAGGGGAGGGAGTACTTCCACACCATTCATCCTCTCCCAGTGTACTCTACCTCTCAATGGCACCAAATTGTACCCATATGCTTTCCTATAGGTCTCAATAGTGTAGCAGCTATGCACTAGTGACTCTACATCAATTCTGTCTTTCTTGCAACATGCAATTGCATGGTGACATGGAATCCCTGTTAGTTGCCACCTATTGCAAATACATGTTCTAGTTGGGATTTCCACTACATATTCCTTCTCATATTCAAGAGAACTGACATGATAGAGCCCTTTGGCAGCTGGCTCTACAAAAGCTCCTTTGCTCCATTCAGTGAACTTGTCTATTTTATTTTTTATTTTTGGACAGATTGTGCCTGGCCATTTGTCGGCATCCTTTTGCTTGGTGTCAATCCTAGCCTCAATTTTGTAGAAGATTGTATGTAACATGGATAATACTGGCATCTCCCTTGCCTCTAGGATGTAGCTAGTTCAAACAAAATAAAAATAGGTGAGCAACTACCAACAGATCACACTTAGAGATTGGGTAGCTGCACTTACCTATTGAAAACTTCACTGTGATTATTTAGCAATAGATCACACTTAGGAAAGTCAGAAAAGAATGTTTTTATCCAAGTGTTTGGCACAAGCTTCTCTACCCAATCATAGGCTTCAGTACTATGAGTTTTTATTTTGTCCATATTGTGCTGCCACTTTGGTACATTTGTTGACCTTGCAATTGCCCAAAGGCTGTTCTTTAGTACTTCTCCTCTATGCCCTGCTTTCTGAAAATTTTGGTACAAGTGCCTAACACAAAATCTGTGTTCCGCATCTGGCCAAACTTTCTTGACTGCATTTATTAGGCCCTATAAAATATGTACAAGATATATTCAAGAAAACTATGGGCAATCAAGATAAATTCAAGAAAAATATGTACAAGTAAAAAAACTAGGTGGAAGTCAGTACCTTCTGTTTATCACTCATTAGTGTGAATGGGGAGGTGTTTGTTATGTTGAGATCATCCCTTAGAGTGGTCAGAAACCATTCCCAAGAACTTGTGCACTCAACCTCCACTAGACCCATCGCTATGGGATATATGCAGTCATTTGGATCAATCCCCACAGCTGTTAGCAATTGGCCTTTGTACTTAGTTTTGATGTGGCAACCATCGACACAAATCAAGGGCCTGCACCCTTCCAAGAACCCCCTTTTGCATGCATCATAAGACCAATATAGTGTTGCCAAGTGTTCTTTTGCTGCCTCATCTCCAGTCCCTTCAACTCTATTGGTTGTCAAGTGAAATCTAGAATCAGGATTGGATTTCCTCAGTTCTTGGCCGTAATCCAATAGTAGAGCAAACTGACCATCCTCATCTCCATTAATTATGTTCAAGGCTTCTTTTCTTGCCCTGCTCAACTTCCACCTATTTGGGCACATATTGAATTCTCTCTGAACTTTTGACGCAAATGTCTTCAGATCCATTTTTTGATTATCCCTTATCTCATCTAGAAATCTTTGGGTCAAAAATGGTGCAGTAAGTGTCTTCAACTCCCAAGAACCTTGACATGTATGCTCACCTTCGAAGTAACTCCTAATAGCAAAACCCCCAGACTTGCTATCCTTTGTTGCTTTCAAGAACCAAGGACATCCTGGCTTGCAAATTGCATCAATTCTTCTCTGGTCATTCTTCACTTTCTTTACTTTCACTCTATTCCTGACACTGTAGGAATTTAGTGCCGCTCTCAACTCTTGGACAGTGCTGAAAACCATACCTGCTTTGAAAATAGGTTGTCCATGTCAACTTGAGGATTGAACACCCTAAATTTGTACACCAAGTGTTGCTCATCTTCTCGCCTCAAGTTCAGATCAGTGTCCTGTAAAGCTGCATCATCTTCCAACTCAAACTCACTATCAGGTTCATTATGATCGATAACCTCGCTATCAACATTATCAGCAAACAAGTCATCATCTCCATCTTCCACATCATAGTCATTGTCTGCAAAGCTAGAATCAGCATCACTGCCACTTTCTGCACAAAACAAAGCATCATCTACTGCTGAACTGCTAGATGCACCTAGATCAAATATTCCTTCATCTGCATGCTCTACTTCTACTCGTGTTTCTTCTGCTGCTAAACTGCTAGCTGCACCTAGATCAGATATTCCTTCATATGCATGCTCTGCTTCTACTCGGGTTCCTTCTGCTGCTAAACTGCTAGATGTACCTACATTCTTTCTCACTTTCTTCTCTACTATTTCAGGCCTCAGTGTCCCCAAGAAATTATTGTGATCAAGTAGTAGGTTCAATATTTTCTCCTCCTTTGTGGCCTCGATCATACCTAGTATGTCCATGTCACACTCAATGCACTGTAGTCCATCTAATAGCTCCTTCCCTGGCTTCTGCCAATATACATGTAGGTGACCAATCTCATATCCTAGCTGCCTTAGAAAATCTTCAATCCATAGCAAAGAAAATGTTTCACAGCTACAATTGTCAAAGAAATCTGTAGTTCCACTAACATACTGCAAATCACCTCTTAGTCCACAAAAAAATCCACCATGGTCGAGCCTAACTGTAAACAAGTCTTCATTTACTCCTGTAGTAAAAAAAACATGTAGAAAATCAACTTACTTTAGTCCACACAGATTATATGCACCTAATAGAGCTACTTGTACATTCAGACTTGCACTTCATGTTCATGAACTGAAACAACCAAAAGTATGATTCAATATTGGCCTGATGCTAATGCCATTATTGAACCAATAAGAGAATAGGAATAACAGTTCAGATTCATCATATATCTTAAGTATGATAGCATAGTACTGTCCAGTTCATTAATTGAAACAGCTTAAATAACACTTGCACTTGATTCTGGACAAATCAGTAATCTGATCGGTAATTGCAACCTATCCAACCAAAATGCACAAATAAATACTGTATGGAAAGCCTCAAACACAATCTACAACTTCTGTTCAGGGTGTACCAAGAAATTATGTTTGTACAAAGTCAGAACTTAATTCCAAACTCTGCACCAGCCCTATTAGAAGATGTCTGAACGTAAATTCAGACTTTCAGATCCCATGCTAAGAACGACTATAAGAACACTACTCTGACGCTGTTTCATCATAGATTTTGATCTACACGTGCTTGATCGTCCCCCAACGAAGAACCCTATTTATACCCTGAGAATAAGGGTCGACCTCCAGCGGCATGTCCGCGATGGGCAGGAGCATGGCGACCGCTCGTCACCCAAGCGTACGCCTCGGCCAAGAGCAAGACGACCGGGAAGAAACAACATGGTGACCAGAAATAACGTACCATATTCCGGTGGGTCTTCAAACCATCCGCGGTACCGCGGCTCCGGCGGCATTCGCACGAGATCGGCGGCAGGGTCGACGATGGCGGCGAGAAGGAAGCTGTCGAGGACGGGCCAGTATCAGGAACTAACTCCACAATCAACGGCGTGGTTTGTTGGAGACATCATATAAAAGAAAACGGGGTCCTCTTTGTAATTAGTACACACGCTACTATTGTAAGGTATTTTTTGCGAAACTAGGAAATCCTGGGGAGTTCTGTGCATGTTAGCTGGGCCCATCATGAGCCAACGTGGCTACCACATGTCACACTGGCGTTAATTGGGACTACTTTTGCACCTAATTGACAACTATTGGGATTAGCGTACCCCATTGTACAACTAGTGGGACTAAAATGCACCTAGTGGACAACTATTAGGACCCCTAGTGTATTTAGCTCTTGTGTTTATTATAAACCGACGAGGTATGTGGACCGGGTACACGGTTTCGAGAGGCTGCCTTGTGGGACCGAGTGACTCAGATATAGGAGTGGCAAAATCAGATCCCTGTAGTCCTGCGATGTTCCCGTTTGTACATTAAACAAGCATATACGTACTGAATCTGTTCTACAGTGTAGAATGTTTTGGCAAACTAAATTTAGTTTGCGAAAAATTTGTTGAGTGCGCCATGTACTCGATAATTTTTTTTAGACACGAAGCCTGTCTAGCACGACAGCTGCTCCCGTTGAATAGTTGACCAATCTTCTGATGATTCTAACCCACATGCAAATAATACTAGGCCATGGCTGGAACAGCTCCCACCAAATTTCAAATCTCGGTAGATCCCTCTGCCCTGCTCGCCTCTGGCTGGTGATTATAATTGATTGATTTTCTTACTGCTTGGGATATGCATGCAGAAAAACTTTAGTCTGAAGCAGTCGAAGAAGATACCACTACTACTCAACACCGTGGTATACATACATCCGATCAATCTGGATAAGGGATAGAGACAAGATAAACGTTGACGACCAAACCGATCCGGAACGGCACGATCTACATGCACATGCACCTGGCCTGGCCGAATCTTCCTGCATGCGCGCAACGGGAAGAAGCCATGCCAATGTTCCGAAACTCCATGAGGGCATCCACGGCGTTGCCAAAGCTAAATACCCGTAGAAACTGAATTTGGTAGTGAAGAAAAATTTGGCAATAGCTGTACAATGTTGCCATCGCTAAATTTCTGTAGCGTGGGCCCCATTGCCGATTAAAACATGGTAAAAATAATATTATCTTCCAACCTCTGGGCCATTCGCGCGAGTTCGATACCAGGATTTTTTCCCTGTTTCCTGTCTAAATCCCCTCCATGGATCTGGCTCTCCTTGTCTCCCCTGTTCTACCGCTCTCAGATCCGAGGAGGACTGATCCTAGTAGAGTATTTGTAGTTGTGGGTGAGCAGCGACTGTGAGCGGAGACGAGTGGCGGTGGCGAGCGCGGAGACGAGCGCCGGCCGCGAGCGGAGACGACCGACTCGAGCCATGAGAGGAGATGAGCGGCGGCCGCACAGCCCAGTCGCCCACTCCAGCAGCAGACGCTGACGACTCGCACCGCCCGCTCTCGGCCAGGCGCAGGCGTGAAGTATCCGCATCCAGGGGCCAATTTTTTATTACTTTTGGCACAGTTGTGGGTGCTCTAAGTGAACCCATTCGATCTATAGCACAAAAAAAGGCCCCGAAAAATGAGGATGTAATTTTATTAAACCCTTTTCACGAACCTTGCTAGTCATCAGATGCTCGCCGCTAGGTACGCCACTTGGACAGTTTCAGATGCCGACGTGCAGGTACGCACGGGACGGTCACATAGCCCGCTCGATCGGGTCGCCATCGACAACCTCTACATCTCCGTGGACCGAATGATCATCGACGGATTCTTGCTGGGTCGCCCCGCAGCTGTCCATTTGGCGCGGGACTGCAGATGGGTATACCGGTGGACGCGCGTGGTTTGGTGGATGAGCACACGATGCCGACCTCGATCGAGAGCCGGACGGAATCCTCCATGTTTCGCCCGGACTATCCATACGATACGAGTATGGCTCCTCCTCTGCTTTGCGTCCGAGACGTGCGCCTTTCTTCCTCTTTTCTTTTCGCAATTTGCCCAAGTGCACGCAGTGCCCCCGTCGCTCTCGATCACTTGCACAGAAACCGGACACTGGCTACTAGGACACATTTGGATTTTGGAATACGTACTTGGTGGGATACTTCCTACGATGTTATCGGTGGGAATCGAGTACTACTATATGTGAATTTCCATGCTCTATATTTCTGGTGATCGAGGCTCCGTCGAACCTGTGTGGCGGCAAAGCTTTGCTATCTTTCTGATGACTTCCACATACAGTAGCTTCGGCAGCAGGTGCAGCTTGCTTTGCCGTGGCGTGCTGTCTGGATATACTCTGGATTATTCGGGTGGCGGGAACATGTGTACGCTCGGCCGATTACACATGGCATTTTCTTATCTCGGCAAATAATAACTATTACCCCAGTTCCCCAATATAACCCTATTTAGTAAACTAAAACAACTTTCTAAAAAGCCTAGAGAGTTATACAATAATCTACGCTCGGAGGTAGTAGTTAGTTTGCACATGGGGTGGAGGATCGACGGAGTTTATACAATAATCCAGAGATATATATTTTCACTACAAAGAGCACCTCCACTCGTTGGACGTTTCTAGGCCAAAATCCGGTGCTATTTAGCGCCGAACGGACGTAACTTTCGGTTTGAGAACGCAGTTTCCCACTCGCGTTCCCAGACGACGCAAAAGCGGCGAGTTTTCGCCCAACATTGGCTCAAATTCAAACCGAGTTCAGCGTAGTACGGCATAAATATGAATACAGAGCAGTGTTCGGCGTAGTTCGACCTTAATTTAAACATAGTTCGGCATGAAATTAAACATAGTTCGGCATAGAGGAAATACAACATAATTCGGCCAAGTTGTGCTCGGTATCTACGTGTTTCCCTTGCGTGTCCATATGTGCTCAACCAGATCATACTACAGATGTTGATGCACTACCGGGTCTCGGATCTCCTGACGCATGGCGATGGATGCATCCCACGATGACGGCACCTGGTGATCAGGCTCTGCAAGAGGTCCATGTCTGTAGTATGGCTCGTTCTGCTCCACCAAATCCGCTGGGTCCTTTCTCTCATCCTCAATCCTCATCCTGAAACGGCACCGAAACACGGCTCCTTCGTGCAGCGGCTCGTCGGCGAAGTAGTCGGCATACAAAATGCAGAAGCCCTCCACTCGCTGCCTTGCTTTGCACTTCGGGCGACCCTTCGTCGAGCCTCCACACTTCAGCACTGCAGTCTGCGTGTACAGGCAGGTCAAGGAGGCGAGGATCTGCATGTGCTCTTCATCTTCGGCGGCTACGGTGGTCTCTTCCTCCAGCAACAGGGTGAACATCTCCTCCTCGTCGGAGTCCATGGCCGAACGGGCAAAACGCCAAACACTTTGCGGGCTAAGTGGCGAGAGCGCGGGACGAAGCCGAGCTACGTCGAAGTGTGGACGACGAAACGAGGCCTAGGCCAAGGGGAAATGATGCGGAAGAGGCGGCAGACCTATCTACAAGCGTGGTTTCGGCCTGGCGTGGTGGGAGCTCGCTGGCGACGACATGGCAGCGATGAAAGCTCTCTGCCGCAGGAGAGTCAAGTCGGGGTGGGGAATGGGGTTGTCTCGCCAACAAGGTTGGCCCACCAGTTTTTCATTGCGTTCGGTGTTCCCAGGCGGTTCCCAGCGCCCTGGGTTCGGCCTAGGAACGCCGGACGAAAGTTGGGCCAAATTCGGACGAATTCGACGTCCCTTGAAACGTGACCGGACGAAATTTCACCATTCGGACGAATAAATCGGCCCGCCTTCCTAGAAACCCGAGTGGAGATGCTCTAACCATGACACACCTTATCATGCCCAAGTATCATGCATGAGGCTATAGGAACAGTATTTTAGCGATTGATCTGCTTTCAGTTTGACAGACGAACCATTACAAAAAATAAGTTTGAATTTTTTAGATTCATAGGGATATCATCTCCGGATCAATGGAACCCTAAAAGAGGCCCAAGGTCACAAACTATCTCAAGTTTTGTAGCAGAGGAAGCGAAGTGAAAAGTAGCCAAGCCTCCCTCCTCTCGCCCCCGTGTGGCGACGGGGGGAAACCCTAGCCGCCGCCTCCTCAGCCTTCCCCAACTCCCTTCCCTCGTTTCTCCCCCGCTGCCACCAAGGTCGTGGCCAGGAAAAGCCTAGGCGCCGGCGGCGGGGGGGGGGGGGGGATCTCTCGTCTTCCCCGGCGTAGATCGGCGGCGTGGGACGCCAATCTTCGTTGTGGATGGGGTGCACGTCGGGCACCTCAGCGGCGTGGCATCTCTGGCGTGTGGCGGCTGCGGCATGGCCGGAGGAGCAGCGGCGTGGAGGGCGATGATCTAGTGCCTCTCGTCCCTCTAGCCAAGAAATATCGTGGGGAAACCTTAGATCCCGAGGGATCGAGCGATGGCGGTGTCCTGTTGATACGTCCAAAACGTATCTACTTTCCCGAACACTTTTTCTATTGTTTTTCCTCTAAACTTGTGTTACTTGGATACAACTAACACGGACTGATGTTGTTTTCAGCAGAATTATCTTGGTGTCTAGTTTTTGTGTAGAAAATCAACTATTAGGAAAAATCCCGGAAAATATGCCAAAAATCCTATTTCACCAGAAGACTCGCGGAGCTAGAAGACGAGACGGGGGAGGGCCACGAGGGGCCCACACCACCTGGCCGTGTGGGCCAGGCCAGGCCGCGCCTGGGGGTGGTGTGGCCGCCTCGGTCACCCCCTCGGCCTCCCTCTTCGCCTATAAGTTGCCTTTTAACCTAAAAACTAAGGGGGGTTCGACGTTTTTCCAGAAAAAGTTCCACTGCACCGCCACCACCAGATTCCGCGATTTGGAACCAGAAACTCTGTTCTGGCACCCTGTCGGGACGGGGAATTGGAGGAGATCATCGCCATCATCATCACCATCGCTTCCCCATCGACCATCCATGTTTCCCCCATCTATGAGTGAGTAATCCCCCGATGTAGGCTATGGGGATAGTAGGGATTGGATGAGATCGTTCATGTAATGGCATTAGATTGTTAGGATATGGTGCCTAGTATCTATTATTAGTGATTTTTGACTTTGTTGCAACTTGTTATGCTTAATGCTTGTCACTAGGGCCCGAGTGCCATGATTTCAGATCTGAACATGTTATTGATTCATTATGATAGTATCGTTTATGATCTTACCTGCAAGTTGTATACTCATATTGTTGTCCGGAATCAAAGGCTCCGAAGTGACAGCAATCGGGATAACCGGAGGGGATGGATTTGATGTGAGGATCACATGTGTTCACGGAGTGTTAATGCTTTTCTCTAGTGCTCTATTAAAAGGAGCACCTTAATTTCGAGTAGTTCTCTTGAGGCCCCGCTGCAAACGGGCTGGCAGGACAAAATATGTTGTGCAAGTTCTCATTGCGAGCGCGTATGACTATATATGGAACACATGCCTATGATTATTTAGTACTTGGATGCTTTATCTTATTTATCTGCAAATGCCCTATGTCTTGATTGCCATATGAATTGTCTTGTCCATGCAACGTCCGTCCATCCATCCCTATGCCTACCACGCTTTTATCCTACTGTTTACTACAATTATTACTACTGTCTTTACTGCTATTACTTTACTATTGCTACTACAAAACTGTTGCTACTGATAAACGGTTGTGAGTAAGATTGTTTCCAGGTGTAGCTGAATTGACAACTCAGTTGTTAAGGCTTATAAATATTCTTTGTCTCCCCTTGTGTCGGATCAATAAATTTGGTTTCACTTCCCTCGAAAATACTGCGATACACCCCCTATACTTGTGGGTCATAAAGACTATTTTCTGGAGCCGTTCCCGGGGAGCATAGCTCTATTTATCAAGTTCACTTGGAATCACTATTGTTCGCTGCCCTCCATTCATCATGGGTAAGTCTTGTGATGGAAAAATTCCTATATTACCATCCAATACAAGAAGAGGTATGGTTCTGAACACCTCTGTTGCTCTTGATTCATCGTCTGTTATGAGTAAGTTCCTTGCACCACCACATACATATGCTACACATACTGCTACTACTACTGAATCTAAAACTTCTGATACTTATGATGATGCTTCTACTGTGCTTGATAAAAGTGGTTCATTAGGTCCTTTCCTAGATGCTACGATTGCTAGAACTATAGCTGGAAATACTGAGACTCCTAATAAAGACACTACTACACCTGTCAGTTCACCTGAGTCTAGAGAGAGTTATGATATTAAAGACGGTTATATAGATATGACTGATGAATTTATTAAAGAATGTCAAAACACTCATGATAGGAGTGCTATTAAGAGTCTCCTTGAGAGGCGTACTATAAAACCCAAATTGTCCCCTAATGCTAAGTTTGCTGCATCTCCCATAAACATTAAAGATGAGGATTATGATTTCTCTCTTGATTTATCTTACATAACTATTGTTGAGAAAGAACCTTTTTGCAGGACTAAGAATGAAAGTGCGGTAGCACATATGACTGAGCTTTCTACCATGAGTGGCCTTTTTTCTAATGATATTAAGATGCGCACTTACTTTGTTGCTAAAATTTTCCCCTTTTCACTGAAAGGAGAAGCTAAAACTTGGTTTAATAATTTACCTCCTGGATCTATTGATAGCCCTGATTGCTTGATTAGTACCTTCCTTCAGAAATATTTTCCTCCTAGTGCTAGACATGCTATTTTGAAGGAACTTTTTGATTTTAAATAGGGAGAAAAAGAGATATTGCCTGAATCATGGGCAAGGTTTTGTGCTTTGATTCATTCACAGGATGGATGTCCATTACCTAAGAATGAGCTTCTTGATATATTTTATAATGGACTAACTGAAGAATCTAGGACATACCTGGATAGTTGTGTTGATTGTGTTTTCAGGAATAAGACTCCCAAGGAAGCTGATGAATTAATGGCTAAAATAAGAAAGAATTATGAAGACTAGACTCCTCTTGAACCAGTGATGGCCCAGAATATATCGAGCTTGTTGGGGAACCCCAAGAGGAAGGTATGATGAGCACAGCAGCAAGTTTTCCCTCAATACAAAACCAAGATTATCAATACAGTAGGAGCAAGGAAACACCCCAAAGCTGTAGCTAGCTGAATGTTAGTAGGGCGCACTACCGGTGCCAGCAGCAACGTGGAGACCTGCACAACACAACCACAGATCTTGCGATGAGGTTGTCAATCTCACCGATTTTGTTGAAAACAAAGGATTAAACGTATCGAATGGAAGGAAGTAATAGTTTGCAGAAAGTAAACACAAAGCAGTAAATAGTTTGTAGATTGATTGTAAAAGAAAGGACCAGGATCCATAGTTCACTAGATGTGGCTCTCCTTAAGATAGATAACATGCTGGGTGAACAAATTACAACGGGGCAATTGACAAACATCGAGAAAGCACACAAGCATATACTACTCATGTTGACTCCTTTGAGATTCGATTGGGCATTACAACATTATACATAGACCGCCATCCAACTACATCTATGACTAATAATCCACCTTTAGGTTATCATCCGAACCCCCTCCAGTATTAAGTTGCAAGCAACGGATAATTGCATTACGAATTGCGTGTAAAGTAAACAATATGATTGTTCTATGAACAAAGGATTGTTGTTTTCTCCCTAGTAGCAATAGCACATCTAGTACCTTAGAGATTTCTGTCACTTCCCCAGATTACCAGAGGCATGAACCCACTATCGAGCATAAATACTAACTCTTGGAGTTGCTAGCATCTACTTGGCCAAGATAGCTACTAACAACGGAAATCATGCAAGATCACAAATAACAAAGACATGATAGAATCAATAATAATCTGAAATAGCATCTCAATATCCATCGGATCCCCGCAAACACAACATGCAGAATTACAAATAGATGTTCTTGATCATGAACATAGCTCAAAAGATCTAGACATGAAAGCACAAAGGAGGAGAACCAGCCATCTAGCTACTACATGGACCCGTAGTCCAGAGATGAACTACTCACGCATCACACCGGAGGCTTGCATGATGATGAAGAAGGCCTCCAGGGTGAATTCCCCTCTCTGGCAGGGTGCCGGGAAGAGCTTCAGATCCCTCCCGGTCTAGGGATGGAGATGACGGCGGCTACAGACTCTTCCGTGGGATTTTGATCGGGTACTTAGGGTTTCCGTATCAGAGGCAATATATAGGTGGAAGGAGAGGCCGAGGGGTGCTTGGGGCGGCCAGACCACCCCCTAGCGTGGGCCAGGCCTGACCGCGCGACCAGGTGGTGTGGCCGGGCACCAACCCCTCTCCGTCGCGTATTCTGGCTCTAGGTGTCCCCTGGTAAAATAATGACTTTGGCTTTTGTCCCGTCCAATTCCGAGAATATTCATTTTTTGACTTTCCTGGAACCAAAAACAGCAGAAGACGGGCAACTGGCATTGTGGCTCTTGTTAATAGGTTAGTCCAATAAATCATATGAAAAGTATTCCAAAGTATGGACAAAGCATAAGAAAGTAGATAAAACCAAGCATGGAACATCAAAAATTATAGATACATCTGCAATGTATCAACATCCCAAAGCTTAACTCCTGCTCGTCCTCGAGTAGGTAAGTGATAAAAAGAAAGAATATATTTTTAGGTGACATGCACCATCATAAACTTGATCAAAGTATTTGTAAAGCATTCAAAGCTGGGATCATAGTACTTCAACCATAACATGAAAGACAAAGTTCGAGCAATAAGACAAAGAAACTATGTTGCAACATGAAAAGGCACAAACAAAAGATTCATGAATAACAATGCTTTGCAAGACGTTTGTTTGTTTCACATAAAGAAAACATAGCATAGTAGTATTCAGCTTGTCCCTCATAGAGTAGCAAATATAAATGCATAGGACACCTTCAAAGTTTATAAGAGTGACTAGATACAAATAGTTTAAAACAAGCAATACCATGGTATGCATCAATCAGCAAGTCTTGGGACAATGCACATAGAACTAAGAATGGCCACTATGCTCTCAAAGTAAGTGCATAGAGATAGAAGGTGGAGACTCAATATATAAGTGGAAGAAAGGCCTTCATAGAAGGAAGTAGGGATTCAAGTCTCATAAAGAGCTTCCAAAAATTATGGTACTTAATAGCTTTCAGCTCTCATTGCCCCTATCATAAGCATCTTGAAGTGATTAAGGTTAAAGTGAACAAACTATGGTGTATATGCTTGACAAAGTATAGGTTAGAAATCTCATGTCCCTTGGTACGAGGGCCGCTCCTCAGACTACTCAAATTTAGTCACCGGTAAGTTCGTGTCATCGTAAGTACATGTGTATCATAGAGAACCACCAACGGGGTACCCTTTTCCCGATGATACGGAAGAATCCCGATATGAAAATGACAAGGCAAGCAGACAACGAGCATCTCAGCAATCTTCTTATTTACCATGGGAATATGGTGCTTTTTTCTCTCTTTCCTCTTTTCATAATCTCTTTTTTTTCTTTTTCTCTTTTTTCTCAATATCGGACTCATTTTTTTATAAGAAGAATGCTTCATAGACAACTCATTATGGTTACGCTGCAGGTTTCCATCATGTCACCATGGATTAGACCAGCGGCCCAGGCATTTCTCTAACACATATACATAACTCCATGGACTTACAAGCTCCCCTTTCATTTCACACCGACGACATCCATAGACAAAAGAGCATGATATCAACTAGGTACAAAGTACCAGTGCAATGTTGAAAGTGTTCCCCATGACAGCATGGTTCTGCTAATC
Organism: Avena eriantha; assembly: GCA_910589775.1. Classification (NCBI taxonomy): domain Eukaryota; kingdom Viridiplantae; phylum Streptophyta; class Magnoliopsida; order Poales; family Poaceae; genus Avena; species Avena eriantha. The sequence goes on from OU342745.1 coordinate 371,571,521, forward strand.
CCCAACAAATAAGTGCAAGCATATACAACACAGACGTCACAATGGTTCAAGTTTATTAAGGGCAAGAAAATTAAAGTGTGCCATCAAGTTCGTGAGAGCTTTAATCACTAGTTTTCTCATAACAAGTTTAATTTGGAGGGTAAACAAAAACATGAATATACTTGGAATAGCATATGCTAATAGGTAGGTATGGTGGACTATTTGTAATAACTTGGTTTAAGGAGTTGGATGCATGAGTGGAACTCATACTTGGTTGTGGAGGCTAGCAAAAGACTGGCAGCGATAAACTAAGAGAGCAATAATGGTCATAATCATGCAGAGCGACAAAACATCATTGATCAAAGCATAAAGTGATACTACAAGTTGAAACCTAAAGGATCATAAAGTCTTATGGTGACTTGTTATATTCATAACATGGTGTGAGCATGCGCCAAGTCAACCCAAATAAAGCATCAAAGGAGAATACCACAATACTATGCTTTAATATGCTAAAACAACGCATGATTCATCCAAGGCACATTAAGCAATCTCAATTGTTTATAACAAGTCATGCTACATCAAAGAATACTAAGAATAAAGCCAAAACAATATCAAGCATGGCATGCATAGGCCACAGTCAAAAACAAGCTCCCTTTACCACCTAAGCATGAACTTTCCTACTCTTTTCCAAACCAAACCAAACTATTTGAAAACCAATGTATGAAAGAGGGGGTCCAACCAATTTATTCAGAAAACTAAGCAAACAAAGCAAACGAAAACGAAAAAGAAGACGCTCCAAGAACAACACAACTGTGCATGAAACAATAAAAATGACCCGTCTGGAAGAAACCTGGGATTTTTATTGATGAAGAGGGGGTGCCTTGGGCATCCCCAAGCTTTGACGCTTGTACTTATTGGATATTTCTTGGGGTGACACGCGTGGCATCCCCAAGCTTGAGCTTTAATCCATCCTTCATCTCATTACTCATTTCGTCCATACACCTGAAAATTTTCCTTCATACAAAACTTCACACAATCTTTATTAGCAACATTAGTGCACTCAAGATAATAAGCCTTTAGGTTCAGTTCCAACACCAATAAAACTTTCATTAAAACACAAGCTACTGTAGCACTTCCCTCAAAAAGCTCAATTCCCCAAATTAACTAAAAAAGGAACCAATAAGAAGCAAATGCAGAAAAGGGCAGAAATCTGTCAAAACAGACCAGCAGGTAAAGACGAATTTTTTTAAGACCTTCCATTGATCAAATCAAAAAGTGTTGAACTAACGGAAGTTCGATAACAACGTGGGGCAGAAGCACAAAAATTCACGCCTCAAAAGGACGTTCAGACGTTTACACAATTTTTTACGGTGAAGCACAGAAATCTGTTTTGGGACAGCAACTTTCCCAATCATTACTTCTCTCTCATTAGAGGTTACTCTTGGCACAAAAAGCAAATAAAAAGGATAAGGAGCAGTTATTACTGAAGTAATAACTTCCAAGACTCATCTAAAACTTTTGGGTTATCTCCCAATAAGTACTTTTCTTTAACGCCTTTAAGTTAGGCATAAGAAGCAAGAAAAAGGATCAAGTGTTCTCAAATGAAGAAGCATTAAGAGAAAATTTTGTTTTCATAGGAGAGGCAAAAGAAATCTTCTCTCTCTTCTTAGGGAAGTGTTCTATACCTTTCTTGAGTGGGAGTTGATATTTAATGGTGCCTTCTTTCATATCGATAATGGCTCCAACAGTTCTAAGAAAAGGTCTTCCCAAAGTAATAGGACAAGAAGCATTGCATTCAACATCCAAAACATAGAAATCAACGGGGACATAGGCATTGTTAACCATAATAAGAACATTATTAAGACTCCCCATGAGTTTATTTTTAGCATTATCATCAAGTGAGACATTCAAATAACAATCTTCAAGTGGAGGCAAATCAAACATATCATAAATCCCTCTAGGCATAATAGAAACACTACTATCAAGATCACATAAAGCTTTAAAATCAAAATCATTCACTTTCATATTAATGATGGGTTCCCAACCATCTTCTTGTTTTATAGGAATAGAAGCTTTATTTTTCATCTTTTCTTCTTTAATCTTTATGAGAGCATCAGTAATGTGTTTTGTAAAGGCCATATTCATAGCACTAGCATTAGGACTTTTAGCAAGCTTTTGTAGGAACTTAATAACTTCAGAGATATTGCAACCATCAAGATCAAAATCATAATTATCATCTAAAGTAGTATAGCTATTACTAGCCTCAACCCTAGTGGTAGTCATAGTAGAAACAGTAATGTTTCTAGCAATTTCATCTTGTCTTTCCCATTTAGCATGCAATTCAGCTAATACTTTAACATTTTCATCAATTCTTACTTGTATGGCATTAGTAGCGGCAAAGGGATTATCATTAGTTTTAGGTTTAGCATCCATTTTATTAATCAAAGAGGATTGAGCTTCAGACAAAGATGATATATTTCTTTCAGAATTAGAAAGTTTCAATTGTAAACTAGGAATTTCCCTATTTAGACTCTCAAGTTGATGGCTAATGTTCTTCAAAATGGTAGATTGTTCCTCCATAGTTTTAGTGAATAGTATATTTTGCTCATATTGCATTTGCATGAAGTTTTTAGTGTCTCTTTCAACTTCTAAAATTCTCCCCTCACTAGGTGCTCTAGGTTTGCCATTATAACCATAAGTATTATTAGGAGGATAGGGCCTATAATTGTTATTACCATAAGCATTGTTGCCAAAATTATTATTTCTTATAAAGTTCACATCAACTTGCTCTTCTTGAGCAACCCAAGAGGCTAAAGGAACATTATTTGGATCAATATGGGCTTTCCCATTAACAAGCATAGACATAATAACATCAATCTTATCACTCAAGGAGGAGGTTTCCTCAATAGAATTTACCTTCTTACCTTATGGAGCTCTTTCAGTATGCCATTCGGAGTAGTTAACCATCATATTATCGAAAATCTTTGTTGCAGCACCCAAAGTAATGGTCATAAAGGTACCTCCAGCAGCAGAATCCAATAGATTCCTTGAAGAATTGTTCAATCCTGCATAAAAGGTTTGGATGATCATCCAAGCAGTCAGTCCATGAGTGGGACAATTCTTTACCAAAGATTTCATTCTTTCCCAAGCTTGAGCAACATGTTCATTATCAGATTGTTTAAACTTCATTATTTCACTTCTCATAGATATAATCTTAGCAGGAGGATAGTATTTTCCAATGAAAGCATCTTTGCATTTAGTCCAAGAATCAATACTATTCCTAGTTAGGGAATTAACCATTCTTTAGCTTTTCCTCTGAAAGAGAAAGGAAACAATTTAAGCTTAATAATATCTCCATCTATATCCCTATGCTTTTGCATCTCACAAAGTTCAACAAAGTTATTTAGATGGGCAGCAGCATCTTCATTACCAATACCAAAAAATTGTTCTCTCATAACAAGATTGAGTAAAGCAGGTTTTATCTCAAAGAAAGTAGCTTTAGGAACAGGTGGAGCAATAGGTGTGCTCATAAAATCATTGTTGTTGGTGCTAGTGAAGTCACACAACTTAGTGTTTTCAAGAGTAGTCATTTTTTTGTGTTTTTGATAAAGAAACAAGCAAACAAAACAAAAGTAAACTAAGCAAAACAAAAATAACAAAGTAAAGAGATTGGTTATGAGGGACTCCCCATATGAAGATGTCCTTGACTCCCCGACAACGGCGCCAGAAAATATGCTTGATGGCCCAAAATATATCGAGCTCGTTGGGGAACCCCAAGAGGAAGGTATGATGAGCACAACAGCAAGTTTTCCCTTAGTATGAAACCAAGGTTATCAATCTAGTAGGAGCAAGGAAACATCCCAAAGGTGTAGATAGCTGAACGTTGGCAGGGCGCACTACTGGTGCCAGCAGCAACGTGGATACCTGCACAACACAACCACAAAACTCTGTCCCCAACTTGCGATGAGGTTGTCAATCTCACCGGTTTTGCTGAAAACAAAGGATTAAATGTATCGAATGGAAGGAAGTAATAGTTTGCAGAAAGTAAACACAAAGCAGTAAATAGTTGTAGATTGATTGTAAAAGAAAGGACATGTTGGGTGAACAAATTACAGCGGGGCAATTGACAAACATCGAGAAAGCACACAAGCATATACTAATCATATTGACTCCTTTGAGATTCGAGTGGGCATTACAACATTATACATAGACCGCCATCCAACTGCATCCATGACTAATAATCCACCTTCAGGTTATCATCCGAACCCCCTCCAGTATTAAGTTGCAAGCAACGGATAATTGCATTACGAATTGCGTGTAAAGTAAACAATACGATTGTTCTATGAACAAAGGATTGTTGTTTTCTCCCTAGTAGCAACAACACATCTAGTACCTTAGAGATTTCTGTCACTTCCCCAGATTACCAGGCATGAACCCCACTATCGAGCATAAATACTAACTCTTGGAGTTGCTAGCATCTACTTGGCCAAGATAGCTACTAACAACAGAAAGCATGCAAGATCACAAATAACAAAGACATGATAGAATCAATAATCAATCTGAAATAGCATCTCAATATCCATCAGATCCCCGCAAACACAACATGCAGAATTACAAATAGACGATCTTCATCATGAACGGAGTTCACAAGATCTAGACATGAAAGCACAAAGGAGGACAGCCAGCCATTTAGCTACTACATGGACCCGTAGTCTGGAGATGAACTACTCACGCATTACACCGGAGGTTTGCATGATGATGAAGAAGGCGTCCAGGGTGAATTCCCCTCTTCGGTAGGGAGCCGGGAAGAGCTTCAGATCCCTCCCGATCTAGGGATGGAGATGACGGCAGCTACGGACTCTTTTGTGGATTTTTGATCGGGTACTTAGGTTTTCCGTATCAGAGGCAATATATAGGCGGAAGGAGAGGCCGAGGGGGTGCCTGGGGCGGCCAGACCACCCCCTGGTGCGGTCCAGGCCTGACCGCGCGGCCAGGTGGTGTGGCCGGGCCCCAGCCCCTCTTCGTCTCGTATTCTGGCTCTAGGTGTCCCCCGGTAAAATAGTGACTTTGGCTTTTGTCCCGTCGAATTCCGAGAATATTCATTTTCTGACTTTCCTGGAACCAAAAACAGCAGAAAACAGGCAGCTGGCACTTTGGCTCTTGTTAATAGGTTATTCCAAGAAATCATAAGAAAAGTACTCCAAAGTGTGGCCAAAACATAAGAAAGTAGATAAAACCAAACATGGAACATCAAAAATTATAGATACATCTGCAACGTATCAACCAGCTATACCTGAGACAACTATACCTGAACCAACTATCTTTGTGCCTATACCAACATCAAAGAAGAGGGGAGTTATTGAACTAAATGATGAAGTGATGAAGGAAGCTAAGAAATGTCTTAAAGAGAAGGGAATTAAAGCTATTGATGTGAAGAATTTACCTCCTATAGAATAATTATGTAATCCAATCCCCCACTCATCCACTATTGAGGTACACTCTCTCCAACATTTTGGTGAAGGTGATATCCCTTACTCTAAATGTCCTGATCAATGCTTAGAAGAATTTGATATTTTTATTGTTAAACGAGATAATTTTAATAAAAGGGTGCAAAATCATCTAATGGAAAACTCTAGAGCTATTGTTGAGTTAAAATATATTGTGGAAAGAACCTCTAATGATGTTAAAATGCTTGTTAAACATTTTCAAATGGTTCAAACTCAAATTGATCATCTTATTAAGGTACAAAAAGACTTTCTAGTTAATGCTGCTAAAGAAAAACATGCTTATGAAATTAGAACTAGAAGTGGTGCTCCTACCCAGGATCCTCTGATGGGTTCGTAGAATGGAAAACAAAAAAATTCTACCGGAAGAACAAACAAAACCCAGATCTAATCTAGATAAAAGCCAAGATCTAATCTATTAGACATGTGCAACGAGATAGATCTATACTGACCCATGTAGATCCGAAAGCGTTACGAGATTGGATCTCGTGGTTGATGTAGTCGATCACTTGCCGATCTCAAGATCGAGTGGACGATCCTTCTGGCGCCGCGTTCCGGTAGCGCTTCCGCAGTCGGTCACACGTGCGGAGTCGAAGCAGACCTTCCTCTCCCCGTTCCAGCGAGCGGCGGAGGTAGTAGATCTTCTCCATGGAATCCCAGCAGCACGACGGCGTGGTGGTGGTGGTGGAGTAGAGAATTCTGCAGGGCTTCGCCTAAGCCTGAGCAGAAGAAAGGAGGAGGAGAGAGGCGGCTAGGGTTTGGAGTAGTGGAGGGGGCCAGGGGGTGGCGCCTCCACCCCTCTATTTAAAGGAGGGAGGCGCCATGGGAGGAGGAGTCCTAGTAGGACTCCCCTCCCTTCCTAGGCCGGCGGATTGGGAGGGGGGAGGAGTCCTCCTCCCCCACGACTCCTTGTCTTGCCCCACAAGGACTCCTTGATCCTTTCTTGGTTTTCAAGAAAACTCCAAGAAATCTTCCAGAACCTTCCGGAACATCCGAAACCTTCTAGAATCCTCATACAAATACTCCGGAACATTTCCTAACTCAGAAAATGATCCCCAATATATGAATCTTATTCTCTGGACAATTCCGGTTCTCCTCGTGATGTCCCGGATCCAATCCGAGACTCCGAACAACATTCGGTCTCCAACACACATTCCATATCTACTTAAAACAACTTCGAACCTTAAGTGTGTCACCCTACGGTTCGTGAATATGCAGACATGATGGAGACACCTCTCCGATCAATAACCATCAGCGGGATCTGGAGATCCATAACGGCTCCCACATACTCAACGATGACTTTGTGATCGATAGAACCATTAACATACGAAACCAATTCCCTTTGTCACGCGATACTCTACTTATCCGAGGTTTGATCGTTGGTATCTCCATACCTAGTTCTACCTCGTTACTGATAAGTACTCTTTACTCGTTCCGTGATATTTCATACCTTGTGACCCAGTCACATGCTTGTAAGCTAATCAGATGACATTCCACCGAGAGGGCCCAGAGCATATCTATCCGTCATATGGGTGGACAAATCCCAATCTTGTTCCATGCGCTTCAACACATACTTTGAGAATACCCAATGACACCTTTATGACCACCCAGTTATGAAGCGGTGTTTGATGTCATCAAAGTACCCATCCGGTGATGGTGATTAACATAACCTCATGGTCGAAGGATTAGGTTACTATGTATTTTAAAGCTTATAGCAAACGAACTTAATGACTTGATCTTATGCTATGCTTACTATGGGTGTGTGTCCATCACATCATTCTCCTAATGATATGATCTTGTTATTAACGACATCCAATGTCCATGATCAGGAAACCATGATCATCCATTAATCAACAAGCTAGTTTAACAAGAGGCTTACTAGGGACTCTTTTGTGTTTACAAAACACACAAGTATTAATGTTTCCGGTTAATACAATTATAGCATGGGATGTAAACATTTATCATAAACATAAAGATATAATAATAACCACTTTATTATTGCCTCTTGGGCATATCTCCAACAGTCTCCCACTTGCACTAGAGTCAATAATCTAGTTAAAAAACTTGTGCATTCAACACCTATGGCTTTCTAGTGTTGTATAGACACTATTGCTAGTGGTAAACATAATCTTCGGATCTGACACTTCCAGGTCCGAGTGTATTTGCATGTCCTTGCGTCTCTACGCATTACTCATTTTCCAATGAGATGGCATTGTATAAATTTGGTCCTTTGGTGAGACCTCTAGTTCCTTGGGATTAAATTATGTTGATACAATTGTCATACAATGTATCTTCATAGTATTATCCCGCTATGAACCACACCTAGTTTGTAACAAACTACTTAACACAAATGCCCTCCTTTGCTGCTACTATAGCAGTTATATACTTAGCCTTTTGTTGTAGTATCCATCACAATATCTCAACTTTGGAACTCATCCAAATCCATCATGGAACATCCTTTCCATTATATTGTGCCACCCATAGTCTAAATTGAGATAAATTTAATTTGTATCTTGTGACAAAACTAGTATTAATGTAACACTTTACAATGAACTACCTTTAACTATTTGTCACTTATACATGATATATTCTTAGTTCTTCCAAAGCTCATAAGAATATCTTTACTATTGTCCAATGATCATCTTATGAATCATTCTGGTATATGCTCATAACATTTAGAGCATAGGACATATCTGGATGTGTACATCTCAAAGAATGATTGATCAAAATATTCTTGTGATTTCACCAAGTGTCAAAACACTTGAATCTTGTGTCAACACACTTGAATCTTGATTTAGTCCTTTCCGTGCGTCAAGAACCTTTCTTGTTGTTTCCATATTGAACTCATTCAACATCTTATCTATGTACATTTGGGAAAACCATATTAGCGCCTCAATCTATTCATATAGACATTGATGCCTAATTCTTGAGTTATGCCTAAGTCTTTCATCGAAATGAAATTCTTAACCTGTGTCAATAAAAGATACATCATTTCTAATCAACAATATGTCTTTCACATAATGTATTAGAAATATGTCTTAGCGCTCCCACTTAATTTCTTGCAAAATGCAAACATCTTCATTGTCTCTGAAGATTCCAACTCCGCGATGCTCACTTCAACCATTGAAGTTTTGCATACTCTTTTAGCATCCTTTGAATTAACAAAACCCTTTGGATCGTGTCATGTACACGTCCTAGGTAACCATTCTATTAGAAGAACTTGTTTTGTTTGTTCAACTACCATATACCAAAATATATGTATTGGTTGCTACATTAATCCGTCCAGACTAAATATCGCTATGAAAGATCAAATCTTATCATAGTCAATTCCTTGAACATTGTCGTAAACTCTTTCCGACATGTCGACTATTTCATAGATTTGAAACATCCATGTCTATTTTTTTTATGGATCCAAACACGACCAACATGCTTCATGCCTTTCCGGAGGGTCTTCTAAGTTCAGAAACTTGTTTTCTCGTGTATGGATACTATCACGGATTCCATGACTTCTAGTCATTTTATGGAGTCAGGGCCCATCATCGCTTCTTTGCATGTAGTCGGTTCATCATTATCAAAACAATAACGACTTGCTTATCAAATATTACTATTTGATTCTTACCGACCCACACGGTTCTATAGGAACTCTAATCTCCGAGATCACACTTTTTGTAATCACGAGAGCCATGAGCATTGTGGCTGCCACCGGGACACTTTCCGGCGCTGCGGTACTTAGCACATATAGCTAAGGTTCAACAACCTTATCAAAGTTCTATTGTCCTCCCACTTAACTTTTCACGAAAAATTCCTTCTCAAGAAATTTGACGTTCCAAGCGACAAACTCTTTTGTCCTTGGCGTTATGGAGAAATTCCCAACAAAATTCTTTGGAATAACCTACAAAGACGTGCTTTATCCGACTTTGGTTGTAAACATTTTACTTATGCATAGCATACCAAAATTTAAGAAAAGACAATTCGGGTTTTATCCCAAACCATGACTTATATGGTGTCATTTCAACGGATCACGATTGAGCTCTTTTCAGTGTAAAAGCGGTAGTCACTAAAGCTTTAATCTTTAAAATATAATGGCAGTTTTATAAATGAGACCTTTGATCTTACCATGTCAAACAAGGTTTCATTACATATCTTGAACACTCCATACTCCTATGGTGTTTTGGGAAATGCAAATCCATGGAACGATTCCTCAAATCTTAGGTGTTTTGCTAAACTTGTAACTCAAACATCTTTCTTTATGATCCAATCATAAACTCTTTTATTTTCTTGTTACAATGATTTTCCACTTTATCTTGAAAGTCTTTGAACATTTTTCAAATGTTTCATACTTCTTCCTTATTGAGTAAGTATATACATATACTCACTCAAATCTTTGGAGAAAGCATATGAAGTTGAAATCCATCGCCCACGACTACACATAATGGACTATATACATCAATATGCACAAATTCCAATCAGTTAGTCGTCCGTTCCTCTTTTGGCCTACGAACGGAGTTTTAATTATCTCCAGGAAAGTATCACAAGCGTCATTTGATCCAAATCAAAGACTCCAAAAATCCATCAACATGGAGTTTCTTCATATATCCTTTCAATATAATTTAAATGGCGATGTCACTTCGCAAGTGATCTTTCAATCATTTGTCTTGCGACATTTTAGCATTAGTTTTATGGTCGTTATTTCTCCTACCAGACTTGTATATTATCCATATATTATGGAATACGGTAATTATTTGAACAACCTTTTGTCGTCATAATACCTGATCAAAATAACAATTATTGAAACAAATCTTGAAGGCAAGCTTTGATGTTAACGAGCAACACAACAACCCTTTGTTTGTTTTCAATGAACATCATCACATTTTCTCTGGCTAGTTACTTAGGCCATTACAGTTCATGAATTGTGTTATCCTGTATGACACTTCATACCAACCAATTCGGTATCCAATACCGGTATCCAATACCTAGGAACCACATTGTTTAACAAGCAAGGAATACAACCATAACATGTATATCTTTTATATGCCTAAGTTGGACATCTCCAACCTTTTATTTTCTGCCAAATATTTTATAGATTCTCTTTCAGCAATTCCTTTTCTTTTAAAAGAATCTTATCAACATCAATAGTGGTGTCATCAACATGACACATGGTACAAAGCGTATATAGTCAACTACTAATACCTTTGGACTTGCACTTTGAGGTGGATCACCATCATCAAATGTTTGGTGTTCTTTCAAAAATCCATTCTTTAGTAATCTTTTAGTGTAGTAAACATTTTACTTACATCTTCTATTCATCCTTATCATGACAACTTTCATGATCAAGCTACTATAGCCTATAAGGAAGAATCGGGAATATAATATCAGTTCCCAAAACCTTTTTGGTTGATTCGGATGCCTAGCATCTCCATCCTTCACAAATTCTCATACAATATGAGAACATATATTTTGCTAAATTATACTCTATTATAATGCAACCAAAAAACATTGTTTCAGATATCACAATATCTTTCACACATGATGGTTTCTGAAACAATTTTCAGCTCCAATATAATCTTGATATTAAAACAACCTTTTGAATATCAATAATCATGGAGGCAAACATGATACTTTAGATACTAACATTGGAATTCTTACTCTTGATTTAATATTACTTATTAAACTTCATGGAGTAAATAGAGTTTGCTAAAAGTTTGCAATAGGACTTATAAACTTTATATTGACATTCAAAACAATACGATACCAGTTCGTAAAGTAAATATCCAGAATTTCTATAGTTCCACTATCTCAACTATAACTAAGCGTAAGGTGGTGAACAGATGCCAATGACTACAACAAACTATGCAAATTCACTTTGATTGTGTTTATGATAAATTGAGTTCGACTAATCCAAATTACAAATGAACTCAACAACATCCCTCGAGTTGTTTTAGTGATTACACGAACCAAATCCACTACACCAAGTCCGATCATCACGTGAGATGATGTAGCTTTAAAGGCAAACAATCAACATGTTCATCATATCATCCATATGACTCATGCTTTACCTTTCGGTATTCCGTGTTCCGAGACCATGTCTGTACATGCTAGGCTCGTCAAGGTTAACCTTAGTTTCCGCATGTGCAAATCTGGCTTGCACCCGTTGTATACACACGTAGAGTCTATCACACCCGATCATCACGAGATGCTTCGAAACGACGAGTCTTAGCAACGGTGCCAACTAAGGACGAACACTTTATTACTTGATATTTAGTGAGAGGGATCATCTTATAGTGCTACCATCGCGATCTAAGCAATACAAGATGCATAAAGGATTAACATCACAGGCAATTCATAATTAGTGTGATATGATATGGCCCTTTCTTCTTGTGCCTTTGATCTCCATCTCCAAAGTACGGACATGATCTCCATCATCACTAGCATGGCGTCAAGGTCAGTGGAGCCGCTTCATGGTTGTCCATCATCACTAGCAACTATTACAACTACTTGGAACAAAGCTATTACAAGATGAATAGACACGCAGGTCTTAACAGAATTGAAGACAACCATTAGGCTCCTGCCGGTTGCCATATTACAACAAGGATCATTGCATACATCAAATATAATCACAATCACATGATGGCCATATCACATCACAAAACCCCTGCAAAAACAAGTTAGACGCCTCTAATTTTCTTTGCATGTTTTACGTGGCTTGAGGCTTTCGAATAAGAACGGATCTTACCTACGAAACTGAACCACAACGTTGATACAAGTGCTATCAAGTTGCAAAGTGTAAATTGGATCTATACTATGGTGAGAGAGATAGACACCCGCAAAGCCACTTGTGCAAAGCAAGTTACACGTCAAGCGTGGAGCAAGTCTCATGTGCGATGACATGTAAGGTTAGCCCGAGCCGCTTCATCCCACCATACCGCAAGATGCAAAGTACACAAAGCAAAAGACGGCACGAGCACCAACGCCCACAAAACCATTGTGTTCTACTCGTGCAACAGATCTACGCATAGACACGGCTCTGATACCACTGATGGGTTCGTAGAATGGAAAACAAAAAAATTCTACCGCAAGAACGAACAAAACCCAGATCTAATCTAGATAAAAGCCAAGATCTAATCTATTAGACATGTGCAACGAGATAGATCTATACTAACCCTTGTAGATCTGAAAGCGTTACGAGATTGGATCTCGTGGTTGATGTAGTCGATCACTTGCCGATCTCAAGATCGAGTGGACGATCCTTCCGGCGCCGCGTTCCGGCAGCGCTTCCGCAGTCGGTCACATGTGCGGAGTCGAAGCAGACCTTCCTCTCCCTGTTCCAGCGAGCAGCGGAGGTAGTAGATCTTCTCCATGGAATCCCAGCAGCACGACAGCGTGGTGGTGGTGGTGGAGTAGAGAATTCTGCAGGGCTTCGCCTAAGCCTGAGCAGAAGAAAGGAGGAGGAGAGAGGCGGCTAGGGTTGGGAGTAGTGGAGGGGGCCAGGGGGTGGCGCCTCCACCCCTCTATTTAAAGGAGGGAGGCGCCATGGGAGGAGGAGTCCTAGAAGGACTCCCCTCCCTTCCTAGGCCGGCGGATTGGGAGGGGGAGGAGTCCTCCTCCCCCACGACTCCTTGTCTTGCCCCACAAGGACTCCTTGATCCTTTCTTGGTTTTCAAGCAAACTCCAAGAAATCTTCCAGAACCTTCCGGAACATTCCGAAACCTTCTAGAATCCTCATACAAATACTTCGGAACATTTCCTATCTCAGAAAATGATCCCCAATATATGAATCTTATTCTCTGGACAATTCCGGTTCTCCTCGTGATGTCCCGGATCCAATCCGAGACTCCGAACAACATTCGGGCTCCAACGCACATTCCATATCTACTTAAAACAACTTCGAACCTTAAGTGTGTCACCCTACGGTTCGTGAATATGCAGACATGATGGAGACACCTCTCCGATCAATAACCATCAGCGGGATCTGGAGATCCATAACGGCTCCCACATACTCAACGATGACTTTGTGATCGATAGAACCATTAACATACGAAACCAATTCCCTTTGTCACGCGATACTCTACTTATCCGAGGTTTGATCGTTGGTATCTCCATACCTAGTTCTACCTCGTTACTGATAAGTACTCTTTACTCGTTCCGTGATATGTCATACCTTGTGACCCAGTCACATGCTTGTAAGCTAATCAGATGACATTCCACCGAGAGGGCCCAGAGCATATCTATCCGTCATATGGGTGGACAAATCCCAATCTTGGTCCATGCGCTTCAACACATACTTTCAGAATACCCAATGACACCTTTATGACCACCCAGTTACGAAGCGGTGTTTGATGTCATCAAAGTACCCATCCGGTGATGGTGATTAACATAACCTCATGGTCGAAGGATTAGGTTACTATGTATTTTAAAGCTTATAGCAAACGAACTTAATGACTTGATCTTATGCTATGCTTACTATGGGTGTGTGTCCATAACATCATTCTCCTAATGATATGATCTTGTTATTAACAACATCCAATGTCCATGATCAGGAAACCATGATCATCCATTAATCAACAAGCTAGTTTAACAAGAGGCTTACTAGGGACTCTTTTGTGTTTACAAAACACACAAGTATTAATGTTTCCGGTTAATACAATTATAGCATGGGATGTAAACATTTATCATAAACATAAAGATATAATAATAACCACTTTATTATTGCCTCTTGAGCATATCTCCAACATCCTCTATATCTGAGGGGCATCCTAAAAGAATTGAGCAAGATTCTCAACAAATTGAAAATAGTGGTACTTCTCCTAAGAGAAGGAAAAAGAAACAGAAAACTATAGTAGAATCCTCTGAACCTGCTAAAGATCCTAATAGTATATCTGTCTCTGATGCTGAAACTGAAAGTGGTAATGAGGAAAATGATGTTCCTGATAAAGAAAAAGTTGAAGAAGAACCTGAAAGGCACACTAAGAATACTAAATACACTAAAGAAGATTTTGTTGCTAACAAACATGGTAGTTAAAGAGAGCCTTGGGTCCAAAAACCTATGCCTTTCCCTGATAAGAAACACAAGTCAAAGGAAGATGAACACTATAACAAGTTTTGTGAGTGGATGAAACCTTTATTCTTGCCAATTTCTTTGACTGATGCTATTAAATTGCCTCCTTATTCAAAGTATATGAAGGATATTGTTTCGAATAAAAGGAAGATCCCTAATGAAGAAATTTCTACTTTGCTTGCTATTTATTCCTTTAATGGTAAGGTTCCTAAGAAACTTGGAGACCGAGAAATTCCAACTATTCCTTGCTCTATTAAAAATAGTTATGGTAGAACTGCTTTGTGTGATTTGGGAGCAGGAGTTAGTGTTATGCCTTTTTCTCTCTCTATAAGAGACTTCAATTGGAAAAACTAATACCAACTAATATATCTTTGCAAATGGCTGATAAATCTACTACTATTTCTGTTGGTATATGTGAGGATGTACATGTTCAAGTGGCTCATAATTGCTTGATATTAACTGATTTTGTTGTGCTTGAAATGCCTGAACATGATAATATGTCTATTATTCTTGGGAGACCTTTTATTAATACTGCAGGAGCTATTATTAATTGTAATCAAGGAAATGTGACTTCTAATGTTAACAAGATAATTTCATCTGCATATTGCAAAACTGAGACCCCTCCATCAAAAAGATGTGGGATAAGGCCCCCTCTTGTCCATCCCCCTATGTCCTTGCAATGGGGATAACAAACATATCTACGAAAATATTGAAAACACTTATTTCCGTAAGGGGGAGTAGCGTATTTCCTAGTACATCACTACAGACTTTACAACAATATAGAAAACTATTTTAGTCTGAATCTAATAGATTGGATAGCTCTTGTAGTGGGTAACAGAATTACCTGTAACGTTGCACATCAGCGGAATTCATCCATGGGGTAACAGAATTACCTGCAGCTGCTTGATGTAGGGTTGCACGCCAACGGAATTTGAAACGACGTCCATGGTTCTGCAGCTCAAGGTGCCACCGGCGTACTAACATGCCACACCATGATATGATGATGCAAGATCTCATCCAGGATAAAAGCTATATGAATACACACCTCACGTCGGATCATTGTTCCATGACTGTGAGGCCTGCCGCGGGATTCACGTCAACGCACGGCTCCAACTTTCACCTTCGCTCCATGACCATGAAAACTGCTGTGCAATTTTCGTTGACCCGTCCTCCTAAATCCCACCTCACCTTGCCCCTGCTCCTCAAGAAGCTTCCAGATCTGCTGTCGTCTGTTCTATCACAGAAACTCTGTGTAAGGATAATAAGAGAGAAATCTCGGAGGCTCCGGCGGCCATAGCACAAAACCCTAGAGGAGGGGGTGTTGGGCGTTGGGGTTGTTCACGTGGGTATGGCTGGAAGGAACAGGAAAGGGAATAGTAGATTAGATAGCGTCCGAAGGATCTAACGGTCATGATTATTTAACTAATATAGTGGGCCCATTAAATTGACGATCAGATTTTCCTAATTTTTGTGAGAATTTCTAGCCTATTTTCCTTTTTTCTGGTTAACCCATCATTTAATTTTAGTATATAATAGATGACAAGGAGCATACTGTCTATTTCCCCAAGAAGATTGATAAGGCTTATGGCTTAAATTCAATTGAACATGTTAAAGGCATTCAAGTTGGAGAAATATATTGTCCCATACCAAGAGAAAGATATGAAACTATTATGATTGGGACCATTGCTATTAAGGTTGAGGTAACATAATCATTAGTGGAATACAAAGTTTTGTTTCATATAAAATTGTTTTGGTAACAAGACCTGATCAACCTTGTTAACAAAGGGATTTTAATGAACAAAACAATGTTTTCACCATGATTATCTTTGCTTACTTTTATTTTATCCATTTTAGTTTTTGTTTTCATTTAGTTTACTTTTCTGTTGTTAGTTGGTTGCATATTAGAGTGTCTTAGAACTTCTGAAGTTTTAGTTTAGTTTTGTCATTGCATCATTCCAGAAACTTTTTCCTGTCAGAAAATCATTCATCTATACCTGAAAATTGCTCAAAAATGAAGTGTCTCGAAAAATTCCAGAAAATTCATATTATATTTTTACGTGAAAAAAGGGGCAGAGAAGTGCCTGGAGAGTACCAAGGGGGCCCACCAGGCAGGCACACCACCTGGTGGCGCAGCCAGCCCAGGGGCGCTCCTGGCCATGGTGTGGGCCACCCCTGGCCCTCCACTCACTCTCTCACTTCCCACTACTCTCTTCTCTCTCCCAAGAAAACACCAGTTCATTGCTCGAAATCGCGTTGTTGCTGTGCTTGTCCATGATTTTTTCGATCTCCTTACTCAGCCCATCTTTGCTGCTGAAATTTGGAGCATTTGTTCTCCGGTATGTGACTCCTCCGCTTGTCCAAGTAGATTTGTGTTTAGTGGTTTATATCTTGAGTATTTTGCTGCTGTAGGTGACAGGTTATGAGAGCTTGTAAGCTTGTTAAATGCCTAGAGATATTGTTTTGATGCATGTTTAGGCCTCTTACAAGTCCCTATGAGTAGTTCTCTTCATTATGTATTCACTTTGCAATCACTTGTATAATGGATGTTTAAATTTCAGAATATCAAAGATGAACAACCACACATTTGGAGAGATTTTGCAGCATTATAGGTATAGGCATGATGGGGACAATGAAGAAGATCCAAGGTCGACCCGCTGATTTGCCGGAGCTCTATCGAAGTGTTACAAATGATGATGACGCGCAGCTTAGCGCGGGAAGATAAGGAATATTCAACTCCCAGCTCTTAGATATTTTGCTTATTATCTTGCCACTAGCATTCTTGGTAGGGAGAACACAAGTAATATCTCTAATTATCATTTAGCCTTCCTCGCTGATGCACTTAATAATGATACCAGGTACAATCTTGGCTCTCTCATTGCTCGCCGCCTAGCTGCTAGGGGACCTATTTATGGGGGCATTATTGCTTCACGCATGGTTGTTGCATTAGAACTTTCTGTGGATCCTAATGACACTGTGTTGGCACCACAAAGGCTTGATCTTGCTGCTATGAAAACACATCACTTCGTCATTGTGACTCTAGTACGGAGGGTTTAGTATACATGATGTTGTTTACTGACGGGGATGAGAGGGAGATTCCTTTGCCGCAATCTACTTTGTTCAGTATTCACGGGAGGCCATGGTCGCATTCCAAGGAGGAGGTGGATGAGCAGCTCTGCTTGCTTGGTTTCCACAGGCAGCACCAGGAGGATGTGCCTTCTTACGACTACTCTGCGCACTATGGTGGGGCGTCCTCGAGCTCGTACCAGGACGTGGGTACCTCCTCACCGTACTACGGAGGCGCTCCATCTTGGCCAGCTTGGGATTGATACCCACTTAGGCCAAAAGCCTAATCTTGGGGGGAGGTTCACCGACATCACACTCATCTCCATATCATGTTTAGTCGGTACTTTGTATATCCATGCTTCGTTCTCTTTTTAGTTTTTGTTCTTACTTTACTTCGGTTTCTAAAACACAAAAAGACCAAAAAAAATCCGTTGTTTCTCTTTGTTTGCTTCTTCTTCTTTTTGCCTTGGTTTGCTTTTTCCTTTTTGCTTTGTTTGAACTATTCGAAAACCCAAAAATATTTTGCTTTGCTTGTTTTTTCTTTTTGTTCTTGCCTTTAAAAATTAAAAACACCAAAAATATTTGTTGTTCTACTTTGGCTTTGTGAAGTTTGTTGCAGGGTTCAGCAGTCCTCAGTGGAATTTGGTTTCATGTTATTATTCAAGCCACACAAATGAAGGGCAATAATGAGGATTAATGACAACTTGAGGTGTGGTAAGAGGCTGGTAACGAACTCTATTTGTTTTCATTTTTGTACATATACTCATCATTGTGGGCATGCTCAGTCTGTTCATGTAGGGTGTATGTTATTTATGGATGCTTAGTAGTTCTTGCTTTCTTATGATTAGATCCAGCTCGCTAATAGTTTGTAGCATGTCAGATGAATGTTTGCTTGCATTGCTCTATTCATAACTTGGTATGACATTGTGGTATCCTCCTGTGAATGTTTCACTTGAATTGACTTGGCACATGCTCATGCATGCATATGACTGAAACAATAATCAGTTAAGCCTCGATGAATTATTTTGCCTCAGGGGTGTTGAATCACTTTCATGCCATGATTAGTCCGGTTTTGTTGCAAGCATGATTATGACAGTTATTGCTCTCTCGTTTGTCGCTCCCTTACTATTGCTAGCCTTCACTTGCACTGAGTATGAGCTCTATTCATGTTTCCAATTCCCCAAAACCAATATTTCCAAAAGTGTCCACCATACCTACCTGTTAGCATCACTTGCTATTCCGTGCATATTCAATATGCCTTGTTTTCTTCCGAATAAAATGTTTGCTTGTTATGAGAAAGTTAGTTAGTAAAGCTCTCACGAACTTGATGGCACACTTTATTTCTTGCACTTAATAAACCTGAACCATTGTGATTGTCCATGAAGGTTATATGCTTGCAAATTATAGGCTGGGGATTAGCAGAACCGCGATGTCACGGGGAACGCTTTCAACACCTGTAAATATATACCTAGTTGATATCATGCTCTTTTGTTTGCGTATGTCGTCAGTGTGAAATAAAAGGGGAGCTTGTAAGTGAAAGAACATTTCATGATTTCCTATGTTTTGTGTGTTAGGTAACAATACCATGGAATTTCTAATGTGCACTAAGTGTTGCAGGAAAGTTTTGAGCTTTTGGGGGACCGGATTATCCGCCCCCATCATGGGCCTGATAATCCGGCCGGACCATCTTGGCCAGGGCTGGCTGTGCGCGAGCTTCTGTTTGGGGGCGGAATTTTCCCTAGACAGTCCGGCTCTGGGGTGGATTTTCTCCCTGGACCGGATAATCCGGCCCTCATGCTAGGCCAGATAATCCGGCCCCATGGGAATCACCAAAGAGAGCGTCTACACGAGCTTCAGTCTGGGGGCGGAATTTCCCCCGGATATTCCATGGCTGGGGCAGATTTTTCCCCCAGCCGGATAATCCGGCCCTCCCCTAGGGCTGGATAATCCGGTCCCCAGGAGAAGGTGTCAAGGGCCAGCCTGCGCGAGCTTCTGTTCGTAGGCGGATTTTCTGCCGGATAATCTGAGTCTGGGGCGGAGTTTTCCCTAGGCCGGATAATCCGGCCCTCACTTGGGCCGGATAATCTGGCCCCAAAGGCTCCAATGGCTTGGTTTGGAAAGGGGGTATAAAAGCCCCTTCATCCCATCGAGCAAAACTCTTGATTCATTCGAAAAGTGTCAGACCCATTGCAAGAGCTCTCTCTCTAGATCTCCCACTTCAACCACCCGAAGGCTTCGATATTTGGGGAATTGAAGGAGGAGACAATCTTCATCGTCATCACGAATCAAGCGCATCAACTCCTCTCCATTCATTTGGAGAAATCCCCGATCTAGTATTCTTGTTAATATCTAGATCTTGTGTTTTGTTATTGATAACTTGTTCTTGTGGCAGCTTGTTGTCATTACGGGAGCCTCCAATTTGGTTGTGGAGTTGTGCCCCACTAGTTATGCAAAGGCGCCGGTATCCGCCTCAAAGGGTTCCTATAGTGGAAAGGTGGATCAGGCCTTTGGTGGCGGGATCCATCGGAGAACAGGGTGAGGCCTATTGTGGCGTGGTGGTCTTAGTACCACCCACCCCTCCAACGCAGATGTACTTCCCTTAACAAGGAAGGGACTGCGGTAAAACAAATCCTGTGTCTCCGTGTGCTTCACTACGGTTCACTCGTTCCTCTTTCCACTCGCCTCTTACTCGCAAGTAGATAGGTTTACATATAGGGAAATTCTTCTAAATAGTTATCTAGAGAATTTACCTTTTGTGTTAAGCCTAAAATTGAAAAAGCATTAAAATTTGAAGTAGCACCTATTCACCCCCCCCCTAGGTGCCCATACGATCCATTTCAAGTGGTATCAGAGCCCTGGCTCTTTATTCGGGTTTAACCGCCTAAGAGAAGTATGGGTACCTGATACATTGCAAATGTATCTATAATTTTTGATGTTCCATGCTTGGTTTTATCTACTTTATTATGTTTCGTCCACACTTTGGAGTACTTTTCATATGATTTCTTGGACTAACCTATTAACAAGATGCCATAGTGTCATTTGCATGTTTTCTGTTGTTTTTGGTTCCAGAAAGTCACAAAATGAATATTCTCGGAATTGGACGGGACAAAAGCCAAAGTCAATATTTCACCGAGGGGAACACGGAGCCAAAAGACGAGACTGAGAGGGGCCAGGGGCCAACCATACCATAGGGTGGCGCGGGTCCCCCTTGGCCATGCCACCAGGTGGTGTGGGCCCCTCCGGCCTCCACCGACCTTGCCCTTTCGCCTATATATTCCTCCCGATGCGAAAACCCTAAATAATCAAGCTTCCAGCCATGAAAAGTTCCGCAGCACCGCTGCCACCGAAGGGGAGATTCGGGGGACAGAAAGTCTCTGTTCCGGCACCCTGCCGGGATGGGGAAGTGCCCCCGGAGCCTTCTCCATCGATCTCCACCACCATCTCCATCGCCGTTGTTGATTCCCATGATGAGGAGGGAGTAGTTCTCTCTCGAGGCTAAGGGTTCTACCGGTAGCTATGTGTTCATCTCTCTCTATGCATGATCATATTGTGATCATGAGCATTGTAATCAATTAGATCTACCTTGCTACTCAAGTGCTTTAATGAATATCTACTCTCCCCATGTGTGTGAAAGTGATAGCGTGCTCACCATGGTGGCACTTAGGATAGAGATTAAAAATACTTGTTATGAGTTATATTTGGAGTTGGATGTCTTTATGAAATTGTGGTGTTTGTTGGACTCATCTAGTACTCAAGGTGACAGTGTGGGGTTTTCTAGATGGGAAAAACTTACTTTGAGGTGTGCTGTTATAGCCCTACCATCGATTAGAGTGTCCAACCAGAGAGTAGTTCAGCGTAGTATCATAAAGAAGAATATATTTATATGAGAGTGTTCACTAGTGAAAGTATGATCCCTATGCCTTGTTTCTAAGCATTGATACACTAACTTGCAATTAGATCTGTTACATGTTTGCTTGCTTCCATCTTTATTTCAGTTTGCCTTTAGTCTCCTCCACGCCATCAAGCTATTTTCTATCACCGTTGTCTTATATCCATACCACTTGTATTTCACTATCTCTTCGCCGAACTAGTGCACCTATACACCTGACAAGTGTATTGGGTGTATTGGGGACACAAGAGACTTCTTGTATCTTGATTGCAGGGTTGCTTGAGAGGGAATACCTTTGACCACTTCCTCCCTGAGTTCGATAAACCTTGGGTGAACCACTTAAGGGAAAACTTGCTGATGTTCTACAAAGCTCTGCACTTGGAGGCCCAACAACTATCTACAATAATAGAAGTGCATAGACATCAGTACCAAGGAGTGGATAACCTAAAGACGTTGGAAACAACCTTGTTGAAATCCTCTAAGATCAATATGGAGGAGATGCACCAAATGATTGCTCGTCTCACATCATCCGTAGCCCCATCTCCATCCTCCTCTGAGGCTGCCACTCCCTCCTCCAAGGATAAGGCTAACACCGGATCCAAGGAAGATGAAGTGGTAGGTGAAAAACATAATGGTTCCGCCTCCAAGAAGGGAAGTGGTAAGGAGGAATATAGTGAGGTTCATCACTTATATTCCCCCGACCCACCTATCCCTCATCCTCATATAAACAATAGGGTGATCCACCCAAGCTTACCGCATCTTCATTTAATCAATGGCAATTCTTAATGAAGTCTCATGTATGCAGCTCTTCTATTGAAGTTTGGAGGATTATCGAAGAGGGTCTTCATATTGGAGATCACACCAACTTGACAAGAAGAGAAGTTGTGGATAGCCAATTGAATGCTACAGCTCTCCACATGATACAGCTCGGAGTGGGTCCCAAGGACATGCCCCACATTGAACATCTCAACACAGCTAAAGAAGCTTGGGATGCTCTCACCGATCTCTTTATTGGAAATGAAAGCACGAGAAGGAATAGGTATGATGCCCTTAGTAATGAAGCTGAAGGATTCTACATGTTGGATGGTGAAAACCATGAAGACATGTATAGAAGACTCAAGGGCGTCGCAACAACATTTAGAAAGCATGGAGCCACTCGCATTGATGATGCTTGGATAAAATGGAAATACGTGAGTGCTCTAATGACTTTTGAGCCAACGGACTTGAAGAGCTTGCAAGGTAGACACAACTACCATCAAATGATGTCCAATGAAGTCATGCAAGAAATGGCATCATTCAAGGTTGTAGCTAAGAATGCGAAAGATGCCCGTGCCCGTGCCATTGGAATGCAAAAAGGGGTCAATGTGGCTCTAAAGGCAAATGTTGTTGAGCAAGATGAGGACGAAAGAGCTTTCAAGGGTACCTCCATGGACTGCCCCGATGAAGTCAAACGTGCTCATGGTGAGTACATGGTGTTCTACGCAGGGAACTTTTGGAAGGATCCAGCCAAGGCCAAGTCGGAACTCGAGGGCAAGAATGGGTCAAGTGGAAGAAGAGAAAGTGGCCTAAAACTGAGAACATGCTACAATTGTGGAGATAGGCTGCACTTTGTGGCTGAGTGTCCATATCAAAATAGAGAAGACAATGGTGACAGGCTCATCCTTAAAGAAAAATCCAAGGCACCTAAGAAAAAGCCATTTATCAAAAAGAATGACCCTTACAAGAAGCATCCCAAGATTGTCTTGGTGGCACAAGAAGAATATTCCTCTGCAAGTGAAGATGAAGAGGATGAAGATAGTTCTCGTGAGGTGGCTGCTATAGCCACCACATCGACTCCATCATCTCTCTTTGACTCGCCAACCGAAACATCATCAACAATAACGTCACTTGTCTTATGGCAAGAGGGTTCGAGGTATCATCTTCTAGTTCTTCATTCCCTAAGACTAACATAAATATGGATATGGATGGTCATACTAGTCTTAAAATGAAAGAAGAAGTTATTGCTTTGGAAAACTTTTTCACTAACTTGTCAGGTGAGCACAAACTTCATTTTGATGCTCTTATGAGTCAACTTGCCCAAGCCGAAGATCTCCTTGAAGAAAATGGCAGAATTGAAAAATAAGATGCCTTGGAGATAGCTTCTTTGAAGAATGCCTTGGAAGAAGAAGAGGAAGCTCGAGTATCTTTGGAAGAGAGACTCGAATCCATTGAGGAGTCACATGAAGAAGTTGTGGCTTAGCTCATCAAAGAACGGGACAATGCTCTTGCCAAGGTAAAGAAACTGATGGCTCTGTGTATGGCGCCAGAAAATTGCTGGTGCGATGTTGATGTAGAGCTCGTTGGGAACCCCAAGAGGAAGGTATGATGCGCACAGCAGCAAGTTTTCCTCAGTATGAAACCAAGGTTTAATCGAACCAGTAGGAGCAAGGAAACACCCCAAAGGTGTAGCTAGCTGAATGATGGCAGGGCGCCCTACCGGTGCCAGCAGCAACATGGAGACCTGCACAACACAATCACAAAACTTTGTCCCCTACCTGCGATGAGGTTGTCAATCTCACCGTGTTTTGCGAAAAACAAAGGATTAAACGTATCGAATGGAAAGAAGTAATAGTTTGCAGAAAGTAAACACAAAGCAGTAAAAGATTGTAGATTGTATGTAAAAGACAAGGACCGGGATCCATAGTTCACTAGAGGTGGCTCTCCTTAAGATAGATAACATGCTGGGTGAACAAATTACAGTGGGGCAATTGACAAACATCGAGAAAGCAATACATGCATATACTAATCATCTTGACTCCTTTGGAACTTGATTGGGCATTACAACATTATACATAGACCGCCATCCAACTTCATCTATGACTAATAATTCACCTTCAGGTTATCATCCGAACCCCCTCCAGTATTAAGTTGCAAGCACCAGATTATTACTTTACGAACTGCATGTAAAGTAAACAATACGATTGTTCTATGAACAAAGGATTGTTGTTTTCTCCCTAGTAGCAACATCACATCTAGTACCTTAGAGATTTCTGTCACTTCCCCAGGTTACTAGAGGCATGAACCCACTATCGAGCATAAATACTAACTCTTGGAATTGCTAGCATCTACTTGGCCAAGATAGCTACTAACAACAGAAAGCATGCAAGATCACAAATAACAAAGACATGATAGAATCAATAATCAATCTGAAATAGCATCTCAATATCCATCGGATCCCCGCAAACACAACACGCAGAATTACAAATATATGATCTTGATCATGAACGGAGCTCACAAGATCTAGACATGAAAGCAGAAAGGAGGAGAACCAGCCATCTTGCTACTACATGGATCCGTAGTCCAAAGATGAACTACTCACGCATCACACCGGAGGCTTTCATGGTGATGAAGAAGGCCTCTAGGGTGAATTCTCCTCTCCGGCAGGGTGCTGGGAAGAGCTTCAGATCCCTCCTGATCTAGGGATGGAGATGACGGCGGCTACATACTCTTTCGTTGATTTTTGATCGGGTACTTAGGATTTTCGTCCTGAGGGCATCTTATAGGCGGAAGGGGAGGCCGAGGGGGTGCCAGGGGCCACCACACCACCCCTAGCACGGGCCAAGCCTGGCCGCGCGGCCAGGTGGTGTGGCCGGCCTCTGGCCCCTCTCTGTCTCGTATTCTGGCATCTGATAACTTTGGCTTTTGTACTGTCTAATTCCGAGAATATTTATTTTCTGACTTTCCTGGAACCAAAAACAACAGAAAACAGGCAGCTGGCACTATGGCTCTTATTAATAGGTTAGTCCAAGAAATCATATGAAAAGTACTCCAAAGTGTGGACAAAACACAAGAAAGTGGATAAAGCCAAGCATGGAACATCAAAAATTATAGATATATTTGCAATGTATCAACATCCCCAAGCTTAACTCCTGCTCGTCGTCGAGTAGGTAAGTGATAAAAAGAAAGAATAATTTTTGAGGTGACATGCACCATCAAAGACTTGATCAAAGTATTTGTAAAACATTCAAAGCTGGGATCATAGTACTTCAATCAGAACATGAAAGACAAAGTTCTAGCAATAAGCAAAGAAACTATGTTGCAACATGAAAAGACACAAACAAAAGATTCATTAATAACAATGCTTTGCAAGACGTTTGTTTGTTTCACATAAAGAAAACGTAGCATAATAGTATTCAGCTTGTCCCTCATAGGGTAGCAAATATAAATGCATAGGACACCTTCAAAGTTCATAAGAGTGACTAGATACAAATAGTTTAAAACAAGCAATATCAAAGTATGCATCAATCAACTAGTCTTGGGACAATGCACATAGAGCTAAGAATGGCCACTATGCTCTCAAAGTAGGTGCATAAAGGTAGAAGGTGGAGACTCAATATAATGGTGGAAGAAAGGCCTTTTTATAAAAGGAAGTAGGGATTCAAGTCTCATAAAGAGCTTCCAAAAATTATGGTACTTATAGCTTTTAGCTCTCATTGCCCCTATCATAAGCATCTTGAAGTGATTAAGGTTAAAGTGAACAAACTATGGTGTACATGCTTGACGAAGTATAAGTTAGAAATCTCATGTCCCTTGTATACGAGGGCCGCTCCTCATGCTACTCAAGTTTAGTCACCGGTAAGTTCTTGTCATTGTAAGTATATGTGTTACATAGAGAACCGCCAACGGGGTACCCCTTGCCCGATGATACGGAAGAATCCCCATATCAAATTGACAAGGCAAGCAGACAACGAGCATCTCAGCATTCTTCTTATTTACCATGGACTTACAAGCTCCCCTTTCATTTCACACCGACGACATCCATATACAAAAGAGCATGATATCAACTAGGTAGAAGTACCAAGTGCAATGTTGAAAGCGTTCCCCATGAAAGCATGGTTATGCTAATTCCCAACAAATAAGTGCAAGCATATACAACATAGACGACACAATGGTTCAAGTTTATTAAGGGCAAGAAAAGTAAAGCGTGCCATCATGTTTGTGAGAGCTTTAATCACTAGTTTTCTCATAACAAGTTTAATTAGGAAGGTAAAAAAAAGCATGAATATACTTGGAATAGCATAAGCTAGTAGGTAGGTATGGTGGACTCTTTGGAATAACTTGGTTTAGGGAGTTGGATGCATGAGTGGAACTCAGACTTTGTTATGGAGGCTAGCAAAAGACTGGGAGCGACAAACTAAGAGAGCAATAATGGCCATAATCATGCAAAGCGATAAAACATCATTGATCAAAGCATAAAGTGATACTACAAGTTGAAAACTAAAGGATCATAAAGTCTATGGTGACTTGATATAGTCATAACATTGTGTGAGCATGCGCTAAGTCAACCCAAATAAAGCATGAAAGGAGAATACCACTATACTATGATTTAATATGCTAAACCAGCGGATGATTCATCCAAGGCACATTAAGCAATCTCAATTGTTTATAACAAGTCATGCTACAGCAAAGAATACTAAGCATAAAGCCAAAACAATATCAAGCATGGCATGACAGAGCATAGGCCACAGTCAAAAACGAGCTCTTTTTACCACATAAGCATGAACTTTCCTACTCTTTTCCAAACCAAACCAAACTATTTGCAAACCAATGGATGAAAGAGGGGGTCCAACCAATTTATTCAAAAAACTAAGCAAACGAAAATGAAAAAGAAGACGCTTCAAGAAGAACACAACTGTGCATGAAACAATAAAAATGAAGCGTTTGGAAAAACCTGGGATTTTTATTGATGAAGAAGGGGATGCCTTGGGCATCCCCAAGCTTTGACGCTTGTACTTCTTCGATATTTCTTGGGGTGACATGCGTGGCATCCCCAAGCTTGAGCTTTAGTCCATCCTTCATCTCATTACTCATTCCTTCCATACACCTGAAATTTTTCCTTCATACAAAACTTCACACAATCTTTATTAGCAACATTAGTGTACCCAAGATAAAAGGTCTTAAGCTTCAGTTCCAACACCAGATAAACTTCCATTAGAACACTAGATACTGTAGCACTTCCCTCAAAAAGCTCAATTTCCCAAAAGAACTCAAAAAGGAAACAACAAGAAGCAAATGCAGAAAATGGCAGAAATCTGTCAAAACAGACCAGCAGGTAAAGACGAATTTTTTCGAAGACCTTCTGTTGCTCAAATCAAAAAGTGTTGAACTAACTAAAGTTAGATAACAACCAGGGGCAGAAGGACAAAAAATTACGCCTCAAAAGGACAGGCAGAGATTTTACACGAATTTTTACGGTGAAGCATAGAAATCTGTTTCGGGACAACAACTTTTCCAATCATTACTTCTCCCTCATTAGAGGTTACTCTTGTCACAAAAAGCAAATAAAAAGGATAAGGAGCGGTTATTACAGAGGTAATACTCATCTAAAACTTTTGGGTTATCTTCCAATAAGTACTTTTCTTTAACGCCTTTAAGTTAGGCATAAGAAGCAAGAAAAGAATCAAGTGTTCTCAAATGAAGAAGCATTGAGACCAAATTTTGTTTTCATAGGAGAAGCAAAAGAAAACTTATCTCTTTTCTTAGGGAAGTGTTCGATACCTTTCTTGAGTGGAAGTTGATATTTAATGGTGCCTTCTTTCATATCAATAATGGCACCAACAGTTTTAAGAAAAAAGGTCTTCCCAAAGTAATAGGACAAGAAGCATTGCATTCAACATCCAAAACATAGAAATCAACGGGGACATAATCATTGTTAACCATAATAAGAACATCATTAAGACTCCCCATGAGTTTCTTTTTAGCATTGTCATCAAGTGGGACATTCAAATAACAATCTTCAAGAGGAGGCAAATCAAGCATATCATAAATCCTTCTAGGCATAATAGAAACACTACTATCAAGCACATAAAGCTTTGAAATCAAAGTCATTCACTTTTATATTAATGATGGGTTCCCAACCATCTTCTTGTTTTTTAGGAATAGAAGCTTTATGTTTCATCTTTTCTTCTTTAATCTTTATGAGAGCATCAGTAATGTGTTTTGTAAAGGCCATGTTCATTGCACTAGCATTAGGAATTTTAGCAAGATTTTGTAGGAACTTAATAACTTTAGAGATGTTGCAACCATCAAGATCAAAATCAAATTTATCATCTAAAGTAGTAGAACTATTACTAGCCTCAACACTAGTGGTGGTAATAGTAGAAACACTAATGTTTCTAGCAATTTCATCTTCCCTTTCCCACTTAGCATGTAATTCAGCTAATAGTCTAACATTTTCATCAATTCTTACTTGTATGGCATTAGTAGCTGCAAAGGGATTATCATTAATTTCAGGTTTAGCAGCCATTTTATTCAAAGAAGATTGAGCTTCAGCGAGAGATGCTATATTTCTTTCATCATTAGAGAGTTTTTCCTCAATAGTTTTATTGAAAGCAGTTTGCTTACTAATAAAGTCTTTAAGCAAAACTTCAAGTTTAGAGGGAGAACTCCTATTATTGTTGTAGGAACTTCCATAAGCATTACCATTGTTGGGAGGATATGGCTTATAATTGTTGTTACCAAAATTGTTCCTATAAGCATTATTGCCAAAATTATTGTTTCTTATGAAGTTCACATCAACTTTCTCTTCTTGAGCAACCAAAGAGGCTAAGGGAACATTATTTAGATCAATATGGGTTTTCCCATTCACAAGCATAGACATAATAATATCAATCTTATCACTCAAGGAGGAAGTTTCCTCAATAGAATTTACCTTCTTACCTTGTGGAGCTCTCTCAGTATGCCATTCAGGATAATTAACCATCATATTGTCAAGAAGCTTTGTTGCAGCACCCAAAGTGATGGTCATAAAGGTACCTCCAGCAGCAGAATCTAATAGGTTCCTTGAAGAATAGTTCAATCCTGCATAAAAACTTTGGATGATCATCCAAGCAGTCAGTCCATGAGGGGGACAATTCTTAACCAAAGATTTCATTCTTTCCCAAGCTTGAGCAACATGCTCATTATCAAGTTGTTTAAACTTCATTATTTCACTTCTCATAGATATAATATTAGCAGGAGGATAATATTTTCCAATGAAAGCATCTTTGCACTTAGTCCAAGAATCAATACTATTCCTAGTTAAGGAATTCAACTATTCTTCAGCTTTTCCTCTCAAATAGAAAGGAAACAATTTCAGCTTAATAATATCACCATCTATATCCCTATGCTTTTGCATCTCACAAAGTTCAACAAAGTTATTTATATGGGCAGCAGCATCTTCATTACCAATACCAGAAAATTGTTCTCTCATAAAAAGTGAGTAAAGCAGGTTTTATCGCAAAGAAAGTATCTTCAGGCACATGTGGAGCAATAGGTGTGCTCATAAAATCATTGTTGTTGGTGCTAGTGAAGTCACACAACTTAGTGTTTTCAAGAGTAGTCATTTTTTGTGTTTTTAAAGAAGAAAGCAAACTAGTAAGACTAATTTTTTGTGTTTTTGATAAATAAACAAGCAAACAAAGCAAAACAAAAATAACATAGTAAAGAGATTGTGGTTATGAGGAACTCCCCTTGTGAACATGTCCTTGACTCCCCGGCAACGGCGCCAGAAAAAGTTGTTGATGGCCCAAAATATATCGAGCTCGTTTTGGAACCCCAAGAGTAAGGTATGATGAGCACAGCAGCAAGTTTTCCCTCAGTATGAAACCAAGGTTATCATTCCAGTAGGAGCAAGGAAACACCCCAAAGGTGTAGCTAGTTGAACGTTGGCAGGGCGCACTACCGGTGCCAGCAGCAACGTGGAGACTTGCACAACATAACCACAGAACTTTGTCCCCAACTTGGGATGAGGTTGTCAATCTCACCGGTTTTGCTGAAAACAAAGGATTAAACGTATCGAATGGAAGGAAGTAATAGTTTGCAGAAAGTAAACACAAAGCAGTAAACAGTTTGATTGTAGATTGTTTGTAAAAGAAAGGACCGGGGTCCATAGTTCACTAGAGGTGGCTCTCCTTAAGATAGATAACATGTTGGGTGAACAAATTATAGCGGGGCAATTGACAAACATAGAGAAAGAATACAAGCATATACTAATCATCTTGACTCGTTTGAGACTTGATTGGGCATTACAACATTATACATAGACCACCATCCAACTGCATCTATGACTAATAATCCACCTTCAGGTTATCATCCGAACCCCTCTAGTATTAAGTTGCAAGCAACGGATAATTCCATTACGAGTTGCGTGTAAAGTAAACAATATGATTGTTCTATGAACAAAGGATTGTTGTTTTCTCCCTAGTAGCAACAGCACATCCAGTACCTTAGAGATTTTTGTCACTTCCCCAGATTACCAGAGGCATTAACCCACTATCGAGCATAAATACTAACTCTTGGAGTTTCTATGATCTACTTGGCCAAGATAGCTACTAACAACAGAAAGCATGCAAGATCACAAATAACAAAGACATGATAGAATCAATAATCAATCTAAAATAGCATCTCAATATCCATCGGATCCCCACAAACACAACATGCAGAATTACAAATAGATGATCTTGATCATTAACGGAGCTCACAAGATCTAAACATGAAAGCACAATGGAGGAGAACCAGCCATCTAGCTACTACATGGACCCATAGTCCAGAGATGAACTACTCACGCATCACACCGGAGGCTTGCATGATGATGAAGAAGGCCTCCAGGGTAAATTCCCCTCTCCGATAAGGTGCCGGGAAGAGCTTCAGATCCCTCCCGATCTAGGGATGGAGATGACGGAACTATAGACTCTTTCGTGGAATTTTGATCGGGTACTTAGGGTTTTGGTATCGGAGGCATCTTATAGGCGGAAGGAGAGGCCGAGGGGGTGCCTGGGATGGCCACACCACCCCCTAGTGCGGGCCAAGCCTGACCCCTCTGGCCCTTATCCGTCTCGTGTTCTGGCTCCAAGTGTCTTCCGTCCAATTCCGAGAATATTCATTTTCTGACTTCCTAGAACCAAAAACAGCAGAAAACAGGCAGCTAGCACTGTGGCTCTTGTTAATAGGTTAGTCCAAGAAATCATATGAAAAGTACTCCAAAGTGTGGACAAAACACAAGAAAGTATAAAAAGCCAAGCATGGAACATCAAAAATTATAGATACATTTGCAATGTATCATAGAGTCATATCATGAATAGAGAAATTATCATGTAGGATGGTTTGCATTATGGAAGTGTCCCCTCTCTCGTTAGATATGTATCCCTTGGTGTGAGTTACCGTGATGGAATATTGATGACAAGGTCTATCATTTAGTCTTTTGCATATCTTATATTAGTTTTAAATTCATAGTTATATGATTGATCTTGTTGTTAGTATTGGTATCACTTTGGGATCATGGAGTTAATTTAGTTGGTTTTGGCAAACCTGGCTCGGTCAGTAGCAACACTATTTTTGAGAATTGAATGAAACAGATGGAAGTACTCTTAAAGAAATATAATTTCATCATCTTTCTTTCTTGATTTGCTCATAAGTTTAGTATTCTCTGGTTAAGATCTTTTGTGCTTCCAAGTAAATTCATGTTTTTATCTACCTTCTAAATTAAACTTGTTATGTGAAAATTAGTGATTAAAGCTCTCACGAACTTGATGGCACTCTTTTACTTTCTTGCATTAAATAAACTTGAAACATTGTGCCCATCTATGTTGCGTATATGCTTGCGCTTTGTGAGTTGTGAATTAGCAGAACCATGCTGTCATGGGGAATGCTTTCAACATTGCACTGGTACTTTGTACCTAGTTGATATCATGTTCTTTTGTCTATGGATGTCATCGGTGTGAAATGAAAGGGGAGCTTGTAAGTCCATGGAGTTATGAATGTGTGTTAGAGAAACGCCTGGGCCACCGGTCTAATCCATGCTGTCATGGTGGAAACCTGCATCGTAACCATAATGAGCATCTATGAAGCATTCTTCTTATAAAAAAGAGATAGAGATTGAGAAAAAGAGGAAAAGAAAAAAAAGATGAGAAAAGAGGAAAGAGAGAAAAAGGCACCATATTCCCATGGTAAATAAGAAGATTGCTGAGATGCTCGTTGTCTGCTTGCCTTGTCATTTTGATATGGGGATTCTTCAGTATCATCGGGCAAGAGGTACCCCGTTGGCGGTTCTCCATGATACACATGTGCTTACTATGACAAGAACTTACCGGTGACTAAACTTGAGTATCATGAAGAGCGGCCCTTGTATTCAAGGGACATGAGATTTTCAATTTACAACTTGTCAAGCATATCCTCGTATTTGATCACTTTAACCTTAATCATCTAAAGATGCCTATGATAGGGGCAATGAGAGCTGAAAACTAATAAGTACCATAATTTTTGGGAGCTCTTTATGAAACTTGAAATCCCTGCTTCCCTCTGCGAAAGGCCTTTCTTTTACTTTATAGTTGAGTCAGTAAACCTATTCCCCTCTATCTCAGCAAGTGTTTTGAGTTGTTGTGTTTCATTCGTTCATATGATGATTTATTCAATCATGTTTCTTATGTTCCTTTTTTTGCACATTGCTCTTATCTTGGTGTTTACTACTTTGAAAGCTATCATTGAAAATCAGTTATTTGTGAACTCCAGCAAATTGTCAACTATTCTTCGACCAAGAACTAAGTTTCCCATTACCAATTATGATTTACTTTATGTATCTTTATTGTGTTTCCTTTACTTATTGCAAGTTAAGTTATATAATAGTGAGTTGTCTTCTATTATGATCTATGTATTGATGAATGTGATGCTTCCTGTCCGTATTCTTTTATCGACTCTTCACTCCATAAACCTGAGGCCATGTTTATTGAGCTCAGATTCGCTTGGGGACAAGCGAAGTCTAAGCTTGGGAGAGTTGATACGTCCATTTTGCATCACTATTCTATATCATAATTCACTGTTATTCATTGATATATTTCATATTAAGGGATGAGACTTATGTTATTTCATCTGTTTTTGCATGGTTGATGACTTTTGGAGCATGGACCGCTGCAGTCAGGATTCTGATGGAAAAGGTGCTATTTGGAGGCAAAATTCGCGAAGATCAAAAAATCCAGGAAAATATATGGAAATCCTATTTTTCCAGAAGACGAAGACTGCCAGAAGGAGGAGTGGAGATGAGCCATAGGGGGCCCACACCACCCCCTGGCGCGAGCCAGCCTAGGCCGCGCCACCAGGTGGTGTGGCCGCCTAGGTCTACCTTGATACGTTGCTAACGTATCCATAATTTTTGATGTTCCATGCTTGGTTTATATCTACTTTTTTATGTTTTGTCCACACTTTGGAGTACTTTTCATATGATTTCTTGGACTAACCTATTAACAAGAGACACAGTGCTAGTTGCCTGTTTTTTGCTGTTTTTGGTTCCAGAAAGTCAGAAAATGAATATTCTCGGAATTGGACTGGACAAAAGCCAAAGTCGTTATTTTCCCGGAAGATTCACGGAGCCAGAAGGAGAGACGAAAGGGGGCCACAGGGTGGCCAAACCACCCCTAGGTGCGGGTCCCCTGAGGCTGCGCCAGGGCATGGTGTGGGCCCCCTGGCTGGCCACCGACCTCGCCCCTTCGCCTATATATTCCTCCCGATGTGAAAACCCTAAATCATCAAGCCTCCAACCACGAAAAGTTCCGCAGCGCCGCCGCCACCGCAGGGGAGATTCGGGGGACAGAAAGTCTCTGTTCCGGCACCCTGCCGGGATGGGGAAGTGCCCCCGGAGCCATCTCCATCGATCTCCACCACCATCGCCATCGTCGTTGCTGATTCCCATGATGAGGAGGGAGTAGTTCTCTCTCGAGGCTAAGGGTTCTATCGATAGCTATGTGTTCATCTCTATCTCTATGCATGATCTTATTAAGATCATGAGCTTGTAATCTATAGATCTACCTTGCTACTCAAGTGCTTTAATAGATCTCTGCTCTCCCCATGTGTGTGAAGTTGACAGTGTGCACACCATGGTGGCACTTAGGCTAGAGATTACAAATACTTGTTATGAGTTATATTTGGAGTTGGATCTCTTTATGAAATTGTAGTGTTTGTTTGAACCATCTAGTACTCTAGATGGGAAAGATGAACTTTGAGGTGTGTTGTTATAGCCCTACCATGGTTTGGAGTGTCCAACCGGAGAGTAGTTAAGAGTAGTATCATAAAGAGAAGATATTTATATGAGAGTGTTCACTAGTGAAAGTATGATCCCTAGGCCTTGTTTCTAAGCATTGAAACTTCATTTGCTATTAGATCTATTACATGTTTGCTTGCTTCCATCTTTTATTCAGTTTGCCTTTAGTCTTTTCCACGCCATCAAAGCTATTTTCTAGCACCGTTACCACTTATAATTATCTATACCACTTGTATTTCACTATCTCTTCGCCGAACTAGTGCACCTATACACCTGACAAGTGTATTGCGTGTGTTGGGGACACAAGAGACTTCTTGTATCTTGATTGCAGGGTTGCTTGAGAGGGGATACCTTTGACCACTTCCTCCCTGAGTTTGATAAACCTTGGGTGATCCACTTAAGAGAAAACTTACTATTGTTCTACAAACCTCTGCACTTGGAGGCCCAACAACTGTCTACAAGAATAGAAGTGCGTAGACATCACACCTCCAGCTCTCCCCTTTGGCGTACAATATCTCCATGGAACCCTAATACCAGGAGAGCGACCATAGAAAGATTCCGCCGCCTCTACGGGGCGGAAAACACCGAGAGAGAAAGATCTCTCCGGCAGACAGAATTCTGCCGGGGGAATTCCTTCCCGAAGAGGGGCGATCGTCGCCATCAACACCATCATCAAGCTGGACTTCATCGGGATCATCATCATCATCATCACCACCACCATCATCTGCACCAGCACCCTCATCACCATCTCCATATTACTGTAACAATTGGGTTGAATCTTGCATAGTTCTTAGGGGAAACTTTCCCGGTGTTGATTACTCCTTGTAGTTGATAGTATTGAGTGAACCGTTGAATTATCGTTTATGTTCAGATTGTTATACATCATTATTCAATATTTGATCATGATCCATATGATGTCTTGTGAGTAGTTCGTTTTGTTCTTGAGGACATGGGAGAAGTCATGTTGTTAGTAGTGGAATTGTGTTGAGAAAGATTCAATAGTTTGATATTTAAGTTGTGGTGTACTTCTTCTAGTGGTGTCATGTGAACGTCGACTACATGACACTTCACCTATATGGGCCTAGGGGAATGCATTGTGTATTTGGCTACTAATCGTAGGGGTTGCCGGAGTGACAGAAACCTGAACCCCCGTTAGGAAACCATTGCACAAGGGATGTTAGGGTCTTAGAGTTTAAAGTTGTGGTTAGGTTTCTACCTTAATTACTTTCTTGTACTTACGGATTTTTGCAAGGGGTATAATCACAAGTATGTATTAGTCCTAGGAAGGTCGGTACATTAGCACAGGTTCACCTACACAACACTTAGCAAACTAAAGAAGATTAATCAACTATATGAAGCGAAAACACTTGACAGAATTCCCGTGTGTCCTCGAGAACGTTTGGTCATCTTAAGTAATACAACCGGCTTGTCCTTTGCTGAATAAAGGATTGGGCCACTTGCTGCATTTGTTCTTATTGTCTTTTATTTACTCGTACTTTATTTACTTGCTTTATCAAAAACCCCTAAAAATCTTTTTGCTAAGTATTTGTAGAGAATTCCTGATCCATACCACTAGCCAGCACCTTCTGCTCCTCGTTGGGTTCGACACTCTTCGAAAATACTGCGATACACCCCTATACTTGTGGGTCATCAGTCATACTCTTGACAAAGTTGTAGGTGATCTTCGACGAAGAGTTTCCACAAGAAGGGAATTGGCAAGTTTTGGTGAGCATAAAGCTCACATCTCAATGGTGGAACCCAAGAAAGTGTTTGAAGCTCTTGAAGATCCAGACTGGGTTGTTGCTATGCATGAAGAGTTGAATAACTTTGATCGCAACAAGGTCTGGAAACTAGTGGAGAAGCCCAAGGATTGCCGCAATGTTATCGACACTAAATGGATATTTAAAAATAAGCAAGATGAGAATGGCATTGTTGTGAGGAACAAGTCGAGACCCGTGGCACAAGGCTATTCCCAAGTTGAGGGCATTGACTTCAGCGAGACCTATGCTCCTATGGCTCGTCTTGAGTCCATCTATATCCTTCTTGCTTATGCTGCCCATAATACATTTAAATTGCAGCAAATGGACGTGAAGAGTGCTTTTCTTAATGGTCCTCTACATGAGTTGGTATATGTAAAGCAAACCCCGGTATTTGAGGATCCTAACTTCCTGAACCATGTCTACAAACTCGATAAGGCACTCTATGGCCTTAAACAAGCCCCACGTGCGTGGTATGAGCACCTTAAAGAGCTTTTGCTAGACCGTGGCTTCGAAGTTGGGCAAATTGATCCCACTCTTTTTAGTAATAAGGTTAAGGGGAGCTCTTCGTATGCCAACTATATGTAGACGACATCATATTTAGTTCTACTAATAAGGCTTTTAATGATGAATTTTCAAAGCTTATGACTGACAGGTTTGAGATGTCTATGATGGGGGAGTTACGGTTCTTTCTTGGATTCGAGATCAAGCAACTTAGAGAAGGAACCTTCATCAATCAAGCCAAATATATCCAAGACATGCTCAAGAGATTCAAGATGACGGATCTTAATGGCGTCGCCACTCCAATGCAAACAAAATGTCACCTTGAACTTTATCCCCACGAGAAAGATGTGGACCAGAAGGTATACCGGTCCATGATCGGCTCTCTTATTTACCTCTGCGCATCTAGACCCGATATTGTGTTGAGTGTAGGGGTGTGTGCAAGGTATCAAGCAGCTCCTAAAGAAAGCCACTTAGTGGCGGTCAAGAGGATCTTCCGATATTTGGTTCATTCCCCTAACTGATTCAGATTGGGCTAGTGATAAGGATGATAGGAAATCAACTTCTAGAGCTTGTCAGTTCTTGGGAAGGTCTCTAGTTTGTTGGTCATCTAAAAAGCAGAATTGTATCTCTCTCTCCACCGCTGAAGCTGAATATGTTGTTGCTGCTAGTGCCTGCACTCAATGATTATGGATGAGGCAAACTTTAAAGGAATACAGTGTCAATTGTGACAAAGTGCCTCTTTTATGCGATAATGAAAGTGCAATCAAAATTGCGTACCATCTGGTACAACACATAAGGACAAAGCATATTGAGATTCGGAATCATTTTATTCGGGACCATGTTGCTCGACGTGATATTGATCTATCTTTTGTGAGCACGAAGAACCAACTTGCTGATATTTTCATGAAGCCACTTGATGAAGCAAGGTTTTGCTACTTGAGGAAGGAGCTAAATATCGTTGATTCAAGGAGCTTGTCTTGATTATCCATGCACTCACTCGTATATCTCAGTCTTATTTGGTCTAGATGTGGGCATGGATATAGGGGGAGTGTGGTCCTAATTGATTGGGCTAACCCTCCCCCCATAATGCCGAAAGCAAGTCAAATCATTTCTCTTAATATCATTTTGTGATATGTGAGCTTATTGATGAGTATTGGTCATGAACCCAAGATATATCTTCGCGGTGTCATACCATATACTCCAACAAGGTGGCTTCGGCCACCGCCCTCTTCCATGAGAAGAGTTGGATTTATTTGGATCTTCTAGATCATTTTAGCTCCTCTCATGTTTTTATGGGAATCACACTCAATTTTGGCTTTTAGTTGATTCGATTCTTGCAAATTTGAGTGTGTAGTACCATCTCAGTTTGGCTTTCTTAATCCTAAGCCTTTCCCTACACCTAAGCCATCTATTCTTGCACACAAGTCCCTTGT
Source organism: Avena eriantha (assembly GCA_910589775.1). Taxonomy (NCBI): domain Eukaryota; kingdom Viridiplantae; phylum Streptophyta; class Magnoliopsida; order Poales; family Poaceae; genus Avena; species Avena eriantha. The sequence goes on from OU342745.1 coordinate 371,609,753, forward strand.
ACACCTTGTGGGGGTGTAGTTTGGGGACGCGCGGGCCTGACTCTATGTGTAACAGAAGTTCAGAATTTAGGCCAGATAATCCAGCCCAAGTATAGGCCGGATAATCTAGCCCTAGCGGATTTCGTTCTTAAGGGCTGGGGTCAGGGGAAGGGCTCATAACGAGCATCACTTCTCCCCCAACCCTCTCCCTCTCCCAACTGCCGCTTGCCGTCCCCTACCCTCCCCAGAGCCTCTTTGGCCACCGGATTTTCCGCGCCTCCCCGGGTCTTCTTCTCCGCGCCTCCAGGTACCTTCTCCTCCGTGTTCTTCCTCCAATGAGTGAGGGTAACTCCCTCTCTCCCCATCTTTGGCTAGATGTGTTGTTTGTTGGGTGGAACGTTGTCTAGAAGGATGTTGTTTCGCGTAGAAATTGTAGTCTTGCAATATCTAGGCCCGATCTACTCTTTTGCATTCAATCTAGGCGATTCTGAAAATTTCTGCCAGGGCCGGATTATCCGCCCCTGGCCAGGCCGGATAATCCGGCTGACAGACTAAAAATTGGTTCAGTTTCGTCTTGCTTTGTGCATTGAGTAGGATTGGACTATGAACTATTTGCCTACTTTTTCTATGCTCTCTCTTAGACTTGTGTGTATGCTTACCCCCATGCTATCGATCTTGTTCTCTTCACAGGTGGTTCTAGTGCTCCCAAGACTTACAAGTGTCGTCCTCGTGGTCTCTATTTCAGGGTAGATAGTGAGGGTAATACTGTGGACGAAGTTGAACTGAGAAGAAGAAAGAAAGAGGCTGATCACATGGCTGAGCAGGAAAAGAGGGAGAGATCCAGGAGGGGTGTGTCCAAGAGGAAGGGCAAAGAGCCCAAGATCGACTACAAAGCTTTAGATCTAGTTACTTTTTCCTCTATCCGTCACCGTGATCTGTTTGCTGAGTTGGCACATGATTCTGAGCTGGGTGATTCTCATTTTTAGTGTGCTGAATAGAAAGGAATATATGAAGATGTGTATGCCAGGCTGAAGATTAGGCTTATGCACCCGCTGATTCTTGCTGGGGCCTTGGAGAAGCCTCACCTTGTTGATGCCATGTATGTGGCTGAGCGGATGGGGCTGCACCATCTCATGGCTCTCCAATGCTCCTTTGATTCTAAAGTTGTGAAGCAGTTATTTTCCACATTGTTTATTTGTGGTGATGAGCATCACACTATGAAGTGGATGACTCGTGACATGCCTATGAGTGCTGATTTTCGTGTGTTTGCTGAGGTGCTTGGGTACTCTTTCCGCAGCAGGGATCGGGCTAGTGGACACCGCATCATTACCAACTAAAGCCCAGTAAAGATGCAGTCCTCTCTCCATGCACGATGGAATGGTATTGTGGGCACCTTTGCTGGTCTTGCTCCAATCTATGCCGCCTTGGTGGGCCTCTTCTGTGATTCTATCACCCCGAGTGGAGACAACAATGACATCATCCATGGTCACCTAGTCCAGCTCCTAGCCTTCTCTCATGAGGTTGCCTCGTGCGAGGATGAGTCCGTGCAGTACCAGCTGGATGTGATGGACTTCATCTATCATGAATTAACTGATGTAATGTTCAACAGGCAGTCCATTCCTTATTCTCCCTACATCATGATGCTGATCAAGCACCTGCTTCCCTCTGAAGAATTCAACATTAATGTTGTGCACAAGGCAAAGAAGATCTACACCAAGGTTCGGAAGACCTCTCACCCCTCTTCTGCTCCTGAGGGTCTCATGAGGGATGATCGCACTAGTGCTCGCAGGCCTCCAATGTCTCCCATTGCTCGTGAGATCAAGCAGCTGAACTGGTTCCAGCGGAACATTCTTTGCATGGGCGTGGACACACGCAAGGGCCAGTACGAGGCTTACAAGCAGTGCCACGAGTTGGCCCACTCTCAGCAGCTCATCCTTCACCATGTGTCCGGTGCTTCTGGTGATCCCCCGGCTCCTACTCCTCCCACACCATATGCTCGGTGGAACTCTTCTTCTGGGATTAACTATGGAGAGCTGGAGCGTCACTTGTTCCCTTCCGCGGCCACTGCTAATGATGAGGACGATGACACCGAGGAGCTTGAGGATGAGGACGAAGATGGGAACAAGGACGAGGATGAGGATGATGACTACGAGTGATACCTTGGGGCGTTAGCATCGCTCTTCTTCCTTTTTTGCGTCTCGATGCCAAAGGGGGAGAAGTAGTTCTATTAGGTTTCCGAGGATTTGCATGGGTCGGGCACAAGCATTTGCACTTTTTCATTCGTCGTTTTCTTGCTTGTGCCCATTTAGTGTTGAACTTTAATTTGTGGTTTGTGGTTTGTATGGAACTTTGTGTCTATGGATTTCTGGATTTATCTCGTGGATTACGTCTATGGATTCATCTATCATATCCTATAATGTTGGGTATCTATCTCGAGGAAGGCGCTTATATTGGTTATTACATTGATAATAGTGGCTATATCAAGGACGCCTCTCCCTATCTTGGTGGTATGATTATGTTGTTTATATTTCAATGGAATAGACTCGCACCTATTTGTGTGCATTTGTATTCAAATACAAATTTCTAGTATGCACACATTGAGGGGGAGTCTGTTTCATGTATGTATTGTTGGTGGTCTTGTGAACTTTCTTGCAAATCCTAGTATTGTCATCTAACACCAAAAAGGGGGAGATTGAAAGAACATTTCATGATCTCCTATGTTTTGTGTGTTAGATAACAATACCATGGAATTTCTAATGTGTACTAAGTGTTGCAGGAAAGTTTGGAGCTTTTGGGGGACCGGATTATCCGCCCCCATCATGGGCTGGATAATCTGGCCGGACCATCTTGGCCAGGGCTAGCTGTGCGCGAGCTTCTGTCTGGGGGCGGAATTTTCCCCAGATAGTCTGGCTCTGGGGCGGATTTTCTCCCTAGACCGGATAATCCGGCCCTCATGCTGGGCCGGATAATCTGGCCCCATGGGAATCACCCAAGAGAGCGTCTGCGCGAGCTTCTATCTAGGGGCGGAATTTACCCCGGATATTCCATGGCTAGGGCGGATTTTCCCCCAGCTGGATAATCCGACCCTCCCCTAGGGCCGGATAATCCGGTCCCTAGGAGAGGGTGTCAAGGGCCAGCCTGCACGAGCTTCTGTTCGTAGGCGGATTTTCTGTTGGATAATCCGAGTCTGGGGCAGAGTTTCCCCAGGCCAGATAATCCGGCCCTCACTTGGGCCGGATAATCCGGACCCCAAAGGCTCCAACGGCTTGGTTTGGAAAGGGGTATAAAAGCCCCTTCATCCCCATCGAGCATAACTCTTGATTCATTCGAAAAGTGTCAGACCGATTGCAAGAGCTCTCTCTCTAGATCTCCCACTTCAACCACCCGAAGGCTTCGATCTTTGGGGGAGTTGAAGGAGGAGACAATCTTCATCGTCATCACGAATCAAGCGCATCAACTCCTCTCCATTCATTTGGAGAAATCCCCGATCTAGTATTCTTGTTAATATCTAGATCTTGTGTTTTGTTATTGATAACTTGTTCTTGTGGAAGCTTGTTGTCATTACGGGAGCCTCCAATTTGGTTGTGGACTTGTGCCCTGCTAGTTGTGTAAAGGCGCCAGTACCCGCCTCGAAGGATTCCTATAGTGGAAAGGTGGATCAGGCCTTTGGTGGCGGGATCCATCGGAGAACAGGGTGAGGCCTATTGTGGCGTGGTGGTCTTAGTACCGCCCACCCCTCCAACGCAGATGTACTTCCCTTAACAAGGAAGGAACTGTGGTAAAACAAATCATGTGTCTCCGCGTGCTTCACTACGGTTCACTCGTTCCTCTTTCCACTCGCCTCTTACTCGCTAGTAGATAGGTTTGCATATAGGCAAATTCTTCTATATAGTTATCTAGAGAATTTACCTTTTGTGTTAAGCCTAAAATTGAAAATGCATTAAAATTTGAAGTAGCACCTATTCACCCCCCCCTCTAGGTGCCCATACGATCCATTTCAGTAAGTCCATGGAGTTATGTATGTGTGTTAGAGAAACGCCTGGGCCGCTGGTCTAATCCATGCCTAATCATGGTGGAAACCTACAGCGTAACCATAATGAGTATCTATGAAGCATTCTTCTTATAGAAAAAAGAGAGATAGCTATTGAGAAAAAGGAAAAAAAGAGATATGAGAAAAGAGGAAAGAGAGAAAAAAGCACCATTTTCCCATGGTAAATAAGAAGATTGCCGAGATGCTCTTTGTCTGCTTGCCTTGTCATTTTGATATGGGGATTCTTCCGTATCATCGGGCAAGGGGTACCCCATTGGCGGTTCTCTATGATATGCATGTATTTACTATGACAAGAACTTATCGGTAACTAAAGTTGAGTAGCATGAGGAGCGGCCCTCGTACTCAAGGGACATGAGATTTCTAGTTTATAGTCTGTCAAGCATATAACTCAGATTGGACCTCACTTTCACCTTAACCATTTAAAGATGCTTATGATAGGGGCAATGAGAGCTCAAAGCTAATGAGTACCATACTTTCAGCATTTGGAAGCCTTTCAAACTTTTCAAAACCTTTTCATTTCCATGTTGAGTCTCCACACATTCTATGAGCACTTCCTTGAGAGCATAGTTGTCATTCTTAGTATAATGTGCTTGTCTCAAAACTTGATTAATTGTGTTATGACTTTGATGCTTGTATCTTTGACATATTTACTTCTAGTCTTCACTTGAACTTCAGAGGTGCATTGGCATTTATGTTTACTATACAATCAAAGGCAAGCGAGATACCACTCTATCATACCTTGTTATGAGCATTGCAATGTTGCTTATGTTTATGTTTCATGCTACTTACTATTTTTTAGTTGGAATATCTTCATAGCTTGCAATGAATATTAAGTAAACTTAGTTGCATACTCTTTATTATGAATTGCCTGAGTAGTTGATCATATGCTGAGAATATATACATCTTGTGAAGCAAATATGTTCGTGAAAGTTTCTTTTATCGCACTCAATTTTCAACTGAATTGCTTGAGGACAAGCAATAAGCTAAGCTTGGGGGGAGTTGATACGTCCAAAAAGTATCTACTTTCCCGAACACTTTTGCTATTGTTTTTCCTCTAAACTTGTGTGATTTCGGTACAACTAATACGGACTGATGCTGTTTTCAGCAGAATTACCTTGGTGTCTAGTTTTTTAAGCAGAAAATCAACTATCAGGAAAAATCCCGGAAAATATGCCAAAAATCCTATTTCATCACAAGACTCACGGAGCCAGAAGACGAGACGGAGGAGGGCCACAAGGGGCCCACACCACCTGGCCGCGCGGGTCACGCCAGGCCGCGCCTGGGGGTGGTGTGGCCGCCTCGGTCACCCCCTTGGCCTCTCTCTTCGCTTATAAGTTGTCTCTTGACCTAAAAACCAAGGGGGTTCGACGTTTTTCCAGAAAGAGTTCTGCTACGCTGCCACCACCAGATTCCGCGATTCGGAACCAGAAACTCCGTTCTGGCACCCTGGTAGGACGGGGAATTGGAGGAGATCATCGCCATCATCATCACCATCGCTTCTCCATCGACCATCCATGTTTCCCCCATCTATGAGTGAGTAATCCCCCGCTGTAGGCTATGGGGATGGTAGGGATTGGATGAGATCGTTCATGTAATGGCATCAGATTATTAGGGCATGGGGCCTAGTATTTATTATTAGTGTTTTTTGACTTTGTTGCAACTTGTTATGCTTAATGCTTGTCACTAGGGCCCGAGTGCTATGATTTCAGACCTGAACATGTTATTGATTCATTATGATAGTATCATTTATGATCTTACCTGCAAGTTGTATACACATATTGTTGTTCGGAACTAAAGGCCCCAAAGTGACAACAATCGGGATAACCGGAGGGAATGGCTTTGATGTGAGGATCACATGTGTTTACGGAGTCTTAATGCTTTGCTCTGGTGCTCTATTAAAAGGAGCACCTTAATTTCCAATAGTTCCCTTGAGGCCCCGTTGCAAATGGGCTGGCAGGACAAAAGATGTTGTGCAGGTTCTCATTGCGAGCGCGTATGACTATATTGGAACACATGCCTATGATTATTTAGTACTTGGATGCTTTATCTTATTTATCTGCAAATTCCCTGTGTCTTGATTGCCATATGAATTGTCTTGTCCATGCAACGCCCGTCCATCCATCCCTATGCCTAGCGCGCTTTTATCCTACTGTTTACTGCAATTGTTACTATTGTCTTTACTTTTTCTACTGCTATTACTTTACTATTGCTACTACAAAATTGTTGCTACTGATAAACTGTTGTGAGCAAGATTGTTTTCAGGTGCAGCTGAATTGACAACTCAGTTGTTAAAGCTTATAAATATTCTTTGGCTCCCCTTGTGTCGAATCAATAAATTGGGTTTCACTTCCCTCGAAAATACTGCGATACACCCCATATACTTGTGGGTCATCACCTGTACATCGTTCCCCTCTTGAGGGCATCGCTTTTGGAGTTCTCACCGGCTGTAGGGATCGACGAAGGCCCTGGATTTGGTGGAGGTGGTCATCTTCTTCGTCGAAGGTGGTCGGCCTGCGGCTGGTTTGGCAGATCTCGCGATCTGTCTTCCAGTCCCAGGAGCGAGGTGGGGAGACATAGGAGCCAGTGAAAACCGAGCCATTGGTAGGCGATGGCGACGTTAGCATGCCGTTACCTTGATGAAGGCATCGTCGTGCACCTTGTGTCGACCTCAATCGTGCTACTCCGGGGGAACCCTAAGATCTTCGGATCGGGCGATGGAGGTGTCGCGGTGTCGATATCTTGTTCTCTCCTAGGAGCATCGCTTGTAGAGCAGCGTTGGACGGAAGCAGGAGGGGGATGGAGCGGCTAGCGCGTGGGGGGTGGTGCTGCTTGGCACCGAGGCGGTGTCGGTGGCTGGTGTGGCGAGAGTCTGCGCCTTGATCTACATGCTGACGACAGGTTGACGGAAGATTTTGGAGGCGACAACATTCGGAGCATGTGTGTGGGCGCAACTCCGTGGATATGCTGTGCGGTTCTAGGAGTCCCTTCACTTGAGTTCGTTCCACCGTGCCAAGGCACTCCAGCTTCTCTTGGTGAGTGGCAACAGTATGGATGACCATGGGGGTCGAAACAGGTTGATAGAGGTTTGTTAGATCTCGTTGGGGAGCTGGCGATACAGTTATCGTTTTTCTCAGTGTTTAGCTTTGGTGGTTCCGGTGTGTATCATCTTTATAATGGTTTTTGCCAAACAATGTGGTTCCAATAAAATAAAGGTTGTGTGCATCGCTTGATGCAGAGGCCGGAGCTCCGCTCCCCATTTAAAAAAAAGCTAAGCCGAAACTAAAACTAGAGTTTTAGGGAGATGCGAGTATCGCAAATACTCTCTCCGACCCATATTAGTTGACTCGAATTTGTCGAGATTCAGATATACCTAGACATGTTTTAGTAGTAGATACATCTGAATCTAGATAAATCAAAGTTAACTAATATGGGTCGGAGGGAGTATATTTTTTAGTGCATCTGCCTGTGACTACGAGAAAAAAATGTTTGACATTACATTATAACGTGGATTACGTTAGGACTTCTCCTCACCCTGACCTCAGCCGTGTCAAATCAATCCGAGTTGCAAAACCATAGTCGTACCCTTTTCTTTAAGTGCTGGCTAATGTCAATGGCACGTAGATAAACGCGTGCGTGTCGAATGTCGCGTTAGCGTTGCGTATTAGGCAGACACATGCCTCATACTCCCTGCACCTGTAAATAAGTGTACCTCTCGCTTAGTCTTAAGTCAAATGTTTTAAAATTTGATTAATTATTTTAGAAAATCGTAACCACATTTATGATACGAACATAGAATCGTTAGATCCATTTTGAAATGAAGTTCTATATATAATATCTCAATTTGATGTTATACATGTCGCTATTATGTACTCCCTCCGTTCCAAAATATAAGATATTTTAGCTTTGTGAAGGGTGTATATCTAGACCACTTTTAGTGTGTAGGTTTACTTCAAATCTAAATGAACATACATACTAAATGGATCTAGATACAATCACTTCACAAAGCTAAAACAACTTATATTTTAGAACGGAGGCAATATAATAAAGTTGGTTAAATTTTAAATCTTTGCTTTAAGACACCTATTTATGGAACAGAGGGAATACACAATGATAGAATACGTATATATGTATGTTAGGACAGTTGTGTATCTGTACCTAACCTTGTATACTTGATCTATATAATGAGAAGGAATAGGCCGGCCTGTGTTAGCCGAGCCAGCCCCAATATCACCTATCCTATTAGGTTTTCATGGTATCAGAGCTAGCCCTGACCTAACCGCCCACATCTCCGCTTCCGCCGCCGCCCTTTGCGATGGCCACCGACTCTTCTTCCTCGAGCAGCTCGGCCCCAAGTCTTGCTCTGTCGTCGCCTTCTATGGCGCCGTCCCTGCCGTCTACCGTACCGCTGTTCACGGCGGTGACTACGGCGCCCTTCGTCACGCAGTCCACGGCACCCCTCGCCGTGCAGTCCACGACGCCCTTTGTCGCATCGTCCGCGGATCCCTATGCCGCGCCGCCGCAGATGCCCTACGCTGCGCCGTACTCTCACCCCTTTTCTTCAATCTACACCGACACCTTGGCCATGCCTTCGACGAGGCCGCTCTCCGGCTTCAACACATCTAACATGGCAGCCGGGCCGATCGCGCGTCCTCCTGCTCACCAAGGGGCGGGGTCCTCCTTCATCAACGCCCCGGCTCCCACCTTCGCCAACACGTCGACCCCGAGCATCATGAACATCCAGTCGGCGATCACCATCCGCCTCAACAACGAGAACTTTCTATTTTGGAAGGCTCAAGTCGCTACCCTTCTCCGCAGTCAACTGCTGATGGGGTACTGCGATGGCTCACTGCCCTGTCCTCCGGATCACATCGGCGTCATGCACGCCGGCAAGGTGGTGCCACAAGCCAATCCGGCCTACCAACACTGGATTCAACAGGACCAGTCCATCCTCTCGGCCTTCGTCTCTTCTATGACGGAGGGTGTCCTTGGGATGGTGATGTTTGCCCACACTGCAAGGGAGGCGTGGGAGACCCTCAACGGCGCCTTCGCGTCAACATCCATCGCTCGTTCCTCAGGCATCCGTCAACAGATGGCAGAACTGAAGAAACACGACTTGACGATCAATGTGTACTTCCATAAGATGAAGGCTCTTGCTGACTCACTAGCGAGCATTGGCGAGCCCCTTCGTGATGCGGATTTCATCTCATATCTTCTCACGGCTCTCGACAAGGACTACGATGCCCTCTATCAGATCGTCAATGCACGGCAGGGCGCTATGCCCATCCGTGACCTCTACGCCCTACTTCAGGCCACAAAGCATCGCAACTCGGCTAGGTATGCTGCCGAGGCCTCCGCGCACTCTTTTCCTGTTGCGCATGTCGCGGCTTATGGAACTCCTGCAGCATATGGTGCTGCTTATGGCAGCGGGAACAGGCCACCTCCTCGGCCGGTGGCGTCGTATCGCCCCCTGCTGCTACCTACGTGCCTCCGTATGCACGTCCTCCAGTGCCTGGCTATCGCCGGCGCCGGCCTATGCTCCCCAGCCGCGGCCACCACCACCTCCCTTTGGTGGAAAAGGGAAGAACAGCCGTGCTCGTGATGTGCTGTGCCAGCTCTGTGGTATCGTCGGTCATCCTGCATCACGCTGCTACAAATGCTTCAACAAGGACTACCTTGGCCTTGGGAACAACGGGAGTGGTACTGAGCGGCAACTCCATATGGCCATGATAGCCGCTCCCGCCCCTGGCTATGCGCCTGCCCCTGGCTACGCGTCTGCGCCGGCTGGTGTTCCTGCTGCCCCGTCGCACATGGTGGATCCCGCATGGTATGCGGACTCCGGCGCCTCACACCACATCACGCATGAGCTAGAGAAGCTCACCATGAGTCAGCCCTACTATGGCACTGACCAGGTTCACGCTGCAAACGGAATAGGTATGCGTATTCATAATATTGGTCATGCATCTATACCTACTCCATCCTCTCGAGCACTTAATTTAAATAGGGTCCTTCATGTTCCTGATGCTACTCGTAATCTTCTGTCCATGAGTCAACTTTCCCTTGATAATAATGTTTTTATTGAACTTCATCCTTATGATCTTTTTGTAAAGGATCGGGACACGCGGGAGCCTATCCTTAGAGGTCGTCAACGTGGTGGTCTCTATGAGATTAAAGCCCATGTTATCAAGCAGGCGCTCAGCAGTGTCAAGGTGTCACGTGATATGTGGCATAGTCGTCTAGGACATCCAGCATTGCAAGTAGTTCAACATGTTCTTCATAGTCATGATTTGCCTTCTATCGTAGAGTCAAATAAAGTTTCCTCAGTTTGTGATGCATGTCAACAAGGAAAGAGTCATCAATTGCCTTTCCCCTTGTCCTCCCGTGTAACACGGTATCCTCTAGAGATTATTTATTCAGATGTTTGGGGTCCTGCCCAAGTGTCTGTCTGTGAACATCGATTTTATGTGAGTTTTGTTGATGCTTACAGTCGCTTCACCTGGCTATAATTGATTAAAACATAAATCTGAGGTCTATGCTGTTTTTATTCAGTTTGAGAAACATGTTGAACGTCTCCTAGATCGCAAAATCTTGCATGTTCAAACCGATTGGGGTGGGGAGTATGAGAAACTTCATCCCTTCTTTAATAAACTTGGCATCTCCCACCGTGTGTCTTGTCCACACACCCACCAACAAAATGGCACTGCTGAACGTAAACATAGACATATCTTTGAGACCGGTCTTACTTTACTTGCCCATGCATAGGTTCCTCTATGTTATTGGAGTGATGCCTTTGCCACAGCCTGTTTTCTTATAAATAGGCTTCCTAGTCGCACCATTGACATGCAGACTCCACTTGAGCGTCTTCTTCATGAAACCCCGGACTATACCTTATTCAAAGTGTTTGGGTGTGCGTGTTGGCCACATCTTCGTCCATATCATACTCATAAACTTGATTTTCGTTCTAAAAAGTGTGTGTTCTTAGGCTATAGGTCGCTCCACAAAGGGTACAAATGCCTCCATGTTCCGTCCAAGTGAGTTTACATATCTCGAGATGTCGTGTTTGACGAGAATCATTTCCCTTTTTCTAACATGCCCAATATTCATCTATCACCACCACACACGGAGTCCTCTTTACTTTCTGCTGACCAATTTATTGATATTGCATATGCTCCGCCTTTGCTTGTTAACCATGGTGCAGGAAATCATCGCGGTGCTCGTTTGGAGATCCTCACACAGGAGAACGGTGCCGGTCTTGTTGATCAAAACGTGGTCGTGCCGCACGTCGATCGGACGGAGCCGGTGCATGGCTCGCATGGCCCCGCCTCGGGCTGCGCTACGCCTGGCTCGGCTCGGCCTCCCTCAGCTGAGCCCATCACGCCGCCCGGGTCGGCCACCGTCTCGACTCCACCGCCTCGCCTGGACTGCACACCCCGGGGTCCACTGGGCCGTCTCCCTCGCCTGGCCCAGATAGGCCTCCGTCTCCAGCCGCTGCGTCGACACCGATAGTCGAGCAAGCTCCAGTTCCTCCACCGACACCTGCTCCTTCTGGCCCAGTGACGCGTCTTCACCGTGGGATTTCTCAGCCCAAAGTTCATACTGATGGCACTGTTGCATGGAACACTGTGCTTGCCACTTTTGCTGCATCCAAGGATACCGCGGAACCTCGTGATTTTCGCGAAGCCCTTCGAGTTCCTCACTGGCGCACGGCTATGGAAGCAGAGTTTGCTGCTCTCAACGATAATGGTACGTGGACTCTTGTACCACCTGTTTCTGGAGTGAACTTGATTGACTCCCGCTGGATTTTCAAAGTCAAGCTTCATGCTGATGGTTCCATTGAGCGCTACAAAGCACGTCTTGTTGCTAAAGGATTTAAGCAATGTTATGGCCTAGACTATGAGGAGACTTTTTCACCTGTGGTCAAGCCTACTACTATGAGATTGTTGTTGTCTCTTGCTCTTTCTCGTGGTTGGCATCTTCGTCAGCTGGATATTCAGAATGCCTTCCTCAATGGATTTCTTGATGAGCAGGTATATATGAGACAGCCTCCTGGCTTTGTTGATCCTGACAAGCTAGATCATTACTGTCATTTGGTTAAGTCTTTGTATGGTCTGAAGCAAGCTCCTCGTGCGTGGCATGCACGTCTCAGCTTAGTTCTTGGACGATTGGGGTTTTCACCATCAACTGCAGATACATCCCTCTTCATTCTTCAGAGGACAGATGTGACTATGTATCTTCTAGTTTATGTTGATGATATCATTGTTATTAGCTCCACTGCGGCTGCCATTCCCAAGTTGATCTCTGAACTTTGGGCCGATTTCTCTGTGAAGGATCTTGGCATTCTTCACTATTTTCTGGGCATTGAGGTGGATTCCTCCTCGACAGGTAGTCTTATTCTTCGACAACGCAAGTATGCTCTTGAGTTGCTTGCCCGTGCTGGTATGTTAAAGTGCAGTCCCGCTACTACTCCTATGTCGTCGTCCGAGCGCCTGTGCAGTGTTGATGGTGATGCTCTTTCTCCTAAGGAGGCTACACAGTATCGCAGTATTGTTGGTGGACTACAGTATCTTACTGTGACACGTCCTGACCTGTCCTTCGTCTTCAACAAGGTGTGTCAGTATCTTTCTGAGCCACGTACTCCCCATTGGGCTGCTGTTAAACGAATTCTTCGCTATGTCCGGTTCACGGTTGACAGTGGTCTTCAGTTTCGGTCTGCTTCATCCACTCTACTATCTGCATTCTCTGATGCGGATTGGGCTGGTAATATGGATGATCGGCGATCCAACGAGGGATATGCCATCTTTTATGGTGGTAATTTGATCGTCTGGAGTGCTCGTAAGCAATCCACAGTTTCACGTTCGAGTACCGAGTCCGAGTACAAGGCTTTGGCCAATGCTACAGCAGAGAGATCTGGGTTCAGTCATTGCTAAAGGAGCTTGGTGTTATACAAACTCAACCTCCGGTATTGTGGTGTGACAACATTGGAGCCACCTATTTGTCAGCCAACCCAGTTTTTCATGCAAGGACAAAGCATATTGAAGTTGATTTTCACTTTGTTCGTGAGCGCGTCTCTCGGAAGCAATTGCAGATTCGGTTCATCTCATCCAAGGATCAAGTTGCTGATATTTTCACTAAACCTCTTCTGTTGCCCTTGTTTAATCATTGTAGGCGCAATCTCAACCTTGTATTACCGGTTGTGATTGAGGGAGGGTGATAGAATACGTATATACGTATGTTAGGACAGTTGTGTATCTGTACCTAACCTTGTATACTTGATCTATATAATGAGAAGGAATAGGCCGGCCTGTGTTAGCCGAGCCAGCCCCAATATCACCTATCCTATTAGGTTTTCAAACTCGATGGATAGTACAATCAAATACTACTACTAGGTAGAGTAAACTAGTGGAGATCCATACGGCGGCAAGTACATTACAAAGATGTTCATAGGCATCAACGTGAGAATGACGCTGGCTCGGCATGGCGCTCGAATTGTTGGACTCGATGCTGCCGTGGAAAGAATTCCTAGGTTTATCCCTTTCGTTCTAGAGCTCTTTCATTTTTTAAAAACTCTCGGGTTTATCTATCTCTTCTTTCTAGCCAATAGGGTGTGGCGGTTTCTTCGTCGGAGTATATTCCGGTATGGCGGCAACAGTATGGACCGGATTATTGAACCGAGCTCTGTGGAGTGTGGACCATGTTGAGTGTTAGGACCGATTTTCTGACGTGACTGTAATGCTCTGTGATGTTCCTTGTTTAGAGCATCTTGACAGATACCGTAAAATTCGACCCCTAAAAACACGATGCAGGGCACTAAAATTAGGTTTACGGTCTGAAACTGGTCGAGATTGACCAAACACCGTAAACAGACACGTAAACACACATGGCCACATGTAGCCCACAATTTCTAAACTTTTGTATCTCTCTTCTAACTCAGCGTGTGCTTGCAAAGTCTGCCCCGCGCGTACCACCGCCAGCCTAGGCCCGTGCCGCCACACGCCGTCGCCCCCGCTCCTAGCCTGAGCACGCCGTGCCCCCTGCTCCCCATGCCGCCCTGCAGGCTCCTTGCGTTGTCCCACGCCTCCTGTCCCGCAGGCTCCAAGTGTGCTGCCCCACTCCTCTCGGCTCGCAGACCCCCCGCGCAGCCCCGTCGTCCCTCGCGAGCCGCCCTACTCTGGCCTAGCGCAACCCCACCGTCGCCCGCCATGGCCACAAGGTCATCCGCCCGACAGGTAAATGTTGAAAGTAAGTCCACCCATGCCTAATTCTCCGGAATTTGGGGCGGTGCGGCGGAAGTTGGCCGGATTCTGGCGAGTCCCGCGGCTGAACAACATCGGAGCGTTCTGAAACTTCCGTTGTGTCAAACCAAGCACCACATACGGGGCACCCTCTGTCGGGCCAGGAAAACTGTGAAAGTAGGTGTTGGGCCGTTGGTTTCTCGGATCCCCTAAAAAATATTTTAAGTTTAGGTGTTTTTACGATGTCTGTTCAAGACCATTTTTTTCCAAAACCGAAAACTAGCTGTTATCTTTCAGTTTCGATGCTTTTACTGTACCGGAGCTGCTCTTAAACATGTACTACTACTCGATGGACATGAAGCCTGTCTAGGGACGAAGACAAGAGGGGACGAGCAGGGGCGACGCACCCCCACCCCTCCCCTATGCTCATGATTTTCTAAGGAAAACTAGCCATGACAGGTTGTTATTCGTGGCAGTTTGGCTAGCTCAGCCCCCTGTCAGATCACACACACCTAGCCCCCCTTGAGCCCAGATCCTGGCTCCGTCCCTGAGCTTGTCTAGCATGAAAGCTGATCCCGTTGACAGGGACGGAGCCAGAAACTGTGCTTAAGGGGGGCAATCTTACTATGAGGGGGGCTAAACTAGCAAAAATCCTATGAACAAGGAGCTGCCATGGCTAATGTTTCAAAGAAATTAGTGAGCATAGGGGGGGCGTAGCCCCTACTCGTCCCCCCTTGTCTCCGTCCCTGCCCGTTGAATATGTTGGCCAATCTGATGATTCTAACCCACATGATGCAAATAATACTAGGTCATGGATTGAAAATCTCCCACCAAATTTCATACAAGTAGATTAATTCCTCTGCCTGCTCAACACCGTGGTATACCGACGCGACAAGGCCCCAACTTTTGGAGGTCGTCGGAGTGTGCCCCGCTGAGGACTAAACCGGTCCGAAAACGGCAAGATCGTGGGTGTGTTTGGTAGACCGGGTGAGCTAGATATTCTCCCCCCAACATAGCTAAGAGGCCTTTTTGTTGTTTGTTAGCCTGGGTCGTGCCATCTCAACAGTGCCCACCTCACCCCGAAAAGAGCTCTTAGCCGGGCTGAGGAGAGAAGCTCAAATCGAGCTTCCGAACTCGCCCAGACTGAGTTCATCCCGCAATCTACTGTAGCGCCTGCGGGCCCCCTGCGGGCCCCCCACCCCACCCGACCCCCAACCCCTCCTCTCTCCTCATTCCCCCGTTCACCCGACACGCAGCGGCCACGACGCGCAGGCCGCCCTCCGCCCCGACGCGCTGGCCGCCCTCCATCCTGACGTGTTGGCCGCCCTCCGCCCTGACGCGCTGGCCGTCCTTCGCTCGCAGAGGCAGCAATCTCTGGTCGCGCCGTCGTGAGCAGCATAGGTCGCACCGCCGCCCACCTCCGCGTCTACTGCCTACAACCGCGTCGCCCCATCGCTCAGCAACCACCCCCAGCGCCCCGTCGGTCATCACCAGCGACGAACAGCTCCCAGTGGTGGAGATGAGAGCTTGATTGTTTTTTTGTTTTTGTTTAGGGGCCTTTGTATAAATGTTTGGACAGGTCTGTAATTCCTTAGTTTTTGGGTCAATCTCACCTCATACGCGTTACTAAACAGAGTATCAGTACAGCTTTTCTCAACCCATCCGGTTTTACCAAACACACCACAAATCTTAGACCAGCTTGTACGAGGTCAGATATCTCAAGTGGGTGAGTGAATTCAAAATCGTCCGGTCTATCAAACACACTCTTAGTAGTACAGGCAAGCCGGGCTTTTGGCTGCTATACAAAAAAAAGTACTTATCAAAGAGAGAAGCAAGTACGGAACGAGCAAAAGAGAAGAAGAGAGAAACGAAAAACTCCGCACAAATGGCAGACTAGAGTAGATCGATTAATCGCCTCCTGCATTATATATGCTACTACTCGCTATCAGACATGGCCGAGAGACCACATCTCTCATTGATAACGGTGGTTCAAAAAAGTTGCTGTATAAACAGACGCGCGGCCGATCGACGCCCAGCAACAATAATGTCAGTAGCACCAGCTAGTACGTACTCCCTCCGTTTAGAAATATAAGATGTTTTAGCTTTGTGAATGAAATGTATCTAGACATTTTCTAGTGTATATGTTCGTAGAGGTTTGGAGTGAACCTATACATAAAACTTATCTAGATATATTCATTTCATAAAATTAAAACATCTTATATTTTTAAACGGATGGAGCACGTACGTACCCACTCGTTGGTGGATCGCCTGTCAGATAAGTACATGCATTTAGCGTGGCGACGAGGGAGGGAGGGAGGACTGAGGAGTGACCGGCGGCCGTGTCACAGTGGTTCCATCGCGCGCAGGACCCAGGTTTTGTGTTTCTCTCTTATAGTACTGTAATTAACTGCCCTTTTGGCGCCGCGCGCGCGCGTAGCGGGAGGGGATCGATCGCTGCAAGTAGTATACATTAGCTCTTTTTCTCATCAAGGACAAGAGACAGCTTCCTATGGTCCTATGGGCGTACCTAAACTCTCTAGCGGTCGCGAGACAGTGTACTATGTGGACGTGGTTAGTCTTATTCTGGTGGAAGTATCATAACTAGTATTATGAATGCTATATTTAGTAAAATGTGATGTGGCATAATAATTAATGAAGGAAAAAATGACTAGAGTATCATAGATAGGTATTGTATCATAGCACGTAAAACTATAAAATCCTAATACAAATAAATCTTATACACAAGTTTTATATTAAAATTCTACAAAGTATTAAATATAGTACTAATATAATACTTTATATGATATCATTAGTATGATACTACCACTATGACCCAGCCTTAGGCGTGCAGGACGACTTGGCCGACAATTGAAGTTTGAAAAACGCATACTATAACACACCGAACAACATGATTACGGGCTGCATCTGCATGTGAGGAGTCGACCAGAGGGCACATGGCCATGTGGATAGAACGGCTTCTTTAAACTTGGCCCCTTGATTACAGGGAACAGCGCCGATCGATCGAATTCGGTTGCAATCATCCTTGTACTGCAGTATACAATAAATAGTATAAAAAAGAAAACATTCATTATTGCGTGGCACACGGCATGTGAGCTACTATATCGACCATATTTGGAGGCTGTGGTAGCCACGTAGTACGTCTGGTTTCGGCCGGCCGGTCTTTGGTGACACGCACTGCAAGTCAACCAGGTCAGAGGCGCGGGAGTAGTAGTAGTAATGCGCTAGCTAGCTTCACTGCGAAGCATAGACATCAACCTGGAAGGTACATTCTCGAGCCATTTAAGACAGTCGTGCGCGTTAAGTTGACCCTAATAGGCTGTCAATTTGACGACGTGCGCCTGTGGTGTCGAAACGTACTACGGTAGTACGTACGTAACACCGCATCTGAACTCGAGTTCAGCCGACCAGTGATGGATAAGCAAGCTTTGACGGCGCAATCCAAAGCGATTCTTGCCGACGTTGCTGGTCGGCGAACCGCGTACGTCCCTGCCTTACCACGTGCGCAGCCCAAAGTAGGTGCCGTCCCCGTGGCAGCGCCGGAGCAAGTTCATTTTTCTAAAAAAAAAAAACGACAGCAAAGTTTCGACATGTCAATATAGGTTCAGTTACGAGCAACATACTACCTCCGTTTCGAGATGTAAACCCTTTAAAAAAATACAAACTAGCTATCTAAAAATGCTTATATTTGGAACGGAGGTAGTATGTTTCTTGCCGGAGGGAGCTCCTGTCTCACCTAGGCTCGTCGTGCTCGACCGTGCTGCCATTTAGGAGGCGCATGGTCCAAACTTGGAGCTCCCGGGCAGTCTCTAGGCGGGATGACCATGCAAAAACACACGAAAAATCATGTTTTGGGATTGCTTGGTTGTATGTGGACAGAAGTGGTTGACCCACGTCAAATAGGGTGTGTGAATGTTTGGTTGTACACCTTGGCCAGCAATGTAGGAAGCTTGGTTTGTTTGGTTGTCCACCGATAATTTCTCTATTGTGGTGAGTTTACCGGGCACAGAGTAACATGAACAACATGAATGTGAAAAAGAACAGAAGTAGAGGATCATGAACAGCAACAGCAACACAGTCAAAACATGTACTGCACTTAAAAGGAGTACACACCACAGAGTATCAAAGACACATAGTTAAGCAACGACCCATATTACCTTAAGCACCAACCAGTCACTTCTCATCTAGTTCGATGACCTTCGCCATGTCATCAGGGTCTGCTTGACCACCTCATGGCATTGGCGGATCTAGTGGGGGTGCCATAGGTGCCATGGCACCCCCTCTAAAAAGTATAAAAACTCTTTTAGCTTGTAGTTTTTGGACTAATTCTTGTCAAATCAGAGCCTAATAGGGAGTTTTTCAAGCTTGGCACCCCCGTCGATTTTGTCCTAGATCCGCCACTGCCTCATGGCAAGAGTGATCACAGATGACAACTCTGTACTCCTTCACGTTCAGCTTCTTGAAGAAGAGGGAGTAGCTAAGTTGTAGGCCATGCTTTTCCATTCACATCCTTAAGGTTCATGTCTCATTGGCATCCAATCGAGGTCCAACGGTGATCTTTGCAGGCTCCATGGTCTGAAGGCCTTAGGGATAAAAAGATACCCTATCCTGGTGCCACCAGCACCTTCATGAAGTGTGTTGGGGATACATTTTCATTGTAATGGACAACAGTGGGGGGGGGGGGAGCTGTTGGAGATATGTCCAAGAGGCAATAATAAAAGTGATTATTATTATATCTTTGTGTTTATGATGAATGTTTACATCCCATGCTATAATATTATTAGGAAACACTAATACTTGTGTGTTTTGTAAACATATAAGAGTCCCTAGTAAGCCTCTTGTTGAACTAGCTTGTTAATTAATTGATGATCATGGTTTCCTGATCATGAACATTAGGATGTGATTAATAACAAGGTTATATCATTAGGAGAATGATGTGATGGACATACACCCATAGTAAGCGTAGCATAAGATCAAGTCATTAAGTTCGTATTGCTATAAGCTTTTAAATGCATAGTAACCTAATCCTTCGACCGTGAGGTTGTGTTAATCACCATCACCGGATGGGTACTTTGATGACATCAAACGCCGCTTCGTAACTGGGTGGTTATAAAGGTGTCATTGGCTATTCTGAAAGTGTGTGTTGAAGCGCATGGACCAAGATTGGGATTTGTCCATCCATATGACGGATATATATGCTCTGGGCCCTCTCGGTGGAATGTCATCTAGTTAGCTTGCAAGCATGTGACTGGGTCACAAGGGATGACATATCACGGAACGAGTAAAGAGTACTTATCAGTAACGAGGTAGAACTAGGTATGGAGATGCCGGCGATCAAACCTCGGATAAGTATAGTATCGCGTGACAAAGGGAATTGGTTTCGTATGTAAATGGTTCAATCGATCACGAAGTCATCGTTGAGTATGTGGGAGCCATTATGGATCTCCAGGTCCCGCTGATGGTTATTGATAGGAGATGTGTCTCTGTCATGTCTACATATTCACGAACCGTAGGGTGACACACTTAAGGTTCGAAGTTGTTTTAAGTAGATATGGAATGTGCGTTGGAGACCGAATGTTGTTCGGAGTCTCGGATTGGACCCGGGACATCACGAGGAGATCCGGAATTGTCCGAAGAATAAGATCCATATATTGGGGATCATTTTCTGAGTTAGGAAATGTTCCGGAGTATTTGTATGAGGATTCTAGAAGGTTTCGGAATGTTCCGGAAGGTTCTAGAAGATTTCTTGGAGTTTGCTTGAAAACCAAGAAAGGGATCAAGGAGTCCTTGTGGGGCAAGGCAAGGAGTCGTGGGGGAGGAGGACTCCTCCCCCCTCCCCAATCCGCCGGCCATAGGAGGGAGGGGAGTCCTACTAGGACTCCCCCTCCCATGGCGCCTCCCCCTTTAAATAGAGGGGTGGGGGCGCCACCTCCAAGCCCTCCTCCACAACTCCAAATCTCCGCCGCCTCTTTCCTCCTCCTTTCTTCTGCACAGGCATAGGCGAAGCCCTGCAGAATTGTCTACTCCACCACCACCACCATGCCGTCGTGCTGCTGGGATTCCGTGGAGAAGATCTACTACCTCCGCTGCTCGCGTGACCGACTACGAGGAGAGGAAGGTCTGCTTCGACTCCGCACGTGTGACCGACTGCGGAAGCGCTGCCGGAACGCGGCGCCGGAAGATCGTCCACACGATCTTGAGATCGGCAAGTGATCGACTACATCAACCACGAGATGTAATCTCGTAACGCTTTCGGATCTACGAGGGTTAGTACATATCTATCTCGTTGCACATGTCTAATAGATTAGATCTTGGCTTTTATCTAGATTAGATCTGGGTTTTGTTCGTTCTTGCGGTAGAAAATTTTGTTTTCCATGCTACGAACCGATCAATGGTATCAGAGCCGTGTCTATGCATAGATCTGTTGCACGAGTAGAACACAATGGTGTTGTGGGCGTTGGTGCTCGTGCCGTTTTTTGCTTTGTGTACTTTGCATCTTGCGGCATGGTGGGATGAAGCGGCTCGGGCTAACCTTACATGTCATCGCACATGAGACTTGCTCCATGCTTGACGTGTAACTTGCTTTGCACAAGTGGCTTTGCGGGTGTCTGTCTCTCCCACCATAGTATAGATCCAATTTACACTTTGCACTCGACAGCACTTGTATCAACGTTGCGATTCAGTTTCATAGGTAAGATTCGTTATTGTTCGAAAGCCCCAAGCCACGTAAAACATGCAAAGAAAATTAGAGGCGTCTAACTTGTTTTTGCAGGGGTTTTGTGATGTGATATGGCCATCATGTGAATGTGATTATATTTGATGTATGCAATGATCCTTGTTGTAATATGGCAACCGGCAGGAGCCTAATGATTGTCTTTAATTCTGTTAAGACCTGCGTGTCTATTCATCTTGTAATAGCTTTATTCCAAGTAGTTGTAATAGTTGCTAGTGATGATGGACAACCATGAAACGGCGCCACTGACCTTGACGCAATGCTGGTGATGATGGAGATCATGTTCGTGCTTTGGAGATGGAGATCAAAGGCGCAAGAAGAAAGGGCCATATCATATCACACTAATTATGAATTGCCTGTGATGTTAATCCTTTATGCATCTTGTATTGCTTAGATCGCGACAGTAGCATTATAAGATGATCCCTCTCACTAAATATCAAGTAATAAAGTGTTCAACCTTAGTTGGCACTGTTGCTAAGACTCGTCGTTTCGAAGCATCTCATGATGATCGGATGTGATAGATTCTATGTGTGCATACAACGGGTGCAAGCCAGATTTGCACATGCAGAAACTAAGGTTATCTTGACGAGCCTAGAATGTACAGACATGGTGTCGGAACACGGAATACCGAAAGGTAGAGCATGAGTCATATAAATGATATGATGAATATGAAGATTGTTCGCCGATGAAACTACATCTTCTCTCGTGAAGATCGGACTTGGTGTAGTGGACTTGGTTCGTGTAATCACTAAGACAATGTGAGGGATGTTATTTTGAGTGGGAGTTTACCTAGTTAACTTAAGTATTAAATTTGAACTCAATTCATCATAAACTTAGTCTAAACTACTTGCAAATTTGTTGTAGATTATGGCGACCCCCTCCATCAATTTCAATGCGTTCCTAGAGAAAGAAAAGCTTAAGAACAATGGAAGTAATTTCACGGACTGGTTCCGTGGACTGGAGATCTTCCTCAGGGCTGATCAGTTGACCTATGTGCTCGAAGCACCGCTGGGTGACCCACCTGCAGATGATGCCACCGATGACGTAAAGAAAGTTTACGCCACTCGGAAAAATCATTACTCCACAGTTCAGTGTGCCATCCTGTATGGTTTAGAAGCGGAGATCCAAAAGCGTTTTGAGCACCACGACCCGTTCGAGATCATTAAGGAGCTCAGGCTAATTTTTGAGACTCGCGTGGCCATGGAGAGCTATGAAGCCTCCGAAAAGTTCTTTAACTGTAAGATGGAAGAGGGAAGCTCTGTTAGCGAGCACGTGCTCACCATGTCTGCATACGCAAACAAGCTCAAAGAGTTGGGAATATAGATTCCTAATGAGTTGGGGATTCATCGTCTCCTCCAATCACTGCCACCGAGTTATAAGAACTTTGTGATGAACTACAATATACACTGCATGAACAAGACGTTGCCTGAACTACCGTCCATGCTAAAAACTGCTGAAGTGGAGATCAAGAAGGAGCACCAAGTGTTGATGGTCAATAAGACCACCAATTTCAAGATACAGGGCAAGCCTAAGAACAAGGGCAACTTCAAGAAGGACGGCAAGAAAGCTTCCGCACCTGCAAAGAAGCCCAAGGCTGGTCCCAAGCCTAAAACTGAGTGCTTCTACTGCAAGGGTGCTGGTCACTGGAAGCGTAACTGCCCCAAGTACCTGGCGGATCTGAAGAACGGCAACATCAAGAAGAAAGGTATATTTGATATATATGTTATTGATGTGTATCTTACTAGTAATCGTATTAGTGCCTGGGTATTTGATACTGGTTCGGTTGCTCATATTTGTAACTCGAAACAGGAGCTGCGGAATAAGCGAAGACTGGCGAGAGACGAGGTGACGATGCGCGTTGGAAATGGCTCCAAGGTTGATGTGATCGCCGTCGGCATGCTCCCTCTACATCTACCTTCGGGATTAGTTTTAAATTTGAATAATTTTTATTTGGTGCCTGCGTTAAGCATGAACATTATATCTGGATCTTGTTTACTGCGAGATGGTTACTCTTTTAAGTCTGAGAATAAAGGTTGTTCGATTTATATGAGTAATATCTTTTATGGTAATGCACCTGAGATGAATGGTTTATTCTTACTGAATCTCGATAGTAGTGATACACATGTTCACAACATAGATGCTAAACGAATAAAACTGAATGATAATTCTACATACATGTGGCACTGTCGTCTTGGTCACATTGGAGTGAAGCGTATGAAGAAACTCCATTCAGATGGACTTCTTGAATCACTTGATTTTGAATCACTTGAAAGATGCGAAGCATGTCTAGTGGGAAAAATGACTAAGACTCCATTCTCTGGAATAATGGAGCGAGCTACAGACTTATCGGAAATAATACATACCGATGTGTGCGGTCCAATGAGTGTAGCATCGCGTGGTGGATATCGTTATGTTCTCACTTTCACGGATGACTTAAGTAGATATGGGTATGTCTACTTTATGAAACATAAGTCCGAAACTTTCGAGAAGTTTAAGGAATTTCAAAGTGAAGTGGAAAATCATCGTAACAAGAAGATTAAGTTTCTGCGTTCTGACCACGGAGGTGAATATCTGAGTTATGAGTTTGGCATGCATTTAAAGAAATGTGGAATACTTTCGCAGTTGACACCGCCGGGAACACCACATCGTAATGGTGTGTCCGAACGTCGTAATCGAACTCTCTTAGATATGGTTCGGTCTATGATGTCTCTTACAGATTTACCGCTATCGTTTTGGGGCTATGCATTAGAGATAGCCGCATTCACTTTAAATAGGGCACCATCTAAATCCGTTGAAACGACACCGTACGAATTGTGGTTTGGTAAGAAACCTAAGTTGTCATTCCTTAAAGTTTGGGGTTGTGAAGCATATGTAAAAAAGTTACAACCTGATAAGCTTGAACCCAAAGCGGAGAAATGCGTCTTCATAGGATACCCTAAAGAAACAATTGGGTATACCTTCTATCATAGATCCGAAGGCAAAGTTTTCGTTGCCAAGAATGGATCCTTTCTTGAGAAGGAGTTTCTCTCGAAGGAGGTGACTGGAAGGAAAGTAGAACTCGATGAGCTTATTGAACCTTCTCTCAGATTTGAGAGTAGCGCAGCACCGAAAGATGTTTTTGTGCCGCCTGCACCAATTGGAGAGGAAGCTAATGATAATGATCATGAAACTTCAAACGAAGGTGCTACTGAACCTCGCAGGTCAACGAGG
Source organism: Avena eriantha (assembly GCA_910589775.1). Lineage (NCBI taxonomy): Eukaryota > Viridiplantae > Streptophyta > Magnoliopsida > Poales > Poaceae > Avena > Avena eriantha. The sequence continues at coordinate 371,633,973 of OU342745.1, forward strand.
GTTCGTACCACTCCTGATTGGTATGACTCTGCCTTGAACGTCATGTTGGTGGACAACGCTGATGACCCTGCGACGTATGAAGAAGCTATGGTGAGCCCAGATTCCGACAAATGGCTAGAAGCCATGAAATCCGAAATGGGATCCATGTACGAAAACCAAGTGTGGACTTTGGTGGACTTACCGGATGGCCGTAAGGCTGTCGAGAACAAATGGATTTTCAAGAGAAAAACAGATGATGATGGTAATGTTACCATCTATAAAGCTCGACTTGTCGCGAAAGGGTTCCGACAAATTCAAAGAGTTGACTATGATGAGACATTCTCACCAGTAGCGAAGCTAAAGTCTGTGAGGACTTTGTTAGCAATTGCTGCACATTTCGATTATGAGATTTGGCAGATGGATGTCAAAACAACATTCCTTAATGGTGACATTGAGGAAGAGTTGTATATGGTACAACCCAAGGGTTTTGTCAATCCTAAAGATGCTGACAAGGTATGCAAGCTTCAGCGCTCCATTTATGGACTGAAGCAAGCATCCCGGAGTTGGAATCAACGTTTTGATAAAGTAATCAAATTTTTTGGGTTTATACAAACTTATGGAGAAGCTTGTATTTACAAGAAAGTGAGTGGGAGCTCTGTAGAATTCCTAGTACTATATGTAGATGACATATTGTTGATTAGGAATGATATAGAACTTCTTAATAGCGTCAAAACCTATTTGAATAATAGTTTTTCAATGAAGGATCTTGGCGAAGCGGCATATATTCTAGGCATCAAGATTTATAGAGATAGATCAATACGCCTAATAGCGCTTTCACAAAGTACAGACTTAGACAAAGTTCTAAAGAAGTTTAGAATGGAAGATAGCAAGAAAGGGTTCGTGCCCATGTTGTCAGGTAAGACCTTGAGTAAGACTCAAAGTCCAGCTACGACAGAAGATAGAGAGAAAATGAATAATATTCCCTATGCCTCGGCCATAGGTTCTATCATGTATGCCATGCTATGTACAAGACCGGATATAGCACATGTTGTTAGTTTGACTAGCAGATATCAAAGTGATCCTGGAATGGAGCACTGGACAGCGGTCAAGAATATCCTAAAGAACCTAAATAGGACTAAGGATATGGTTCTTTCTTATGGAGGTGATGAACAACTTGTTGTAAACGGTTACACCGATGCTAGTTGGAACACCGATCCGGATGACTCGAAGTCACAGTCGGGATACGTATTTATTTTGAATGGTGCTGCAGTGAGCTGGAGGAGTGCAAAGCAAAGCGTTGTGGCGAAATCTTCAACTGAATCGGAATACATAGCTGCTTCGGAGGCTGCACAAGAAGCCGTATGGATGAAGGAATTCATTACTGAACTTGGCGTGGTTCCCAGTGCGTTGGACCCGATGGCCATCTAGTGTGACAACACAGGTGCCATAGCTAATGCACAGGAGACAAGGTCAGATAGCAAGCTGAAGCACATCAAGCTACGTTTCCACGCTATTCGCGAGTATGTCCGAGATGGTGACATAAATATTTGCAAAGTACACACTGATCTGAATGTGGCAGATCCGTTGACTAAACCTCTCCCTAGGGCAAAGCATGACCAACACCAGAACGCCATGGGTGTTCGGTATATTACCATGTAATCTAGATTATTGACTCTAGTGCAAGTGGGAGACTGTTGGAGATATGCCCAAGAGGCAATAATAAAAGTGGTTATTATTATATATTTGTGTTTATGATGAATGTTTACATCCCATGCTATAATTGTATTATTAGGAAACACTAATACTTGTGTGTTTTGTAAACATATAAGAGTCCCTAGTAAGCCTCTTGTTGAACTAGCTTGTTAATTAATTGATGATCATGGTTTCCTGATCATGAACATTAGGATGTGATTAATAACAAGGTTATATCATTAGGAGAATGATGTGATGGACATACACCCATAGTAAGCGTAACATAAGATCAAGTCATTAAGTTCGTATTGCTATAAGCTTTTAAATGCATAGTAACCTAATCCTTCGACCGTGAGGTTGTGTTAATCACCATCACCGGATGGGTACTTTGATGACATCAAACGCCGCTTCGTAACTGGGTGGTTATAAAGGTGTCATTGGCTATTCTGAAAGTGTGTGTTGAAGCGCATGGACCAAGATTGGGATTTGTCCATCCATATGACGGATATATATGCTCTGGGCCCTCTCGGTGGAATGTCATCTAGTTAGCTTGCAAGCATGTGACTGGGTCACAAGGGATGACATATCACGGAACGAGTAAAGAGTACTTATCAGTAACGAGGTAGAACTAGGTATGGAGATGCCGGCGATCAAACCTCGGATAAGTATAGTATCGCGTGACAAAAGGAATTGGTTTCATATGTAAATGGTTCAATCGATCACGAAGTCATCGTTGAGTATGTGGGAGCCATTATGGATATCCAGGTCCCGCGGATGGTTATTGATAGGAGATGTGTCTCTGTCATGTCTACATATTCACGAACCGTAGGGTGACACACTTAAGGTTCGAAGTCGTTTTAAGTAGATATGGAATGTGCGTTGGAGACCGAATGTTGTTCGGAGTCTCGGATTGAATCCGGGACATCACGAGGAGATCCGGAATTGTCCGAAAAATAAGATTCATATATTGGGGATCATTTTCTGAGTTAGGAAATGTTCCGGAGTATTTGTATGAGGATTCTAGAAGGTTTCGGAATGTTCCGGAAGGTTCTAGAAGATTTCTTGGAGTTTTCTTGAAAACCAAGAAAGGGATCAAGGAGTCCTTGTGGGGCAAGACAAGGAGTCGTGGGGGAGGAGGACTCCTCCCCCCTCCCCAATCCGCCGGCCATAGGAGGGAGGGGAGTCCTACTAGGACTCCCCCTCCCATGGCGCCTCCCCCCTTTAAATAGAGGGGTGGGGGCGCCACCTCCAAGCCCTCCTCCACAACTCCAAATCTCCGCCGCCTCTCTCCTCCTCCTTTCTTCTGCACAGGCATAGGCGAAGCCCTACAGAATTCTCTACTCCACCACCACCACCACGCCGTCGTGCTACTGGGATTCCGTGGAGAAGATCTACTACCTCCGCTACTCGCTGGAACGAGGAGAGGAAGGTCTGCTTCGACTCCGCACGTGTGACCGACTGCGGAAGCGCTGCCGGAACGCGGCGTCGGAAGATCGTCCACACGATCTTGAGATCGGCAAGTGATCGACTACATCAACCACGAGATCTAATCTCGTAGCGCTTTCGGATCTACGAGGGTTAGTACATATCTATCTCGTTGCACATGTCTAATAGATTAGATCTTGGATTTTATCTAGATTAGATCTGGGTTTTGTTCGTTCTTGCGGTAGAAAATTTTGTTTTCCATGCTACGAACCGATCAGGGGCTTCCTTTCGCCTTCTTGTCCGGCTGCTCTTCAAGAACTTCCACAGGGACACATAGCTGAAGATGTTGCGAAAAAAAGAAATGCAAAATATGAGCTACAGAAAAAGAAACACACACAAACTGAAAAAATGACTCATAAGAAGTAACACATACTCTACCTCATTGTTTTGTTGCCACACATTTGTTAGCGAGATGAATCTGTATCTACCAATGAGCATATAGAACAAATGAGGTTGTATACAACCATAGGTAGATGTAGATCACCTTGTTAACAGTCGTAGTGGTACATTTTAATCATAAGAAATAGGGAAAAAAGAGTGCAATCAGATGGGAGACCTCATATGGATAGAGCATAGACAACTCATCAATGAGATAATCCAACATATAGCTAGTTCAATGCACAACCAATGTGGTTGTACAAACAAAAGATATATGCATATTATCACTTCTAGGTTGAGAGTGCACTATTGAAATCATCAGTCAAATGCAGATGATAGAATCAGTTAGGCTGAGAGTGCACTGTGAGAATCAGTTTGGGGCCTCATAAGGTTTTCAGGAATGGAGTCATTGAATCAAGGAGCAAGCACAACCTACGGTTTTGTGCATTGCAACGGGTTCACTAACCTTGTATGAAAAAAACACGATAAAAAGGTTTATCTCTTGCACTCTATTGAGGAACATTTGAATCTTTGGCATGTGGCATACTTTAATCATAGGCACATACATAAATGACATGTCTAAAAGTTACTGCATGCATGTGGCATGGTCCAATCATAGGGCGAACAAAGAAGAGATCTTTGGAAGGTACTTTAGGTGGAAATCTTCGACCATAGGTCGAAATAAAACCCGAAATGCACAACCTGAACAATAAATTCATGGTCTGATAGGTATATGGCTGAAACCCTAGCTCTATCCGACACTCATAGCTAGTGAAATTGAGGCGGCAGAAAACAAAGAAGGCAATAGTCCATCACACAATGCCCCCAATCTGACCTCTAACCCTAATGGTATGAACGAAAGTTCGAACCCTAGCCCAACGGTTACCTAATCAGGTCTACAATGCGTGTCGTCCATAACCAATCCACACGCCATGTACATTTAGATCTACGAAGGCAAAACTAAGAGTGGGGTTTACCGCCATTGATGCTCGACCAAGTATGAGTCAAGGAAGTGTTGCACGGGGACTTCGACAATGTGTTCCGGTTGAGGTCACGGTTTAGCTAGCTATCGAGGTCGTCGTCGAGGTCGAGGTCGCCATCCTGATCGTCCTTACGTCGTCGTGAAGGATGTGGGCCGACGGCGGTGGAACCGGCGACATGATTTGGTAGGAAGGTGAGACGAGCGAGAGTGACACAAGGGAGAGTGATGAGTTGGCGGTGAGGGAACTTATGATGTGTGTCCGCGAATGTACGTGATGCCCTCCTCTCCTGCCCCACGCATGTAGCCGAGACGACTCATGTTCTCGCCGGGCCTGGTTCCACGAAAACTGCAGATTAGGCAGTTTTCAGCGGGCCTGACTAGGGGTGCTTTGACGTGTGCGGGCCACGACGCTGAGTGAGCCCGGGCGGACCGATTTCTTGTGCCAGGGTCTGGCCGGAGGTGATGCGGCCTACTAAACTCGTCCTGAAGCTCTTTTGGCAGTGTGCCTAGTTCCATGTCGCGGTTCCTGCATGCTACCCTTTTCCAAACTTGTGACATCTTTGGCCTCCAAAGGAAGAACATGCATGGAAAGCACGAGGGAGACATGGAACCATGTGCTGCATGAAAGAACGGAAGGTGAGACGAGCGAGAGTGACACAAGGGAGAGTGATGAGTTGGCGGTGAGGGAACTTCTGATGTGTGTCCGCGAATGTACGTAATGCCCTCCTCTCCTGCCCCACGCGTGTAGCCGAGACGACTCCTCATGTTCTCGCCGGGCCTGGTCCCACGAAAACTGCAGATTAGGCAGTTTTCAGCGGCCTGACTAGAGGTGCTTTGACGTGTGCGGGCCACGACGCTGAGTGAGCCCGGGCGGACCGATTTTTTGTGCCAGGGTCTGGCCGGAGGTGATGCGGCCTACTAAACTCGTCCTAAAGCTCTTTTGGCAGTGTGCCTAGTTCCATGTCACGGTTCCTGCATGCTACCCTTTTCCAAACTTGTGACATCTTTGGCCTCCAAAGGAAGAACATGCATGGAAAAGCACGAGGGAGACATGGAACCATGTGCTACATGAAAGAACGGAAGGTGAGACGAGCGAGAGTGACACAAGGGAGAGTGATGAGTTGGCGGTGAGGGAACTTCTGATGTGTGTCCGCGAATGTACGTAATGCCCTCCTCTCCTGCCCCACGCGTGTAGCCGAGACGACTCCTCATGTTCTCGCCGGGCCTGGTTCCACGAAAACTACAGATTAGGCAGTTTTCAGCGGCCTGACTAGAGGTGCTTTGACGTGTGCGGGCCACGACGCTGAGTGAGCCCGGGCGGACCGATTTCTTGTGCCAGGGTCTGGCCGGAGGTGATGCGGCCTACTAAACTCGTCCTGAAGCTCTTTTGGCAGTGTGCCTAGTTCCATGTCGCGGTTCCTGCATGCTACCCTTTTCCAAACTTGTGACATCTTTGGCCTCCAAAGGAAGAACATGCATGGAAAGCACGAGGGAGACATGGAACCATGTGCTGCATGAAAGAACGGAAGGTGAGACGAGCGAGAGTGACACAAGGGAGAGTGATGAGTTGGCGGTGAGGGAACTTCTGATGTGTGTCCGCGAATGTACGTAATGCCCTCCTCTCCTGCCCCACGCGTGTAGCCGAGACGACTCCTCATGTTCTCGCCGGGCCTGGTTCCACGAAAACTGCAGATTAGGCAGTTTTCAGCGGCCTGACTAGAGGTGCTTTGACGTGTGCGGGCCACGACGCTGAGTGAGCCCGGGCGGACCGATTTCTTGTGCCAGGGTCTGGCCGGAGGTGATGCGGCCTACTAAACTCGTCCTGAAGCTCTTTTGGCAGCGTGCCTAGTTCCATGTCGCGATTCCTGCATGCTACCCTTTTCCAAGGAAGAAAACGCATGGAAAGCACGAGGGAGACACGGAACCATGTGCTGCATGAAAGAACGGAGCTGGCCTCCCCTTTTCGTAGATCGATCATCTCGCCTGGCTTTTGCCTGCCCTGTTCATCATGCCGAATGTAACTTTAGCGCCGGAAAAGTAACCAGCTGGTCCTGGAACTACACGTTAGCGACCGATACAACATTGGCCGTATCCTTTTGTTTTTTTTATGCGACGCCGACGAGGTCACAACTGATCAGCCTGGTGACAGCGTGCGAGTAGGCTGCTACGCTTGGCTTTGGGTGGGCGAGGCACTGGCGGATCCCATCGACGATCGATATGACTGATGATGATAACAACATCACGGTCGAGGCCGTGAGCTAGTTATGTATCTTTCCGTATCATCCGTCCACGGTGCGCTTCGCCGTTTCTCCTTTTTTGCCCTTTCGCATCCACCATATATGCGCATCGGCGCTGAGCCTTGACGAGTCCATATTGTTTGATTCATCCATTAGAAAAAGGGAATTGATGCCACTTGAGGAGTTTCAAACGAGGGAAGAGAAAGAAATGAAATGCCACTTGACTCACTTATTCGGTTGACCGACTTCTTCATGGACCCGTTCAATCCCTGCAACTCCTATTTTAGCGATGCAATGCGATTTTATACAGTGAGTTGCAGAGACGACATGGCTGATTGGCCGTGTAGGTTCTAACTTGACGAAACTAATACTATCTCGCGCATGTTGTTGTGCTATTAACTATTCTAAGATCTACTACTCGTCAAAATTCATATTGACATCCTGCAAACCAAACGACTTGCATGCTAGCAATTTCTAGCACTTTTACATGGACATGGTCAGCTAATTTACTAGTCCGAGCTTACAAAATATTACTACTATTGAGTTGCTTATTCAGACGTACGATAGTAACGTTTGCGTAGAGGAAAAATAACTTGACGAAATATTACCTTTGTGCATGTTGTCCTATTATTCTAGGATCTACAAATCTGGATTCATATAATATCCTACAAATTCAAACAACTTGCAAGAATTTTCTAGCATTTTTACATGGTCAGCTAATTTACTAGTTGAGGCTTACAAAATAAGTTGTTTATCCAGAAGTACGATAGTAACGTTTGCGCAGAACAAAAATAACTTGACGAAATATTACCTCTGTGCATGTTATCCTATTATTTTAGGGTCTACTTATCTACATAATAATATCCCGCAAAATCGAACAACTTTCTAGCAATTTCTAGCATTTTTTTACATGGTCAGCTAATTTACTAGTTGGAGCTTACTTGTCGAGTAGTTTGTCCAGAAGTACGATGGCAATGTTTGCGCAGGAGAAAAATAATTTGATGAATTATTACCTTTGTGCATGTTGTCCTATTATTTTAGGATCTACTACCTCAGTTCCATAATTCAAGTCTTTCAAGTAAATTTAAATTGATCTGCTAAAAAGGCTTACATTTCAGAACGGAGGTAGTACTAATCTGAATTCATAATAATATCATGCAAATAAAATAACTTGCTAGCAATTTCTAGCATTTTTTACATGGTCAGCTAAGCTTACAAAAATACTACTCATACTCACTTCATTTCGTTTTACAATGCTTATAGTTTTTTTAGAAAAACAATCCAAATATAAAATATATTGTGTTATACAACTTGACTGGACAATATTTTTTAGAGATTTAGTTATGTTTCTCATCTCATGTAATTTTATCTACTTATCACACGACAAGAACGGCAAGCTACGCCGAGGGCCAAAAGCCGTCGGCGTAGCCCCGATCCCCGCCGGCGTAGGCTACGCCGAGGGCTACCCTCGGTGTAGCTCCCTCGGCAAAGGTCCCTCTCGGCGGAGCGCCAGGAGGCTATCGGCATAACGAAAAATCACTGGTGTAGGCTAAGCCGACGGCTGCCCTCAGCATAGCCTAACAACCAGTTGCAAAAATAATTTTAAAAAATCATTTTTTTTCAACTTTTAAAAATCTTTAAATTGTTTGACTCGTTAATCTCTCACTTAGAATTTTTTTAACACTAATTATACTTAATCTTTTATCAAATTGCAGTTTTGGTCATACCTTGTTGTCAATACTATGATATCAATCCTATTAACTCTTATATCATCATGTCATATGTTTTGTATTTTTTGAAATTACAAACAATTATTTAAATAAACAACAATGAATAAGTAAAAATATTATTGAATTCAAATAAAAATATAATGATTATATATTTTTTGTATCTTTCTATTTAATATGGAATAATTAATATCTTTAAATCCCTAAATCGGAATTCGACAAATAATATGTCTAAATTGATCAGAAAAATCATAGAAATCCAAATATGATATCCACATCAACTTATCACAAACTATACCGTGATTCTAGCTATAATTTCATTTGCCCGCTTAAAATAGCGGGCATAAAGATTCTTAGTTCGGGATTGGGACTCGCTAAACTTAAAGTGGATCTGTGATGAAATAGCATATTGTGAACCCAAAAATAATTTATGTAAAAAATCATGAGCATCAGATCATGTACATGTAGTTCATATCTGACCCACTTCCTGAAGAATTGTATAGAATAATAATCGATGATAGTATTATGGCAATTACAAGAGGTATATATGAGATCTAGGTGGATCGGCCTAGCCCTATAACAAACCGACTAGGACTCTTAAACCTAACAAGAGGTGTATTCTAACATCCCCCCGTAGTATCAATAGTAGGCTCGATGAAGTTGAGACTGAAACGAATGTCTTGAAACGGAGTAGCTACTAGGCCTTTAGTAAATATATTAGCGAGCTGAGTTGAATTAGGCACATGTAGAATACGAACTTGATCGAGAGCCACCTTCTCTCGAACAAAATGAATGCCGATCTCTATATGCTTGGTACGACGGTGTTTAACCAGATTCCCTGACATGTAAACATCTGAAATATTATCACAGTAAATAATAGTAGCTTGCTCAATAGGGCGACTGTAACTACCTCGGTGAATTACGCTCTTAGTTACATGCCTGGATGAGCGAAAGTGGTTAAAATAGTACGGTGGGGCCCGAGGCCACTCACGGTAGACCTTTCGGCCGTCCTAACCACTTTCAGAACATCGGGACAAGAACGAGCGGCGTAATCGGCAGGCAAAGGGATCAACTACATACACAAGTGAGTATGTATGCAAGCCACATACAACAGTCCTCAGAGCCATTCCATGTAAAAGAAATAGAAAATATTGCAACGCCATCCGACAAGATTCAAATATCCTAGATAGAGATAATATTTTAGGATAGCTCCTCATACATCAAACATCAGAGTATCAGGCGGAAGCGGAAACAAGATCCGAGTACGGATAAGAAGCAAATCGGCATAAGATACCACATAAATAAACACATCCCGCCCACAGATCTCACGGATCCCCGTTCCCGGAATCTCTACACCGAGTGATCGTTGCCAACATCATCCGTCTCCTCCACCCAGTATCCATCTTGTGAGTACACCTGTTCATCTGAATCAAATAATTTATCGTGTGAGACCCTAGGGGTACTCAGCAAGTCTTTATGCCTCTAAAGGGGACACAACCTAGGGTGATGCAATTGCAACAAAAGATAATATCTAACAAGTCTATAGATACTCGCTAACCATCCGCCTAACCAACAATAGACGGATGTCCGTGAATTAAGGACAACAGTTATAACAGTATAATTAACAGATCCATCCTCCTCCTCGCTTACCAACGAGGAAGCGGACGAACAACCCCCATCCGTTGGCAGTTTTATTAACCATTCCATGAATATTGCACTATTTACTAGTCAGGTACTTAGTCAATTTAAAAGCGGTACTTTAGTTAGACTTGTCTATGATCGAGAAACTGTGCTCCAAGTCATCCATAACCGCGGACACGGCTTTCAGAAAGATTTACCCTGTAGGGGTGCAAAAATAGCAACACACACTCGATCAACCTTGGAAAAACCAACTCAAAACCCAACGAGGCATTCACGACAAAGCGATCATAGGATTCAGAAATATTTCAGGGGGCCACCCCAATAAGCTACCCGCAACAAAGTTGGCCGGCTCCGAGACGGACCCAGGGTTTGCGACGACGGATGTAAACGACTGGGAACCCGAAAGTGTGACTGGGCTTGTCGATACCGCGAAAACGTGGCGCGATCCAAAATAGTACAAGTGCTCCACGCACAATCTAAATAAAGCAGTAACATGGCATAAGTACATGATAGTAATAAAGCCCCAAACTAATTGTGGCCCCAAGAAATAAGAATGAATCAAGCTCTGGCTCAGGGGGGTCCATAAGGCCTCCCGGATGTGGATAGTGCGAATAGTCAAGGAACAAGAATCAAGTACTCGGGGTCCTACGGGACACAAGTGAGCATAAAAAACCAAATAGCAGATATTGCCCACCGGTGCCTCTTTCATTAGTTATCCCATTACTACTCAGGTTAAGTTGTTTAGGTACCTCGTTATCCATCAGACACTCACATACCCTACACATGCTATGACTCGCATGGCTCAAACAACTCCTGTAGTAATGGCTCATGGGATGAAGGAACAAGCTTCGGTGGGGTTTAAAAGTAAGGCTATGCAGTACTTGGGATTCAATTTAATGCAATCGTGACTCAATGATGCAAGAATAAGATAGAGGCAATAGGTACTATATGTATGCAAGCATGTGGTAGTGCTTGCCTAGCAGCTCAGTTGAAGCGAGAGACGGATCTGGGTAGAACTCCTATGATTCTTGGTAGAACCTAACAAACAAGGGCCAACATAAATAAAGTGCACAAGCATATGAATTAAAATGCGAGAAGCAAACAAGTATGCCATGATGAATGATGCACAATTTACATGGCATTAAGTAGCATGGCAGGGTGAGGTGTGGGGTACAAGAATAAAGCATTTTATTATCTCTTCGGTCAGGTTTTATTGCCATAAATAGTTCTGATTTTTAATAATGATATGATGCATGCTTCAATTCATAACAAGGAATGCATATATAGAACGGGCTCGTCGCGCTGATCAATTTAGACATATTATTTGTCAAATTTGGAGTTGTAGAATTAAAGTTATTAGTTAATTAAGAAAAGGACATTTTATTGTAATTTTAGTCATCTCGAAAATTTAAAGTGCTCAATTAATATTTTGAATGGCATATTTGAATTCCTCACATTTTTATGATTCAAAAACATATATCATTTGTATTATTTGAATTTATAATTTAAAAGTTATTTAAAACAGATTTAAAATCATTTTTAAACATTTCTGAATTTGTTTTATTAAAAACAGATATACATCGAGACTTTTTACACCCAGGTCATACCTAGCCACAGCCACCGACGAGCGGGGCCAGCGCGGAGTCAATGCCAGCTAGGGCAGCGGCGCTGCGAGGGACTTTTCTCACTTGGTGGGTTTTACCCCTACCCAATGACTAGCGGGCCCAGGTGTTGACGGGTCACACGCGCGCGCGCGGGCCAGCGGTGGCTGACACGTGGGCGATCCAGGGGCGCAGGGTGAAGCAAACGAACCTCGGGGTGCTTTCTGTAAAAGAACAGGGGGCTGACTGGTGGGTCTACAAGGCCACAGGGGGACTTGCGCGTGATTGACAAAAAGGTGGGGGGGGCTTTTTGCAAAACCGTGAGCCCGAGCCTGAACTTGCTACCTATTCTAAATCCGAAAAAACCGACGGCGGTGGCGGCTTCGGACGAGGACGACGGCGCAACCACGGCGAGATAGCCTTCGCCGCAAAACGAAAAAGGCAGAGGGGATCTCCAGCTCGAACTTTTGTGCTATGGGCTTCCGACGGTGGGGTCTATGGCGCACCGGAGACGTAGAGGAACGGAGGGGCTTGGCTCACCGCGATGTCGGTCAGGCGCGCATGGGGGCGGTCGCTGCCCGCCGCCGGCGTGGCGCGAGGCGAGCGCGGGAGGTACTGGGGAGGCGCAGGGAGGCAGGGAAGAGGACGGTGGATATCACCTTCGCCGATTTGTCTAGGAATCGAGGCTAGGGCGGCAGGAGATGATCGGCGTCGGGGTACTGCGTCGGCGTGCTCGACTCGGACAGGAAGGAGAGGAGGGAAGCCGCAGCTTCTCCGGCTCCCCTGGAAGACTGGTTCGCTGCAAGGCCCTTGGCGTTGCTCTTCCGCGACTCCACGGACTCCGACAAGGATAGGCGCGGCGATGCGAGGCCCTATCTGGCGGCGGCCATGGTACGGCGGAGAAGAGGGAGAGGGGAAACGGAGAAGGGAGCCAGGGTTCGAAAAAGGTGCGGCTCGGCGCGAGGATAAGAAGGAGGGGAGAGGGGCGTACGGGAGGTGTGAGCTGACGCGGCAGACGGCGGAGAACGGCCACCTGCCTCGCCTCCGTCAGAGCAGAGGAGAGAGGCGGGGCGACAGAGAAGAGAAATAGGGGGAGACGGCGTGATCGAAGGGGTATGGGCCAGGGGAAAGGAAGGGCGGCCCAGGAGAAAAAGAAGAAGCGGGCCGGGGCTGTTGCTGGGCTGCGACCATGTAGGGTGGGCTGCTGCTGGGTCTCTCTCTTGTTTATTTTCTTTTTATTTATTTAATTGTTTTGTTTTTGTTTTGTTGCAGATTTAAGCAAGCTCATCAAATAAACCTTTTTGGAAATTTTTTGCAAATTTTGATTAAAGGGAGAAGGAGATGGATATGGGGTGAGGTGAGGGTCTTGGTGCACATGACAAGAAACAGGGTCAAACAAAGAGGTGAAAAGGAATTGGGGGTTTTGTTGATGCATGACCCAGATGATGAGGGCTTAGCAAGAGCAATAAAGAAAGAGCCAACAAGAGTGGTTTCACAAAGACCCATGCTACATTTCCAAAATACAAACAAAACCAAAGAATAGAATGGTGGTGATTTACATGGCCCATGCATGGGCATTGAATGCCATGTTTTATATTGTGAAAACAATAATAATATAACAAGGCATGATTCCCATGCATTACCAAAATGTGGAGCAAAGGGCCAAGAAAAAGAAAATAGAATTGGATCCATCCCAACCCACATGAGCTAGATTAAATGCCAAAAGAAATAAAAGCCCATGGGCAATTAGGATGGTGGAATTATAAGGTGGTGACAAAGAAAGGTGATGGAATTGAATAAAAGATATGCCCCCAACTCAACTTGGGCATCAAGCATTTATCAAGAACCAAATACAATATATCAAGGGCCAAATACAATTAATAATGCATATGAAAGAAGAACCAAAAGAAAAGGGGTTTTATATGATGCTCAAATGCAAGGTGGCATGATAACATGAGCATGATATAATTATGATGCAACAATTATATGTAGGAAGTAGCCATTATATTACTAGACCATGTAGCATTACATATGTTAGACAGATGGGATGCTACAACTCTCCCCCACTAAACAGGAATCTCGCCTCGACATTCTAGGAAGAAGAAGAAGACACGAAGAGGGTAGGATACTTGGCACGGAGCTCATCTTCACGTTCCCAAGTGGCTTCATCAACGGAATGGTGTGACCACTGCACCTTGCAGAACTTGATGACTTGTTGCGAGTCCTTCTTTCTGCGACCTCAAGAATTTTTATGGGGTGTTCTTGATAAGACAGATCTTCTTGGAGATTGATGAGTTAATGGTCCACGGTCCTGCCGGGATCCTTGAAGCACTTCTTGAGTTGAGAGATATGGAAAACATCATGGACCTTGAGTTTTTCAGGGAGCTCAAGACCATAAGAAACTTCTCCTCTTCTTCCACGAATTTTGAAAGGACCGATGTATCTAGGAGCCAGCTTTCCTTTGATACCAAAACGGTGCGTGCCTCTCATGGGAGTGACACGAAGGTAAACGAGATCACCGGGGACATACTCCATGTCCGTGTGCTTCCTGTCATAATTGCTCTTCTGGCGACTTTGATCAATCTTTAGGTTTTCAAGAATGATGTGAACCTTCTCCTCCGCTCGAGTTACAATGTCGGGGCCAAACAATATTCTTTCTCCTGCACCCGACCAACCAATCGGAGTTCTGCATTTGCGACCATAGAGAGCCTCAAATGGTGCCATCTTTAGACTTTTCTGGAAGCTGTTGTTGTAAGAGAATTCAGCATAAGGAAGGCATTCTTCCCACTTCATGCTGAAAGAGATGACGCAAGCACGGAGCATATCTTCTAGAATCTGATTGATCCTTTCAACTTGTCCTTGCGACTGAGGGTGGTAAGCTGTGCTGAAGTTCAATTTTGTTCCCAAAGCATTTTGGAAACTTCCCCAGAACTTGGAAGTGAAGATGCTTCCACGGTCTGAGCTGATCTCAAGAGGAAGTCCATACAAAGAGACAATTCTGTTGATATAGAGCTCAGCCAACTGAATTGCAGAAATTGTTTCCTTGACTGGAAAGAAGTGATCTACTTTAGAAAGCCTGTCGATGACAAGAAGATTGCATTGTTGCCCTTCTGCGACCTTGGAAAACCAGTGATGAAGTCCATCTCTACTTTCTCCCATTTCCATTCCGGAGGCTTCAATGGCTCTAGAAGACCGGAAGGTTTCTGATGGATAGCTTTAACTCTGCGGCAGACATCACACTCCGAGACATACTTGGCACAATATCGTTTCAACCCAGGCCACCAATATTGTGTTTTCAAGTCCATGTACATCGTGCTTCCAGGGTGGATAGAAAGAACAGAATCATGCGCCTCCTTGAGAACTTGCTCTCTTAAACCCGGGTAGTTCGGAACAAACATCCGGTGTTCAAAGAAAAGAGTGCCTTGGTCGTCAACATGGAAAGACTCATACTTCGGAAGCTGAATGTTGGAGATGATCTTTTTAGTGTAAGGATCACCAAGTTGAATGGAACGAACTTTTTCTTCCAAGAGAGGGGTTGCTAGAAGGTTCAGAAGATACCCTTGATCCACAATTTCAAGGTTGAGCTTGCGGAATTCCTCGCACAAGAGAGGCTGTTGTTCTTCCACCATGAGGTTGTTGACATAAGCTTTTCGGCTGCCATGACATTAGCTTTGCCCGGAGTGTAGTTGATGGTCAAATCGAAATCATTAATTGCTTCGATCCACCTCCTCTAACGAAGGTTGAGATCAGGCTGTGTGAAGATATACTTCAGACTCTTGTGATCAGAAAAGATCTCACAACGGTTTCCAAGCAAGTAATTCCTCCATACTTTCAAAGCAAAGACAACTGCTGCGAGTTCGAGGTCATGTGTAGGATAGTTGATCTCATGCGTCTTCAACTGTCGAGAGGCATAAGCAACAACTTGTTTTTCTTGCATAAGGACCGCACCCAATCCTTGCAAGGAGGCATCACAGAATATCTGGAAAGGCTTTGATGTATCTGGAGGAATCAAAACTGGTGTGGAAGTGAGCTTCTCTTTGAGTGTTTCAAAGCTTGCTTGACATGCAGGAGTCCAAAGGTATTTCTTGCCTTTCTTGAGGAGATCGGTAAGAGGCTTCGCAATCTTCGAGAAATTTTGAACGAAGCGATGGCAGTAACTGGCCAAACCAAGGAAACTCCGGACTTCTTTGACATTTATGGGTGGAAGCCAATCAACGATTGTCTTAATAGTTTCTGGGTTAACGGCAATGCCCTTGGCAGAGATGACGTGACCAAGGTAGGTGACTTGGGGCAACCAGAATTCACACTTGGAGAACTTTGCATACATGCGGTTCTCACGAAGCCTGTTTAGGACACACCAAAGGTGTTCTTCATGTTCTTCCTTTGACTTAGAATAGACTAGAATGTCATCCAGATAGACCACAATGAACTTATCAAGATACTCCATGAAAACCGAGTTCATAAGCCTCGAGAAAGTGGTAGGTGCATTGGTGAGATCGAAAGACATGACTGTGTACTCGTACAGGCCATAGCGGGTGGTGAAAGCTGTTTTGGGAACATCTTCCTTGCGAATCTTGATTTGATGATATCCACTTCTCAAATCAAGCTTAGAGAATACCACAGCTCCAGCTAGCTGATCGAAGAGATCAATAATCCGCGGAAGGGGATATTTATTCTTGATTGTTTTAGCATTGAGAGCCCGATAGTCAACACAAAGTCTATCAGTCTTGTCTCGCTTCTTCACAAAGATGGTTGGGCTACCCCAAGAAGAAGTACTGTGCTGAATGAAAACCCAACTTCTCTTGTTCATCCAGCTGACGCTTGAGTTCAGCCAACTCAGCAGGACCCATTTTATAAGGTCGCTTGGAGATAGGAGCGGTACCAGGTTCAAGTTCAATCACAAACTCGACCTCACCCCGGAGGCATACCTGGCAACTCTTCAGGAAAGACATCTGGAAACTCACAGACCACCGGAACACTCTGAATACCTTCCATAGCATCATCATTCAGAGCCGCCAAAGAGAAAAGCTGAATTGCAGGAGTCAGACTTGGAGAATAGACTATATGGCCTTCAGGAATTTTCAGAGAAACCGAGCGTTTAGCACAATCAATCACAGTTGCATTTGTTGTTAACCAATCCATGCCCAAGATAACATCAATATCAGAATTGCCCAGAATAATTAAGGAAGCCAGAAACGAAGAGCCACTAATCTCAATTTGATTGCCATGGCTGATTTTAGAAGCCCTCATGTTTGATCCAGGAGATTGCACCATGAGGCGAGTTGGTAAAGCATCAGAAGGTAACCCATTACTCTCTGCAAACTTGTATGACACGAATGAATGTGAAGCACCAGAATCAAATAAAACTCGTGCAGGAACTGAGTTAACAGGAAGCATACCCATCACAACTCTAGGCGCATGCTCAGCTTGAGCGACGTTGACACAGTTGGCACGAGCAACCGTAGACCCAGGCTTGGTGTTGATGTTGAGAGCCCGAGGTGGAGGTGCACGAACCATAGAAGAACTTGCCGCAGGTCTTGGAGGTGGTGGTGGAAGAGCTTTGTTGTTCATTGGACAATTCTAGTGCTGATGCCCAGTGTTTCCACAAGTGTAGCAAGCACCAGGTGGACATGGAGCAACGTAGCCAGGGACTCTGCCAGGCGCTCCAGGGTAGTTGTGGTTGTAGCCCCTAGGAGCCGCAGTGAAGGAGTTTGGTGGCCTTGCCGCGTAGCTTGACGGTCTTGGTGGAGCCGGGAGCGACGGTGGGGTGTTAGGAACCCAGACATGACGCTTAGAAGGAGCTATCATAGCTGAAGAGCTTGCTGCATCGCGGCTGTGTTTCTTTGACTCCTCAAACACTTGCCTACTTGCTTCTTCCTGCAGACCTGTATGTTGGAGTTCTAGAAAAGACCCCGGCCTTGCATGAGTGATTGCATATTTGATGGAAGCATTGAGTCCTTGCATGAACCTCTTTTGCTTCTTCTTGTCATCAGAGATCTCATCGCCACCATACCGAGAAAGGTTCATGAAGTTTCTGATGTAGGTATTGACATTGTCATTGCCCTGCTTGAGGTTGAGAAACACTTCCTTCATCCTTTCCATGACAATTTCTGACACATATTGCTCTTTGAAAGCCGCAGTGAATTGCTCCCAAGTAGGCTGAAAACCAGAGAGGTCTGCCTTGAGGTAATTTTCCCACCACAAAGCTGCATCTCCCTTCAGAAGGTGCGTGGCACATTTGACCCATTCTTGCTCAGGAACATCCGCAGTCATCAGCAACCTTGATATTTCCCGCAGCCAATCATCCGCATCAAGTGGCTGATGAGACACCTCAAATTGGCGTGGGTTGAACTTGAGAAAACTCTTGATGTCTTCTCGTTTGGGAGGTGGAGGTAGCGGAACAAACTCATTCCTCCTCACGCTTTCTTTGAAGCGTTGCTGGTTCTGCTGCATAGTGCCCAAGGCATTTGCAATACTTGCCAAAGCAGCCCCCAGTTCAGGTGGTATGTCCTCCTCAGAACGACATGGTGGTGCCATCCTGTGATCGATATAAAGCACAAGTCAGTACTATAATGGAGAATAATAATAATCCAAAATAGTACCAAAATGGAATTAACCACGATTAAAGGATACAATTCACTGAGATGATATTAAAATATCAACAAAGTTCAAGGCACCTAGAAGATATTAAGCATATCGCACACGACTGAACAAGGAGTGTGATACACAAGCTAACAAAGAAAAAAATTCCGCAAATTTCGGCATTAATATACCACTATATGCGCAAAACCACTTAACGAATCAAGATTAGTAACTCTACTAATTCAATATACAAGAGCGAATGATAAAAGTAGTGGTATGGTCGTGACTTCATCCCGCACTCAAATCATTACTCCGCACATGAATAAGTAAAACACATCTCCCGAAACCTTCTTTTTAAGATTAACCTAAAGATTAGTAACTACGAAAACGAACACCCCAAACAAGATAACGTCGGATAACAAAGAGTAAGACAGATCGCATCGGTATACAACGGATCAGATAGATCGCGTCGGTTTACAAAGGCCTGTCGGTATGGAATGTACCAACAGTTGACAACCAAAAGGCAGATAGCGATAACATTTGGATGCAACAGATAGACAAAGAATTCACACACACACACACAACCTATGGTACTACGTAACCTAGAACACGTGAATCCTAGTTTGAATTTTTAGAAGAGGATTGAAAATGTTACACTTCCTTACCAGAAAAAGGGTGGGTGGGTGGGTGGGTAAGAAGAAAAATGGAAGCAGTCCTACTCTCACGTTTTGTTTTTCCCTAGTATACATAGCTATCCAAAAATATTTGCTAGACTGACAACGACCATTTTGGCTGAGACCCTGAAGGGTGGGATGGCTCTGATACCAATTGTAACTACCTCGGTGAATTACACTCTTAGTTACATGCCTGGATGGGCGAAAGTGGTTAAAATAGTACGGTGGGGCCCGGGGCCACTCACGGTAGACCTTTCGGCCATCCTAACCACTTTCAGAGCATCGGGACAAGAACGAGCGGCGTAATCAGCAGGCGAAGGGATCAACTACATACACAAGTGAGTATGTATGCAAGCCACATACAACAGTCTTCAGAGCCATTCCATGTAAAAGAAATAGAAAATATTGCAACGCCATCCGGCAAGATTCAAATATCCTAGATAGAGATAATATTTTAGGATAGCTCCTCATACATCAAACATCAGAGTATCAGGCGGAAGCGGAAACAAGATCCGAGTACGGATAAGAAGCAAATCGGCATAAGATACCACATAAATAAACACATCCCGCCCACAGATCTCACGGATCCCCGTTCCCAGAATCTCTACACCGAGTGATCGTTGCCAACATCATCCGTCTCCTCCACCTAGTATCCATCTTGTGAGTACACCTGTTCATCTGAATCAAACAATTTATCGTGTGTGACCCTAGGGGTACTCAGCAAGTCTTTATGCCTCTAAAGGGGACACAACCTGGGGTGACGCAATTGCAGCAAAAGATAATATCTAACAAGTCTATAGATACTCGCTAACCATCCGCCTAACCAATGATAGACGGATGTCCGTGAATTAAGGACAACAGTTATAACAGTATAATTAATAGATCCATCCTCCTCCTCGCTTACCAACGAGGAAGCGGACGAACAACCCCCATCCGTTGGCAGTTTTATTAACCATTCCATGAATATTGCACTATTTACTTGTCAGGTACTTAGTCAATTAAAAGCGGTACTTTAGTTAGACTTGTCTATGATCAAGAAACTGTGCTCCAAGTCGTCCATAACCGCGGACATGGCTTTCAGAAAGATTTACTCTGCAGGGGTGCACAAATAGCAACACACACTCGATCAACCTCGGAAAAACCAACTCAAAACCCAACGAGGCATTCACGACAAAGCGATCACAGGATTCAGAAATATTTCAGGGGGCCACCCCAATAAGCTACCTGCAACGAAGTTGGCTGGCTCCGAGACGGACCCAGGGTTTGCGACGACGGTTGTAAACGACTGGGAACCCGAAAGTGTGACTGGGCTTGTCGATACCGCGAAAACGTGGCGCGATTCAAAGCAGTACAGGTGCTCCACGCACAATCTTAAATAAAGCAGTAACATGGCATAAGTACAGGATAGTAATAAAGCCCCAAACTAATTATGGTACCAAGAAATAAGAATGAATCAAGCTCTGGCTCAGGGGGGTCCATAAGGCCTCCCGGATGTGGATAGTGCGAATAGTCAAGGAACAGGAATCAAGTACTCGGGGTCCTACGGGACACAAGTGAGCATAAAAAACCAAATAGCAGATATTGCCCACCGGTGCCTCTTTCATTAGTTATCCCATTACTACTCAGATTAAGTTGTTTAGGTACCTCGTTATCCATCAGACACTCACATACCCTACACATGCTCTTCTACGACTCGCATGGCTCAAACAACTCCTGTAGTAATGGCTCATGGGATGGAGCAACAAGCTTCGGTGGGGTTTAAAAGTAAGGCTATGCAGTACTTGGGATTCAATTTAATGCAATCGCGACTCAATGATGCAAGAATAAGATAGAGGCAATAGGTACTATATGTATGCAAGCATGTGGTAGTGCTTGCCTGGCAGCTCAGTTGAAGCGAGAGATGGATCTGGGTAGAACTCTTGTGGTTCCTGGTAATTCTCCTGCTGGGCGTCTATTCGAAAAAGAACCAAACAAACAAGGGCCAACATAAATAAAGTGCACAAGCATATGAATTAAAATGCGACAAGCAAACAAGCATGCCATGATGAATGATGCACAATTTACATGGCATTAAGTAGCATGGCAGAGTGAGGTGTGGGGTACAAGAATAAAGCATTTTATTATCTCTTCGGTCCAGTTTTATTGCCATAAACAGTTCTGATTTTAAGTAATGACATGATGCATGCTTCAATTCATAACAAGGAATGCATAGATAGAACGGGCTCGTCACGCTGATCGATTTAGACATATTATTTATCAAATTCAGAGTTGTAGAATTAAAGTTATTAGTTAATTAAGAAAAGGCCATTTTATTGTAATTTTAGTCATCTCGAAAATTTAAAGTGCTCAATTAATATTTTGAATGGCATATTTGAATTCCTCACATTTTTCTGATTCAAAAACATATATCATTTGTATTATTTGAATTTATAATTTAAAAGTTATTTAAAACAGATTTAAAATCATTTTTAAACATTTCTGAATTTGTTTTATTAAAAACAGATATACAACGAGACCTTTTACACCCAGGTCATACCTAGACACAGCCACCGACGAGCGGGGCCAGCGCGGAGTCAACGCCAGCTGGCGCAGCGGCGCTGCGAGGGACTTTTCTCACTTGGTGGGTTTTACCCCCACTCAATGACTAGCGGGCCCAGGTGTTGACGGGTCACACGCGCGTGCGGACTAGCGGCGGCTGACACGTGGGCGATCCAGTGGTGCGGAGTGAAGCAAACAAACCTCGGGGTGCTTTCCGTAAAAGAACAGGGGGCTAACTGGTGGGTCTACAAGGCCATAGGGGGACTTGCGCGTGATCGACAAAAAGGTGGGGGGGGGGCTTTTTGCAAAACCGCGAGCCCGAGCCTGAACTTGCTACCTAATCTGAATCCGGAAAAATCGACGGTGGCGGCGGCTTCGGACGAGGACGACGGCGCAACCACGGCGAGATAGCCTTCGCCGCAAAACGAAAAAGGCAGAGGGGATCTCCAGCTTGAACTTTCGTGCTATGGGCTTCCGACGGTGGGGTCTATGGCGTACCGGAGACGCAGAGGAACGGAGGGGCTTGGCTCACTGCGATGTCGGTCAGGCGCGCATGGGGGCGGTCGCTGCCCGCCGCCGGCGGGGAGCGAGGCGAGCGCGGGAGGTACTGGGGAGGCGCAGGGAGGCAGGGAAGAGGACGGTGGAGCTCACCTTTGCCGATTCGTCTAGGAATCGGGGCTAGGGTGGCAGGAGATGATGGCGGCGTCGGGGTACTGCGCCGGCGTGCTCGACTCGGACAAGAAGGAGAGGAGGGAAGCCGCAGCTTCTCTGGCTCCCCTGGAAGACTGGTTCGCTGCAAGGCCCATGGCGTTGCTCTTCCGCGACTCCACGGACTCCGACAAGGATAGGCGCGGCGATGCGGGGACCTATCTGGCGGTGGCCATGGTACGGCGGAGAAGAGGGAGAGGGGAAACGGAGAAGGGACCTAGGGTTCGAAAAAGGCACGGCTCGGCACGAGGATAAGGAGGGGAGAGGGGCGTACGAGAGGCGTAAGCTGACGCGACAGACGGCGGAGAACGGCCACCTGCCTCGCCTCCGTCAGAGCAGAGGAGAGAGGCGGGGCGATGGAGAAGAGAAACAGGGGGAGACGGCGTGTTCGAAGGGGTATGGGCCAGGGGAAAGGAAGGGCGGCCCAGGAGAAAAAGAAGAGGCGGGCCGGGGCTGTTGCTGGGTTGCGACCAGGTAGGGTGGGCTGCTGCTGGGTCTCTCTCTTGTTTATTTTCTTTTTTTATTTAATTGTTTTGTTTTTGTTTTGTTGCAGATTTAAGCAAGCTCATCAAATAAACCTTTTTCGAATTTTTTTGCAAATTTTGATTAAAGGGAGAAGGAGATGGATATGGGGTGAGGTGAGGGTCTTGGTGCACATGGCAAGAAACAGGGTCAAACAAAGAGGTGAAAAGGAATTGGGGGTTTTTTTGATGCATGATCCAGATGATGAGGGCTTAACAAGAGCAATAAAGAAAGATCCAACAAGAGTGGTTTCACAAAGACCCATGCTACATTTCCAAAATACAAACAAAACCAAAGAATAGAATGGTGGTGATTTGCATGGCCCATGCATGGGCATTAAATGCCATGTTTTATATTGTGAAAACAATAATAATATAACAAGGCATGATTCCCATGCATTACCAAAATGAGGAGCAAAGGGCCAAGCAAAAGAAAATAGAATTGGATCCATCCCAACCCACATGAGCTAGATTAAATGCCAAAAGAAATAAAAGCCCATGGGTAATTAGGATGGTGGAATTATAAGGTGGTGACAAAGAAAGGTGATGGAATTGAATAAAAGATATGCCCCCAACTCAACTTGGGCATCAAGCATTTATCAAGAACCAAATACAATATATCAAGGGCCAAATACAATTAATAATGCATATGAAAGAAGAACCAAAAGAAAAGGGGTTTTATATGATGCTCAAATGCAAGGTGGCATGATAACATGAGCATGATATAATTATGATGCAACAATTATATGTAGGAAGTAGCCATTATATTACTAGACCATGTAGCATTACATATGTTAGACAGATGGGATGCTACAACGATACAGCTCTGACAACAACTGGCGCAACCAAACCGTATCAGCAACCGCATGAGCCACAGCGCGATACCCAGCTTCGGCTGACGAGCGAGAAAACGTAACCTGCCTTTTTGAAGACCAAGAAACCAAATTGTTACCAAGAAAAACACAAAATCCGGATGTGAACCGTCGAGTATCGGGGCAACCAGTCCAATCTGCATCAGAGTAAGATGTCAATGAGGTAGGAGAGGATTTGTTCTGTACCTTTGAGATACCGAAGAATTCGTTTGACATGGTTGAAGTGAGGAACACGAGGATCATGCATGTAAAGGCAAGCTTGTTGGACAGAAAAAGAAATTTTAGGATGAGTAAGAGTAAAGCCAATTGTTTGAGCATAAGTAGAAAAATGTCGAAACCAAGCCCGTGGTACTTGTTTTAGACCATAGAGAGATTTTTGAAGAAGACAAACATGATTAGGATAAGAGGAATATTCGAAGCAAAGAGGTTGTTGACAATAAACTGTTTCTTAAAGAGAGCCATGGAAAAAAGCGTTTTTGACATCTAGTTGATGGATGGGCCAAAAAGAAGAAACGACGATGCTAAAAACAGTACGAATAGTGCTGCGTTTGACAATTAGAGAGAAAGTCTCATCATAATCGATGTCGTGTTGCTGAGAGTAACCACGACATACCCATCAAGCTTTATAACGTGCAAGACTTCCATCGGAATTAAATTTGTGTCGAAAAACCCATTTGCCAGAAACTATATTAGTGTTTGATGGACGAGGAACTAATTGCCATGTATTATTTTGAATGAAAGCATCATATTCATCTTTCATGGCTACCGCCCAATTAGGATCTAGGAGAGCTGGTTTGTAAGATTTGGGAATAGAGGAAGAAGACAGAGATGCATTGAGATTTAGACGATCTTTAGCGGGTAGAAAAAAACTGGATTTGCCACGTGTGCGCATGGTATGATCATTAGTGGGAGCTGGGACAATAATAGCACGAGGAGGAGGGACGGATGATGATGTGGAAGACGCGCCCAGCGCAGCGGAAGAAGCGGACACGGGAGTCGGCGGTGGAGACGGCGGCGGCATGAAGTCTACCGCGGCAGAGTTTTTGGCAGTTTCGGCAGCCGTGGCAGAGGTGGCGGAAGGAGAAGGCGCGACAGGATCGGCTGCCGCGGCAGAGAATTCAGGCATTTTTGTTGCCGCGGCAGGAGAAACGGCAGGAGGTGGCTAATGAAAGAAGGGAAAATTATTTGGACGAGGGGGACTAGTAGATGGTGCGGATGTTTTACGATCGACAGATTGACGCTCAGAAAAGGGAAAAATATTTTCAGGAAAAGTTACATGATGAGACACATGGACATGACCACTAACAAGATCTAGACAACGATAGCCTTTGTGTTCGTCGAAAAAACCTAGATGGACACACAGGATAGAACGGGGTGAAAGTTTGTTAGGAGAAGTAGAGTAGGAGTTAGGGAAACAAAGACAACCAAAGACATGAACGTCGGAGTAGTTTGGGTGAGAAAGAAATAAAGAGAAGTAGGGTGTGGTTTGAGGATTAACTTTAGATGGTCAAATGTTAAGAAGATATGTGGCCGCGTGGAGAGCTTCAACCCAAAACTTAGGAGGCATAGAAGATTGAATAAGAAGGATGTGAGTGATGTCATTAAGAGTGTGAAGAGAACGCTTGGCCTTCCCTTTTTGAGGGGAGGTATAGGGACAGGGAAAACACAAAATAATTCCATATTGGAGAAAGAAATTTCGGTTTTTAAAGTTGTCAAATTCACGACCATTATCACATTGAATAAATCTTATAGGAAGGAAAAAGTGAACCGAGACATAGCGCTGAAAATTAAGAAAAATATTGTGAACGTCAGATTTGTTGCGTAAGGGAAAGGTCCAAACATAGTGTGTAAAATAATCAAGAATAACAAGATAATACTTAAAACCAGAAACGTTTTATATTGGTGACGTCCATAGATCACAATGAAGTAACTCAAAAGGTAAAGTACTAGAGGATAGAGAGGAGCTAAAGGGGAGACAAACATGTTTGCCTAATTGACACGACTGACAAATAGAAGAATTATGAGAATCTCTATTACAAGGAATTGAAAATTCACTAAGAAGAGTAGATAACACATTATTATTGGGATGGCCGAGACGTTGGTGCCACAGATCAACAGAGGCCACCATAGACGATGGAGGGGTAGTGGCCAGAACACCATGCAGGGAATGCAAATCACAGAAGCTATTGAACTGAGTGATCTCGGCCTTGGTCCAGTAATCCTTCACAAACAAACCAAAGGGGTCAATTCGACAGAAACGTTATTGTCATTGGTGAATTGGCAAACAGAAATTAGATTTTTAATTAGTGTAGGAGCTACAAGAACATTGATACGTTGCTAACGTATCTATAATTTTTGAGGTTCCATGCTTGTTTTATATCTACTTTCTTATGTTTTTTCCACACTTTGGAGTATCTTTACACATTTTCTGGAACTAACCTATTAACAAGACGCCACAGTGCCAGTTGTCTGTTTTCTGCTATTTTTGGTTCCAGGAAAGACAGAAAATGAATATTCTCAGAATTGGATGGGACAAAAGCCAAAGTCAATATTTTACCGTGGGGAACACGGAGCCATAAGACGAGACAGAGAAGGGTCTCGAGGGGCCACACCCCCTGGCCGCGCGGCTAGGCCTGGCCCCTCGCCTGGGAGTGCAGCCGCGTTGGGCACCCCCTCAGCCTCCCCCTTCGCCTATATATTGCCTCCGATACAGAAACCCTAAGGACCCGATCAAAATTCCACGAAAGATTCTGTATCCGCCGTCATCTCCGTCCCTAGATCGGGAGGGATCTGAAGCTCTTCCCGGCACCTCGCCGGAGGGGAGAGATCACCCGGGAGGCCTTCTTCATCACCATGCCTGCCTCCGGTGTGATGCGCGAGTAGTTCATCCCTGGACTACGGATCCATGTAGTAGCTAGATGGTTGGTTCTTCTCCTTTGTGCTACCATGTTTAGATCTTGTGAGCTCCGTTCATGATCAAGATCATCTATTTCTAATCATACATGTTGTGTTTGCGGGGATCCGATGGATATTGAGATGCTATATTGATTCTATCATGTCTTTGTTATTTGTGATCTTGCATGCTCTCCGTTGTTAGTAGATATCTTGGCCGAGTAGATGCTAGCAACTCCAAGAGTTAGTATTTATGCTCGATAGTGGGTTCATGCCTCTAGTAATCTAGGGAAGTGACAGAAATCTCTAAGGTACTAGATGTACTGTTGCTACTAGGGAGAAAACAACAATCCTTTGTTCATAGAACAATCGTATTGTTTACTTTACACGCAATGTGTAATGCAATTATCTGTTGCTTGTAACTTAATACTAGAGGGGGTTCGGATGATAACCTAAAGGTGGATTATTAGTCATAGATGTAGTTGGATTACGGTCTATGTATAATGTTGTAATGCCAAATCAAATCTCATAGGAGTCAAGATGATTAGTATATGCATGTATGCTTTATCGATGTTTGTCAATTGCCCCGCTGTAATTTGTTCACCTAATATGTCATCTATCTTAAGGAGAATCACCACTAGTGAACTATGGACCCCGGTCCATTCTTTTACCATCAATCTACAACTATTTACTTTTTTTGTTTACCTTATGCAAAAAAGCAATTACTATCTTCCAAACAATACGTTTAATCCTCTGTTTTCAGCAAAACCGGTGAGATTGACAACCTCACTATAAGTTGGGGACAAAGTTTTGTGGTTGTGTTGTGCAGGATTCCAAGTTGGAAACAACACCTTGGAGGTGTTTCCTTGCTCCTACTGGTTCGATAACTTTGGTTTCATAACTGAGGGAAAACTTGTTGCTATACTCATCATACCTTCCTCTTGGGGTTCCCCAATGAGCTCAACATATTGAGTAAGCAAGACTTTTTCTGGCGCCGTTGCCAGGGAGTCAAGGACATCTTCACAAGGGGAGTCCCTCATAAGAAATCTCTTTACTTTGTTTTATTTGTTTTGCTTAGTTTATTTCTGCTTTGTTTTCTTGTTTCTCTATCAAAAACATAAAAAAAAATTGCACTAGTTTGCATTCTTTATTAAAAACACAAAAAATGACTACTCTTGAAAACACTAAGTTGTGTGACTTCACTGCACCAACAACAATGATTTCATGTGCACACCTATTGCTCCACCTGTTCCTGAAGCTACTTTCTTTGAAATTAAACCTGCTTTGATCAATCTTGTTATGAGAGAGCAATTTTCCGGAATTGGTACTGAAGATGTTGCTGCTCATCTTAATAACTTTGTTGAACTTTGTGAGATGCAAAAACATTGGGATATAGATGGGGATATTATTAAGCTTAAATTGTTTCCTTTCTCTTTGAGAGGAAAAGCTAAAGAATGGTTGCAATCCCTAACTACAAATAGTATTGATCCTTGGACTAAATGCAAAGATGCTTTCATTGGAAAATACTATCCTCCTACTAAGATTATATCTATGAGAAGTGAAATAATGAAGTTTAAACAATCTGATAATGAACATGTTGCTCAAGCTTGGGAAAGAATGAAATCTTTGGTAAAGAATTGTCCCACTCATGGACTGACTGCTTGGATGATCATCCAAACCTTTTATGCAGGATTGAACTATTCTTCAAGGAACCTATTGGATTCTGCTGCTGGAGGTACCTTTATGACCATTACTTTGGGTGCTGCAACAAAGCTTTTGGAGAATATGATGGTTAACTACTCCGAATGGCATACTGAAAGAGCTCTATACGGTAAGAAGGTAAATTCTGTTGAGGAAACCTCCTCCTTGAGTGATAAGATTGATGTCATTATGTCTATGCTTGTTAATGGGAAAGCCCATATTGATCCAAATAATGTTCCTTTAGCCTCTTTGGTTTCTCAAGAAGAGCAAGTTGATGTGAAGTTTATAAGAAATAATAATTTTGGCAACAATGCCTACAGGAATAATTTTGGTAATAATAACTATAGGCCATATCCTCCGAATAATGGTAATGCTTATGGAAATTCCTACAAAAATAATAGAAGTGCACCCTGTGAACTTGAAGTTATGCTTAAAGATTTTATTTGTAAACAAACTGCTTTCAATAAATCTATTGAGGAAAACTCTCTAATGCTGAAAGAAATATAGCATCATTGTCTGAAGCTCAATCTTCTTTGAATAAAATGGCTGCTAAACCTGAAACTATTGAAAACCCCTTTACTGCTACTAATGCCATACAAGTTAGAATTGATAAAAATGTTAGACTGTTAGCCGAATTGCATGCTAAGTGGGAAAGAGAAGATTAAATTATTAGAAATATTAGTATACTATCACTACCACTAATGTTGAAGCTAGTAAGCCCAATGGAACCTTTTCTAATAAAAATGCTGAAATTCTTAGAAACATGGGAAATAATATCTCTACTACTTTAGATGATAATTATGATTTTGATCTTGATGGTTGCAATATCTATGAAGTAATTATGTTCCTACAAAATCTTGCTAAAAGTCCTAATGCTAGTGCTATGAATATGGCCTTTACAAAACACATTACTGATGCTCTCATAAAAATTAAATAAGAAAATATGAAACATAAAGCTTCTATTCCTATGAAACTATAAGATGGTTGGGAACCCATCATTAATATGAAAGTGAATGATTTTGATCTCAAAGCTTTATGTGATCTTGATAGTAGTGTTTCTATTGTGTCTAGAAAGATTTATGAAATGCTTGATTTTCCACCATGGGAAGATTGTTATTTAAATGTCCCACTTGATGATAATGCTAAAAAGAAACTCATGGGGAGTATTAATAATGTTCTTATTATGGTTAACAATGCCTATGTCCCTATTGATTTCTATGTTTTGGATGTTGAATGCAATGCTTCTTGTCCTATTATTTTGGGAAGACCTTTTCTTAGAATTGTTGGTGCCATTATTGATATGAAAGAATGCACCATTAAATATCAATTTCGACTCAATAAAGGTATATAACACTTCCCGAAGAAGAGAGAAGATTCATTTTACCTCACATATGAAAACAAAATTTGCTCTTAATGCTTCTTCATTTGAGAATACTTGATTCTTTTCTTGCTTCTTATGCCTAACTTAAGGCGTTAAAGAGAAGTACTTATTGGGAGATAACCCAAATGTTTTAGTTGATTCTTGGAAGTTATTACCTCTGTAATAACCACTCCTTATCAATTTTGTGTGGTTTTTGTGCCAAGAGTAACCTCTAATGAGAGAGATAATGCTTGGAAAAGTTGTTGTCCCGAAACAGATTTTTGTGCTTCGCTGTAAAAATTCGTGAAAAATCTCTGTACATCGGGTTGAGCTGTAATTTTTGTGATTTTGCCCAAGGTTGTTATCCAACTTTCGTTAGTTCGACACTTTTCGATTTGAGCAATAGAAGGTCTTCGAAAAAATTGGTTTTTACTGCTGGTATGTTTTGACAGATTTCTGCCATTATTTGCATTTGCCTCTTAATCTCTTTCTCTTTGATCATTTGAACTTTTTAAAGGAAGTGCTACAGTATCTTGTATTTTAATGGAAGTTTTACTTGTGTTGAAACTGAACCAAAAGACTTATTATCTTGAGTACACTAATGTTGCTAATGAAGATTGTGTGAAGTTTTGTATGAAGGAAATTTTCAGGTGTAGGGAAAGAATGATGTAATGAGATGAAGAATGGACTAAAGCCCAAGCTTGGGGATGCCACCCGTGTCACCCCAAGAAATATCCAAGAAGTACAAGCATCAAAGCTTGGGGATGCCCAAGGCATCCCCTTCTTCATCAATAAAAAACTCAGGTTTCTTCCAAACACTTCATTTTTATTATTTCATTCACAGTTGTGTTGTTCTTGGAGCATCTTTTTTTTTGGATTTTTTTGCTTAGTTTGCTTGAATAAAATTGGCTGGACCTTCTCATTCTTACATTAGTTTTCAAATAAATATGTTTGGATTGGAAAATAGTAGGAAAAGTTCATGCTTAAGTGGTAAAAGGAGTTTATTTTTGACTATGGCCTAGGCTTTGTCATGTCATGCTTGATATTGTTTTGGCTCTATGCTTAGTGATTTTTGTTGTAGCAGGACATGTTATAAACATTTGAGATTGCTTAATGTGCCTTGAAAGAATCATGCGTTGATATTAAAGCATAGTATTGTGGCATTCTCCTTTGATGCTTTATTTGGGTTGACTTGGCACATGATCACACCATGTTATGACTATCCCAAGTCACCATAGTCTCGATGATCATTTAGTTTTCGACTTGTAATATCACTTTATGCTTTAATTACTGACGTTTTATCGCTTTGCATGATTATGGCCATTATTGCTCCCTTAGTTGGTCGCTCCCAGTCTTTTGCTAGCCTCCATAACCAAGTATGAGTTCTACTCATGCATCCAACTCCAAACAAAACCAAGTTATTCCAAAGAGTCCACCATACCTACCTATTATCATTTGCTATTCCAAGTATATTCATGTTTTTATCTACCTTCCGAATTAAACTTGTTATGTGAAAATTAGTGATTAAAGCTCTCACGAACTTGATGGCACACTTTACTTTTCTTGCACTAAATAAACTTGAACCATTGTGCCCATCTATGTTGAGTATATGCTTGCGCTTTATAAGTTGTGGATTAGTAGAACCATGTTATGATGGGGAACACTTTCAACATTGTACTTGTACATTGTACCCAGTTGATATCATACTCTTTTGTTTATGGATGTCGTCGGTGTGAAATGAAAGGGGAGCTTGTAAGTCCATGGAGTTATGTATGTGTGTTAGATAAACGCCTAGGCGGCTGGTCTAATCGATGCCTAATCATGGACCATAATGAGCAATCTATGACGCATTCTTCTTATAAAAAAAGAGATAGCGATTGAGAAAAAAAGAAAAAAAAGAGATGAGAAAAGAGGAAAGAGAGAAAAAAGCACCATTTTCCCATTGTAAATAAGAAGATTACTGAGATGCTTATTGTCTGCTTGCCTTGTCATTTTGATATGGGGATTCTTCCGTATCATCGGGCAAGAGGTACCCCTTTTGCGGTTATTGATACATTGCAAATGTATCTATAATTTTTGATGTTCCATACTTGGTTTGATCCACTTTCTTGTGTTTTGTTCCAACTTTGGAGTACTTTTCATATGATTTATTGGACTAACCTATTAACAAGAGCCACAGTGCCAACTGCCTGTTTTCTGCTGTTTTTGGTTTCAGGAAAGTCAGAAAATAAATATTCTCGGAATTGGATGGGACAAAAGCCAAAGTGCCTATTTTTTTGGAAGTGATCAAGTGCCAGAATACGAGATGGAGAAGGACCAGGGGCCACCACACCACCTGGCCGCGTGGCCCAGCCTGGCCCGCGCCAGGGGGTGGTGAGGCCAGCCCTGGCACCCCCTCGGCCTCCCCTTCCGACTATAAGTTTCCCTCGGGACGAAAACCCTAGGCACCTAATCAAAAATCCACGAAAGAGACTGTAGCCGCCGTCATCTCCATCCCTAGATCGGGAGGGATCTGAAGCTCTTCCCGGCACCCTGCCGGAGAGGGGAATTCACCCTGGAGGCCTTCTTCATCACCATGCAAGCCTCCGGTGTGATGCGTGAGTAGTTCATCCTTGGACTACGGATCCATGTAGTAGCTAGATGGCTGGTTTCTCCTCCTTTGTGCTTTAATGTTTAGATCTTGTGAGCTCCGTTCATGATCAAGATCATCTATTTGTAATTCATACATGTTGTGTTTGCGGGGATCCGATGGATATTGATATGCTATTTTAGATTGATTATTGATTCTATCATGTCTTTGTTATTTGAGATCTTGCATGCTTTCCGTTGTTAGTAGCTATCTTGGCCAAGTAGATGCTAGCAACCCCAAGAGTTAGTATTTATGCTCGATAGTGGGTTCATGTCTCTAGTAATCTGGGGAAGTGACAGAAATCTCTAAGGTACTAGATGTGCTATTGCTACTAGGGAGAAAACAACAATCCTTTATTCATAGAACAATCGTATTGTTTACTTTACACGCAGTTCGTAAAGCACTAATCTGTTGCTTGCAACTTAATAATGGAGGGGGTTCGGATGATAACCTGAAGGTGGATTATTAGTCATAGATGCAGTTGGATGGCGGTCTATGTATTATGTTGTAATGCCCAATCAAGTCTCAGAGGAGTCAAGCTAATTAGTATATGCATGTATTGCTTTATCGGTGTTTGTCAATTGCCCCGCTGTAATTTGTTCACCCAGCATGTTATTTATATAAGGAGAGCCACCTCTAGTGAACTATCGATCCCGATCCTTTTTCTTTACATACAATCTACAACTATTTACTGTTTTGTGTTTACTTTCTGCAAACTTTGACTTCTTTCCATTCGATACGTTTAATCCTTTGTTTTCCGCAAAACACGGTGAGATTGACAACCTCATCGCAAGTTCGGGACAAAGTTATGTGGTTGTGTTGTGCAGGTCTCCACGTTGCTACTAGCACCGGTAGTGCGCCCTACCAAAGCTCAGCTAGTAACAGCTTTGAGGTGTTTCCTTGCTCCTACTGGTTCGATTAAACCTTGGTTTCATAACTGAGGGAAACTTGCTGCTGTGCTCATCATACCTTCCTCTTAGGGTTCCCAACGAGGTCTACATCAACACCACGCAGCAAGCACTTTTCTGGGCGCCGTGCATTGAGCCATCAGTTCTCTATGATACACATGTACTTACTATGCCAAGAACTTACCAGTAACTAAACTTGAGTAGCATGAGGAGCGGCCCTCGCATATACTCCATAGTTTTTTCACTTTAACCTCAATCACTTCCAGATGTTATGATAGGGGCAAAGAGAGTTGAAAGCTAATAAGTAACATAATTTTTGGAAGCTCTTTATGAGACTTGAATCCCTGCTTCCTTCTATGAATGCCTTTCTTTTACTTTTATGTTGAGTATCCGTCTTCTATCTTTATGCACCTATCGAGAGAGCATAGTGGCCATTCTTAGTTTAATGTGCATTGTCCCAATACTTGTTGATTGATGCATAATTTTGATATTGCTTGTTCTTAAACTATTTGTATCTAGTCACCCTTATGAGCTTTGAAGGTGTCATATGCATTTATGTTTTGCTACACTATGAGGGACAAGCTGAATACCATTCTCATTATGTTTTATTTATGTGAAACAAACGAACGTCTTTCAAAGCATTGTTATTCATGAATATTTTGTTTGTACATTTTCATGCTACAACATAGTTTCTATGTCTTATTGCTAGAACTATATATTCCATGCTATGCTAGAGTACTATGATCTCAGCTATCAATGTTTTATACATGCCTTGATCAAGATTGTGATGGTGCATGTCACCTCAAAAATTATCCTTTCTTTTTATCACTTACCTACTCGAGGACGAGCTGGAGTTAAGCTTGGGGATGTTGATACGTTGCCAACGTATCTATAATTTTTCATGTTCCATGCTTGTTTTATATCTACTTTCTTATGTTTTGTCCACACTTTGGAGTATCTTTACACATTTTTTGGAACTAACCTATTAACAAGATGCCACAATGCCAGTTGCCTGTTTTCTGCTGTTTTTGGTTCTAGGAAAGCCAGAAAATGAATATTCTCGGAATTGGACGGGACAAAAGCCAAAGTCAATATTTTACCATGGGGAATATGAAGCCAGGAGATGGGACGGAGAAGGGCCTCGAGGGGTCCACACCCCTTGGCCGCGTGATACATTGCAAATGTATATATAATTTTTGATGTTCCATGCATGGTTTTATCTACTTTCTTGTGTTTTGTCCACACTTTGGAGTACTTTTCATATGATTTCTTGGACTAACCTATTAACAAGAGCCACAGTGCTAGCTGCCTATTTTCTGCTGTTTTTGGCTCCAGGAAAGTCAAAAAATGAATATTCTCGGAATTGGACGGGACAAAAGCCAAAGTCGCTATTTTACCGGAATTCATCTGGAGCCAGAATACGAGACAGAGAGGAGCTAGGGGCCACCACACCACCTGGCCGCGCGGGCCAGGCCAGGCCGCGCCAGGGGTGGTGTGGCCAGGCCAGGCACCCCCTCGGCCTCTCCTTCCGCCTATATATTACCTTCGGGACCAAAACCCTAAGTACCCGATCAAAAATCCACGAAAGATTCTGTAGCCGCCGTCATCTCCATCCCTAGATCGGGAGGGATCTGAAGCTCTTAACGGCACCCTGCCAGAGAGGGGAATTCACCCTGGAGGCCTTCTTCATCATCATGCAAGCCTCCGGTGTGATGCGTTAGATCTTGTGAGCTCCGTTCAAGATCAAGATCATTTATTTGTAATTCTGCATGTTGTGTTTGCGGGGATCCGATGGATATTGAGATGCTATTTCAGATTGATTATTGATTTTATCATGTCTTTGTTATTTGTGATCTTGCATGCTTTCCATTGTTAGTAGCTATCTTGGACAAGTAGATGCTAGCAACTCCCAGAGTTAGTATTTATGCTCGATAGTGGGTTCATGCCTCTAGTAATCTAGGGAAGTGACAGAAATCTCTAAGGTACTAGATGTGATGTTGCTACTAGGGATAAAACAACAATCCTTTGCTCATAGAACAATCGTATTGTTTACTTTACACGCAATTCGTAAAGCAATAATCTGTTGCTTGTAACTTAATATACTGGAGGGGGTTCGGATGATAACCTGAAGGTGGATTATAAGTCATAGATGCAGTTGGATGGCGGCCTATGTATAATGTTGTAATGCCCAATCAAGTCTCAAAGGAGTCAAGATGATTAGTATATGCTTGTATGCTTTCTCGATATTTGTCAATTGTCCCGCTGTAATTTGTTCGCCCAACATGTTATCTATCTTAAGGAGAGCCACCTCTAGTGAACTATGGACCCCGGTCCTTTCTTTTACATACAATCTCCAAACTGTTTAGTGCTTTGTGTTTACTTTCTACAAACTATTACTTCCTTCCATTCGATACGTTTTATCCTTTGTTTTCAGCAAAACCGGTGAGATTAACAACCTCATCGCAAGTTGGGGATAGAGTTCTATGGTTGTGTTGTGCAGGTCTCCACGTTGCTACTAGCACCGGTAGTGCGCCCTGCCAAGGCTCAGCTAGCAACACCTTTGGGGTGTTTCCTTGCTCCTACTGGATTGATAACCTTGGTTTCATAACTGAGGGAAACTTACTGTTGTGCTCATCATACCTTCCTCTTGGGGTTCCCCAACGAGCTCGTTAATACACGAGTCAGCACCGAGCGGCCAGGCCTAGCCCACGCCTGGGAGGGTGCAGCCACCTCGGGCACGCCCTCGGCCTCCCCCTTCGCCTATATATTGCCTCCGATGCAGAAACCATAAGGACCCGATCAAAATTCCACGAAAGTGTCTGTAGACGTCGTCATCTCCATCCCTAGATCGGAGGGATCTGAAGCTCTTCCCAACACCCTGCCGGAGGGGAGAGATCACCCTGGAGGCCTTCTTCATCACCATGCCTGCCTCCGGTGTGATGCATGAGTAGTTCATCCCTGGACTACGGGTCCATGTAGTAGCTAGATGGTTGGTTCTTCTCCTTTGTGCTACCATGTTTAGATCTTGTGAGCTCCGTTCATGATCAAGATCATCTATTTGTA
Organism: Avena eriantha; assembly: GCA_910589775.1. Taxonomy (NCBI): domain Eukaryota; kingdom Viridiplantae; phylum Streptophyta; class Magnoliopsida; order Poales; family Poaceae; genus Avena; species Avena eriantha. The sequence continues at coordinate 371,670,143 of OU342745.1, forward strand.
ATCATACATGTTGTGTTTGCGGGGATCCGATGGATATTGAGATGCTATTTCAGATTTATTATTGATTCTATCATGTCTTTGTTATTTGTGATCTTGCATGCTCTCCGTTGTTAGTAGTTATCTTGGCCGAGTAGATGCTAGCAACTCCAAGAGGGAGTATTTATGTTCAATAGTGGGTTCATGCCTCTAGTAATCTGGGGAAGTGACAGAAATCTCTAAGGTACTAGATGTGTTGTTGCTACTAGGGAGAAAACAGCAATCCTTTATTCATAGAACAATCGTATTGTTTACTTTACACACTTTGCTTAATGCAATTATCTATTTCTTGCAACTTAATACTAGAGGGGGTTCGGATAATAACCTGAAGGTGGATTATTAGTCATAGATGTAGTTGGATTACGGTCTATGTATAATGTTGTAATGCCTAATCAAATCTCATAGGAGTCAAGATGATTAGTATATGCACGTATGCTTTTTCCATGTTTGTCAATTGCCCCGCTGTAATTTCTTCACCCAACATGTCATCTATCTTAAGATGAATCACCACTAGTGAACTATGGACCCGGGTCCATTCTTTTACCATAAATCTACAACTATTATTGTTTTCTGTTTACTTTCTACAAAGCAATTACTATCTTCCACACAATACATTTAATACTTTGTTTTAGCAAAACCGGAGAGATTTACAACCTCACTGTAAGTTTGGGACAAAGTTCTATGGTTGTGTTGTGTAGGATTCCAAGTTGGAAACAACACCTTGGAGGTGTTTCCTTGATCCTACTGGTTCGATAACCTTGGTTTCATAACTGAGGGAAAACTTGTTTCTATACTCATCATACCTTCCTCTTGGGGTTCCCCAAGGAGCTCAATATATTGAGTAAGAAAACATCACGAAGAAGCAAAGGTTTGATTGGAGATTGGATTTGGGCTTGACCGACACAGTAAATAGGAATAGATGATCTGACACCGAGAGTAAGAGATGGAAAAGGCGACGGTGTGCAAGAAGACAGCAAATTACTTGATGCAGACATATGACTAAAAGCACTAGAATCAAAAATCCAATCCGTACCTAAGTTTCCTTGTGCAGCAAAGTTGTTCATGGCTTGTAGAAAAGTAGCTTGGTCCCAGCTCGGAGTCGAAGTAGAGGCCGGTGTAGACATGGGAGCTGGAGGGTGTGGCGGCGTTGGCAGCAGGGATGGCATCGGCGTATAGATAGAGCCACCATCATTGTACTGCGACATATTATACTACATCATGTAGGGTGAGGTTGTAGCGCCATATGAAGCATAAGGAGCAGCGTTGTAGATTGTTGGTGCGTAGGCGGGGGCAGCATGGTACGCGATCATCGGCTATCGCGGCGTGAGTACGTGAGTGCCAGTGTGAGGGAGGGCACCGGGCTGCCATCCACCAGTGTAGGCAGGCGGGGCACCATAGGGCGTCAGGGCAGACCAGGGCATAGGCCACGTCTGGACTAGCCTGCTTCACGGATCAGGAGAAGGACGCCAGCCGGGAGGCGGCGGTGATGCGGTCGATGGTGCAGACAGTGGAGCTGGAACTGAGGGCAGAGGAGGAGCAGACGCCGTACGAAACTGTGATGGTTTAGGGTTTCGACCCCTGTAGTTGGGACTTGGACGCCATCCCGATGGTTGAGGAGGAGCCATTGGAGGAGGGTGGCGGCGGTGGTGTAGGCGATCAAGGAGCAGCAGTGAAGACCTGAGGACGGGAGTCCTTGTTGGTTTGGGCACGATCGGCCCATTATAGCATCGAGCGAACCTCGGCGAAGGAGGGGCGCGGACGCATCATAGGGATGAAGGAGGCATGTTTCTCAAACCGCTCGTTGAGGCCGACGAGGAGGATGTTGATGAGCTGCCAATCATCGATCGGATCACCGAGTTCGCGGAGTTCATCCGTGATCGCCTTAAGGCGTTGGCAGTAGACGCTGACGAGTGCATCACCTTGCACCGTGTTCCGAAGCTCGGTGTGGAGATTGTTGTTGCGAGCGTCGATGTTGTCCTGGAAGAGCTGACGAAGGGCTGCCCACAGATCGTCGGCGGAGGCACCATCACGGTGTACAAGATTGAATATTTCTGTGGAGACTCACATGTAGATCCATTAAATAATAGGGAGATCTTCCTTGACCCATTGCGGATCGTGAGGTTGAGGGCGAGCGTCATTGGCGACGTGGGAGCGAAGGTTGCATCGCCCGAGGTGGACATCGAAGAGGTGACACCAATGGTAGTAGTTGTGAGCAGCGAGGTCTAGGGTTACGAGTATGTAGGGGCTAATATCAGATATGGTGTCGGTGAAGGAGATTGAAGGGGCTATTGCTGGAGGTAGAGCTAAAGTAGAGGTAGAGGTATAGGGGGACGTGGTCGCGGCAACCTTGGCAGCGACGATGGCGGCGCGCCGCTCGAAGTAGCCGGGTGGCGGTGGCGACGGTGGGGTTGGCGGGTGAGCCATACCCTAGGATCGGTAGTCTGATACCATGAAGAATTGTATAGAATAATAATCGATGACAATATTGTCACAATTACAAGAGGTATATATAAGGGTCTAGGTGCACCGGCTTAGCAATATAACAAACCGACTAGGACTCTTAAACCTAAAACGAGTTGTATTCTAACACTTCCTACTAATTCAGCAGGAATTTGTCTTTTTCACCAGGGATAGACGAAAAGGTTTGAGATCCCTGATGACCCACAAGTATAGGGGGTGTATCGCAGTATTTTCGAGGGAACTAAAACCCAATTTATTGATTCGACACAAGGGGAGCCAAAGAATATTTATAAGCCTTGACAACTGAGTTGTCAATTCAGCTGCACCTGGAAACAATCTTGCTCACAGCAGTTTATCAGTAGCAACAATTTTGTAGTAGGAATAGCAAAGTAGCAGTAGCAGTAAAGTAAAGACAGTAGTAACAATAGTAGTAAACAGTAGGATTCGAGTGCGGTAGACATAGGGATAGATGGACGGGCGTTGCATGGATAAGACAATTTACATAGCAATCAGAACATAGGGCAATTGTAGATAAATAAGATAAAGCATCCAAGTACTAGATAATCCTAGGCATGTGTTCCATATATAGTCATACGTGCTCACAATGAGAACTTGCACAACATATTTTGTCCTGCCAGCCCGTTTGCAGCGGGGCCTCAAGGGAACTACTGGCAATTAAGGTGCTCCTTTTAATAGAGCACCGGAGCAAAGCATTAACACTCCATGAACACATGTGATCCTCACATCAAAGGCATTCCCTCCGGTTATCCCGATTTCTGTCACTTTGGGGCCATTGGTTCCGGACAATAACGTGTGTATACAACTTGTAGATAAGACCAAAAACAATACTATCATAATGAATCAATAACATGTTCAGATCTGAAATCATGGGACTCGGGCCCTAGTGACAAGCATTAAGCACAACAAGTCGCAACAAAGTCATAAAGCACTAATAAAAGATACTAGGCACCATGCCCTAACAATCTGATGCCATTACATGAATGATCTCATCCAATCCCAACCATCCCCATAGCCTACAGGGGGGAATTACTCACTCATAGATGGGGGAAACATGGATGGTCGATGGAGAAGCGATGGTGATGATGATGGTGATGATCTTCTCCAATTCCTCGTCCTGGCAGGGTGCCAGAACGGAGTTTCTGGTGCTGTTTCGTGGAATCTGGTGGTGGCGGCGGAGCGGAACTCCTTCTGGAAAAACGTCAAACCCCCAAGAGTTTTTAGGTAAGAAGGCTTCTTATAGGCAAAGAGGGAGACCGAGGGGGTGCCTGGGGGGGCCACACAAACCCCTGGCGCGGCCTGGCCTGGCCCGCGCCACCAGGTGGTGTGGCCACCCCTGGCTCTTCTCCGTCTCGTATTCTGGCTCCTAGAGTCTTCGGGTGAAATAGGATTTTTGGCATATTTTCCGGGATTTTTCCTGATAGTTGATTTTCTGCACAAAAAGTAGACACCAAGGCAATTCTGCTGAAAACAACGTCAGTCTATGTTATTTGCATCCAAATCACACAAGTTTAGAGGAGAAACAATAGCAAAAGTGTTCGGGAAAGTAGATACGTTTTGGACGTATCAACGCCCCCCAAGCTTAGCTTATTGCTTGTCCTCAAGCAATTCAGTTGAAAACTGAGTGCGATAAAAGAACTTTCACGAACACATTTGCTTCATATGATGTAAATATTCTCACCAATGTGATTAACTACTTAGACAGTTCATAATAAAGAGTATGCAACTAAGTTTAGTTAATAGGCATTGCAAGCTATGAAGAGATTCCGACTCAAAAATAATAAGTAGCATGAAGTATAAACATAAGCAACATTACAATGCTCATAAAAAGGTATGATAGAGTAGTATCTCGCTTGCCTTTGATTATGAATATCAAGGCACCTCTAAAGCTCAAGTGATGACTAGAAGTAAAGATATCAAGGATACAAGCATTAAAGTCATAACACAAATAATCAAGTAATGGGACAAGCATAAAGAATGACAACTATGCTCTCAAGAAGGTGCTCAAAGAATATATGGAGACTCAACAAGTAAATGGAAAGGTTTTGAATAATTTAGAAAGGCTTGCAAATGCTGAAAGTATGATACTCATTAGCTTTGAGCTCTCATTGCCCCTATCATAAGCATATTTAATGTGGTTAAGGTGAAAGTGAGGTATGATACGTCCAAAACGTATCTACTTTCCCAAACACTTTTGCTATTGTTTTTCCTCTATACTTGTGTGATTTGGATGCAACAAATGCGAACTGACGTTGTGTTCAGCAGAATTGCCTTGGTGTCTACTTTTTGTGCAGAAAACCAACTATCAGGAAAAATCCCGGAAAATATGCCAAAATCCTATTTCACCCGAAGACTCCAGGAGCCAGAATACGAGATGGAGAAGAGCCCTGGGGTGGCCACACCACCTGGTGGCTCGGGCCAGGCTAGGCCGCGCCAGGGGGTGGTGTGGGCCCCCCAGGCACCCCCTCGGCCTCTCTCTTCGCCTATAAGGAGCCTTCTGACCTAAAAACTTCGGGGGGTTCGACGTTTTTCTAGGAGTTCCGCTCCGCCGCCACCACCAGATTCCACGAAACAGCACCAGAAACTCCGTTCTGGCACCCTGCCAGGACGGGGAATTGGAGGAGATCATCGCCATCATCATCACCATCCCTTCTCCATTGACCATCCATGTTTCCCCCATCTATGAGTGAGTAATCCCCCGCTTTAGGCTATGGGGATGGTAGGGATTGGATTAGATCGTTCATGTAATGGCATCAGATTGTTAGGGCATGGTGCCTAGTATCTTTTATTAGTGCTTTATGACTTTGTTGCAACTTGTTGTGCTTAATGCTTGTCACTAGGGCCCGAGTGCCATGATTTCATATCTGAACTTATTATTGATTCATTATGATAGTATTGTTTCTGGTCTTATCTACAAGTTGTATACACACGTTGTTGTCCGAAACCTATGGCCCCGAAGTGACAGAAATCGTGATAACTGGAAGGGAAAGGCTTTGATGTGAGGATCACATGTGTTCACGGAGTGTTAATGCTTTGCTCCGGTGCTCTATTAAAATGAGCACCTTAATTGCCAGTAGTTCCCTAGAGGCCCCGCTGCAAACGGGCTGGCAGGACAAAAGATGTTGTGCAAGTTCTCATTGCGAGCACGTATGACTATATATGGAACACATGCCTAGGATTGTCTGGTACTTGGATGCTTTATCTTATTTATCTGCAATTGCCCTATGTTCTGATTGCTATGTGAATTGCCTTGTCCATGCAACGCCCGTCCATCCATCCCTATGCCTACCGCACTCGAATCCCATTGTTTACTGCTTTTGTTACTACTGTCTTTGCTTTACTACTGCTGTTACTTTACTATTCCTACTACAAAACTGTTGCTACTGATAAACTGTTGTGAGCAAGATTGTTTCCAGGTGCAGCTGAATTGACAACTCAGTTGTTAAGGCTGATAAATATTCTTTGGCTCCCCTTGTGTAGAATCAATAAATTGGATTTCACTTCCCTTGAAAATACTACGATACACCCCCTATACTTGTGGGTCATCAAGACTATTTTCTGGCGCCGTTGTCGGGGAGCATAGATTTATTTATCAAGTTCACTTGGATTCTCTTTTGTTCGCTGCTATCCAACCATCATGGGTAAGTCTCGTGATGGCAAGGTTCCTATTTTACCATCCACTACAAGAAGAGGTACGGTTCTAAACACCTCTACTACTCTTGATTCACCGTATGTTTTGATTAAGTTCCTTACACCACCACATACACATGCTACACACACTGCTACTACTGCTGAATCTGAAACTTCTGATACTTATGATGTTGTTTCTACTGTGCTTGATAAGAGTGGTTCATTAGGTCCTTTCCTAGATGCTACGATTTCTAGAACTATAGCTGGAAATACCGATACTCCTAATGAAGACACTACCACACCTGTTAGCTCACCTGAGTCTAGTGAGAGTTATGATACTGAAGAAGATTATGTTGAGATGACCGATGAGTTTATTGAAGAATGTAAGAACACCCATGATAGGAGCGCTGCTAAGAGTCTCCTTGAGAGGCGTACTATTAGACCCAAATTATATCTTGATGCTAAGTTTGCTGCTTCTCCCATAAACATTATAGATGAAGATTATGATTTCTCTCTCGATATATCTTACATAGCTATTGTTGAGAAAGAACCTTTTTGTGGGACTAAGAATGAAAGTGCGGTAGCACATTGTTGGAGATATGCCCAAGAGGCAATAATAAAAGTGATTATTATTATATCTTTTTGTTTATGATGAATGTTTACATCCCATGCTATAATTGTATTATAAGGAAACACTAATACATGTGTGTTTTGTAAACGTAAAAGAGTCCCTAGTAAGCCTCTTGTTGAACTAGCTTGTTGATTAATAGATGATCATGGTTTCCTGATCATGGACATTGGATGTCATTAATAACAAGGTTATATCATTAGGAGAATGGTGTGATGGACACACACCCGTAGTAAGTGTAGCATAAGATCAAGTCATTAAGTTCGTATTGCTACAAGCTTTCAAATGCACAGTAACCTAATCCTTCGACCATGAGGTTATGTTAATCACCATCACCGGATGGGTACTTTGATGGCACCAAACACCGCTTCGTAACTGGGTGGTTATAAAGGTGTCATTGGGTATTCCGAAAGTATGTGTTGAAGCGCATGGACCAAGATTGGGATTTGTCCATCCATATGACGGATAGATATGCTCTGGGCCCTCTCGGTGGAATGTCATCTAGTTAGCTTGCAAGCATGTGACTAGGTCACAAGGGATGACATATCATGGAACGAGTAAAGAGTACTTGTCAGTAACGAGGTAGAACTAGGTATGGAGATACCGACGATCAAACTTCGGATAAGTAGAGTATCGCGTGACAAAGGGAATTGGTTTCGTATGTTAATGATTCTATCGATCACAAAGTCATGGATCTCCAGATCCCGCTGATGGTTATTGATCGGAGAGGTGTCTCCATCATGTCTGCATATTCACGAACCGTAGGGTGACACACTTAAGGTTCGATGCTGTTTAGGTAGATATGGAATATGTGTTGGAGACCGAATGTTGTTCGGAGTCTCGGATTGGATCTGAGACATCACGAGGAGATCTGGAACTGTCCGAAGAATAAGATTCATATAATGGAGATCATTTTCTAGGTTCGGAAATGTCCCGGAGTGTTTATATGGGGGTTCTAGAAGGTTTCGGAATGTTCCGGAAGGTTCTAGAAATTTCTATGGAGTTTACTTGAAAACCAAGAAAGAAAAAGGGGAAACTTGGGGGGGAAGGAAACTCCCCCCAAGCGCCCCTTGTGCGCCGGCCCTAGGAGGTGGGCCTAGGGGTGGGAACCCTAGGCCGCACCCCTTCCTCTATATATAGAGGGGTGGAGGCGCCACCCCCCCTTGCCCCTCCACTCTTGCCCTAGCCGCCTCTCTCCTCCTCCTTCCTTCTTCTCAGGCTTGGGCGAAGCTCTGCAAAATTCTCTACTCCACCACCACCACCACGCCGTCGTGCTGCAAGGATTCCGTGGAGAGATCTACTACCTTCGCTGCTCGCTGGAACGGGGAGAGGAAGGTCTGCATCGACTCCGCACGTGTGACCGACTGCGGAAGCGCTGCCAGAACGCGGCGCCGGAAGGATCGTCTACTTGATCTTGAGATCGGCAAGTGATCGTCTACATCAACCATGAGATCCGATCTCGCACAAGGCTTTCGGATCTACAAGGGTTAGTACAGATCTATCTCGTTGCACATGTCTAATAGATTAGATCTTGGCTTTTATCTAGATTAGATCTAGGTTTTGTTCGTTCTTGTGGTAGAATTTTTTTGTTTTCCATGCTACGAACCCATCAGTGGTATCATAGCCAGGTCTATGCGTAGATCTGTTGCACGAGTAGAACATAATGAAGCGGCTCGGGCTAACCTTACATGTCATCACACATGAGACTTGCTCCACGCTTGACGTGTAACTTGCTTTGCACAAGTGGCTTTGCGGGTGTCTGTCTCTCCCACCATAGTATAGATCCAATTTACACTTTGCAAATTTTGATAGCACTTGTATCAACGTTGTGGTTCAGTTTCGTAGGTAAGATCCGTTCTTATTCGAAAGCCCCAAACCACGTAAAACATGCAAAGAAAATTAGAGGCGTCTAACTTGTTTTTGCAGGGGTTTTGTGATGTGATATGGCCATCATGTGATTATGATTATATTTGATGTATGCAATGATCCTTGTTGTAATATGGCAACCGGCAGGAGCCTAATGGTTGTCTTTAATTCTGTTAAGACCTGCGTGTCTATTCATCTTGTAATAGCTTTATTCCAAGTAGTTGTAATAGTTGCTAGTGATGATGGACAACCATGAAGCGGCACCACTGACCTTGATGCAATGCTGGTGATGATGGAGATCATGTCCGTGCTTTGGAGATGGAGATCAAAGGCATAAGAAGAAAGGGCCATATCATATCACACTAATTATGAATTGCCTGTGATGTTAATCCTTTATGCATCTTGTATTGCTTAGATCGCGACGGTAGCATTATAAGATGATCCCTCTCACTAAATATCAAGTAATAAAGTGTTCGCCCTTAGTTTGCACCGTTGCTAAGACTCGTCGTTTCGAAGCATCTCGTGATGATCGGATGTGATAGATTCTACGTGTGCATACAACGGGTGCAAGCCAGATTTGCACATCCGGAAACTAAGGTTAATCTTGACGAGCCTAGCATGTACAGACATGGTCTCAAAACACGGAATACCAAAAGGTAGAGCATGAGTCATATAAATGATATGATGAACATGAAGATTGTTCGCCGACAAAACTACATCTTCTCTCGTGAAGATCGGACTTGGTGTAGTGGATTTGGTTCGTGTAATCACTAAGACAACGTGAGGGATGTTGTTTTGAGTGGGAGTTTGTAGCATCTCATTTGTCTAACAATTGTAATGCTACTTGTCGTAGTAAGATATTGGCTACTTCATATATATTATTGTTGCATCATAATTATATCATGCTCATGTCATCATGCCACCTTGCATTTGAGCATCATATAAAACCCTCTTTCTTTTGGTTTTTCTCTCATATGCATTATTAATTGTATTTGCCTTTGATATTGTATTTGGATATTGATATATTGTTCAAATGCCCAAGTTGAGTTGGGGGCATATCTTTTATTTCCATTCCACCACCTTTCTCTTCCACCACTTTATAATCCCACCATCCCATTAACCATGAGCTTGTTTCTCTTTCTTTTGCTATTTAATTCTAGCTCATGTAGTTTGGGGTGGGTTAAATCCTCTAAATTCTTGTGCTTGGTTTTATCCCCACTTCTTGGATATGTATAGAGTAATGCCATAATATTAATATTGTTTTCACAAATAAATAATGGCATTAGTATTTTTGCATGGGCCATGCACAATTCTTCACCACCTTTCTCTCCTTTGGTTTCTCTTTGGTTTTAATGGATCCTATCTTTGTGAAAACATCTCCTACCACTCCACCATCCTCATGGGCTCATATATAACTTTTCTTCTTAATTTTATTCTCCATGCATGAACCATATGAGGCCTAGTCCCTCATTTCCTTTCTTTTTCTTTTCTTGCTATTCTCTTCCACATCATCTCATGTTACTCCTAGCAATCATCATGTTCCACTTGGGGGTGATCTTTTGCTCAAGCCTTAAAAATCTAAACCCTAAACAAACTTACACCTAGTTTTCTATTTCTAATTTCTCCCTAGCCCTAATTCTCTAAACCCTAACCCTAATCCTCCTCCTCTTTACCTCTCTCTCTCTCACACCCCTCTCTCTCTACCATGGGCACCACCCTGGCCACCCTCTCCCTGGCCCACACCCAGCCACCCTAACCCTCTCTCTAACCCTAGCCATGCCCTAACCCGAGCCCATGTCTAAACCTAGCCGAGCTAACCACTCCCCCTCTCTCTCTTCTTCTACCGCCATGCTGGTCCCACCCTGCAGCCACCGTCGCCGCCCTGGCCCACCTGCAGTCCCTCCTGCCGCCGTCCAGCCCCAGCCTGTCCCATGTGCTCGAGGAAAAGGGAGAGAAAGGTGGCACCGAGTCCACCTTATCTCTGCCGTGCCCCGGCTCCCTCTCCTCTCTCTCCCTCTCACTTTTCCTTCCTCCCCATGCCTCTCTGGCCTCTCCCAGATCTGCCCGAGCCGACCCCTTCTTCTCCTTCTTCCTCTCCGTCCAACAGCACCCGACGCCGGACGCCGCCAGCACCACCGCGTTCCCGTCGATCCAGCCGTGCAGCTCGACCTGGAGGTGGCCTGGGAGCTCGAGGAGGTTCCTCTACGACGCCCTGTCCATGCCAACGCGAAGAAGAAAGCCCCAGAATCGCCAGGTCCTCGCCGATCTAACGAAACCCTAGCCGCCAGAGCGTCTGCATCCCCGACGAACCCCCGCGCTTCTCCCCGATCCGTCCACACCAGGCAAACCGCGGTGAGTCCCTCGACCTCACTGACATGCCCCGCCTCGCCGTCGACGAGTAGCGCCGTCGTTGCTTTTGTCGAGGGCTCTCAGTATGCGCCGCTCGCCGGCATCTGCAGCTTCCCCGCGCCGCGCCACACCCTATCTAGGCCCCAGCCCCTCATCTGCCAGCTCCCCTAGCCCGCCGCAGTGGCTCCACCCCCTCAGCGCGCTCGCCAGCGTCCCAGGATCGAATCCCCGCTCCGCGCCGCGCGCACAAATTGCCGTCAGAACATGGAGAAGAGAAACAGTACCCGGGCCGTGGTCATCTTACAAAAAGCCCCCCACCTTTTTGATTCCTGCAACCCGCGCTCCTAGCGGCCCTACCTGCCAGTCACCCTGACCGTCTTGCAGAAACCCCTCAGCCTTTCTCCGCCGCAACCCGCGCTCCAGCCCCAGCCCCACCTGTCAGCCCCTGTCTCGCTCTCCGCTGACACGCGGGCCTGCGCCAGTTGGCCCACCCCGCAGTCTCAGTGGTTAGACCGAGACGCGGTGACAAAAGTATTTCCCCCGCGCGTGGCCCAGTCAGCACCAGTCCCACCCGTCAGCGTCTAGGCTAGAATTACCTGCGGTGTAAAAAGTATTTGCTTGTGTCTGTTTTTAATTAAATCTTTTCCAAATTGATTTAAATTCAAATTCCTCTCAGATTTAAATAATTTTTAAAATACAAATCCAAATAATACATATAATATATGTTTTGGAATCAGAAAAATGTGAGGAATTCAAATATGCTATTCAAAATAATGTTTGAACACTTTAAAATTTCGAGATGATTAAAATTACAATAAAATGCCCTTTTCCTTATTTAATTAATAACTTTTGTTTTATAATTCCAAATCTGACAAATAATATGTCTAAATCGATCAGCGCGACGAGCCCGTTCTATCTATGCAGTCCTTGTTCTGAATTGAAGCATGCATCATGTTGTTATTAAAAATCTGAACTGTTTATGACAATAAAACTTGGTTAAATAAATGCCAAAATGATTTATTTCTTGTATTCACACCTCACCTTTGCCATGCTACTTTAATGCCATGAAAATTGTGCATCATTCATCATGGCATGCTTGTTTGCTTGTTGCATTTCAATTCATATGCTTGCGCACTTTATTTATGTTGGCCCTTGTTTGTTTGGTTCTTCTTCGAATAGATGCCCAGCAGGAGAATTACCAGGAATCCCAGGAGTATTACCTAGATCCATCTCTCGCTTCAACTGAGCTGCCAGGCAAGCACTACCACATGCTTGCATACATACAGTACCTATTGTCTCTATCTTATTCTTGCATCATTGAGTCGCGATTGCATTAAATTGAATCCCAAGTACTGCATAGCCTTTACTTTTAAACCACACCAAGCCTGTTCCGGTCCCATGAGCCATTACTACAGGAGTTGTTTGAGCCATGCGAGTCGTAGAAAAGTATGAGTAGGGTATGTGAGTGTTTGATGGATAATGAGGTACCTAAACAACATAACCTGAGTAGTAATGGGATAACTAATGAAAGAGGCACCGGTGAGCAATATCTGCTATTTGGTTTTTCATGCTCACTTGTGTCGCGTAGGACCCCGAGTACTTGATTCCTGTTCCTTGACTATTCGCACTATCCACATCCGGGAGGCCTTATGGACCCCCCCTGAGCCAGAGCTTGATTCATTCTTATTTCTTGGGGCCACAATTAGTTTGGGGCTTTATTACTATTCTGTACTTATGCCATGTTACTGTTTTATTTAAGATTGTGCGAGGAGCACCTGTACTGTTTTGGATCGTGACACGTTTTCACTGTATCGACAAGCCCAGTCACATTTTCGGGTTCCCAGTCGTTTACCGCCGTCCACACAAACCTTGGGTCCGTCTCGGAGCCGGCCAACTTCGTTGCGGGTAGCTTAATGGGGTGGCCCCTGAAATATTTCTGAATCCTGTGATTGCCTTGTCGTGAATGCCTCGTTGGGTTTTGATTTGGTTTTTCCGAGGTTGATCGAGTGTGTGTTGCTATTCGTGCACCCCTGCAGGGTAAATCTTTCTGAAAGCCGTGTCCGAGGTTATGGACGACTTGGAGCACAGTTTCTCGATCATAGACAAGTACAACTACAGTACCGCTTTTAATTTGACTAAGTACTTGACTAGTAATAGTGCAATACTCATGGAATGGTTAATAAAACTGCCAACGGATGATGGGGGTTGTTCGTCCGCTTCCTCGTTGGTAAGCGAGGAGGAGGATGGATCTGATAATTATACTGTTATAACTGTTGTTCTTAATTCATGGACTTCCATCTATCATTGGTTAGGCGGAAGTTTAGCGAGTATCTGTAGAATTGTTAGGTATTATCTTTTGCTGCAATTGCGTCACCCCAGGTTGTGTCCCCTTTAGCGGCATAAAGACTTGCTGAGTACCCCTAGGGTCTCACACGATAAATTGTTTGATTCAGATGAACAGGTGTACCCGCAAGATGGATACTGGGTGGAAGAGACAGATGATGTTGGCAGCGATCATTCGGTGTAGAGATTCCGGGAACGGGGATCCGTGTGATCTGTGGGCAGGATGTGTTTATTTATGGGGCATCTTATGCCAATTTGCTTCTTATCCGTACTCGGATCTTGTTTTCCGCTTCCGCCTGATACTCTGATGTGTGATGTATGAGGAGCTATCCTAAATTATTATATCTATCTAGGACATTTGGATCTTGCCGTATGGCGTTGCACTATTTCTATTTCTTTTAGATTGAATGGCTCTGAGGACTGTTGTATGTGGCTTGCATACATACTCATTTGTGTATGTAGTTGATCCCTTCGCCTGCCGATTACGCCGCTCGTTCTTGTCCCGTTGTCTGAAAGTGGTTAGGACGGCCGAAAGGTCTACCGTGAGTGGCCCTGGGCCCCACCGTACTATTTTAACCACTTTCGTTCATCCAGGCATTAACTAAGAGCGTAATTCACCGAGGTAGTTACAGAGTTCACCTAGTTAATTTAAAGAATTTAGATTGAACTCAATTCATCATAAACTTAGTCTAAACTACTTGCAAATTTGTTGTAGATTATGGCGAACCTCTCCATCAATTTCAATGCGTTCCTAGAGAAAGAAAAGCTTAAGAACAATGGAAGCAACTTCACGGACTGGTTCCGTGGACTGAAGATTGTCCTCAGGGTTGGTCAGTTGACCTATGTGCTCGAAGCACCGTTAGGTGACCCACCTGCAGAAGATGCCACCGATGACGTAAAGAATGTTTATGCCACTCGGAAAAATCACTACTCCACAGTTCAGTGTGCCATCCTGTACGGTTTAGAAACGGGGCTTCAGAAGCGCTTTGAGCACCACGACCCGTTCGACATCATTAAGGAGCTCAGGCTGATTTTTGAGACTCACGCGGCCGTGGAGAGCTATGAGGCCTCCGAAAAGTTCTTTAACTGTAAGATGGAAGAGGGTAGCTCCGTTAGCGAGCACGTGCTCACCATGTCTGGGCACGCAAACTAGCTCCAAGAGTTGGGGATAACGATTCCTAATGACTTAGGGATTCACCGTGTCCTCCAATCACTGCCACCAAGTTATAAGAACTTTGTGATGAACTACAATATGCACTGCATGAACAAGACGTTGCCTGAACTATCGTCCATGCTGAAAACTGCTGAAGTGGAGATCAAGAAGGAGCACCAAGTGTTGATGGTCAATAAGACCACTAGTTTCAAGAAACAGGGCAAGCCTAAGAACAAGGGCAACTTCAAGAAGGACGGCAAGAAAGCTGCCGCACCTGCTAAGAAGCCCAAGGCTGGTCCTAAGCCTGAAACTGAATGCTTCTACTGCAAGGGTGCTGGTCACTGCAAGCGTAACTGCCCCAAGTACCTGGCGGATCTGAAGAACGGCAACATTAAGAAGAAAGGTATATTCGATATAAATGTTATTGATGTGTATCTTACTAGTAATCATAGTAGTGCCTGGGTATTTGATACTGGTTCGGTTGCTCATATTTTAACTCGAAACAGGAGTTGCGGAATAAGCGAAGACTGGCGAGAGACGAGGTGACGATGCGTGTTGGAAATGGCTCCAAGGTTGATGTGATCGCCGTCGGCACGCTCCCTCTACATCTACCTTCGGGATTAGTTTTAAATTTGAATAATTGTTATTTGGTGCCTGCGTTAAGCATGAACATTATATCTGGATCTTGTTTATTGCGAGACGGTTACTCTTTTAAGTCCGAGAATAAAGGTTGTTCGATTTATATGAGTAATATCTTTTATGGTAATGCACCTGAGATGAATGGTTTATTCTTACTGAATCTCGATAGTAGTGATACACATGTTCACAACATAGATGCTAAACGAACAAAATTGAATGATAATTCTACATACATGTGGCACTGTCGTCTTGGTCACATTGGAGTGAAGCATATGAAGAAACTCCATTCTGATGGACTTCTTGAATCACTTGATTTTGAATCACTTGAAAGATGCGAAGCATGTCTAACGGGAAAAATGACTAAGACTCCATTCTCTGGAATAATGGAGCGAGCTACAGACTTATTGGAAATAATACATACCGATGTGTGCGGTCCAATGAGTGTAGCATCGCGTGGTGGATATCATTATGTTCTCACTTTCACGGATGACTTAAGTAGATATGGGTATGTCTACTTTATGAAACATAAGTCCGAAACTTTCGAGAAGTTTAAGGAATTTCAACGTGAAGTGGAAAATCATCGTAACAAGAAGATTAAGTTTCTGCGTTCTGACCATGGAGGTGAATATCTAAGTTATGAGTTTGGCATGCATTTAAAGAAATGTGGAATACTTTCGCAATTGACACCGCCAGGAACACCACAACGTAATGGTGTGTCCGAACGTTGTAATCGAACTCTCTTAGATATGGTTCGGTCTATGATGTCTCTTATAGATTTACCGCTATCGTTTTGGGGCTATGCATTAGAGACAGCCGCATTCACTTTAAATAGGGCACCATCTAAATCCGTTGAAACGACACCGTACGAATTGTGGTTTGATAAGAAACCTAAGTTGTCGTTCCTTAAAGTTTGGGGTTGCGAAGCATATGTAATGAAGTTACAACCTGATAAGCTTGAACCCAAAGCGGAGAAATGCGCCTTCATAGGATACCCTAAAGAAACAATTGGGTATACCTTCTATCATAGATCCGAAGGCAAAGTTTTCCTTGCCAAGAATGGATCCTTTCTTTAGAAGGAGTTTCTCTCGAAGGAAGTGACTGGAAGGAAAGTAGAACTCGACGAGGTTATTGAACCTTCTCTCGAAGTTGAGAGTAGCGCAGCACCGGAAGATGTTTTTGTGCCGCCTGCACCAATTGGAGAGGAAGCTAATGATGGTGATCATGAAACTTCGAACGGAGTTGTTGCTGAACCTCGCAGGTCAACGAGGGTTCGTACCACTCCTGATTGGTATGACCCTGCCTTGAACGTCATGTTGGTGGACAACGCTGATGACCCTGCGACGTATGAAGAAGCTATGGTGAGCCCAGATTCCGACAAATGGCTAGAAGCCATGAAATCCGAAATGGGATCCATGTACGAAAATCAAGTGTGGACTTTGGTGGACTTACCGGATGGCCGTAAGGCTGTCGAGAACAAATGGATTTTCAAGAGAAAAACAGATGATGATGGTAATGTTACCATCTATAAAGCTCGACTTGTCGCGAAAGGGTTTCGACAAATTCAAGGAGTTGACTATGATGAGACATTCTCACGAGTAGCGAAGCTAAAGTCTGTGAGGATTTTGTTAGCAATTGCTGCATATTTCGATTATGAGATTTGGCAGATGGATGTCAAAATGGCGTTCCTTAATGGTGACATTGAGGAAGAGTTTTATATGGTACAACCCAAGGGTTTTGTCGATCCTAAAGATGCTGACAAGGTATGCAAACTTCAGCGCTCCATTTATGGACTGAAGCAAGCATCTCGGAGTCGGAATCAACGTTTTGATAAAGTAATCAAAAACTTTGGATTTATACAAACTTATGGAGAAGCTTGTATTTACAAGAAAGTGAGTGGGAGCTCTATAGCATTCCTAGTACTATATGTAGATGACATATTGTTGATTGGGAATGATATAGAACTTCTTAATAGTGTTAAAGCCTATTTGAATAATAGTTTTTCAATGAAGGATCTTGGCGAAGCGGCATACATTCTAGGCATCAAGATTTATAGAGATAGATTAAGACGCCTAATAGCGCTTTCAAAAAGTACATACTTGGAAAAAGTTCTAAAGAAGTTTAGAATGGAAGAGAGCAAGAAAGGGTTCGTGCCCATGTTGTCAGGTAAGACCTTGAGTAAGACTCAAAGTCCAGCTACGGCAGAAGATAGAGAGAAAATGAATAATATTCCCTATGCCTCGGACATAGGTTCTATCATGTATGCCATGCTGTGTACAAGACCGGATATAGAACATGTTGTTAGTTTGACTAGAAGATATCAAAGTGATCCTGGAATGGAGCACTAGACAGCGGTCAAGAATATCCTAAAGTACCTAAATAGGACTAAGGATATGGTTCTTTCTTATGGAGATGATGAACAGCTTGTTGTAAACAGTTACACTGATGCTAGTTGGAACACCGATCCAGATGACTCGAAGTCACAGTTTGGATACGTATTTATTTTGAATGGTGCTGCAGTGAGCTGGAGGAGTGCCAAGCAAAGCGTTGTGGCGAAATCTTCAACTGAATCGGAATACATAGCTGCTTCGGAGGCTACACAAGAAGCCATATGGATGAAGGAGTTCATTACTGAACTTGGCGTGGTTCCTTGTGCATTGGACCCGATGGCCATCTACTGTGACAACACAGGTGCCATAGCTAATGCACAGGAGCCAAGGTCACATAGCAAGCTGAAGCACATCAAGCTACGTTTCCATGCTATTCGCGAGTATGTCCAAGATGGTGACATAAAGATTTGCAAAGTACACACTGATCTGAATGTGGCAGATCCGTTGACTAAACCTCTCCCTAGGGCAAAGCATGACCAACACCAGAACGCCATGGGTGTTAGGTATATTACCATGTAATCTAGATTATTGACTCTAGTGCGAGTGGGAGACTGTTGGAGATATGCCCAAGAGGCAATAATAAAAGTGATTATTATTATATCTTTGTGTTTATGATGAATGTTTACATCCCATGCTATAATTGTATTATAAGGAAACACCGATACATGTGTGTTTTGTAAACGTAAAAGAGTCCTTAGTAAGCCTCTTGTTGAACTAGCTTGTTGATTAATAGATGATCATGGTTTCCTGATCATGGACATTGGATGTCATTAATAACAAGGTTATATCATTAGGAGAATGATGTGATGGACACACACCCGTAGTAAGTGTAGCATAAGATCAAGTCATTAAGTTCGTATTGCTACAAGCTTTCAAATGCATAGTAACCTAATCCTTCGACCATGAGGTTATGTTAATCACCATAACCGGATGGGTACTTTGATGGCATCAAACACCGCTTCGTAACTGGGTGGTTATAAAGGTGTTGTTGGGTATTCTGAAAGTATGTGTTGAAGCGCATGGACCAAGATTTGGATTTGTCCATCCATATGACGGATATATATGCTCTGGGCCCTCTCGGTGGAATGTCATCTAGTTAGCTTGCAAGCATGTGACTGGGTCACAAGGGATGACATATCACGGAACGAGTAAAGAGTACTTATCAGTAACGAGGTAGAACTAGGTATGGAGATGCCGGCAATCAAACCTCGGATAAGTATAGTATCGCGTGACAAAGGGAATTGGTTTCGTATGTAAATGGTTCAATCGATCACGAAGTCATCGTTGAGTATGTGGGAGCCATTATGGATCTCCAGGTCCCGCTGATGGTTATTGATAGGAGATGTGTCTCTGTCATGTCTACATATTCACGAACCGTAGGGTGACACACTTAAGGTTCGAAGTTGTTTTAAGTAGATATGGAATGTGCGTTGGAGACCGAATGTTGTTCGGACTCTCAGATTGGATCTGAGACATCACGAGGAGATCCGGAACTGTCCGGAGAATTAGATTCATATAATGGAGATCATTTTCTAGGTTCGGAAATGTCCCGGAGTGTTTATATAGGGGTTCTAGAAGGTTTTGGAATGTTCTGGAAGGTTCTAGAAATTTCTATGGAGTTTACTTGAAAACCAAGAAAGAAAAAGGGGAAACTTGGGGGGGAAGGAAACTCCCCCCAAGCCCCCCTTGTGCGCCGGCCCTAGGAGGTGGGCCTAGGGGTGGGAACCCTAGGCTGCACCCCTCCCTCTATATATAGAGGGGTGGAGGCGCCACCCCCCCTTGCCCCTCCACTCTTGCCCTAGCCGCCTCTCTCCTCCTCCTTCCTTCTTCTCAGGCTTAGGCGAAGCTCTGCAGAATTCTCTACTCCACCACCACCACCACGCCGTCGTGCTGCTGGGATTTCGTGGAGAGATCTACTACCTCCGCTGCTCGCTGGAACGAGGAGAGGAAGGTCTGCATCGACTCCGCACGTGTGACCGACTGCGGAAGCGCTGCTAGAACGCGGCGCTGGAAGGATCATCTACTTGATCTTGAGAT
This sequence comes from Avena eriantha, assembly GCA_910589775.1. Lineage (NCBI taxonomy): Eukaryota > Viridiplantae > Streptophyta > Magnoliopsida > Poales > Poaceae > Avena > Avena eriantha. The sequence continues at coordinate 371,689,689 of OU342745.1, forward strand.
CGGCAAGTGATCGTCAATATCAACCACGAGATCCGATCTCGCACAAGGCTTTCGGATCTACAAGGGTTAGTACAGATCTATCTCGTTGCACATGTCTAATAGATTAGATCTTGGCTTTTATCTAGATTAGATCTGGGTTTTGTTCGTTCTTGCGGTAGAAATTTTTTGTTTTCCATGCTACGAACCCATCACACATATGAATGAACTTTCTACTATGAGTGGATTGTTTTCTGATGATATTAAGATGCGTACTTATTTTGTTGCTAAGATTTTTCCTTTTTCACTGAAAGGAGAAGCAAAAACTTGGTTTAGTAATTTACCTCCTCAATCTATTGATAGCCCTGAGTGCTTGATTAGTACTTTTCTGCAGAAATATTTTCCTCCCAGTGCTAGACATGCTATTTTGCAGGAACTTTTTGATTTTAAACAGGGAGAAAAAGAGGTATTGCCCGAATCTTGGGGAAGGTTTTGCGCTTTGATTCATGCATAGGCTGGAAGTCCATTACCTAAGAATGAGCTTCTTGATATATTTTATAATGGACTAACCGAGGAATCTAGGACATACCTAGATAGTTGTGCTATTTGTGTTTTCAGGAATAGGACTCCAAAGGAAGCTGAGGAATTAATGGCTAAAATAAGCAAGAATTATGAAGATTGGACTCCTCCTAAACAAGCCATACCTGAAGTAATCTTACCTGAACCATCTATTCCTGTGCCTATTCCAACATCAAACAAGAGGGGAGTTATTGAATTAAATGAGGACGTGATGAAGGAAGCTAAGAAATGTCTTAAGGAGAAGGGAATTAAAGCTGCAGATGTTAAGAATTTACCTCCTATAGAAGAATTATGTAAGCCTATTCCCTACTCATCCACTATTGAGGTACACTCCCTCCAACACTTTGATGAAGGTGATATCCCTTACTTGAAACCTCCTGATCAATGCTTAGAAGAATTTGATAACTTTATTGTTAAGCAAGATAACTTTAATAAAAGGGTGCAAAATAATCTAATGGAAAACACTAGAGCTATTGTTGAGTTGAAAGATATTGTGGAAAGGACCTCTAATGATGTTAAAATGATTGTTAAACACTTTCAAATGGTTCAAACTCAAATAGATCCAACTCGTTAAAGTGCAAAACGACTTGCTAGTAAATGCTGCTAAAGAAAAATATGCTTATGAAATTAGAACTAGAAGTGGAGCTGCTACCTAGGATCCTCTATATCCTGAGGGGCATCCCAAAAGGATTGAGCAGGATTCTCAACAAGCTGAAAATAGTAGTTCTACTCGTAAGAAAAGGAAAAAGAAACATAAAACTGTTGTAGAACCCTCTGAACCTGCTATAGATCCTAATAGTATATCTATCTCTGATGCTGAATCTGAAAGTGGTAATGAAGAAAATGAAGTTCCTAATGAAGAGAAAGTTGAAGAAGAACCTGAAAACCACACTAAGACTACTAAATACACCAAAGAAGATTTTATTGCTAAGAAACATGGTAGTGAAAGAGAACCTTGGGTCCAAAAACCTATGCCTTTCCCTGATAAGAGACACAAGTCAAAGGAAGATGAACACTACAATAAGTTTTGTCAGTGGATGAAGCCTTTATTCTTGCAAATTCCTTTGACTGATGCTATTAAATTGCCTCCTTACTCAAAGTATATGAAGGACATTGTCTCGAATAAAAGAAAGATTCCTAATGAAGAAATTTCTACTTTGCTTGCTAATTATTCCTTCAATGGTAAGGTTCCTAAGAAACTTGGAGACCCAGGGATTCCAACTATCCCTTGCTCTATTAAGAGTAGTTATGTTAGAACTGCTTTGTGTGATTTGGGAGCTGGAGTTAGTGTTATGCCTTTCTCTCTATATATAATAGGGTTCAACTTGAAAAATTGATACCAACTGATATATCCTTGCAAATGGCTGATAAATCTACCACTATTCCTGTGGGTATATGTGAGGATGCACCTGTTCAAGTGGCTCACAATTGCTTGATATTAACTGATTTTGTTGTGCTTGAAATGCCTGAAGATGATAATATGTCTATTATTCTTGGGAGACCTTTTCTTAATACTGCAGGAGCTGTTATTAATTGTAATCAAGGAAAGGTGACCTTCAATGTTAATGACAAGGAACATACTGTCTATTTCCCCAAGAAGATTGAAAGGACTTATGGCTTGAATTCAATTGAACATGTTGAAGGCATTCAAGTTGGAGAAATATATTGTCCCATACCAAGAGAAAAAATTGAAACTATTATGATTGGGACCATTGCTATCAAGGTTGAGGTAACATAATCATTAGTGGAGTACAAAGTTTTGTCTCATATGTAATTGTTTTGGTAGCCAGACTTGATCAACCTTGTTAACAAAAGGATTCCATTGAACAAAACAATGTTTCCTTATGATTATCTCCGTTTATTTCTATCCTTTGCATTTTAGTTTTTGCTTTCGTTTAGTTTTCTTTGTTAGTTGCTTTCATGCTAGAACTTTTGTCGTTCTAGCCTTGTTTTGTCTTTGCATCATGCTTCCAAAAGAAAAAAATCTGTCTATCAGAAAAATCATTCTTCTATTTCTGAAAAATGCCCAAAAATAAAGTGTCTCGAAAAATTCCAAAAAATTCATATTAAATTTTTACGTGAAAAAAGGGTAGAGGAGTACCTGGTAGGTACCAGGGGGGCCCACCAGGCAGGCACACCATGTGGTGGCACGGCCAGCCCTGGGTGGCACCATGCCCTAGTGTGGGCCACCCCTGGCCCCCCACTACCTCTCTCACCTGCCAATTTCTTCTCTCTCCCGAGTAAGCTCCAGTTCGTAGCTCAAAATCACGTTCTTGTTGTGCTTAATCTCGATTTTTTCGATCTCCTTGCTCAGCCCATCTTTCTTGCTGAAATTTGGAGCATTCGTTCCCTGGTATGTGACTCCTCCCCTTGTCCAAGTAGATTTGTGTTTAGTGGATTATATGTTGAGTATTTTGCTACTATAGGTGACTGGTTTTGAGATCTTGTAAGCTTGTTTGATGCTTAGAGATATAGTTTTGATGCATGTTTAGGCCTCTTGCAAGTCCCTATGAGTAGAATCCTTTATTATATTTACTTTGCAAGCACTTTGTTTAATAGGTGTTTAAATTTCAGAATACCAAGCATGAACAATCATACTTTTGGAGAGATATTTGAGAGTGATGCACCTAGGAGGTCGAGGCCTTCAAGAACAGCCTCTCAAGCTAGGCCATCATACAATGAAGACCTCATTGCAACACGCATTGGTAGAAAGGGATGATGGAGATGCTCACCCATCCTCCTTTCCTTGTTTTACTTTCTTGCAAGCTACAGGTATTCTTGATGATTTCTTGCTACTGATTAAGAGGGTTGGTTTGACCTCTTATATGCAAGATGAGAGTGCACAATACGCTATGCTCACCAAAACTTTTGTTGAGAGCTTCTCATTTACTAACACACCCTATCAATCTACTGTCTCTTGTAAAATCTATGACATACCTTTCACCATGCCTTTGGAGATATTTTGAAGTATTGTAGGTGTGCGTATGATAGGGACCATGAAGAAAATTCAAGGGCGACCCGCTGATTTGCTGGAGCTATACCGAGGGGTAACCAATGATGATGACCGCGTGGCACAGCGTGGAAAGATAAGGAATATCCAACTCCCTACTCTTAGATACTTTGCATATTATCTTGCCACTAGTGTTTTGGGTAGGGAGAACACTAGTAACATCTCCAACTATCATTTAGCATTCCTTGTTGCTGCGCTTAACAATTATACTCGGTACAATCTTGGCTTGCTTATTGCTCACCGCCTAGCTACTAGGGGGCCTATCTATGGGGGCATCATTGCCTCGCGTGTAGTCAATGCATTAGGTCTTTCAGTGGATCCCGATGATGCTATGCTAGCACCACAGAGGCTCGATCTTGTTGCCATGAAAACTCATCACTTTGTCACTGCTACCTCTGATTTGAACAATCTAATATATAGGATGCTTTTCACTGACGGGGATGAAAGGGAGATCCTTTTGCCACAGCCTGCTTTGTTTAGTGTTGACAGGAGACTGTGGTCGCGCTCCAAGGAGGAGGTGGACGAGCAGCTTCGCTTGCTAGGTTTCCACGAGCAGCATCAGGAGGATGTGCCCTCCTATGATTACTCCGCGCACTACGGAGGGACGTACTCGAGCTCGCACCAGGACGAGGGTACTTCCTCGTCATACCATGGTGACACTTCATCCTGGCCAGCTTGGGATTGATACCCACTTGGGCCAAAAGCCTAAGCTTGGGGGGAGGTACGCCGACACCACACTCATCTCCATATCATGTTGTGTTGGTACTTTGTATATTCATGTTTTCGTTCTCTTTTTAGTTTTCGTTCTTCTTTGCTTTTGCTTTCTAAAAACACAAAAAGACCAAAAATATTTTTGTTGTTTCTCTTTGGTTTGCTTCTTCTTTTTGCCTTGGTTTGCTTTTCCCTTTTTGCTTTGTTTGAACTATTCAAAAAACCCAAAAAGAGTTTACTTTGTTTGTTTTTCCCTTTTGGTTCTTGTTTAAAAATCGAAAACACCAAAAATATTTGTCGTTCTTCTTTGGTTTTTGCGAGTTTGCTTCAGGGTTCGGCAGTCCTCAGTGGATATTGGTTTCATATTATTATTCAAGCCACACAAGTGAAGAGCAATAATGAGGATCAATGACAACTTGAGGCGTGGTAAGAGGCTGGTAACGAACTCTATTTGTTTTCATTTTTGTACATATACTCATCACTATGGGCGTGCTTAGTCTGTTCATGTAGAGTGTATGTTTTCTTTGGATGCTTAGTAGTTCTTGCTTTCTTATGATTAGCTCCAGCTCGCTAATAGTTTGTAGCATGTCTTATGAATGTTTGCCTGCATTGCTCTATTCATAAATTGGTATGACACTGTGGTATCCTCCTCTGAATGTTTCATTTGATTGACTTGGCACATGCTCACACATGCACATGACTGTAATAATCAGTTAAGCCTCGATGAATTATTTTGCCTTGAGGATCTTGAATCACTTTCATGCCATGAGTAGTCCTGTTTTGTTGCAAGCATGATTATGACAGCTATTGCTCTCTCGTTTGTCGCTCCCTTACTATTGCTAGCCTTCACTTTCACTGTGTATGTTTTACACAAGTTCCCAACTCCCTAAACCAAATATTTCCAAAGTGTCCACCTTACCTACCCATTAGCATCATTTGCTACTTCCGTGCATATTCAATATGCCTTGTTTTCTTCCGAATAAAATGTTTGCTTGTTATGAGAAAATTAGTTAGTAAAGCTCTCATGAACTTGATGGCACGCTTTATTTTCTTGCACTTAATAAACCTGAACCATTGTGTCCTTCTTTGTTGTGCATATGCTTGCGCTTTATGAGTTGAAGTTAGCAGAACCATGTATCATGGGGACCGCTTTCAACGCTTCATAGGTACTTTGTACCTAGTTGATATCATGTTCTTTTGCCTATGGATCCCGGCGGTGTGAAATAAAAGTGGAACTTGTAAGATCATGGAGTTTGTATGTATGTTAGAGAAACGCCTGGGCCGCTAGCCTAAGCCATGCCTAATCATGGTGGAAACTTGCAGCATAACCATAATGAGCATTCTATGAAGCATCCTCAATAAAAATCTATGCACATAGTAAATAAAAAGATCGCCGAGATGCTCATTGTCTGCTTGCCTTGAATTTTGATTATGGGATAGCTCCCATGTCATGTGCAAGGGGTACCCCGTTGGCGGTTCTCTATGATACGTATATACTTACAATGACAGGAGCTTACTTGTGACTGAAGTTGAGTAGCATGAGGATCGGTCTTCGTAAGTAAGGGGCATGAGACTTCAATTTATAACTTGTCAAGCATATCCTCTTAGTTGTGTCACTTTCACCTTAACCACATTAAAGATGCTTATGATAGGGGCAATGAGAGCTCAAAGCTAACGAGTACCATACTTTCAGCATTTGGAAGCCTTTCAAATTATTCAAAACCTTTTCTTCTACCTGTTGAGTCTCCACATATTCTTTGAGCACCTTCTTGAGAGCATAGTTGTCATTCTTTGTGTTTGTTCCATTACTTGATTATTTGTGTTATGACTTTGATGCTTGTATTCTTGATATCTTTACTTCTAGTCATCACTTGAACTTCAGAGGTGCCTTGACATTCATAATCAAAGGCAAGCGAGATACCACTCTATCATACCTTTTTATGAACATGGTAATGTTGCTTATGTTTGTGCTTCATGCTACTTATTATTCTTGAGTTGGAATCTCTTCATAGCTTGCAAAGACTATTAAGTAGACTCAGTTGCATATTCTTTATTATGAACTGTCTAAGTAGTTGATCACATTGCTGAGAGTATTTACATCTTAATATCAAATGTGTTTGTGAAAGTTCTTTTATCGCACTCAGTTTTCAACTGAATTGCTTGAGGACAAGCAATAAGCTAAGCTTGGGGGAAGTTGATAGGTCCAAAACGTATCTACTTTCCCAAACACTTCTGCTATTGTTTTTCCTCTATACTTGTGTGATTTCGATGCAACTAATGCGAACTGACGCTGTTTTCAGCAGAATTGCCTTGGTGTCTACTTTTTGTGTAGAAAACCAACTATCAGGAAAAATCTCGGAAAATATGCCAAAAATCCTATTTCACCCAAAGACTCCAGGAGCCAGAATACGAGACGGAGAAGAGCCCTGGGGTGGCCACACCACCTGGTGGCGCGGGCCAGGCCAGGCCGCGCCTGGGGGTGGTGTGGGCCCCCCAGGCACCCCCTCGGCCTCTCTCTTCGCCTATAAGGAGCCTTCTGACCTAAAAACTTCAGGGGGTTCGACGTTTTTCCAGAAGGAGTTCCGCTCCGCCACCACCACCAGATTACACGAAACAGCACCAGAAACTCCGTTCTGGCACCCTGCTGGGACGGGGAATTGGAGGAGATCATCGCCATCATCATCACCATCGCTTCTCCATCGACCATCCATGTTTCCCCCATCTATGAGTGAGTAATCCCCCGCTGTAGGCTATGGGGATGGTAGTGATTGGATGAGATCGTTCATGTAATGGCATCAGATTGTTAGGGCATGGTGCCTAGTATCTTTTATTAGTGCTTTATGACTTTGTTGCAACTTGTTGTGCTTAATGCTTGTCACTAGGGCCCGAGTGCCATGATTTCAGATCTGAACTTATTATTGATTCATTATGATAGTATTGTTTCTGGTCTTATCTACAAGTTGTATACACACGTTGTTGTCCGGAACCTATGGCCCCGAAGTCACAGAAATCGGGATAACCGGAAGGGAAAGGCTTTGATGTGAGGATCACATGTGTTCACGGAGTGTTAATGCTTTGCTCCGGTGCTCTATTAAAAGGAGCACCTTAATTGCCAGTAGTTCCCTAGAGGCCCCGCTGCAAACGGGCTGGCAGGACAAAAGATGTTGTGCAAATTCTCATTGCGAGCATGTATGACTATATATAGAACACATGCCTAGGATTGTCTAGTACTTGGATGCTTTATCTTATTTATCTGCAATTGCCCTATGTTCTGATTGCTATGTGAATTGTCTTGTCCATGCAACGCCCGTCCATCCATCTCTATGCCTACCGCACTCGAATCCCATTGTTTACTGCTTTTGTTACTGCTGCCTTTGCTTTACTACTGTTGTTACTTTACTATTCCTACTACAAAACTGTTGCTACTGATAAACTGCTGTGAGCAAGATTGTTTCTAGGTGTAGCTGAATTGACAACTCAGTTGTTAAGGCTGATAAATATTCTTTGGCTCCCCTTGTGTCGAATCAATAAATTGGGTTTCACTTCCCTCGAAAATACTACGATACACCCCCTATACTTGTGGGTCATCAAGGTCCAATCTGAGTTATATGCTTGAGAGACTATAAATTGAAAATCCCATGTCCCTTGAGTAGGAGGGCCGCTCCTCATGCTACTCAACTTTATTTACCGGTAATTTCTTGTCATCGTAAATATGTGCGTATCATAGAGAACCGCCAATGGGGTACCCCTTGCCCGATGATACAGAAGAATCCCCATATCAAAATGACAAGGAAAGCAGACAATGAGTATCTCAGCAATGTTCTTATTTACCATGGGAAAATGGTGCTTTTTTCTCTCTTTCCTCTTTTCATAAATCTCTTTTTTCTTTTTCTCAATAGCTATCTCTCTCTTTTTTATAAGAAGAATGCTTCATAGATATCGTTATGGTTACGCTGCAGGTTTCCACCATGTCAGCATGGATTAGACTAGCGGCCCAGGCGTTTCTCTAACACACATACATAACTCCATGGACTTACAATCTCCCCTTTTATTTCACACCGACAACATCCGCAAACAAAAGAGCATGGTATCAACTTGATATATATTTACAAGTGTTGAAAGCATTCCCCGTCACAGCAGGTTCTGCTAATCCCCAGCCTATAATTTGGAAGCATATAACTTTCATGGAGAGTCACAATGGTTCAGGTTTATTAAGTGCAGGAAATAAAGTGTGCCATCAAGTTCGTGAGAGCTTTACTAACTAACTTTCTCATAACAAGCAAACATTTTATTCGGAAGAAAACAAGGCATATTGAATATGCACGGAAGTAGCAAATAATGCTAATAGGTAGGTATGGTGGACACTTTGGCAATATTTGGTTTAAGGGAGTTGGAAACATGAGTAAAACACTCAGTGGAAATGAAGGCTAGCAATAGTAAGGGAGCAACAAACGAGAGAGCAATAGCTATCATAATCATGCTTGCAACAAAACAGGACTACTCATGGCATGAAAGTGATTCAAGATCCTCAAGGCAAAATAATTCAACGAGGCTTAACTGATTATACAGTCATGTGCATGCGTGAGCATGTGCCAAGTCGATTCAAATGAAACATTCATAGGAGTATACCACGGTGTCATACCAAGTTATGAATAGAATAATGCAAGCAAACATTCATAAGACATGCTACAAACTATTAGCGAGCTAGAGCTAATCAAAAGAAAATAAGAACTACTAAGCATCCAAAGATAACATACACCCTACACGAACAGGCTAAGCATGCCCACAATGATGAGTATATGTACAAAAATGAAAACAAATAGAGTTCGTTACCAGCCTCTTACCACGCCTCAAGTTGTCATTAATCCTCATTATTGCTCTTCACTTGTGTGGCTTGAATAATAATATGAAACCAAATCCCATTGAGGACTGTTGAACCCTGCAACAAACTCACAAAGCCAAAGAAGAACGACAAATATTTTTGTTGTTTTCGATTTTTAAAGAACAAGAACCAAAGAGGAAAAACAAGCAAAGCAAAATCTTTTTGGGGTTTTCGAATAGTTCAAACAAAGCAAAAAGGAAAAACAAACCAAGGCAAAAAGAAGAAAAAGCAAACCAAAGAGAAACAACAAAAATATTTTTGGTCTTTTTGTGTTTTAGAAAGAAAAAGCAATGAAAGAACGAAAACTAAAAAGAGAACTAAACATGAATATACAAAGTACCGACGCAACATGATAGAGAGATGAGTGCGATGCCAGCGTACCTCCCCCCAAGCTTAGGCTTTTGGCCTAAGTGGGTATCAATCCATGCACGAATAAGGGTTCCAAGCAGGCGGATCATGATAAGAATGGTCGTAGCTGGGCCCATGGGAAGAAGAAGAAGCTTCCCAATCATAAGTAGGCTGCTGATATGAAGACTCTCCCTCATTCGAGGGCTACCGAATCATCCGTGACCTCCCTTCTAGTGTCCTGCTCCTGTTGGGAGAGCTCTCCCAAGTATGTGTCGAGCTCCTCCTCGGTGAGGGGCCATCCTTCCCTGTTATCAAGGTTAAAGAAAACAGGTGCAGCCAAAAGAACAACACACTCGGACTTTCTCTTTCTCCAACCAGCTTTGAGAAAGGTTATTTCATAAGATAACTCACTCATACTAGCCCACGAGGAAACAAATTTATGTTGTATCATGGAATTAAGATCAAGCCTTTCTATGGGAAACTGTAGGTCTAGATGATGAGGCACTAAACCATGCAATGCTAGTAAACGAGAAGCAATGAGGCCTCCACAAATTTCACCTTTCTCCCGGTTAGCAGCAAGATGAAAAGCTATCAAAGCACCTAAGTTGTAAGACCTGTCTCGTTTAAGACAACAGAGATAAATGCTAGATCATATGAAGATAACTTATTGGCAGTTTTCCTAGCAAGAACACACTTGGCAATAAAGTAGGCAAAGTAGTGAATGGAGGGAAGATGAATGTTACAGATTTTTCCACTCTCCTTCGAGAATCTGCTCCCTTGGCAAATTTCTGTGTATAAATCCATGAGTGGTTCAGGTCTCTCCTTAATATTTCTACATGATCCCCATTGAGGTACCCTAATAGCTGCACAAAAATCATCAAGACAAAGGTCGACAACAATATTGTAAATTTTGTAATGGACCATGGGGTTAGGCAAAGAGTGACTAAATTGGAAGTCCTGCACCACAGACATGGTTAGCTTCACAAATTGACAAGGTTCATCTTGCAAAAAGTGCTCTAACCCTGCATTAGAAACCAAAGTGTGGAAATCTTGGAGAATTCCTGCAACTCTCATGAACTCAGAGCATGGATAAATGGAGGGGAAAACTTCCTCCTCCCGGTGGACCTTCATGACATTCGGCACCCAAAGTTCATGTTGGTTTAGTTGATGCTCATTCATCTTCTATTTTGAAATTTTAAACACCTATTAAACAAGGGATTGCAAAGTGAATATAATGAAGGATTCTACTCGTAGGGACTTGTAAGAGTCCTAAGCATGCATTAAAACTATATCTCTAAGCATCAAACAAGCTTACAAGCTCTCATAACCTGTCACCTACAGTAGCAAAATACTCAAGATATAATCCACTAAACACAAATCTACTTGGACAAGGGGAGGAGTCACATACCAGGGAACAAATGCTCCAAATTTCAGCAAGAAAGATGGGCTGTGCAAGGAGATCGAAAAAATCGAGAGCAAGCACAGCAAGAACGCGATTTTGAGCAATGAACTGGAGCTTACTCGGGAGAGAGAAGAAAGTGGCAGGTGAGAGAGTTAGTGGGGGGCCAGGGGTGGCCCACACCAGGGCATGGCGCCACCCAGGGCAGGCCGCGCCACCAGGTGGTGTGCCTGCCTGGTGGATCCCCCGGTACCTCCCAGGTACTCCTCTGCCCCTTTTTCACGTAAAAATTTAATATGAATTTTCTGGAATTTTTCGAGACACTTTATTTTTAGGCAATTTTCAGGTAGAGAAGAATGATTTTCTGACAAACAGTTTTTTTGGAAACATGATGCAAGGACAAAACAAATCTAGAACTACAGAAGTTCTAAGACACACTAACATACAAGCAACTAGCAACAAAGAAAACTAAACGAAAACAAAAACTAAAATGGATAGTACTAGAAGTAAACGGAGATAATCATAGTGAAAACATTGTTTTGTTCAATGAAATCCTTTTGTTAACAAGGTTGATCAGGTCTTGCTACCAAAAAAATTTCATATGAGACAAAACTTTGTATTCCACTAATGATTATGTTACCTCAACCTTGATAGCAATGGTCCCAATCATAATAGTTTCAAATTTTTCTTTTGGTATGGGACAATATATTTCTCCAACTTGAATGCCCTCAACATGTTCTATTGAATTCAACCCATAAGTCCTTGATGTACTCGACTTTCGACGTAGACCTCGTTGGGAACCCCAAGAGGAAGGTATGATGAGCACAACAGTAAGTTTTCCCTCAGTTATGAAACCAAGATTTAATCGAACCAGTAGGAGCAAGGAAACACCCCAAAGGTGTTACTAGCTGAGCTTTGGCAGGGCGCACTACCGGTGCTAGTAGCAACGTGGAGACCTGCACAACACAACCACAGAACTTTGTCCCCAGCTTGCGATGAGGTTGTCAATCTCACCGTGTTTTGTGGAAAACAAATGATTAAACGTATCGAATGGAAAGAAGTAAAAGTTTGCAGAAAGTAAACACAAAGCAGTAAAAGATTGTAGATTGTATGTAAAAAACAAAGGACCGGGATCCATAGTTCACTAGAGGTGGCTCTCTTTAAGATAGATAACATGCTGGGTGAACAAATTACAGCGGGGCAATTGACAAACACCGAGAAAGCAATACATGCATATACTAATCATCCTGACTCCTCTGAGACTTGATTGGGCATTACAACATAATACATAGACCGCCATCCAACTGCATCTATGACTAATAATCCACCTTCAAGTTATCATCCGAACCCCCTCCAGTATTAAATTGCAAGCAACAGATTAGTGCTTTACAAACTACGTGTAAAGTAAACAATACGACTGTTCTATGAACAAAGGATTGTTGTTTTCTCCCTAGTAGCAACAGCACATCTAGTACCTTAGAGATTTCTGTCACTTCCCCAGATTACCAGAGGCATGAACCCACTATCGAGCATAAATACTAACTCTTGGAGTTGCTAGCATCTACTTGGCCAAGATAGCTACTAACAACGGAAATCATGCAAGATCACAAATAACAAAGACATGATAGAATCAATAATCAATCTAAAATAGCATCTCAATATCCATCGGATCCCCGCAAACACAACATGTATGAATTACAAATAGTTGATCTTGATCATGAACGGAGCTCACAAGATCTAAACATGAAAGCACAAAGGAGGAGAACCAGCCATCTAGCTACTACATGGACCCGTAGTCCAAGGATGAACTACTCACGCATCACACCAGAGGCTTGCATGGTGATGAAGAAGGCCTCCAGGGTGAATTCCCCTCTCCGTCAGGGTGCCGGGAAGAGCTTCATATCCCTCCCGATCTAGGGATGGAGATGACGGCGGCTACAGACTCTTTCGTGGATTTTTGATCGGGTACTTAGGGTTTTCGTCCCGAGGGCAATATATAGTCGGAAGGGGAGGCCGAGGGGTTGCCAGGGCTAGCCTCGCCACCCCCTGGCACTTGATCACTTCCAGAAAAATAGGCACTTTGGCTTTTGTCCCGACCAATTCCGACAATATTCATTTTCTGACTTTCCTGGAACCAAAACAGCAGAAAACAGGCAGCTGGCACTGTGGCTCTTGTTAATAGGTTAGTCCAAGAAATCATATGAAAAGTACTCCAAAGTTGGAACAAAACACAAGAAAGTGGATAAAACCAAGCATGGAACATCAAAAATTATAGATACATTTGCAATGTATCAACATCCCCTATGGACGCTTCTACACCTACACCAACAAGTCCCCCAAGTGGACCCATGACTCGTACCCGAGCCAAACTCCTCCAAGCTAAGGTGAACTCGCTCCTCTCTTCGTGCCAATTTGATACCTCCTTGGATGGCGTGCTACTTCATACCACTACTTTGTGCATCATCTGGTACGAGCCCCCGCCGCGTCGACCCACGAGCCCTGAAGCTGCCAAAGCCGGAGTGTCCGACGCGACTCAGACGGAGTGTCCGGCCTGACCGAGCCCGAACCTGGGGCGGACATTCTGTGTGCCAGTTCGGACACTACCCGGACACTGCACAGAGTGTCCGGCCACCCCGGACTGTCCGGCCCACTCGACCCGGAGTGTCCGGCCCAAGTGATGGGCCTGCGAGCCTAGCTGGGCCCTATGGCCCATGTACCCCTCTATTTCGCCCAGAACTCTACTTTAATGTTTGAATTACCCCTGACTTTGTGGTTGGCCTATATATAGACCCCCACCTCCATTGTAAACCCTAGGCTTGATATTGGAATTAGTGGAAACCCCTTTGTGGATCTATCTAATTCTTGCCTCATGCTCCTTGACTAAGGAGCACCAATATCCCCAAACCTCGTTGGAGTTTGCATCGTGCCTCCGCGTCGTACAAGGCCTAGGCATCGGTGTCCCTTTGCCTAGACGTCAAGATCTCACCGAGTCTCCCATCTCGTCGTGCCGGTTCGAGAGAAAGTCCTCCGCCCGACGCCGATCCTAGGGATTGCGCCGGACCGGTCAACGTTGGCGTGAGCTATTGGTGTTTATCGTGGTTTTGCGTGTGTGTGTTCATCGCGTTCTTCGTGCGTGTGTTCATCGTGTTCATCCTTCCCTCCTTCCCCCGCACTCCACCCTCGATTTGAAAGGGAATCGTGAAAGATCGGGCCACCCTAGAGGTTTGCCCTCAACATATTGGTATCAAGAGCTTTGTTGCTCACGATTTCCCCCACAATTTTTTCTTCTATCCACCAAAAATTCGAAAATCCTCACAAAAAACAGCCCATATTTGCCTTTGGATCGATCTCTTTATTTGGAGGGTTATTTGTGGTTTTGATCCGACCAAACCTTGTCTAAGGAGTTGGTCCAGCTTTATCCTGCGTTTCCGCAGCCTGATTTGGCCAGTTTTTCGCGGATTTGAGGCCCGAAGGTGAGGACTTCCGGTCAAGAACACGAGCAGGAAACCCGCGCCGGAGTGTCCGGCACGTATCGACCGTAGTGTCCGGTCCGACCGGAGTGTCCGACCGAACCAGACCGGAGTGTCCGGCTGTAACACCAATTTTTGACAATTTTGCCTCATTTTTCGCATTGGCTAATCTCCTTTGTTTGCTCGTGTCCCGTGTGCGTGTCAGCAACTACCAGCAAGCTTCCGCATCATCAAATTCCGCGCTCATCGACACCACGGACCACGAACATCATCCCACACCATCGACGCCAAGTTCATCATCAAAGAAGGTATAACTTGTGTCACCTTGTTAACCCCCATCTTCCTTTGTGTGTACCTATCCCATGAGTGTGGCTCATCTTGTGTTTACTTGAGCATTGTGCATTTGTCCTTGGATAGTGAGAGTGCAAGAGCAATAGCAAGTGTGACTAGGTAGCATCAAGGGAGAGCAAAAAAAATAAAAAAAGGAAAAAGATACAAAGAAAAAAAAAGATAAATAGTCTCCCTTTGCCAAAGAGAGTCTCAAAGCTTGTAAGCAAGAGAGAAAGAAGAGCGCCCAAGGCAAGTGCACAAATCCGTTGCTCACTTTTAATCTTTGCAAACGAGCCACGGTCTCTCCTTGCATTGGCACGCCAACGAGCTTAGTCTTCGTTTGGACATTTTGTTTGCTCATTTTCAGAGTCGTGTCAATCCCAACTTTCTCCACGTGTGTGTATATAGTCGTAGATTCCCGTCACCCCTTTGAGTTGTTGACCTTCGCCTTTGACTTGAGTTTTGTTGGATTTTACCCACTTTTGACTATCCCTTTTCTTTTGGTTGGTTCTTTGGCTTTCCACAATCCTAACCTACCACCAACAAGCTTTTGAGAGTTAGTTCTTTCTTTAGTGTGAGTTTTCTTTGCATTTCCACTTTGCACGCTTATAACTCTCACTTGTGGTTTCTAGTTTGGTGCAATCCCCAAGGTGAGGTACAAGGCTAACATCACCATATTCCACTTCCATATACAATACTTGTGTGTTTTGCATGATGGATAGGCACGGTGAGACGAGCCAACCACCTCCCCAAGAAGAAGATCAAGGTCCGTACATGACGCGCGCAAGTCACTTCATCGTTCGACAAGAGTTTCGTGAACGTTGCCAAGCCCTTGAGACGCGACAAGATGAACAATTTGGCGAGACGCAAGCCGAGTTCAAGAACATCGACAACCGCTTCGACAACCTCGAACGACAAATGCATGCAATGCATCACAACTTCGGCCACCAAAATGAAGAGCTCCAACGCTCCGTTGCCGAAACAAATGCCAATCTTCGACGCCTCATCGACGACATGGCAAGACCATGTTTACGCGCATCAAGCTCGGCAAGTTCTTCGCATCGTCATGCACCTCTTCCACAAGATCTACATCAAAGTGCTCAAAGACGCAATGATGCCCCCGTGGTTGAAGATGGAATCTCTTCGAAGTATGTACCTTCCCCACGGCACGCCGCAACGTCAAGCTATGATGGTGACCTCTCTTCAAGGCCACGAGCAAGGCAAGAAGCACACCGTCATCACGCAAGGGCCCTAGTGATCCAACAAGAGCAGCCACAAGAGGAACCGCAAGTACAAACGCAAGTCTACCACCATCGACCGCGACACATACTTGACACAACAAGTGATGACTCCAACTTGGAGAATCAATATCGTCATCGACGTGACGCTCTCCAAGATCATCCTCTTCGTCATCAATGTCATAAACATCAACAACGACACCATGGTCATCACGCGGCGCCTCCTCCACATCAACAAAACTTGGAGCGTCAAGTGATACAAGTTGAGCGACGCCCACCACGTCAAGAGGCTCATGACCATGTTCTTCGCCGTGAGGCCCATGTGACTAACCAACATCACCAACCGAGGAACGAGCCTCCTCTTCGTCATCCACTGCATCAAGAGGATCCACACCCTCGCCACCATGAGGCCCAAGTACCTCAACCACGTCAACAACCGCGCCAAGAGCAAGAGCAAGCTCCTCATCAACAACAATATCAAGAGCAAGCTCCGCAACAAGGACGCGAGAACCAAGTTCCACCTCCCCAACTACAAGATCATCAAAAAGGTCACCAAGCTCGTCACAATGACCGCAACGATGAAGAAACTTTTGGCAAGCTCAAGTTCACAATGCCCAAGTTCACCGGATCCAATGACCCCGAAGAATACCTCTCATGGGCACTCAAAGTCGACAAGATCTTCTGCATGCACAACTATAGCAACGAGAAGATGGTCGCCATGGCTTTGCTTGAGTTTGATGATTACGCCAACCTTTGGTGGGAACAAGTTCAAGTTTCTCGTGATGCAAGACAAGAGCCGCCAATCACAACTTGGCATGACATGAAGGCTCACATGAGATCCCAGTTTGTCCCCGCGCACTACACGTGTGACCTCTTCAACAACCTTCAAGCTCTTCGTCAAGGGACAAAGACCATGGAAGAATACTTCAAGGAAATGGAACTCAACTTGATTCGCGCCAACATTGATGAGCGCATGGAGCAAACAATGGCACATTTCCTTATTGGCTTGAATCACCCAATCAAGCGCATCGTCGAGTTCCAAACATACAACACCATGGTTGAGCTTGTGCACATTGCAACAAAGGCTGAACGTCAAGTGCAAGAGGACTTCAAGTACAACAAGCCCAAGACGTACTTCACCTACAAGCAAGCTTCAACCCCTACACCAACAGTAGCTCGTCAAGTACCTCCAAGCCTTCCTTCAAGCCCACACTTCCTCAAGGAAAACTGCCCCCAAGTGGCAAGCAAGCAAAGAGTGATACACCTTTCAACGGTGAATGCTACAAGTGTGGAGGTAAAGGACACAAATCGGCCGAATGTGGAAACAAGATAGTCTTGTTCATCCATGACAATGGTGATGAAGAGTACTTGAGTGAAGATGAGTTTGATGCCCGTGTCAAGGAAGCAATGGCACGACAACGAGTGGAAGATGATCAAGAACTCCTCATGTGTGAGCATGACGCAAGTCCATCGCTTGTCGTCACAAGGATCTTGACCACTCAAGTACAAGAGCATGAAGACCAACGCTCCAACATCTTCCAAACACGAGCCGGCATCAACGGAAAATCTATCAAGGTGATCATTGACAGAGGGAGTTGTCACAACCTTGCTAGCACCGAGTTGTGTGAGAAGCTCAACCTCACCCTCCATCCACACAAGCACCCCTACCAGGTGCAATGGATAAGTGACCAAGGGTCCGTGAAGATCAAGCATACCATATCGGTCTCCCTCGCCATTGGTCCTTACAAAGATACGGTGGAGTGTGATGTGGTTCCTATGACAGTTTGCCACATGCTTCTTGGTCGACCGTGGCAATTTGACAAGGCTGCTCAACATGATGGTCGCACCAATATATACACCTTCAAATGGCTCAACAAAACATGTGTTTTGCAACCAATGACTCCTAGCCAAATAATTGCGGACAATGCAAAGGCTTTAGAGAGGGCGCAAAGCACAACACCTACTTGTGAGAAGAGCGGTGAGAGAGAGAACCACCTCATAGCGAGTGAGAGACACAAGCCAAATTCGAGTGAAAAAACTAAGAGTGTTCTCCTTGCCACCAAAAGTGAGATGAGAGATGTTCGAAACAACCCATCCGTCTTGCACTATGTCCTCCTTTGCAAGGGACTAGTGCAAGGAACTAATGAATTAACCAATGTTCCTCCATCTTTGATGAATGTTTTGCAGGAATTCAAGGATGTGTTTCCCAAAGAGCTTCCACATGGACTACCTCCTCTTCGCGGCATCGAACATCGAATTGACCTCATCCCCGGTGCACCACTTCCCAACCGCGCCGTTTACCGCACGAACGCGAAGGAGACGAAGGAGATCGAACGTCAAATCAACCAACTCGTCTCCAAAGGTTTGATCCAAGTTAGCACTAGTCCAAGTGTCGTACCCGTGATTCTTGTTCCAAAGACGGATGATATGTTACGGTTATGCATGGACCGCCGTCCAATCAATGCTATCACCGTGCATTATCGACATCCCATACCACGTCTCGATGACATGCTTGATGAGTTGTGTGGAGCTACTATTTTTTCGAAAATTGATCTTCGTAGTGGTTACCATCAAATACGCATGGCTGAAAGTGATGAGTGGAAAAACCGCCTTCAAGACCAAACTTGGTCTCTATGAATGGTTGGTTATGCCCTTTGGTTTATCAAATGCCCCATCCACCTTCATGCGCCTTATGAATCACATCTTGCGTTCTCTCATTGGAAAAAGTGTTGTCGTCTATTTCGATGATATTCTTGTTTATAGCAAATCACTTGAGGACCATATAACACATGTCAAGGAAGTTTTGCAAATCCTTCGACATGAAAAGCTTTATGCTAATCTTCCCAAGTGCACTTTTGCTAAAGACAAGTTGATTTTTCTTGGATTTGTCGTTTCTTCGAAGGGAATTGAAGTTGATGTTTCCAAGGTAAAGGACATACGAGATTGGCCCATACCAACAAATGTGAGTGAACTCCGAAGTTTTCATGGGTTGGCCGGTTTCTATCGTTGCTTTGTGAAAGACTTTTCAACCATTTTTTGTCCCCTTAATGACTTGACCAAAAATAATGTCACCTTCGTGTGGGGCAAAGCACAACAAAAATCTTTTGATGAACTTAAAAAGAGGCTCACCGAAGCACCTCTTCTTGCTTTACCGGATTTCACAAAAACTTTTGAGATAGAGTGTGATGCTAGTGATATTGGAATTGGAGGAGTGCTTATGCAAAACGGACGTCCTATTGCCTACCATAGCGAGAAACTTGATGGTGCTCGCCTTAACTATCCAATTTATGACAAAGAGATTTTTTCCTTAGTTCGTGTCCTTCAAGTTTGGCAACACTACCTTTGGCCCAAGGAATTTATCATACATTCCGACCACGAGTCGTTGAAATATCTCAAAGGCCAAGCCAACTTGAGAAAGAGACACGCTAAGTGGGTTGAGTTCATGGAGTCTTTTCCGTACATTGTCAAGTATAAGAAGGGCAAAGATAATGTAGTTGCGGACGCATTGTCTCGCAAACATACAAGCCTTCTTACGAGACTTGAAATCAACATGTTGGGTCTTGAGGAAATAAAATCTTTGTATGCTTCCGATCCGTTCTTTGAACTAATTTTCGCAAAGTGCTCCAATGACAAAGGAGTTGATGATTTCTATTTGCATAAGGGCTTTCTATTTAAACAAAACAAGCTATGCATCCCGAAGTCGTCGCTTCAACTTTTGCTTCTCCAAGAATCTCATGGTGGAGGCCTTATGGGTCACTTTGGTCGCGACAAGACATTGGACATGCTCTCCAATCACTACTTTTGGCCCAACATGAAGCGTGACGTGGAGCGCTACGTTCAACGATGCACGACATGTGTTCAAGCTAAGTCGCAAGCTAATCCCTATGGTCTTTATATGCCATTGCCTATTCCTCATACACCTTGGTCCGACATTAGCATGGATTTCGTGTTAGGATTGCCTAGATCCAAGCATGGTCATGATTCTATATTTGTTGTTGTGGATCGTTTTTCCAAAATGGCACACTTCATACCGTGCCATAAGACCGACGATGCTTCACATGTTGCAAATCTGTTTTTCAGGGAAATCGTCCGTCTTCACGGTGTGCCAAGGACAATCGCCTCCGACCGCGACGTCAAATTCAGGAGCTACTTGTGGAAGACCCTCATGGCCAAGCTCGGCGTCAAGCTCCTCTTCTCATCCGCATCACATCCTCAAACTGATGGCCAAACCGAAGTTGTCAACCGAAGCCTTGGAACTCTTCTTCGTGTGTTGATCAAGAAAAACCTGAAGGATTGGGAGGAATGCATTCCACACGCCGAGTTCTCCTACAATCGAGCCAAGCACTCAACAACCAAGATGAGTCCATTCATGATCGTCTATGGTTTCGAGCCCTTCACCACGCTCGACATCCTACCACTACCTCTCCATGAGCGCACGAACATGGACGTCGAGAAGCGTGCACAAGCTATGAAGACGCTTCATGAAGAAACAAGAGCTACTATCAAACAACAAGTCCTTCGCCAAGCTTCAAGGTTAAACAAGGACAAGAAGGAGATGATATTTGAAGAAGGTGACCTTGTGTCGATACACCTAAGCAAGGACCGCTTCCCCAAGGAACGTGACTCCAAGCTCAAGCCAAGAGGAGATGGTCCCTTCAAGGTCCTCAAAAGAATCAACAACAACGCCTACATCATCGACATACCGACCTCCAAGTACCTTGCAAGCAATACATTCAATGTCAAGGATCTCTCACCCTACCATGGAGATGCTCAAGATGATATCCATGAAGAGTCGAGGATGACTCTTTCCCAAGGGGGGGAGCTGATGCAGCCCGTCCTACGGATGCTTCTACATCTACACCAACAAGTCCCCCAAGTGGACCCATGACTCGTGCCCGAGCCAAACTCCTCCAAGCTAAGGTGAACTCGCTCCTCTCTTCGTGCCAATTAGATACCTCCTTAGATGGCGTGCTACTTCATACCACTACTTTGTGCATCATCAGGTACGAGCCCCCGCCACGTCGACCCGCGAGCCCGGAAGCTGCACCTGAGCTGAAGCTGCCAAAGCCGGAGTGTCCGGCGCGACTCAGCCGGAGTATCCGGCCTGCCCGAGCCCGAACCTGGCGCAGACATTCTGTGCCAGTTCGGACACTACCCAGACACTTCCCGGAGTGTCCGGCCACCCCGGACTGTCCGGCCCACTCGACCCGGAGTGTCCGGCCACCCCGGACTGTCCGGCCCACTCGACCCGGAGTGTCCGGCCACCCCGGACTGTCCGGCCCACTCGACCCGGAGTGTCCGGCCCAAGTGATGGGCCTGCGAGCCTAGCTAGGCCCTATGGCCCATGTACCCCTCTATTTCACCCAGAACTCTACTTTAATGCCTGAATTACCCCTAACTTTGTGGTTGGCCTATATATAGACCCCCACCTCCATTGTAAACCCTAGGCTTGATATTGGAATTAGTGGAAACCCCTTTGTGGATCTATCTAATTCTTGCCTCATGCTCCTTGACTAAGGAGCACCAATATCCCCAAACCTCGTTGGAGTTTGCATCGTGCCTCCGCGTTGTACAAGGCCTAGGCATCGGTATCCCTTTGCCTAGACGTCAAGATCTCACCGAGTCTCCCATCTCGCCGTGCCGGTTCAAGAGAGAGTCCTCCGCCCAACGCCGATCCTAGGGATTGCGCCGGACCGGTCACCGCCGGCGTGAGCTATTGGTGTTTATCGTGGTTTTGCGTGTGTGTGTTCATCGCGTTCTTCGTGCGTGTGTTCGTCGTTTTCATCCTTCCCTCCTTCCCCCGCACTCCACCCTCGATTTGAAAGGGAATCGTGAAAGATCGGGCCACCCTAGAGGTTTGCCCTCAACACTAAGCAAACCAAAGCAAACGAAAACCAAAACCAAAACGAAAAATAAGACGCTCCAAGAAAAACACAACTATGCATGAAACAATAAAAATGAAGCGTTTGGAAGAAACCTGGGATTTTTATTGATGAAGAAGGGGATGCCTTGGGCATCCCCAAGCTTTGACGCTTGTACTTCTTGGATATTTCTTGGGGTGACATGCGTGGCATCCCCAAGCTTGAGCTTTAGTCCATTCTTCATCTCATTACTCATTCCTTCCATACACCTGAAATTTTTCCTTCATACAGAACTTCACACAATCTTTATTAGCAACATTAGTGCACTCAAGATAAAAGGTCTTAAGGTTCAGTTCTAACACCAATATAACTTCCATTAGAACACTAGCTACTGTAGCACTTCCCTCAAAAAGCTCAATTCCCCAAAAGAACTCAAGAAGGAACCAACAAGAAGCAAATGCAGAAAATGGCAGAAATCTGTCAAAACAGACCAGCACGTAAAGACGATTTTTTTATTTTTCCTTTTCTTACGAGTAGAGCCACTATTTTCAGCTTGTTGAGAATCCTGCTCAATTCTTTTGGGATGCCCCTCAGGATATAGAGGATCCTGGGTAGCAGCTCCACTTCTAGTTCTAATTTCATAAGCATGTTTTTCTTTGGCAGCATTAACTAGCAAGTCGTTTTGCACTTTAACGAGTTGATCTATTTGATTTTGAACCATTTGGAAGTGTTTAACAATCATTTTAACATCATTAGAGGTTCTTTCCACAATATCTTTCAACTCAACAATAGCTCTAGTGTTTTCCATTAGATGATTTTGCACCCTTTTATTAAAATTATCTTGCTTAACAATAAAGATATCGAATTCTTCTAAGCATTTATCAGGAGGTTTAGAGTAAGGGATATCACCTTCATCAAAGTGTTGGAGAGAGTTTACCTCAATAGTGGGTGAGTAGGGAATAGGCTTACATAATTCTTCTATAGGAGGTACATTCTTGACATCTGCTGCTTTAATTCCCTTCTCCTTAAGACATTTCTTAGCTTCCTTCATCACTTCATCATTCAATTTAATAACTCCCCTCTTCTTTGACGTTGGAATAGACACTGGTATAGTAGGTTCAGGTACAATTACTTCAGGTATAGCTTGTTCAGGAGGAGTCTAATCTTCATAATTCTTGCTTATTTTAGCCATTAATTCCTCAGCTTCCTTAGGAGTCCTATTCCTGAAAACACAATCAGCGCAACTATCTAGGTATGTCCTAGATTTCTCGGTTAGTCCATTATAAAATATATCAAGAAGCTCATTCTTAGGTAATGGACTTCCAGCTTATGCATGAATCAAAGCACAAAACCTTGCCCAAGATTCGGGCAATACCTCTTTTTCTCCCTGTTTAAAATCAAAAAGTTCCTGCAAAATAGCATGTCTAGCACTAGGAGGAAAATATTTCTGCAGGAAAGTACTAATCAAGCACTCAGGGCTATCAATAGATCCAGGAGGTAAATTACTAAACCAAGTTTTAGCTTCTCCTTTTAGTGAAAAGGGAAAATCTTAGCAACAAAGTAAGTACGCATCTTAATATCATCAGAAAACAAGCCACTCATGGTAGAAAGCTCATTCATATGTGCTACCACACTTTCATTCGTAGTCCCACAAAAATATTCTTTCTCAACAATAGCTATGTAAGATAGATCGAGAGAGAAATCAAAATCTTTATCTAAAATGTTTATGGGAGAAGCAGCAAACTTAGCAATAGGAGACAATTTGGGTCTAATAGTACGCCTCTCAAGGAGGCTCTTAGCAATGCTCCTATCATGGGTGTTTTTACATTTTTTAATAAATTCATCGGTCATCTCAACATAACCATCTTCAATATCATAACTCTCACTAGACTCAGGTGAACTAACAGGTGTAGTAGTGTCTTCATTAGGAGTTTCAGTATTTTTAGCTATAGTTCTAGAAATCGTAGCATCTAGGAAAGGACCTAATGAATCACTCTTATCAAGCACGGTAGAGGCAGCATCATAAGCATCCGAAGTTTCAGATTCAGCGGTAGTAGTAGTGTGTGTAGCATGTGTATGTGGCGGTGTAACGAGCTTACTTATAACAGATGGTGAATCAAGTGCAGCAGAGGTGTTCAGAACCGTACATCTTCTTATAGTGGATGGTAAAATAGGAAACTTGCTATCACGAGACTTACCCATGATGGATGGATAGCAGCGAACAATAGAGAATCCAAGTGAACTTGATAAATAAAGCTATGCTCCCCGGCAACGGCGCCCAAAAATAGTCTTGATGACCCACAAGTATAAGGGGTGTATCGCAGTATTTTCGAGGGAAGTGAAACCCAATTTATTGATTCGACACAAGGGGAGCCAAAGAATATTTATAAGCCTTAACAACTGAGTTGTCAATTCAGCTGCACCTGGAAACAATCTTGCTCACAGCAGTTTATCAGTAGCAACAATTTTGTAGTAGGAATAGCAAAGTAGCAGTAGCAGTAAAGTAAAGACAGTAGTAACAATAGTAGTAAACAGTAGGATTCGAGTGCGGTAGACATAGGGATAGATGGACGGGCGTTGCATGGATAAGACAATTTACATAGCAATCAGAACATAGGGCAATTGCAGATAAATAAGATAAAGCATCCAAGTACTAGATAATCCTAGGCATGCGTTCCATATATAGTCATACGTGCTCGCAATGAGAACTTGCACAACATCTTTTGTCCTGCCAGCCCGTTTGCAGTGGGGCCTCAAGGGAACTACTGGCAATTAAGGTGCTCCTTTTAATAGAGCACCGGAGCAAAGCATTAACACTCCATGAACACATGCGATCCTCACATCAAAGTCATTCCCTCCGGTTATCCCGATTTCTATCACTTCGAGGCCATTGGTTCCGGACAATAACGTGTGTATACAACTTGTAGAGAAGCGATGGTGATGATGATGGCGACGATCTCCTCCAATTCCCCGTCCCGTCAGAGTGCCAGAACGGAGTTTCTGGTGCTGTTTTGTGGAATCTGGTGGTGGCGGTGGAGCGAAACTCCTTCTGGAAAAACGTCGAACCCCTAGAGTTTTTAGATCAGAAGGCTTCTTATAGGCGAAGTGGGAGACCGAGGGGGTGCCTGGGGGGCCCACACCACCCCCTGGCACGGCCTGGCCTGGCCCGCACCACCAGGTGGTGTGGCCACCCCCCGGCTCTTCTCCGTTTCGTATTCTGGCTCCTAGAGTCTTCAGGTGAAATAGGATTTTTGGCATATTTTCTGGGATTTTTCCTGATAGTTGATTTTCTGCACAAAAAGTAGACACCAAGGCAATTCTACTGAAAACAGCGTCAGTCCGCGTTAGTTGCATCCAAATCACACAAGTTTAGAGGAGAAACAATAGCAAAAATGTTCGGGAAAGTAGATACGTTTTGGACGTATCAATCCCCTGTTGAGACATTGTCCATGTAAGGTGGTCTAGTATTTTTGAAAAATAGGGTGGTAGCATTTTGAATTAGACATTTGGTGGCTGCTTCACAAAACCCCTCTTTTTTGCGCTCGGAAAATAGAAAATGGCTTTTTGGTGCGATGAAAATGAAAACTTCCTCCTGCAACATTATTCTCCATCCCATAATGCACATGTATGCACAATATGGACAAATTATCACAAACTATACCGTGACTTTAGCCATAACATTGGTCATTTGATCCGAAAGCCAAAAAACCTCAAATGAGATAGGTCATTTTGTGAAGGTTTTTTTGAGACATAATCAATATACCAAGTTTTATATTTTTTCTTGCAACTACGTCACATAATATGACACCACGCGAATATTTCGTATTGTTTGGATCGTTTTTGAATTTGTTATGCCCATTTTAAATTATCGTCAAACTTTATCGAACGGTGGGCATGAAGATTCTTAGTTCTGGGGCTGGGAATCGCTAAACTTGAAGTGGATCTCTGATGAAATAGCATATTGTGAATCTAAAAATGATTTTTATAAAAAATTATGAGCATCATATCATGTACCTGGAGTTCATATCTTACCCACTTTCTACCGATTTAGCAGAAATTTGTCTTTTTATCAGGGATAGACGGAAAGGTTTGGGATCCCCCTATTGGGATATTGTACATTTAAGGTGGTCTAGTATTTTTGAAAAATGGGGTGGTAACATTTTGAATTAGACATTTGGTGGTTGTTTCACAAAATCCCCCGTATTTGCTCTAAGAAAATGGAAACTGGCTTTTTGGTGCGATAAAAAGTAAAACTTTCTCCTGCAACATTGTTCACCATCCCATGATGCACATGTATGCATAATATAGATACATTATCATAAACTATTGCTTGACTGTAGCCATAACATTGGTTATTTGACTCGAAAGTCAGGAAACCTCGAATGAGATAGGTCATTTTGTGAAGGTTTTTTGAGACATAATCAATATACCAAGTTTTATATTTTTCCTTTCAACTATGTCACATAATTTGATACCACGCGAAGGTTTCACATTGTTTGGATCGATTTTGAATTTGTTATGTCCATTTTAAACTATCGTTAAACTTTATCGAATGGCGGGTATGAAGATTCTTAGCTCGGGGCTGAGCCTCACTAAACTTGAAGTGGTTCTCTGATGAGATAGCATATTGTGAACCTAAAAATATTTTAAAAAAAAATCATGAGCATCATATCATGTACGTGTAGTTCATACTTGACCCACTTCCTACCGATTCAGCAGGAATTTATCTTTTTCACCAGAGATGGATAAAAAGGTTTGAGATCCCTCTATTTGGACATTGTCCATGTAAGGTGGTCTTGTATTTTTGAAAAATATGGTGGTAGTATTTTCAATTAGCCATTTGGTGGTTGCTTCACAAAACCTCTCTTTTTTGCGCTCGGAAAATGAAAACTGGCTTTTTGGTGCGACGAAAAGGAAAATTTTCTCCTGCAACATTGTCATCCCACGATGCACATGCATGCATGCATAATATGAGTATATTATCACAAACTATGCCTTGATTCTAGCCATGACATTAGTCATTTGACCCGAAAGTCAGGAAACCTCGAATAAAATAAGTAATTTTGAGAAGGTTTTTTGAAACATAATCAATATACCAAGTTTTATATTTTTCCTTGCAACTATATCACATAATATGACACCACACGAAGATTTTACATTGTTTGGATCATTTTTGAATTTGTTATGCCTGTTTTAAACTATATGTAATGTTTTATGCTTTACTTTATTTTTATTTACAAATGTGTAATATTTAAATGTAGATAGATAGATCTTATTTTTCTGTAAATTTTTATATACTATTTGTATTTTTCTGAATTAGAATGATTTAGTTATGATTTTTCTAAAATTAATGAGATAAAAGAGAAAATATCTATACCGAGGGCAGCCGTCGGCGTAGCTCTCCTACGACGAGGGCAATTCTACGCGAGGGCCAGCTTCATGGGGTGCCCAGCTCGTGGCCTACACCGACGACCCCGATGTTTGGCCGTCGGCGTACCTCCCTCGGTATACCTATCTATTCTTGTAGTGTCACGTCAATTAGCCAAGAGTAATCTCGCGTAAAGAAACAAAGAGGGTATAGTTTATCCGTATGTACGATAGTAATCGTTTGCACAGGCAAAAAAGCTAACGCCCAGCTCTTTCACATGCGTCGATATGATTTAGTCAGTCTTCGTCAAAAGAAGCAAGAGGGCAAAAGGAAATACAAAAGCGTGTCGCCGAGATGCCGTAGCGGCATTATGATATTGACATTTTCTCTCGTCAGATCCTTGCTCCTATCGATCGCCTCGTTCGAGTCCAACCCATATAGGGCGATCACTACGAGTACGTATTGGATGCAGAACATGTCGTGTTGTTGTTTATCACGTCAAACTCTTATCAATGTACTCTGTCAAAAAAAAAACTCTTATCAATGTACACAACCATTCAGCAAAACGCGTCTTTAATTTGTTCGACCATAGGTGCAACCGTGTAGAAATACTACTGTTCTGAAATTACATGTTGTCTCGTCAGGTAACGATTCAAGAACCGTGTTTAATTAGCCATCTGACCAACACGCCATAGGATTTGGTTTTCACTTGGATCAAGTATTTCTCTTTTCATTTTTTCCATAGTTATATTTTTATCAGGGGAGGATTTATCCATTGTTATGAACTTATTAAACCATCATTTTTAGTCAATAACCGACATGTCACCAGATTTTGATCCACCGAGTGCAACTTTCGTGCATGCTCCCTCCGTCCGCAAATAACTGTACTTCTAGCCTTATTTTAACTCAAATTTAGTAAAATTTCACTAACTTTGTAGGGAAACGTAGCAATTATGATACCAAATTAGTATCACATATCTGTTTTTAAAATGTAGTTTTATAATATGAAAAATTCATGTAATATATGTTGCTATAGGGGATAGAACAAATCACTCAGTTGTGATAAATGTATGTTAAATGCCCAACATCGAGGAGAACAAACTTATTTCTTCCAAAAATGTAGCTTCAAAGTTCATGCCATCTTCTCTCTCGAAAAAGTTTCATGGCAGTGTCTCCAATCACGCTGAGTGTATTTCTTTTCGAAAAGAGGTACTATGCTATATTTATTTGTGTTTGAACACAATATTCTTTAACCGATTCGCACTTACTTGCAAGAAGTTCGAACCATGCGTATGAAAAACCTATCCAGGTTGCTATGTAGTAAAGAGCTACAGTAAACATACAGAACAACTATACCACACGACTATTAGTGCCTTAGGTTTAAAGCGTAACCACATGACCACCTCGTCCTCCCATTTCTTCTCCGTTGTCGACACCTCGTGCTTTATCTTCTTCCTCCACCTTCCCCTTCTTCCATTGTCGCTAGCATCACTTACTCTCTCATCTAGCTTGCTTCGTAAATCACTACCGTTTCCTCGCTGACCTCCTCCGTCTTTCTCCTCATCGAAACGGGCTTTCATCTTGTTTTATAAATAAAATAACAATTCATACATTGTTCGGAAGTCGAAAAGTAGTAGCAAAAGTCAAATGGTAAAACAATGCAAACATGTCCAATCTAAGAAAGCAACAAGTATGCTCTCATGAACGAAGGCGCTCAGGGACCATACAAGGTGGAGATTCTTCGCGTCGCCTCCAGAAGGTCTCAAAGCAGAAAGTTCGGCCTCTGCATGTCCCGCTATTTACATAGTGGGTATCAGAACTGCAAAAATGCCAAGAATTTGAAAGTCGAGTCAGAGGGCCACCGAGAGGAAAATCTTCTCGATCAACATCTTATTACGCACAATCCAAAGGATCCAGGACATCGTGACAGACACCAACTATGACATCGCGACAAACACCGCCTGTATAGTTTGCCTGGGTCTCCAGGGACTCACTGATGTCTTGGACCTGCCAATCATGACCCAAGGCTTTCCGGACAAAGTTTAAAAGAAACTGAGTCGTGGGACATATGGACAATATGTGGGTTACGTTCCAGGGATCCCACATAGTGGACATAACTCGCCCTTGATCCATGTCTATGGAGATCGGAAGTTTTATCCACCTGGGGACGCCTAGTACTTTCATTCGTGCAAAGTATATTCGAGTGGGATTCTGTTTAAGTAAAAGAAACTGCTCGAGGTCTTTCTCGGCTATGAAGAGGAATAGTCCACGTGTAAATAAAGAAAGACATACTTTTTTGAAGGTTTTTTCATATATAACGAGATTTAAAACCAAGAACTCCCACGGCACATCCAAATAAAAGCCGTGTAGTACTTGCCACATACTTCCTATACATGCCTTCTCTGCTTTTCTATTGACAAAGATGTGATATTGTACTTCTTTTGCAGCCGATTAACCACTCAATACGGAAACTAGTGTTGTGTTTCTTTTCCTTTCGATATCCAAAGAGGCACGGCAGTAACACATACACGGATACGAGCAGTAGTATGACCTTGTCGAAAAGGAAGAGAAATAGTACTACTCCATCCAATCCAAATTGACATTTTAAATTTATCTAGATTTAGATGTATCTAGCACTAAAACATAACTAGATATATTTAAATCTAGAAATCCGAGAACATACTATTAATATGGATCGGAAGAAGTAGTACAAGATAAAACCGGTCAGAAAAAGAGACGACAGCGACACAAATTAATTTGTGGGTATCATAGATAGATATGGTATTATAACACGTAAAACTAAAAAACTAATTTTAAATAAATCTTATACACAATTTTACATTATAAAACAATAAATATATTAAAATTATGATACTATATATTATAGAGATGATATCATTATACTCCTCAAGTCTGAGATGAGACGAGATACCCAGCCAAGCCAGCACAGGACAAAGAAAGACCAGCTCTTCTCCCTCGGCCGGCCACCCAGCCCAGCCACACAGCCGGAACCAGAGCAGAGCAGAGAGCCACCACGCCCACGCCCACGCGCAAACACCCCAGCCCAAACGGCTATAATTAGACGGTTCCCATAATCCCCTCTCCTCCTCGTCGCCCTTTTCCGCTCCCAACTCACCACCGTATTTGCTTTCCGATCCACACCGCACCTCGCACCCAACCAACACCTGCACGACAGGCGAGGCGAGGCGAGGCGTGCGTCACGGGAAAAAAAAGATACAAGCCCAGAGACAAACATCGCCTCGAGGACACGAACGCGGAAGAACAGCAGCCCGGTACCGGCACCGGGCGGCGGCGGCGGCGGAGGGGACGCTCGCCGATCGGAGCGCCATTGGAGCCGCACGCGCGCGCCCTCCTAGCTGGCCCCGCGCGTCTCGGCGGGGACTCACCTGCTGCCGACCCGTTTCGTCGGGCCAGTCGTCGTAACGCGGCCGGGCGCTCTCCGCCTCGATGGAGGCCGCCGGCTACTACAACAACTGCAAGAAGACCGACGGCATCTGCGAGGGCGTCTGCGACGGCGAGGTGAGGACCCCACACCCCCACCCAGATCTGTCCCTTTCTGACGCCTAGACGCGTGCGTTTCTCCGTGGATTGGTGACCTGGTCCACGAGAAAGCCCCGTTCGCGGCGACGCTTTCTTTTTCTTTTTCTTTTTCTTTTTAATTAATTCATTGCTCCGGGAACCGCTCGCTTGATGCTTCTCCAATTACTGCTCTAATCGCTCCCCTCCGCCCTTCGATTCCACCACTCTCCGATGCTGTTGCCTTAATCAATTGCCTTGGAGTAAATCTTGTACTACTACTATGTGCTACACATGGGGGGATTAGGCGAAATTCAAAGTTTTGATGCTTGTGCCGCTGGTGGAATCTCGCGAGCTGGCCGAACTCGGGTGCTCCGCCTAATCCTCCTGGAATCTTTTCTTTTCCTGGCCGAGGTGCGGCCGTGGAAAGGATCCAGCTTTTAGGGGAAATCCCAGATTGATTCTTGTGCTTGCTGCGAAAATAGTTTACAGAGAATTTCGTCGTACACAGGATGATCTGATTTATTTAGGCTGTAACTGTTTTTATTTTATTGGTCTACAACAAAATAGACACATATTTACCTGATACCTTGTTCCTTCCATGCTAGATATTACCACATGAGTAGCAACGTAACCTTATTTTCTCATTGTTTGGCATAGCTTCTTTGTTTGCGTCTGCGATTTGCACTTGAATAATTTCTATGTTTTTGTGCTTCCGTTATTTACTGGGTTTTAAGGTTTTCCCTGCTTACATCTAAAGCCAACACTGTATTTGATGAGCATCAGTGTTTTCAGTTAATGCAGTGCGTCCCTTGTTTAGTGAGTCTTTAAGGTTTTGCCTGTTTACATCTAGAGCCAACGCTGTTTTTGCTGAACATCAGTATTTTCAGTTAATGCAATGTGTTCTTAAGTTACATGCTCCCATCTTATGTAGGTGGGCTAGTACTCCCTCATTTCTCATTTAAAAAAATCCTGGGATTTTTGAAATAGATAGTATGAAATATTCTAAGAATTTTTTTGATGAAAAATGAAAGAATACTAGGCCACCTAGGTAAGCGTGCGCGCGGAGTAATTTGAAACAGAGGGAGTAGTGTCTCGAGCCAGGTATTATCATTGCTGTTGCATATCCTATCCTTGTAGTCTGTTCAGTTTATTGTACTAGTTCAAATAGTTGTGTGAAGAAGATGGGTGTACATTTTGCCTAATTGCATGATTCTTGTGGCAGATTTCTCACTGTCTTTCCTTCCATTTCGCAGCACGGTTCAAAGGCAGTTCTGAGCATGTCAAGGCTGAAGTGTGCACTCCGGGGGTTTGACTTAAGGGCCCTTTTGTTCCTGCTGATTGGTGTGCCAATCATAATCTTTGCCATATACCTTCACGGCCAGAAGGTGACCTATTTCCTGCGACCAATCTGGGAGAAGCCCCCGAAGCCATTCACAGTGCTTCCTCACTACCACAGTGAAAACGTCTCGATGGCGAACCTCTGCAAGCTGCACGGATGGAAGGTGCGGGAGGCTCCACGGCGTGTCTTTGACGCCGTGCTCTTCAGCAACGAGCTCGAGATTCTCGATATCCGTTGGCACGAGCTCAGCCCGTACGTGTCAGAGTTCGTGCTGCTGGAGTCCAACTCAACCTTCACCGGCCTGGAGAAGAAGCTCCACTTCAAGGAAAACCGGCAGAAGTTTGAGTTTGCAGAGTCAAGGCTGACCTACGGCATGGTAGGGGGCAGGTTCGTGAAGGGGGAGAACCCGTTCGTGGAGGAGTCCTACCAGCGAGTGGCCCTCGACCGGCTCCTAAAGATCGCGGGGATCACCGACGACGACTTGCTGATCATGTCAGACGTCGACGAGATCCCGAGCGGCCACACGATCAACCTCCTGAGATGGTGCGACGACACCCCCGAGATACTCCACCTCCAGCTCCGGAACTACCTCTACTCGTTCGAGTTCTTCCTCGACGACAAGAGCTGGCGTGCCTCGGTGCACAGGTACCGGGCGGGCACGACGCGGTACGCGCACTACCGGCAGACGGACGTCCTCCTGGCCGACTCGGGGTGGCACTGCAGCTTCTGCTTCCGGTACATCAGCGACTTCATCTTCAAGATGAAGGCCTACAGCCACGTGGACCGGATCAGGTTCGGCTACTTCCTGAACCCCAAGAGGATCCAGCACGTGATCTGCCAGGGCGCCGATCTCTTCGACATGCTCCCTGAGGAGCACACGTTCCAGGAGATCATTGCCAAGCTGGGTCCGATCCCGAGCACCTACTCGGCGGTTCACCTCCCTGCCTACCTGCTCGAGAAGGTCGACCAGTACAGGTATCTCCTTCCTGGCAACTGTATGAGAGAAAGTGAGTAGCCTATACGGTCGGTCTGCATCAAAGATCTCTGATGCACTTGGACGTCGTCGTCCCCTTGGAGAAAGACCGTGCCTCTGCCTTGCCTTAGTGGTTGTATCTGATACCATTGGCTGACTGACATGGGGTTGGATCGATCGATCGCTTGGCAGGTCGGGTTGGGTTGAGTTGATGAATTCGTACCGTGTAATTGGAAACATTGGGAGGCCTGATGACATGCTTGCTCGGTCGCTGCTGCGCGCTTGTTTTTTTTGCAGAGGAGCTTAGCCGTGTGCGTGTGTGTGTGTCTGTGCTTACCAGTTACCAGCTGAGGTCGTTTATTCATTGCTTCCATGGTGATGATTGATACTAAATGAACTCGGAGACTATTGTAGATTACATACCGAATGGAATGATTTTCGTTGCTTGTTGCCGCTGTGGATCATGTAGTGCTACATCGTGACTTACTTGCCAGACCAGACCAGATGCTCGACATGATTTTCATCCCCATGTGCATGTGCGTCTGCCGCTGGCACTGGCCATCTGTGTTTTTTCTGGTCAAGTGTCTCGATCCTGTTAGCATGTGATGCTGTCAGTACCCTAAACACACCCAACTGTGCAATTGATTGCATCCGGACCTCGCGCAAAAAGTTTCTCCAACGGCAACTTCACAGGTTTCCGAGGTGAGAAAATGGAAAAGATGATGGTGCCTTTTGGTGTCTGCTGCGGGTACGGTTGGGTAAGAGGCTGCAACGGCATGTCGTTTGTTTGGCAGTTGGATTTGGGTAATCCAAACCATCCATCCTTTTAACCAGAAGAGGAAGAAGGAGGCATGTTTGGCAGCTAGAGTGCGAATCGCCCGAGTTGTTAAACGACCTGTTGTGTTGATGTGGGTGGGAAGTGGAGGGAACAAACAGGCTGTTGGTGTCGGGCGTCCACCTCGGCCAGATTTGCAGAACAGGCTGCGGATTGGCTGTTTGCAGCACCCTTCCTCTCTCTGCGACTCGACGCAAATTTTTTTTTGAAAGGGGAAGGGTTCAAAAGGATCCAGAGCTGCGCATTACTTAACCAGGTGGTACAAATTACATCGAGGCCCCTTGGGTCTATTGCCCCGACAAACCTAGAATTTGAAGAAGAGGCCACGAACATTAAAAAAGGGATCGTACGACAAAATCTAAAAAAGCAATCAAGTCCTAATTCTTCTCCACCACCAGTCGCCGACGACCTAAAGGCGTTGATGACGCCGAGACCCGAGATGAAGTTGCTCGAGCACTCTCCTACGATGAGGAACCACTGTCGCCGCCCATCTTCTTGTCTTCGGGACGAACCACTTGGTGACAAAAAGCTATCGAGCTCTGCCGCAGGATTCGCATAAAGGCCTCCTTGATGGAGGTTGAAGATGGGCCGCCATATCGGCCAAAGATCACGACGACGAAGAAGCCCACTGTGTGTTTCACTTTGCAGCAGAAGTGCCCTTCAAGCACCCTGTCCTTCTCTTCCTCGCCTCCACGGCCGGCCATGAGAAGGTCAGGCAGTAGTCCGCCGCCAGCAGATTGAAAGCACCAACGCTTGGATAGGGGGTTGGCCCGCCAGCCAGACTCCTTCCCTCCCTCGCCTCCACGGCCGACCAATAGGAATGAGAACATAGTCGAAGCTAAAACCAGCCGCCTTTTCGAATGAGAGCCATTCCTTTTAGAACAGAAGAAGTTGCAGGCCAATTTATTGGAGAAGACGGTGCCTCTTCTTGCCTCACTCTGCCTCGACCTTGGAAGCAAAGCAACACATAGAAGAAGGCATGATCCTAAGCTCGAGATTTGGCTAGAACAATCCCAAGCTCCGTCTCCACTAACGGGCATAAAGCCCACTATAGGCACGAGGCCACTACTACTAGATCCTAGAGCTACTCCAACACCTCTCCTTTGCCGCCTCCAGCTAGCTAATCTAGTCGAAAGGGCTCGGGATCGGCCCGACCACACTAGGAGTTCACGCAGGAAAAAGCGGTGGAAACAGAAGGGATAAGGACATGCTACGTTGGTGTTGTTGTCGGCTTTCAGGTCAACTCCAACGGCCACTCGCAAACCGGACGACCCTTTTGACTATTTCGGTCCGTTTGCAGGGTGGGGAGGACCGGAGCACGGCCAAGGTCCATGCTAGCCATGTCGTTGCCCCAAACGGTGACCCGCATCGGTGTGGCCTCGTTCCTGTGGCCATCTCCAATGAAAATTGCATATCGATGACGAGGCTATGGCTGCTGGGGCTAGGTCGCGACCAGGTGAGAAATCTGGCGGACAGCGATACGGGCATGTCTTGGCCTGCTTCGGCCATGGAAACAAGGCCTATAGTCGCCGACAGGAGGCCTGGAAGGCAGCGACAAGGGAACGGAAAATAGATGTAGCCACGACCCTTTTGGAGGACCGGTCGAGCGACGATGGCACCGTGGGAAGAGGTGGTAGGAAGAGAGGCCGTGTAGGAGGAAGGAGTGGATTGTGTGTCTGACTGGAGGGCCCGCGTGGCAAGCCGGAGGACATCGGTCGGATGAGCGAGCCGTCCCCCCCTCCCCCCCGCGCGCAAATGCGGTCCAAACTTGGGCCGTGGATGCGCCGAAACGGACCGCTTTGCGGGTCCAGCTCCGTTTGCGAGTGGCCGTTGGGGCGTGCCATCAGTCTGTTTGGACTGGTTCGGACCCGCCCGATGCGTTTGCAGGGAGGGGGGCGTTGGAATTGCCCTCAAGTCCTGACCCAACACGATGTTGTTCCGGTGCTGCGAGAAAACACGAGGAGGTGAGGTCCGTGGTCAAGGAAAGAAAAATAACAGAATTCGATCCAAATTAATTAACTCAGACTTGTTTAGATTCGGATGTATTTAGACATGTTTTAGTGCGAGATACATATCTTGACAAATCCAAGTCAATTAATTTGGATCAAAGCTAGTACCGAACTAGTTTTGTTGTAGTAATACAGTCCACAAGGTTAAGAGCAAGTTTAATAATATAGCCTACTGTTGACTATAAGGAAGTGATCCGTCACAATAGTTAGCTATAAAAGTGTAGTACTTAATCAATACGTGGCTCATATATCAGTCTCACAAAGTGCCTACGAGCACGTGTTAGAGCTGGCTGTTAAATTAGCTCGCTTAGAGCAAGAACAATAGTAGAATCAATTGTTGGCTATAAGCCCTTGCCATGTCATCTATAGCTAGCTTATAGTCAACATATATAATGGTTAGCTATAAAAGAGTACTACTTTATCAATATATGGCCCACTTGACACTCTCACAAAGTGCCTAGGAGCATATGCTGCAGCTGACTCTTATCTTACAGCCATCACATATTCTCTCTTCTTTTCTCATCCAACTTAGCACAAATATAGTATTTAAATCCTTATAGCCTGCTGACTGTACCTTATTATACTTGCTCTTACATTCTCTCATCTTCTCTCTCCTCTTCTCTCTCCTCCACCTCATCCAAATTATACTATTTTATTCCTTATAGCCCGCTGACTCTATCCTATTGTATTTGCTCTAACGAGGTTCTGCATGCTGATTCTGCATTCTTAGGCTAGTCATAGTGAGGGTCACTTCAGTAGTAACTAAGAGTCCAAGTCAGCAATTTATGAAGAGAGATAGATAGAACAACTAGCTAGTATGTTACTGTAACATCACACAAATCAAGACAAAATGAGTCTACAACCTAATTAATGTGACATTGCATGTTACTATACATAAGTTATTCCCCACTATAAAAGTAATAACATAGACTAGTAACATATGCATGTTACTACTCTATGTTACTACCTCTGTTCGGGATTATTAGTCCTAAGGGCCAAGTTGCTAATACCAAGACACTACATAACTCTCTCATTAATACACGCATGCACCAATAGTTTTACATGTATTAGAGAAGTGCGAGGAAAAGTAGAACATGCATTGGACGAGAGGCTAATAAATAAGATAGCCCCATAATCTCAAACAATCTAGAAAAGCTCTTAGAACTAATAATCTCAAACAAAGGTAGGATTTTGCACTATGACCAGCCTTAGTCTGCGATCCACATTATTCTCAAAAAAAAATCTGCGATCCGCATTGTAGTATGAAGCTGCGCAGAATCCTCCGATTCACTTCGTATCATTTTCCATGCAGGCTGAGAGCCCCCTGGCCGCAAAGTGGAAGAGGCGTTGTGTGGTGTATTACCGCTGTTTGGAATTATTAGTTTTTAAAGTTTTTTTATATTGTTTGAAATTATAAGAGCTATCTTATTTATTAGTCTCTCTCGTTCAATGTATGTTCTCTTTTTTCTCTCACTTTTCTCATTTATGTAAAACTATTGGTGCATACATATATTAATGAGAGCGAGTTATTAAGTATCTTGGTATTAGGCCATTAGGACTAATAATCGCAAAGTATTATACAGTATGTAGATAAGACATAGAAATATACTTTATAATGTAATAATATGTACTGGTACGGGTGGTCGCGGCATGGCCACCGGTCGACCGGGGCCGTTTCCCGAGCGGATATCACTCGCGCCATGCTGCCTGGTTGGTCCGACGACCTGTGTGCATCGGTCGTCCCTTTCACGCGCGCGCGCGCGTCTCGGTGCGGGCCTTCGCCGGGGAGCGGCCGTCGACGGGTCACGCGCCCCGCGGGGAAGGAGTCCGGAATCCGGACGAAGAGCGCGACGGCTGCTGCCTCGTCATGGCACGGCATCATGTAGCGTGTCGGCGTGTGCGCAGTGCAATGCCATGTGCGTCGCGAAGCGTTGGCGCGGTTGCGCTGCGCGCTAAGCAAACGATCGCGAGCCCGGGCCGTGACGCTACGCCGCGGGGTTGTCTATTGCACGACACGTTGACGCACCGCGTCCCCTGGTCTGTGGTTCCGTCAAAAAAGGAGGTGGGTTTTTTTTTTTTCGGGTAAAGGAGGTGGGTTTATGGGTACGAGCCTTGACCTATTTAGGACGCTAATTAAGATGGAGTAGTGATGACCATGACGAGCAGTAGCTGGTTGGTGTGTTGAGCCTAGCTATTCGAATGAATCAGCTGGCTTGAAAAGTTCGATGCCTTTTCTTTTCAAACCGGTCAGAAAAAAAAATCACTGGTAGGTTGTGATCACTTTTCTTCCAACGACAAACAGCGAGTGATACGTTTTGAATCAGACTCGACTTCACCCATCAGTTCATTGCAAAAGTTATTCGGGAGA
Organism: Avena eriantha; assembly: GCA_910589775.1. Classification (NCBI taxonomy): domain Eukaryota; kingdom Viridiplantae; phylum Streptophyta; class Magnoliopsida; order Poales; family Poaceae; genus Avena; species Avena eriantha. Next base: position 371,727,925 of record OU342745.1, read on the forward strand.
TTGAGGACTCTCTCCGTCCAAAAATAAGCGGCTTGCATTTATCTAGATTCATATATATTTATACACAAAAATATACAAGATACATACTGCAAATCTAGACAAATCCAGATCACGTATTTCTAGACGGAGAGAGTATATTTTTTGACAAAGAATATATTAACATCGCGAGCATACCAATTAAAACTTATCTCTACATCAACAATGTCAAACTAGATACTGGGAATGCACACAACCCCCTAAAAAAAACTTGCCATAGTGATCAATTACTCGTAGCAGCACAATAACCACTACCAAAGATATCACCACCCGGACTACATGCGGTCGAAATGGGCAAATAATAAGGCCCTCCACAGCTTGGTGCCCACGGCCCGAAAATACTACCACGTCTACATCGATGCCGTGAGAGGAAAATTGGGCACCAATCTCACAATGTGCCGATGCCTGTAAAATAGATGCCGAGCCCACTCATCCAGGTTTCAGCTGAGAAGAGGTTGCTATCCACACTTGATAATATGTATATTTTATTGGTAGTTGGAACTGGGAACCAGAGCATCTACCTGCTCCGATGCCTTGAAATTCTAGTGCGGGCACCGGTCTTGCAGCGTGCTAGAAACGATTTGGGCACCGCTATTTTACAACGCTGTAGAAGGCCTAAGTGAAACATTACATGTCGTGGTGGTGGCACGGCAGATGCCATGGATAGGCTAAAGATGGGGCCAATGAGTGCTAGGAGAATACAGAGAGGGAGAGCGTGGTGATTCCACGCACGAAAGTTCTTGTATTCACTATATCAATGGTGTTTACATATGCTCTTGAGGCTCTTAGCAAGAAGGAGACAATGTCTCTTACTTCCCACCAACTAGTCCAAGAGTTCTACCTTAGACAGAGAGTGATTCCTCTATTTCCCGTCCCTCTCTATGGAGGCCCCGGTGCTCCTTATATAGGAGAGCCCGGATTACAATTCTAGGGCACAGGTGGCAGCATATTCTATGAATACGCTCTTTTCCTAAAGCAGATGCTTCTTTATTCCTCTTTAACGGCTCGTTCAAGCTTTGGACGTAACCCGCAGCGTCACCCTTGTCTTTTGGCATCACCTGACACGGGCTACGTCATCCGGCTTTGCCCGCGTCACCTTGGTCGCTCCTGACCCGCTGGTCCTCTTCTTTACTTTACTTTACTTTACTCATGTTCCAGCTAATAAAGCCACATTTTGACCAGCGGAGAATTCCTTCTCTTGAAAGCTAAGATAGTCCGGCTAGCATATAGGTAATCTGGCTTACCCATTTACCTGCAAAACAGATAGACATGGCCGGCATAAATCTTATGCCGGTCGGACCATTGTCAAGAAAATGCCCACGGGCCGGGTCGCACCGTGATTTGGTCTGCCTTGAGGTGATCCGGTCAGCACTTCGCTTTGACCGTGCCGTACCTCGGCTAACTCTTTCCTTATACCCGGTGTTACCCTACCCGGGGTATCCCCCAACATTACACGTGTGAATTGAGTAGTAATCTAGCACGATTTAAAATCTCACGTAGAAATAAATTGATAACCTTTTTTTTCTTTCTGAAAGTTATGGGAGAGATGCAAATGCGCTACGGTACACTCATGTTCATCAATCCCGGCCCGGTTATAAGCAGCGTGAGATAGATTACCTGGGATGGGCTGGACTGGGCTCTGGTATTATATAAACGTATTTGAATGTAACATATACTAAAAAATTTGCATGTTTTTTTTAAATTCCACCAATCTATTGATAATCATCAAGGCACCCAAAAGTAATAAAATTACAAATAGGTCACTAGGCCGTCCTCGTCCCTCCATCACCGGAGCCAGATAAAATTTGTCGTAGTAAACAGACGGAAAGTCGTCGTGCTAAGGCCACAATGGACCAGTGCACTAGAGCAGCAATCATCGCCAATGATGACATCCGCCCATCGTTAGAGATTGACCTATAAACAACACGAAAACGGACAGAATCTCAGGAGATCCGTCAGACAAACGACTTCACGCGCTCTCCATTAACGCTAGATGCACCACCGGAACGAGGATAGAACGTGGAGGACTTTAAACTTTAGGACGTAGCCGTCGCCTCAACTTTCTGAAGAAGACACTAAAAAGCAGACAAAACAAAGAATGAAAAACCTCCCGCCAATAAGAGTCGATGGTCCGCCACACTTCCAACTCCCTAGGGCCACGGGAGGCGGAACGGACCGGCGATGTCACCGGCAAGGGGTGCGGAACCTTAGATGGATTTTCTCTCCTCTCCTAGCGGCCTCTCCTGGCGACTGTACTACGTACCGGTTGGTTATGGAAATATAGATTTTGCATGTTGAAATTATAATCTCGGGGATACACAATGAAATCAATGTTTTTATCTAGTATCTGAAAATTACGGGGAAGCTGTAAAATCCTTGTTTGTGCCTGTATCATTTACTACAGCGTATCTGCAGTAGGTATGGATGGGTATATGATATACTGCTATAGATAGTACTGCTCTGGCAGGAAATTAAAACAAGATCAAACTCACTCTCTTAAGATCATCAGTCCGGTACCCACAAAAAAACAAAAAAGATCATCAGTCCGGGCCCAACTGTGAGTGTGAGCAGGCTGAGGTATGGCTCACCTGGGCCGGGCTCTTGCGCGGCATGTGCCGCATACCCATACAGAGAAGACTTGCGCTCCACGGGCCCAGTACACGAGCATTAAATGTGTTCTCTGGCCCTGGGGGACCACGTTCGGCTTGCCAAGGAAGGCAACCACAACGGCCACTGTCCCAGCGGCAGCGCAGCGCAGCAGGGGTTTTTGGGGTTTCCCAAGGCGCAAAAGCGAGCGGAAATTGCGGAGCGGAAGCGTCGGAGACATCCCCCCTCCTGTTCCGGCCCTTCGCCGCGCCTACCGCGACCCTTCCCCTCGAGTTCGCCGTGCCTCCGTTATCAGCGACGAGGTGGGGGGAGGGCTGACCCACTTGGCGAGGCGGCCACCTGGACCGAGCAGAGAGCGGGGGGAGGAGAGCAGCAGGCACCCCTCCCGCCGCGCCGCCCGATTAGGTTTCCCCGTGCCCTAGTTCGTCGGGCTGGCTGATCGTCGGGGGCCCGTAACTCCGATCGTCCTCAGAAGACGACACCGCCGCCATGGCAAGGTTGCCCCCCTCCCTCCCTCCCTCCCTCCATTCCCCCGTTTATTTCACGGTCTCACTGTTGCTTAGGGGCTTGTTCGATAGCTCCGGAAATCCACATTTCAGAGTGCAGATTTTACAGAGTGTAGTCTGAAGTTACTGATCCAGTTGGAGTTTCTTCTACATTTGCGAAGCCTGCCCGCGTACATTGAGCCATTGCTTGAGCAATGTGATGAGCTTATTGCTCCAGAAACGATTTTCCCCTTGTGCAATGCAGCTATGCGTTTTACCTCCCGTTCTAGAATAGAAGGCAGGTGCAGGAAATGTTAAATTTACAGTTTTTTGCAGAGTATTGATTGGATTAAATTATCAGTTACAGTTTCTTCTGCGTTTTTGCAAAGCATGCCTGTGTACATTGTGCCATTGATTGAGCAACCTGATGACATTGAAATTGCTGGATTTCTTGATATGCCTAAGCTTACTTATCTTCTGGCTCAATTGATTGATAAGGAGATCCAACAGTATGGAACTACTGACATACTAGTTGCAGAACAGGGTAAACAGGGCATCAGTCGAAATCTCTTTCTACACACAACTTACCAACTGTCATTAGTTCCATACTGTTCCTTCTTAATGCATTAGATCTTCAGTTCTGCAACTAGTATGTCTTTTTATACCACTACTACTGTTTATGTTAATTACCATTATCCTGGTCACCTTAATATACTGCTATGTAAGTCCTTGTTAGTACCAAGCACTGATGTGATTCCTTTGCTGCAGGACATGGCTCATAACTTCTAGGGGTGTTGCCAAGAAAATCAGGAATGCCAACTGCTCTGTTCGCCAGATAAACGAATTGGGTGCAGAAGCATGCAGGGAATGCCCGAACTGCAAACACATCATTGATAATAGTGATGTAAGTACACACAAGCTTTTTCCATGACCACCTTAATTCTTTAAGTATTTTACTTTGAAGAGAACATCTCTTCTTTACTTTTTGTTACGCCCTTACTGAAAATCCTGCTTCTCTTACATGTGGTTCATAGATCATGTATTCTTTGTTGATAGCTGTCAAACTTAGCTGTACTGTAGATGGTAGCAAAGACAGAAGTTTGGTGCAGTAGATGCTCTGCTACTTCGCTTATTCTAGAGACTGAACATCATAATATAAGGCTTTGAACTGTACTAGCTCGCATTCCACTTCAGTAGATGCTTGCAAAATGCAACCCATTTCACTTTGCATTCCATGGTACAAAATTACACATTCTAAAAGACATTTCACTGCATTTCATAATTTGCAGGTTGCTGTACAGTGGCCTGGGCTGCCAGCTGGGGTGAAGTTTGATCCATCTGATTTGGAATTACTTGAGCATTTAGAACACAAAATTGGTGTGGGAGGTTCAAAGCCCCATGCCTTCATTGATGAATTTATTCCAACTGTGGAGAATGATGAAGGGATCTGCTATTCACATCCTGAAAATCTGCCTGGTAGGCATTCTTAAGTTTGGATGTTATAGGTAAGTATGAACTCTTTACTTTATTCATGTTCTAACTGAGCCCTTTCATCCTTATAGGCACAAAGAAAGATGGGAGTAGTGCTCATTTCTTCCATAGAGTCTCAAATGCATATGGTTGTGGCCAGCGCAAGCGTCGGAAGATCAGCCATATTGATCAGACCACTTCTGATGAGCATGTGAGATGGCACAAGACGGGTAAATCAAAACCCATATACGACAATGGTGTAATGAAAGGGTGGAAAAAAATACTGGTTCTGTACAAAAATCCGCAAAGAGGTTCCAGACCTGATAAAGCTAATTGGGTGATGCATGAGTACCATCTTGGGGTAGAGGAAAAGGAAGAAGTTGGGGATTTTGTTGTTTCAAAAATCCTTTATCAAGTGAAGACAAAACAGGTGGACAAGTCCGAAGCTGAAATGGGTATCGAAGAATCTGATGCATTTGCTGCACGTGTTTGTCCAAAAACTCCAAAGACAAAGACCCCACAGCCATGTCGCCTGAACAATAGTCCATGCGAAACTGAGCAGAATGATACCATCTTGGAGGACCAGGTAAATCGCTGACATCTGAAATATGCGGAATAGGCATAACCTTTGATTAAACCAGTACTCAGTAATAAACCATTGACAGAAGACCAATAGTACTTGATAACATTATTGTTATTTACGAAAAGGAAACTGCAGCAGTGCTAGCCTTCAAGTAATTGATTTTAAATTTGAGTTTCATCTAGCCAATTTAGAAGCTAACCCAATTAATTACAAATCATAATTCATACAAGATTTATAGTTTGTATGGTTATTCTTTAAATGAAAGGACAGAGGCACTAACCTTGATATCCTGAAGATTGTGTCCTAGTCTTATTGACAGTGTAATTACGTTCGAGCATCGGTTTGTCATTCTGTTGGTAAAAAGTTTGATCCCGTGATTTGTCCTTTAGAGTAATAACTTTGTGCATCTGATATGTCATTTACTGTAGGAGGAGGAAGAAGAAGAAGAGGCAGACAAACCTGCTGTTAGCCTGGCAGATGCTAAGGAACCTGACTGGTTCAATTTATCACCTCTGGCTGTGACTTCAGCACCTCTGGCTGTGACTTCAGCACCTCTGGCTGCGACTTCAGCACCTTTGGCCGGGACTAACTTGGATGATACCCTGCGTTGCCATGAGGATTTTAATTCCTTCGGTCAGTCGGGCGCACTCGATAGGCCAATCTTTTCCCAAGGCAACGAGACACTTGATGGACTGTCATATGTCGATGGAACACTTCCGGAGGTTGGTACAAGTATATTCTTCGGTTTGTCTAGCTTGTATTTCCCATGTGTAAATGACAAACCTGATCATATCTTTCTCTCTGCCAATGTAACAGGACTTGCTGTTGTATTCGCCACAATTCTTTGGCAGCTGGCAATGGTCAGAAGCGCAGGATTGAACATCATCTCTTACATGTAGGAGTATATGATGATATATGGTGGCATCTTTTTTTAGGTCTGACTTGGCAAGATAGAAGTTGTATGCGCATCAGTGATGCAATGGGCCATTTAAGAGTCACAGAAACATCCGAATATTTCTTTGTCTCCCAAAAACCTGAAAAGTCATGTACTGAGGGTGTTCTTTCCTTGCGCCAAACCTGTAGTAATTTCATGTAACTTATTAGGAGTTTCTTACCTGGGCTTGTTGCAACTCAAATTTTGCCGTGACTCGAAACGATGGTTATGTGAATCTTGAGAACACCGTAACTTGGTTGATCCATAGGTGATTATTACTGTGAGTTGCACCTTGCTGAATGCTGCATGTCCAATAATGATAGTATATTGTATAAACAGGCTGTTTTGACGGATTAGTATTTGTCCAATGCTGATCTGCCATGTGCCAGTCTGGGCTGCTGGCAGGCCTATCTCTCTCAACGGGCTCGCTCGTGGCGAGTGCGGAAGCATGTTTGGATGATTAGGCGGAGTCCGATTCTTGAAGCTTTTGTTTGATATAATGGAGGTTTTTATCAAGCTTTCGCGTTATTTAATCAGTGAATGTAGAATCTGATAGTAGGTGATGTCCTGTCAAGATCGATCCTCGCTCTCGGAGGTGACTGACGAAGCCCTTGTTTTCTCAAAAAAAAAAAAAAAAAAAAAAAAAGGTTTCAAGACTCAGTCAGCACACCCGGCTTCGCTCCTCTTCAGCAGCCCCACCTCCACCTCCACGCCCGAGCCATGGGCTCAGCCATCGCCAGCCTCGCCATCGTCCAGCGTCCTGGCATTGAGCATTCTGCCTTTCAGCAGTGTGGTGTGAAGGTGTGACCTGCGTGCCCTTTTTACGTGCCAAAATGTGTTTGGCTCAGTTTCTGCAGAGACTTCTCGTGTCATTTAGGACTCCTATTTTAGTTTCTGTTTTTGCAGCTGCCCGTGGTGGAGGTTGCCTGAATTGCTACGCTGCCTTTGTGTGGGCTTCATTTTAATGGAGCCGGGAGTAAACCTCCTGTTGATCTAGAAAAAGAGAAGAACTTTTTGTGTGTGTTTTGCCCCTCGAATTCTACAAGTTCAGAACCCGAAGCAACCGGAGAGAACGACAGATCCTGAACGGATATGATCCGCAGATCCGTGGAGTATTTGTTGTTGCGCAGAATCTGGAGCAGTGCGTGAACCGAGGTGTCATGTTGTGGCTCCCGGCTCCGGCATTCTTCTCTGGTGGCCGAGCCCACGATGCCGGCGGCAGGCACTGACAGGACGAAAGCGCGCAGGCCGGCCGGCATGGGCCGGTGAAACTCTGAACGCACAAGGATTTTTGAGCAGTCTACCGAATCCGCAACATGGGGACATGGCAGTGGCACGCATGTGTTGTGTTGGTGGACCTCATCAAAGGGCATGGTTTGCGTGTATCATCTATCGAGGCGTTGTTCCTCCTTCGTTGTTCTTGTCCGCGCGCGCGCGATCGCCACGGAAGGTTGTCGGATCGGATGGTTTTCGTAGTGCCATCTTCGGAGCTCGCACCGCTGGCCGTGGCCTGCCGAATATTGCCAACATACTCCTGCAACGGCACGCACACGATCGTTGACCGAGCTGGCCGGTCACGGTACGGAATCGATCTCCGGCGTGCATGACGGCGACCAGTCGAGCACATGGAGAGATGGCGCGCGCCGATCGAGCCTCCACCGGGTCGCCACTGAATCCCTGCACGAAAGCGCAGGCGCACGCGCGCTGCCGTGCCCGTGCGCCCAAGATCGCCGCACATGTACGGTCCGCCCGTAACACGCGCCGGCCATGATTGGCGTGCTCCTGTTCACCCCTTTGCTCCTTCCATCCTTGGCGTGCTGCTTCGTTGGGAGTTAGGACCGGCTTGCGCTGCCCGTCGTCGGCCATCCCACCTACTCGATCGACCGCTCAAAACCGTTCATTTTCAGCGGCGCGCACGCACGTACTGTACGAGCTAGCTGTTCGCAATCACGCATCTTCCTGGAAATTGCGGGACAGTGGCTGCTCATCGGTGTAGCTAGCTAGGTGGACGTTGGTCGGGCGCGCATGCAGAAGTTGCCCATGAAGTGGTGTACAAGATGGGCTCTATCCTGACACACTGACGCGCATGATCGAGAGTGACCATGGAAACATAGTAGTCGTGCGTCTTATTCTGATTACGCCCCTTCCGCCTTGCTCTTGCGTGAGACAGTTGCGGACGATAGACGACCTATCGGATCGCGTTTCTGAGACGTGGACACGTACGGCCGGCGAGAAGCTCCTGTCCGTACGTGCAGAGCGTGCCGTGCCCTGCCGCCGATCGACGCGCATGCGTCGCTGTCCGTCTGGTACCCTGTCTATGGCGGGCGGATCAATCATACAGTATCTTCCGTGTGGCAGCGGTGCACGACTGGACGTACGTAAATGGTCACCGACGCGCGCGGCCGGGGTCCCTGTCCGATGGGTACCGTACTACCAGCTGATTCTACAGGAGTAGGAGTACGCCGGCATGGCACACGGCGGCAAGGTCGGACTCGGACGTACCCGAATCTACAGGGATCGAGGATAGCGTGTCTGCGTGTGGCAGCGATCGGAGCCACGCCCCATATCATATGCTCCGACGTGCCCCCGGATCCCCGGTGCTCGCGCACAGTGCGACGCAGGCCGGCCATGAAGCTTGGCGCCCTACGAACGTACGAGTTGCCATGCCAAAAGCTGCCTGCCTGGCGCTGCCACGGCCCATGGCTGCCTGCCTTCGGACATGTCTCTGATGATGCTAATTCGGCGACAGTTTCGTCAGAGTTTCGTTAGAGCATGCTTTGGCGAACCCCTGTTCACCCACCTGAACCCAAAAGCACAGTGAGCAGTGGCAACAGTCACCCACCTTCGTACAGCGCACTGTGGCATGGATCGGCCGCATGCATGCGCGCCATGTAGACTTGTAGAGCACGGTGTCACGTTAGCGTCAGAACTTTGCGGCCCGTGGGCCACGTTTCTTAGACTTTGGGCAAACCTTTCATCGTATCTTCTCATTTCTCGCTACAATGTTGGAAAAGAACTGTACTGGCGTCTGGAATTTGGACCACTTGAGATTGTGAACTAGGCTCGGGTCCATCCCCGTGCACTCGACTACTGGAGCCGAAAAACGCCTTCTGGTTATTGTAACTAGATTTACGAGTGTGCCTTAGCACACGATTCCGTAAAATTCGTATTGTATAGAGATGATAAAAAACATCATATTCGTACCAAGCATAAAGTTTAATTTCATAACAAACACGTTACACAAAAACATTACTTTTCACAAAAAACAAAATATCATTTACCCGTGATATTCGTATTGTGTATAGTGGTGATAAAAATCGTCATATTCATACCAAGCATACAGTTTTGTTTCAAAATTGTACACACGTTACATTAAAACATTACTTTTGAGAAAAAAACAAATTATCATTTGAGGAAGGGTGTACAGACTTCCGAAATAAACAGTGGATTAACACAACACGTTAGATATTTTGGGCTTTAAATAGGGGAGGTCGTGAGCAAACCCAGAAACATGGCACGGCTAAGTATATATTCCCTTTGTACTAAAATAAGTGAATTCATCTAAAAAAAGTGATTTAATTTTATCTAAATAGATGGCACAACAGTTATGACCATATGTGAACATAGTTCAGTGTAAGAACTGAGAAGGAAAAACAGAAAAATGTCCACTGCAGTGACCACCATTTCCTGTGAAAGGATTGGACAAAGCACAAATAAATTGAAACCACTGTAGTTGGTCGCTAAAAAACAGGAAGCTAACACTACATAATAATTTCAGTTTGCTGTCATCCTATAACCTCCATAGATTGTGTCGAATTTCAGCCAATTGCTTTTGGTACACGATGTCGTTGAATTCTACACCTTGGCCCACAAAGACTGCGATGATCACCGAGATAGATAAGCTTGCACTTTCATCTTCATCTGTTCTTCTACACCTTAATCTTGTAGCAACAACAATGGTTGAGGCTTCCCCTTAATATTTTTGCTTGGCACCAAGGATTTTGTAGTAGTCTCTCTAAATCCATGTTCATTACTGACGAAGAAGCTTGTGTGGACTGATCATGGGCATTCAAGTTAACATAAGCATAGTCAAGCTGAACAGACATCTTGGGAGTTGTTACTGCCCTCTTCCTCTTCAACGGACGTTACAAATTCTCCAAATTCAATCAGTGAGCATGAAAACCCCCAACGATATCAGATATCAATAGATAACTTTTTATTTCTTTTTCTTTGTAGAAGTTGCATTAAAAGCTTACAATGGCACTAATGGTTGATGTATTCTCTCATAGATAAATATATAAATAAACAAATAAGACAAAATTATGCAACATCTCATGTAAGCTAGCTATATTATTTCTCAATCAGTAACTAATAATATGGTCAAATCAGCAAAGTCAATGCAGTAGCTACTATAATTGTTTCTGGTGTAAATTTGACATATATTTAAGCTAACACTACCGGATTCAAACAATATGGCTGGTCCAAATATAAGCATGAGGTACCATCAGATTTTGGAGTCCAAGCACGCTACCTAGCCTAAATATTAGTAGCATTTTGTTGCGGCCCAAGATAAGAGAAAAAAGTACTGGCAAAGTATTTCGTGCATCTCTATGAAGTTATCCATAAAAAATTTCCTAGTATTCCAGTATGCGTTTATAAAACCAATATAAGCTCTTGGATCAAAACAATGGGAAAGATTTTCATGTGAGAAGAAAGATAATTTCTACGTTGAAAATATCAGAAGCATATGAGCTTATATATAGAACTGTTCAAACCGAGGATACATGTATTCATATTGCATGGAATGAATTTAACGTGACCAGTGTACCTCTTCATTGATGGCTCAACAAACATGCCTGGAGGGAAGACTCTATGCCGTTTGCTAAGATATATCTATGTTGTTGAAGATAAAATTAGGTACCTACATGATATCAGAGATGAAGTATCCTACTCAATAAAACCTACTACATATGTTCCACAATATAAGCCTTTCTAGCAAGTTATTTTAGTTTGCTAAAAAGTCTTATATTGTAGAACGGAGGGAGTAGTACCTATGTTGTAGATTGAAGTAATGTTCCTGTTGTAGGAGAAAATAAAACTAAAAATAGTACAATAGACAAATTGTAGTATAGGGAAATACATATGTATTTATTGGAAACGGTCATTAGGATAGTGACGAACAACACAATAAGACAAAAGGTAGAATAGAGGAAGTTTGAAATGTACATGATTTTTCAATAGGAGGATTTTTCAATAGGAGGACTAAACCAACAGGAAATAGGGACCATTGATTGTCACTTTTAGCATGACAAATCAAGTAATACAGTTAATCGATGGTGACGAAGCAACAGAAATACTGATCTTTATTACTTGACATACAACAATTAGGAATATCACCGCCTTCGCTTACTTCAGATTCAGTTGATTCCTGAAACCTAAGAATATTAGCTTTAGTAGCAACGATAGATTTAACAATTGGTCTAAATAGTAAAGGGAAACATGATAGAAAAAATGTAATATTAGTTTCTATGTGTGGAGGTTGAAAGCCACTCCGCAATATGTAAAATTCAGAGCAATCTACATATCTACATATCTTCAACATAAATGTCAAGACATCTCCTGCTTCAGTTGTTCTATAATAAAAACAAAGGGACCATGTCCTATAAATACAGCTCAGAACATCCCGAACGTGAATAAAGGCAGTTTCAGGCAGAAGAAGAAAATGTATTGCACATGAGACATTATTTATCACCTCAAGGTGATAGGGGCTTTGCATACTTTAGTTAAGAGATCCATCTACAGTTCTAGTTGTCTTTAGATATGAAACTCAAAATAATGCAAGGAAGGCACATACTCAAAAAATTACCAAGATGGGAGAACAACCTTTAAATCATTACCTCACAAATGAGTTCCATGTCAAGAGCTGCGAGCAGATCCACTTGATGTACCACTCAAACCTTCAATTCCATATTTAGGCTAATGCAATCAGATACTAAATCTGCATTGTAAGGAGATAACCATTCCATAATGAAATCATGCTTTTCTGCATCAATATAATATATTATTTTGTTTAGTACCTAATAAATCTGTAGCACGTGGAAAGAATAAAATGGGAGAATATATATAGATGCAAGAAAATTTCCATATACAAAAAGAAAGAATCTGTAGCACGTGAAATGAATAAAATGGGAGAATATATATAGATGCAAGCAAAGTTCCATATACAAAAAGAAAGATCTCAATTTTCTCTATGACTCACACCATAAAAGTCCAACCTTTACCATCCCAAAGAGCGAGGAAAGCTATTTATTGTGGAAAAAACTATCAAGCTTTAAACTAAGAAACTAATGCCAAGTATCCAATTGGCCACTAACGGGCTATGTATGGCAAAATAAAAGACTGAAATTTCCTAAATAATGGATGTGAATGGGCATGAGATGTCCTTTTGGAGCGAACACCTAGGCAGAAAGACGACAACAAAATTGCAAACGTAGAGAACATGAAAGCTGGATCAAATAGCCATACCTAAATTCCAATAGGAAGACGAAGGAAAGATACGTATCATTAATCCTGGGACCATTTATGATTGAATACTTTTCAGGGTTCCTAGCCGCAATAGATGAACTCAAGAAAGTACAGATTCCATCTCCTATTTGAATTTAATTAGAATAACTTTATTAGAAGACATAAATGAAAGATAATGAGGGGAAGGAAAAAAGATGAGGTCTCGTACCATACATAGAATTGTTATGCGATGAGGTAAACCAACATCTTTGAATATCATCGCATGGCTGTCACATCTCACATGACATCCACAATAAGGAACCTACAACATATGAATCCATTTGGCAACTTTAGTATCCTATTTTGCCGAATTATTAAGTCACCCATTCATATAACTATAGAGACATTCACATAAAAAGAAGTAGTAAAGCTAAATAAGCTCACATGTATGATGGTGATCTTGGCACAAAGTGACATGAATGGCGAAAAATAAATTCAGATAAGAGGCAAACCACCACCTTACTGTAACTTCGGCTACCTCAATCCATGTTGAGATGGGAAAACTCCAACAGCCAAAAAATTCAAGAATTGTTTATCCCATCTAGTTCGGTCTTCAGTAACAAAATTAATAGATTCATGAGCATCCTCAGTAAGACTCCTGCAAAATTCATCGAGAAACATCCTGAGCATCCTTAATAGTTTGTCGAATTATTAAGTCGCCAATTCATATAACTACATAGACATTCACATAAAAAGAAGTAGTAAATCTAAATAAGCTCAAATGTATGATGGTAATCTTTATAAAAGGAAAAAGGGTGTCCGCGGCCTTTCTCCAAAAGCAACCTGGACAAATACATGCATAGAGTGACATGAATGGCGAAAAATAAATTCAGATAAGAGCCAAACCACCACCTTACTGTAACTTGGGCTACCTCAATCCATGTTGAGATGGGAAAACCCCAACAGCCAAAAAGACAAGAATTGTTTAACCCATCAGTTCGGTCTCCAGAACAAAATTAATAGAAGAATTGTTAGCAAATAAAATGCCAATTCATGAGAATCCTCAATAAGACTCATGCGAGATCCATCGGGAAACATCATGAGCATCCTGAATAGTTACTACACCTGAAGCGTGATGCCAAGTATCCGCTCAGTGATGAGATGATCGTTTTGAAAAATCTACATCTATAAAACATTATTGGCTGGCATCTGATAATTTATAAACAACAGGACATAATTAAGACATATCAATAGATTATTGATGCCAGCATCAGTTAACTCTAGCATGACTTAATTAATCAGGTTGATCCCCTGAGACATCACCGAGATAGAGAAGCTATGGATGACGAAGGAGACGTACCACTTCATGGCCCCTGGAGGCGTGCCGCCGCTCCTCTTCTTCACAATAACGATGGCCGCCCCTCCACTCTCTCCGCAGACATGGCAGAGGCAGTAATGGGAATGGGGAATCATCCATTGGAGGGCCTGGATCCAATCTCCCCAGGCGCGGCAGAGGCAGGGACACGATCTTGGGAGGACCTGCAAGTCCTTTACCATGACGAGTTGGAGGAGAGAAGAATGCTACGTCGCTGGCTGCCGTCGCCAACGATGATGAAGAGGTGGAGGATCACAGGCAGGGTTGTCGTGCGCCCTGCCCCTGCTTGCCGCCATCACCGCACACCCTGCTCGTCGTCGCTGTGTGCCTTGCTCGCAACCATGGCTCTGCTCTGATGTGGCCCTACCTTCCTACTCGCCGCCATGCCCCTGCTCCGGCAAGGACGATGTGCAGCAAGGGCGTCGCGGTTGGAGCAGGGGAGTTGTGGGGATGGGTTAGGGCTTTGGGAACTGCTGGAGGAGGGCCTCACCGGGGCTGGTAGGGATGCGGTCGGTGGTGGTGCTTTACTGGCCGGGAGAGGCGCACACGGGGAGAGGGAGCGGCGCATGAGCAGGAGGATGGGTCGGTAGCCAGGGGTCATCATCGATGGCCTCCTCATCTCCATCAGCGGCTCGGGGAAGGAGGGGAGAGTGAAGGGATTAGGGAGGAGATTGGGGCAGTGGTGGCGGCGGCGAAGTGGCCGACACTGCTTCCGGCGATAGCAGTGGAGGCGAGGGAGTGGCGTGCGGGGCTGGGAGCAGCGGCGTGGGGATGGGAAGAGGAGGGAGTGGCGGCCGCGGCGATTGGGGTTAGGGTTCACTTTCCACGCGCGGGGATTCGCTGTCCCTGCCGTGTCCATCGGTCCCCAGCCAAATCGCCCTAAAAGCAATAGAAAACAGGTTGACAAGTGGACCCGAGAACAATTAGCACACTAGCAGTGTGCAATCTGGAGTGCATGCAGCAGAGCACCCCGCGAGGACAGAAACGTCCAGACGTGAATCAACAATCCGGATCTCTCTCAGGGACTCGATCCAACGGTCAAAACGCGCTGATAGCTATGGAGCTAGCCAGGGAGTGCCCCTATTATACCTTTAGATTATGTCCCCTACCAATCTTGAACATGTAAGCTCCAGACCCGTGGCTAGAATGAGTACCCAAAGTGATGTATACGAGGGGAGAAATGTTTTTCTACCATGCACGCTAGTTAGGTACACCACGTGTTGTGTTAGAGATCCGTGCACCTCATATTTATTGGTGCACGATGAAATACCGGTGTTAAACTACACATCTATATAACCCCTTCTAGAAAGCCCGGGTTGGTTCGTTGAGCCTCCCCACGTCAGTTGGGGCGTGCACGGTCGCCTCTGAAACTCAACGCCTTGATCCTAGGCATTGAGTAGTCCAACCTCAACGCCCTTGCGCAGGTTGATCGAAAAGATAAGAACAAAAATTAATTTTCAGAAGGAGCTATTCTCAGCTGAATTTTTTTGCAAGGGTCAGGAAAATTTCATTTTTCACCAACATTCTAGAACAAGAAGTCCGACAAAAGTAGATAAAGCCCACACGGTGCACTCGTCCTTTACTATCTTGTTGAGTGACGAGACACTCACATGCCACTGGCATAGCCAGTTTTTTTTTTTTGAAAGATCCAACAAGTGCTGGCTTTCAATTTCATTAGTAGGTAGAATATGTATATGCTCGCACTATACGAAAAGGAAGAAATAGAAGAGAAATGAAAAGGCTAACAAACCAGCCACCCTCGTGGCACTAATTTGTGACCCCTGCGGGGCAACACCACGACCCCACCTCGAAGGGCCATGGCAGCCATGCTTCCCGAGGTCGCCGCCTCGGCGCACTTCCACCGCCCGGAGCCGCCGCTCCGGCATCCACTACCAAGACCACGGAGCCAGCACACGCGACAACTGCAAACCCTTCGCACCGCAAGGCTGAAAGACTCCAAAGCGGCGCTTCCGACAAAGTAACGACGTGTGGAGAATGGTGCTGACATAAAAGTTGAGTTAATTTTGGCTGAACTTATGGAAAAGGAGCAGCTTTGTCACTCTCGCTCTCTGAGTCTTTTCTTTCTAAAAAGAGGAGTTCAAACCCGGCCTTTGGTTTGGATTCATTCACACAACTTTTTATTAAAAGTTCATCATCCAAAATGATTATATTATCAAGGATGGCTTAACGTTGAAACATGAATCAACTAGCGAATGATAAAAAACATATGACCACTAGACATCATGTATAGTAGTTTACTAAATATGCTGTCAGCCAACCTAGGTGAAGATAAGTCGAGGGATCGTGAGGAGACGGTTACATCCAGTAACCATAATATCCCGTTGATCATGCGGTAGTAGGAGTGCTCATACCTGCACCCAATGTGCCACCATATGAATAACTTAAAAATAATATTAAAGGTTCTTTCCTTGCTAAAAATTATGCCATTCGTCTATTTTTTTTGAGAAACACGGTACAATCGTAGACGCTCACAACACGTACATGCACCCATCCCTATGAACGCACACACGCACACCCTACCCCTATGAGCACCTTCGAGAAACTGAACCGGCGGAGCTGGTCTTGAGATTGACGAAGTCACCACGGGCACCTCGCTTTCAACGGGAACGTCGCCTCCCATTGAAAGAATATTCTGCCTTTTATGCAACACACAATGTTAAACCTGGGTTTGAACTCTGGTGGGCTGGGGGTACAACCACCCTCCTAGCCAGAGCAACGTAAGGGCAGAAACATCAATATGAATTCATCTAGCATCAACTCCATTCAACCAATAACTAAACAAAACTAGTCATACAAATCGTGTGGGCCAACTTCGCCAGTAATTACCTACTCATTTGAGACCCAAGTGACATTGGACACACAAGTTTAGAATGAAAAGGGTATTGGGAACTCTGGCAAATGTTTGTCCCAAGGGGGAAACAACATGTGCAGGACACCTGCTCGGGAAATAGTTTATAGGTGCAACTAGGAGGGATCCTATACCTAAACGATCTGAATCTATCTAACCCGCCGAATGATTCTCGACACTAAACAAACAACGGAGCGTATCCAGACGAGCCCTGCCTTGATTGTATTCTGGGGAAACCTTTTGCAAGTTGTTGCGGCATGCCAGCTCCTCTCGAAGGGACAAATCAATCCAAACTGTTCCGAATGATCTGTGTGCACGCATCAGTTTGACGAATAATATCAGATTATAAAACTCTGTTGTATATATTAATTAAGCGGTTTTTGTTGGGCTAAATTTTTTTTGTCGATATTAGAATATAAGCAGTGTCACGTTGCGTCTTTAATCCTTGCCGCCGCCTTGTCCACGCTTTGCTCGGCAAGGAGATCATCGTACCGTTTTATGACGGATAAACAATGTGATTATTGTGATCGTGTCAGGTATGTGCTCACCAAAGTTGATACGATCCAGATTACAAGCACCACGCCAGGCCTGCTGCTGCTGATAATACTCGCCAAAGTGTGAGCTGTTAATGGAGTTAACCTTTGTAGCTTTTGATCCATCCACAGGCTTGGAAAAGGAATATCTGCTAATCACTAGACTAATTCGTTGTTTAATGGTGGTGCTACCGTCTACAGGAGTAAAGAGTACACAATGCCACATACATGTTCCATCGGTCCTGTTAGACCGAACCGAACAGGCATCCAGGTGCTTCATCAGATCTTCTTGCACTTCGTGAGCCATATTTGGTCTCGGATTTCCTGATGATGGTGAGGAAGGCAACAAATACGCTCGACACCTGGTGATCAACATCTGCAGGTAGACCCTGCCGGAAAAACTGTTCAATATCAATCACTGGATTCTCCCGCTCAATGATCATATTGTGCATGATTAGATAGGCATTTATCACCTCCCACATCTGATCTTGGATCAGGTCATTGTCCGAGTCCATGAAAAATCGCCGAACACCTAGCGGGCTGGGTGACCGCGAGGTGGGCTCGAAACTACCGGTGACGCCAAAGGACGGCGAACAGAGCAATAGAAGGGGACAGGGGTCAATACATGACAGTATTGACCCCTGTTCGAAGCGTATCTGAGCTGCCAATGTGCCACCCAAGGTCAAGAATTTTGCTAGGAAGGCTGCTGCAAATGGACTAGCCACGGGGGGTAACAAGCTCACACGCCACATGCCGGTCACATGTATCTGCAACATATGTGTAACAAAGAAGGAGACTGTCATTCACGCTCTGTTTATGTGTCCTCATGCTCGTCAGCTTTGGTCAGCCATGAGAGATCTGGCAACTACCTGCAGAATCCGATCCTACATTCGGAGTCCTGGTTCTGGTTGGTGATCACCTCGATCCCAGATTCGATGATTCCATCTGTTATGCTAGTTTGTTGGCGAGCTTGGTATGCTCGGAATGAGATCACGCATGCAAAACCACTGCTGACCTTTGAGAAATTGAGACGCTTCCTCTACAGCTACGTCAAAACCTTGCAGGATCTGAAAGTTTCATCTACGGAGGATGTGATTAATTAAGGGGAAACGGCCCTATGATTCAGAGTGCTACACCCAATATGACTCCCAGACCCCCTACGACACCACCTGTTAGAATTTGGGAGACACCGGATTTGGGTTCTGTGAAACTAAATTTTGATGGTGTGTACAAGGCCAGTGATGGTTCAGCAGGTTCAGCATGGTCTTGAGGAATCACAATGCGGATATTATCTTCTCGTCTTGTCGTCAATTATTCTGTGAGGAACCGGTGGAGGCTGTCTTGAAGTCGGCAAAGAAGGTCTTCTCTTTGCCTTGAAATATACTGAGCTACCAATTCAGGTGGACACAGACTGTGCTGCAATCATATATAGCGTCAAGGCAAAGGACAAGGAAATAAAAGAGTTAGCTCGCCATAAGCGTTTTAAGTCTTTTGTAAAAGTAGATCGAGTGCAGAATAGGGCTAGTCATATTCTTGGAAACTTTGCAAGAGTTCATCGACATACTGCTGTTTAGTTAGGGTCCTGCCCCGAGGATATTGTTCAGGCCTCTAACCAGGAACACCCTGTAACCATTTCTGCTTAATGCAATCTCTTTTATCCGAAAAAAAACTGTGATAGAGATGGTGCCGGGGGTTTAACATACATGGCCGTATGTGCGGTGGGTACGTGGGTGGACCTCGTTAAGGGCATGGTTTACGTATATCATTGCGGCGTTGTTCTTGTCCACGCGCGATCGCCACGGGAGGTAGTCGGATGGTTCTCGTAGTGCCATCTTCGGAGCTCGCCCCGCTGGCCGGCCGAATACTGCCAATGCACTCCTGCAGCGGCACGCGCGATCGTCTGTCGAGCTGGCCGCGCAAGGCACAGTACATGCATGACGGCGACCAGTCGAGAACATGCAGAGATGGCGCGCGGAGAACGAGCTTCGACCGGTGCGCCCTGAAGACTTATATTTTTTTTAGAGAAGTCAAACTATGCAAAATTTGACTAAGTTTTTAGAATGAATTACTAATATAATTTATATAAAATTAATATCATTAGGTACATCATAAAATATACTTTCATATGATATCTATATAGTATTAAAGTTGTTGATAGTTTTTTCTCAATGTTTGGTCAAATTTTGCACATTTTGACTTTTAAAAAAAAATAGGCCTTATTCTTTGAAACAGAGGGAGTATCATGCATACCATGTTCGCAAAAATATGACATGACACAATAATTAATGAAAAAAAAGATGATTAGAGTATCATAGGTAGATACCGTATCATAGCAAAATTAGAAATCCTAATGCAAATAAATCTTATACACAAGTTTACATTGAGATTCTACAAATAATTAAATATAGTACTAATATGATACTACCATATGATACCATCCACTATAGAGATAGTATCATACACTAGTATCATATGCATGGTACTACCACTATCACCAGCCTAAGCAATATCATCCATGCCAAGTTGGTGCCACATCAGTTAATGACGAGAGAAGACATTATGGTATCATATACTAGTAGTATGATACATTATCAAAAACTAGAATACTTAATGACAAATAGATCTTGTACACTAGTTTCTATTGAGATTCTATAAATAATTAAATATAAGCAACTATGGTACTCTAGATGATACTATGCATTAGACTAGTTATAAAGTAACTTAGACTAGTATAACATGTTACTAGTGTTATTGTGTGTGGTAACATGCAATATCATATTTATTAGGTTGTAGACTCATTTTGCTTTGATATGTGTGACGTTACATTAACATAGCTAGTTACTTAACTAGAAGTGCTGAGTTAGACCGTTAGTTACTACTGAATTATCCACTATGAGTAGTTTTAGGGAGGTAGTATCATATACTACTCCCTCTGTCTGAAAATAGATGTCACAGGTTTGTCAAAATTTGGATCAACTTATATACTAAATAGTGTCTAGATTCATCCAAATTTTGATAAATCTAAGACATCTATTTTGAGATAGAGGGAGTAGTAGTATTGTACGCATGATACTAATGTATGGTACTTCCCACTATGACTAACCTTAGACTTTGGGCAAACCTTCGTGGTATCTTCTCATTTCTCGCCATAATGTTGGTAAAGATTAAAGAACGGCTAATTGAGATCGTGAACCAGGACTCCATCCACATGTACTCGAGGTTATGTTGTGAGTCCCAGGTGACCACTGGAGATGAAAAGCGCCTTCTGGGTATTGTAATTATTCCCCTACCAATCTTGAACATGCGCACTCCAAAACCCTCTTTGATCTGGTCGGAGTGGCGAGTTTCGTAAGGTTTCGCCGGCGAACTCCCATGGGAGAATAATGCTTGGAGATTACCGAATTTAGGGAATTTGATCGCGTGCAACCATGTTTTTCTGACCGTTTGGTTTCAGAGGGAGCGAGGCGAAACTATGTAGTCTATTGCCATTGTGGACCATGTATTTAGTTCCATGGTGAAGTCAGTATGCGGTGAATGCCATGGAAGCTGAGATCAGAGGAATACCAATGGTGGTTCGACTCCCAGTGGCGATGTGGAATTGGCTTGGAGATTCGTGACTTGTAGAAGCATCATCGGAAAGTGGGGGCAGCAGCACAGGAGAAGTTCACAATCTTATCTTGCAGGACGAAAACCCAAGGTCTGACCTTAATTGGTTTTGCTTGGCAATGGCCTTTTTGAAGGCATTGTTTTATGAGTGATGACTTTCTCCAGCGTGAAAACCTATGATGTTTGATCGGGCGATGACGGCGCTTGTGCACTATTTCCTTCTTGAAGGCGTTGCTATTGGATATAGTGGACTTCTGGTGTTGTTCTAGTGGTGTTAGTGTCGCTGCTGCAAGAAATTGATCGCTATAGCGGGACTTTTCTTTTTCATAATTTTTTTTTGGGCTATATGCATCCGTAAGGCCACTAGGGCATGCACTGTTCTAGAGGCCTTTCTAAAAAAACACTCCAAAACCATGGCTAGAATGACACTAGTATAAAAAAGGCATCTAGTATCGGTTGGGAACGGGCTCTAGCCTCGGTTTTCCAACCGAGACTATGAAATCAAGACTAAAGCAGGATATGTTCTTTAGTCCCGTTTGTCCAAAAACCGAGACTAAAGGCCTCCACATGGCTGCGGTCAATCATTGCGGCTGGAGGATCTTTGGTCCCAGCTGGTACCTTTATTTTTTGTTTTTCATTCATTTTTTTTCATTTTGTGTTTTCCTTTTTATTTTGTGTTTACCATTCAATTCTTTTTCATTTTGTGTTTTCCTTTCCATTTTGTGTTTCCATTCAATTATTTTTTATTTCAAACAAGCTTTCGGCACATGTGGATGCATATACCGGTTGCAGATATGAGCTCCATAAGAAAAAACCCCGCCAATTCCCGTTGAATTGCTCGTAGGTGGTCCTTTGGTAGGAGGTGCTTCCGCATCTCTTCTGTCTTTAAAGAAGGATATCAATATGTATATATGAGTTGTGTGTACATATATCAAATCATCATAAAAAAATTATGAATGAAACTCAACACAATTGATGGTAATAAAATAAAATTGTGAATAGTGTTCACGTACTTGAAGTTGTCTTAGATCTCTGCACCGCTCACTGGTCGTCATGTGACTGAACTCGCAAATCGTAGTGTGCACATAAATTAATACCATGTTCCTGCCTCGATCACTTTACGAGATATAATTCAATCAAATAATAATCAAGCATGAGAATGACATTGAAACTAGAATTAAAGAGATACGCGGACCTAGCTAGTACTATGTACCGACATCTGTCGAAAACACAGCTCTTGTTCCCATTCACGACAACATCCTTGATGAACCGTTTCCAACACTTGTCCGGCAAAGAAAATGAATAAATGAGTTATTAATTACTTGATATCAGGAAACGAATAAAAGAGGCCGATATAGTGTGATAATGATTCAAATTACCTCTAGAGCATTAAAACTAAGCTGCTATATTTCTCAGGGGATTTATTTAATGAGTACATGATATCAACTTTTCCAGCGTCAACTTGAATGATTACCAGAATCCAGTGGAAGTTGCACACGTTTAAATACGCAGGCATACATAACTCATCAATTACACTTGAAATCGAGTAAGCAAAATATAATGTGCACAAGATAATAACACTCAATTGAAGTTGTAAGGAATAGTATTTCTGTTCTGGAATTTTGTTTCTTTAAAAAACTTAGCAAGTTATCCTCTGTGTCCTTGCCGTGGTCTCGTACTGTAACGAAATTAATGATATATGGGTCAATGAACCCAATGTCATAGATTCTCCCTCTTTTGCATTCGAGAATCTTCATTATGCATAATAGCGTACAAAAGAATATATAGTGAGGATAATTATAGGCAATGAATAAGCCGAGCTAGAGACTTAAATTACAGAAATAGATCACTTACAGATAATAGCAACTGACGATAAATTTATCAAGAGCGTCATGATTGTATAATTGAAACAATTCTTCAAGATCGATACATATCTCGCATTCAAGGAAGTAATGCTCTTTCTTAACTACCACCATGAGCATGGTTCACCCTTCCTTTATGACTTGTACCACTCAAGAGCGTCATGATTTATCAAGAGCGTCATGATTGTACCACTCATACAATCTTCACATTTGTATTGGTAGATGCCGGACCTTCTCAGGTCTGACTAGAGGATGCTCGAGGACAAATTTCCATGCTAGATTAGCCTTGGGGATATCTACGTCGCCTGTCAATTGAGCAACATTGATACCAAGGTTGCTAGCAATGTTTTCGTATAGGTCATTATCGGGAAACACATTGAGCAGGGGCGATTGTATTTCCTATTCTCCAAGCTGCAGAACTTTTTTCCCGCTTGCACTACTTCCCGTCTGCTACATTTGTTCAGTATATGACTTCTTAATACAACGAACATAGTTTCATGGCATATTAGCTAGATGTGAAGATGGTCCCTCAAGCATGTCCACAAAGTGTTGAACAATTTTTGTAGGTATTTTCTCCTTTGGTTGGGGATGTACCGGTGCAAAATGGCATTTCACTTTAGCATCCACGACCGTTTTGCATTCCTCATCAGTCGTTTTGTAAGCTAACTTTGCTTTCTTCATTGTACCTTTCTTCCGAGTAGTACTAGTCGACAAAGCGGTGGTCTTCCGCTTTTTCCCCTGGGACCTAGTGGGCGGAGTCTATTGACGAGCCGAAGATCGAGATGGATGCACGCTAGGGTCCTTCTTGAGGAGGGGTGGACTTAGAGGTAGATTGCTACTCGGAGGAGTCGGTGGCCTTGGCACCGAGTCTAGAAACACGATGTTTTCCTTTTTCCATATAATGATAGAATGTGTGACTTCTTCCAGTGTTTTCACCCCTTCACCTGCAGGGATGTCAAGCTCCAGCATCTCATATCCCTTCAGAACTTCACCCACCCTGACACGAGCATAGCAAGCTAGAATCTAACAGCCATGGAAGCATGCTCTAGGATCAGAAGCTAAAGTAAATCCGACCGCCACCTTCATGGATATGTTCTTCGGTAATTGATGTAGCTCACATTTTCCCCCTCCATGATATCATCCACGGGGTAGCGAGCCATCGGTGCATCATCCATCAGTGCATCATCAGCTCGGACCCCCATGGAAGCCATGCTGCATTTCTGCTGAGATGGGCTGCTACTATCGAATGCAGGATCTTGCTGACACTGGGATGCCCCTTGCTGGCTAATTGCGTCCACTTGCTGTTGCTGCCGCATTAATATGCGTTCCAATTCCTCGTTATTTAGTTCTATCTTCTGGTACTGGCGTGCCTCCTGATTCTTTTTTCTCTGATAGCTTCTATAACTATCATTCCACTCAGAAAACCCAGTCTTACACGGAACAACGCATTTGCCTCATGTTCATCCTAAGTGTTCTAGATTCTCGAGGATGCGTGTCAGCTCGTCGTTCTCTCTCTCGGGCTAGAACTTTCCCGCTCAAACATTGGTTATTGCTGTAACAAGTTTTTTTGGAGGGTTTTTAAATTTGTTTCTTTCCAATAATACACTGCCATGTTTTGGGTCCAACGATCCCCGTGCCTGTAAAACCACTACTTTGACCGTTCAGGCCAATCTGTTGTAGCTGGAGTGATCCCTTTAGCAATCAGGGCGGCCTCAGTTTGTTCCCACTTAGGCATGACACTCTTGTAGCCACTTGTCCCCAAAACATGTGGATATTTCTTTTTCGCAGCATTTGCCTTATTTTTCCGACCTTTGTAGAGCTTCAGACGATGCCTTGTACTCCACAAATGGGCCCAAGTGTTTTTTATCTTCTCTAGTGGTCTAGTGAATGTTGGAGTTCTTTTTTTCTTGATATAGTCATTGTATAATCTTTTCTTGAATGTCTAGAATTGTGTGAACATCTTCTTAAGAGCCCACTCCTTGACTTTCTGTGAGATCTCGCGGTAGGTTGAAATGTGAGAAGAGCATATCCCAAAGCAAATCTTTGGATCTTTGGTCGACATAACTAACTCCATCTACCTTTCGCTTATTCCATTCTCGAGTGGTGATCGGGATGTTGTCCCTAACAATAACTCCGCATAGATTTATAAATAAATGTACGTTCGCTTTGGGAGAAATGGTTCGCCATATTCAGCGACTTTGTCGGTCATGAACATTTGATGATCGGCCAATTTTTTGGTCGGGCCTCGTTGACTTCTAGAAGATTGGCTCGATTCGGAGGGCTTAAACAAGAAACATTCGTTAATATATATATACAAATCAAGTAATGCATCAAGTGATCACCAAAGGCTTAACACACCTCACTGGACTTTGTTAAGGGTCCAACATTTTCTTCGCCATCTTTGCTTGTTTTCCTTTCGTTTCTTAGTTCTAGCTACATTCCCTCACTAAAGTCATTCAGAAATTGTGGCCGTCATCTATTATATTGAACATTGCCTCTTTGGCTTCTTCAACGTCTCTGAAAGGGAAACGGATGTCACCTAGAGGGGGGTGAATAGGCGTTTTAAAATTATTATGGTTTAGGCTCTAATAAATATGGAATAAAACTTAACGTTTAATTTATCAAGCCAAAACCCATATTAACTAGGTTTAACTAAGTGCACCAACAACCTATGCTAAGCAAGACAAGAAACAAGGTGATAGTAAGAT
This sequence comes from Avena eriantha, assembly GCA_910589775.1. Classification (NCBI taxonomy): domain Eukaryota; kingdom Viridiplantae; phylum Streptophyta; class Magnoliopsida; order Poales; family Poaceae; genus Avena; species Avena eriantha. Next base: position 371,753,497 of record OU342745.1, read on the forward strand.
ATAATACTTCAAGCACGATGGCTATCATAATGTAAATTTCATAAGTAAAGGGCTAGGTTGAGAGGTAACCGATTAACACAGAGACAATGATTTGTTTCCCAAAGTTCACTTCCAAAGAAGCTACGTCTCTGTTGGAGAGGTGTGATGGCGCAATGTACTTTGAACACCACAAATGACTCACTTTGAGGTGTGGTGGCTCGATGCTCACCCAACGCCACACAAGGACTCACCCCAAGATGCGAAGGAACGCAACACACCGATGCCACAAAAGGCTCACCCTATTATCCCATGAGCTTGCCACAAAGGCCTACTCACGATCCACTATGGGACACTTGAAGGCGGTCACCGAACCAGTACAAGGCTTGGGGCAATCTCCACAACTAAATTGGAGGGATCCCAAGAAATGCCACAAAGGCTCCACAAGGCCACAACATGCCACAAGCTTGAGGAAACTCCACAACTCAGTTGGAGGCCTTAAGAACACACCACAACTTCACACGACCGTCTAGGGTTCCAAGAACCCAAGAGAAACAAGCCCAAGAGCTTGAACTCGCTGAAACTCCGAGGAGAACTAAAACCTATGCACCAAATGCAAGAGGCAAGTCCTTCTCTCTCAAATTCCACCAAAGCTACAAAAGCTATTGGGGGAATAAGAGAGGAAGAACACAAGAGGAGAACGCAAAACTCTCCAAGATCTAGATCCCAAGGATTCCTTCACAAAGAAGGGATTTGGTTTGGTGGGGGTTGTAGATCTAGATCTCCTCTCACAAATCCCTCAAAAAGATGCAAGAATCATAGGAGGGGAAGGGGAGAGGGAAAGATCTTCCAGGTCAACAATGGAGGAGAGAGAGTGGAAAACTGTCCAAAAGAGCTACCCCATGAAGGGGAAGGGGAGATCCTTTTAAAGGGATCCCCGAAAAGCTCGTTATGCACAATTTCGTGCATGGCCGGTAGTACTGGTGGGTGGACGGTACTACCGGTGGCACCCAGCCAACGGTCCAAAAATCAGGTGCGAAAAGAGATAAAAACCTGGCCAGAACTACAGCTGGAAATTCCGATCGAAGTTCCGACAAATAGCACACTCCAAAATAGGGAGGGTACTGAACCGAATTTGGGGTTACCAAAAGTTGGGCTGGAATTTACACCGGTGCTACCGGCGGAAAAAAATGCCCTAGCGGTACTACAGGTGGCCTTCCGGAACTACCGGTCATGAAAACTTTAGAAACCAGAAACACAATAACTTTTGCATCCGAACTCCAAACGAGACGAACCAATTTTGTTGGACAGATAATGACGTGTAGAATCCAACAAAATACCATAAATATTGGGTATCACCAAGGGAGAAAATACCATAAATATATATGTGAGATATCTCCCAAGGTGTGGAGCCGGAAAACCTGCAAGATAAAAAACGCAATAAGATATGCAAGGGAAATCTGTTTTTGATGAACTAAAGCTTGTTATGATGATAACCACAAGCTCTAGATCCTCACATGGACAAGAACCACATGAGAACCAAGAAATATGATGCTATGAATGCAAAGGTTCGAGCTCTCTCCGAAAGATATGAACGAGTCACCCACTCGAGAGCCCCTCTTGATAGTACGGCTATCTATCCTAAACTCGGTCTCCCAATACTACAAGAGACCGGTAAAATAGAAAAACTATCAAGATCATACCTTTGCCTTGAGCATTCCACTTGAGCTTGATGTAGACCATATTGTCCTTCTCAAGATGAATCACCTTTCTTGATTGCTCTTGCTGTCTCTTGCTTGATGAAGACTTGAGAAAAGCTCCCACATACTCCATGGGTAAACCTCCTCTTTGAACTTGTCTTCATCACACCTTGATCGCCGAGGATGGCAAGCTCCAAGCATGGGATCTTCGAGAGATGGTGCATCTTGATCTTGCACTTCATTTCTTGATGATGTCTTGAAGATATGGCCATAAGGAACTCCATCTTCTTCATCTACTTCTTCTTCAAGACATACTTGATCTTGAACTTCTTCTTCAACAAGATTCACCAATAGGCATAAAGCCCTTGGACAATTCTTCTTCTTTTTCAACCTTGAGACCAACACATGGTCCAAGCGATGCCAATGGACAAACCTACAAGTGAAACTCAATTTACACATTAGTCCATAGAGATTGTCATTAATTACCAAAACCACACATGGGGGCATACATGACCTTTCAATCTCTACCACAGTCCATAGCTTAACTAATCTAGAAGAAATATAAAACAATTTAGTATCAAGATTGCATATTTCTAGTGTTAAGATGCTCAAGCAATAATCATGATATGATAAGTTAAATAGTGTTAAGATGAACCCCTAATACATGCTTGATCATTTTAAATAGGGTCCGAGGGTTGCAAACCCTAAAACAGGGACACCTCAGAATCACCTAGGGGGGTTCATTTGGTTCTTCTAATTAAACTTGTCATGAAAAGTTAAATGGTACTGAAATAAAACCCTAAACATGATCATCAATTTAATTGGAGACGAAACACCCTAAAGATGGCATTTTCAAAAAAACCCCAAATGCTCCTGCATGATTTCTATTGTTCTTCTAACAAACTTCCTAATTCAAGTTGTTTAACGATGTATTATTATGATTCTATTGTGTAGATCTCTTTTCTTCTAAACATTTTGATATATTATACATATTTTCTAACTTAATATGAATTACTATGAATTTTACAAGATTTAATTAATATCTAAAAACCCTGAAAACAATTAAATAGATTTATTGTGTCATCATGATGTCAGCAAAGATGCAGATACTTTTATTACTGAAACTGACCCAGCCTCAGTCACTAACGGCTAGGACCTAGGCTACATCAGCTACCATGATGGATAAGCATGGTCAGCGCCTATGTCAGGCCCACGTGGACGCCATGCTCGTGCTACCTTGGCTCCATATTAGCTCGCCGGAGGGCACTCTAGATGACGACAAGGGATGGCGTAGGAGCGTGAGATGAAGTACGTGCATGTGCGCATTGGAAATAGGAGGCCAAGGCGAGCCAAAGGGTGGTGGCGCCGCCTATTTTTTGTCGCCGGAGCAACAACACAGACGACATCTGGCGCCAGAGCTCGGTGGTCTACGACACTAGGGCAAAGCAGAGCTAGAGGGGATGAAGAAGGGGTCCAGGAGGACCAGAGGCTCACCTTGAACCGGAAGGATGAGACAGAGGGGCCAAAGGTGCTCGGAATCAGTGGTGAGGACCACAGCGATGGTCGTCAGAGGCAGAGAAGAAGGAAGTCATGGAGTCGACTCCAAGCGCCCCTAGATGATTCCTTTAGCAAGGAGGTGTAGGATGGTGATGTGGAGCTTAGAGATAGCTCAGAGAGGCAAGGGAGGCACATAACAATGGGGCTCTGGTGAGGTCTGGGCTAGGGTCGGCTCCACGGGAGGAAGAAGACGACAAGAAAGGGTCATGGGCGGAAGGTTATGTAGTCGTGACCCTTTAGCCCCGGGTAGGACCACGAACCGAGACTAAAGGTCCTTTAGTCCCGATTGGTGGTTGGAACCGGGACTAAAGGTTTGGTCTTTAGTCCGGGTCCATGGTACCACTCGGGACTAAAGATATTTTCGGCCACCCGTGAAAATGCGCGTGCGAGGCCCACCTTTAGTTCTGGTTGGCACTGCCAACCAAGGCTAAATGGGCTTTTGTAATATTTTCCATAATTTGTTCCTATAGTTTAAAATGGATTTAAATTGGCAAAATTCATAACTAATTAATTTTAAATAAAAAAATACAAATAATATATCAAAATGTTCTGAAAAATGAGATCTACCTCTTAGCATCAAAATGATGCATTGTTCAGCAACTTCAACTAACAAGTTTAATTAGATAACCAAATGAACCCCCATAGGTGATTCCGAGGTTTCCCAAAATTAGGGTTTACTCCCCTCGGGCCCTGTTTAAATTGTCAAGCATGCCTTAGGGTTTCATTTTAGTACTATTTAACTTGTCATATCATCATTCTTACTTGAGCATTGCATCGATGCCATGTGTTTATTGTTTCCCTCTCTTTCCAATGTTTTTCTTCTTCTGTGTAGAATTCGAGAATGATTCCGAGATCAAAGTCAGAGATCAACAACATCGAAGATCAATACTTGACCCACTATAATAAAGTCAAGTACAAGGTTTAGGAAGATATGCTTATTGGTTATCAATGGGCAAAGGCACGCATAGCTCCACCATTATACAATCCCATGCTTTCAAAGTATTTCAATTCTTGAATGATGCATACAATTCTACTATGGTCTATCTGTTGCATTACTCCCTTTGAGATTATGTTACCTTATCCACTACTCCTAGCATAACTAGGTTTGGCTTGTGTGCACTTCTAGAGTTTATATCTGTGTCCTGCTTAACCATGCTTAGCTGTTGGTGCTGGTTCATCCAAATGATGTATCAGATGCAGAGAATGTAGTATGAAAGAAGAACAAGGTATGAAGGTGATATGAGGTTACGGTGGAACCCTCGTTAGGGCATGACTCATGGTCTCGGTGACAACAAGGTAAAGTTCGTGGTCATGGTTATGAATGATTGGTGACTGAATTCTAAGATAGGGAGCTTTCACACTAAAGTACCAACCGATTTGGGGTGCTCATGTAGTGTGCTTTGTGGGCACAAATGGTTTTCAAAGTTTTGCAAAGTATTTTTGGTAGTTACTTTGAAAAAAGAAACTAAGTTCAGTAAAAACTACAAAGTTATCCAATTTTCCTCAACAACTTTTGGAACATCCAATGGGCCAAGTTTGAGAACACAGTTGCATAAAGGTTTAATACATTATTACACATCACCAACATACCCATCTAGTGTTGGCGTATAAAACTTTTTATTCACATATGTCCCTTGCTTATGAGTACGCTGTAACCATGGAGCATCTTCATTATTTAACACAATGCTTGGGTCAGTGTTCACTGTGATGGGCAGAATTTCATCAAACTTATTATAATCTTATGACATGTATGTCTTGTCCTCCACTCCCACAATGTTTCTTTTCCCAAAAAGAACTATGTGGCGCTTTGGCTCATCGTATGATGTATTTGTTTTCTTACGTTTTCTTCTTTTCGGTTTGGTAGACATGTCCTTCACAAAGAAAACCTGAGCCACATCATTGGCTAGGATGAATGGTCTATCTTTGTACCCAAGATTGTTGAGATCCACTATTATCATTCTGTAGTGCTACTCTACCTTTATCCCTCCTCCTATCAGCTTGACCCATTTGCATCGAAACAAAGGGATCTTAAAAGAAGGTCCATAGTCAAGTTCCCACATCTCCTCTATGTAACCATAATATGTGTCCTTTGCCCATTGTTGTTTGTTGCATCATAGTAGACAACACTATTTTGGTTGGTGCACTTTTTACATTGCGGGGTTGTGTAAAATGTATTCATATTTATCTCGTACCCATGGAAAGTCAATATAGTCGAAGATGGTGACATGGCCAACAAGTACAGCTGATCTCCAACAGTGGTGTTATTCATGAGATGTGTTTGCTACCAACCGCTACAAGTCACCATATGTGCATGTTTAATCCAGGAGTCAGATTTCCCCGGGTTTTTGGACCATACAATATTCATATGTTCCTCGATATACGGAGCCACTAATAGCTGTGAGATTCGACACATTTTTTATGGTTTTTATTGATGGTTTTCCTCTGGATTTGATCGTTTCTAGCTTTACGTAACGCTAATACTTCAGTAGCAAAGAAAACTTGGTTATTTAATGTGTGTTTTAGGTTCTGAACATCAACATAAGGTTTTAACAAGGGAAACACAATATTCAGGCGAAAACAAGCAAGTCTCCTTTTGGAAACAATCAAGGGAGGCAAACCGACGCTTTAACGAGCAACTATACTGCGGGAACATTTTTCCGGCCGTATAGTTCCCACCGTATAGATGCCACTTCCTCCATCTTGTCAAAAGGGAAAACTTTTGTGAAGAGGCCTAATGTAAAATCATAACACAACAGCCACCATCCCATCTAGAAAGGAGAAAGAAGAGATCCAGAGAAGAAGGGGAAGACGTTCTTCATCTCGCTCCACGATCTTCGACCTCCTAGCCATCACACCCTCATAGCCATTACTTTTACTTGAGAGAGAGAGGGAGATCTTCATCTTCCAAGATTAGGGTTTGAGATTGTTTCTTCCTATCTTGAATTGTGTTGGATTACTTTTCTATTCCTATTTTGGATCTCCACGGTAACATAGAGAAGAACTCCCTTTATTTAATTATATCGATGATGCTTTCTTCTCTCATGTGTGAGTAAGTTCCTTGGGCGTGGGAGATGTAAGGGATTGGTGAGATGTGATGTGCCTCCATATATTTTCCATTAGTTTGTTATTGATTTTAATTACTATATTATGTGTGCTTAACTATCTGTGGGATTCCTAATGCTTGTTGTCCAATTAAGGAACCAGACAACATCATGCTTTGTTCTACATGGATAGGATCTTGCTTGCTAGCAGACCGACAACCCCCGAGTGACACAGGGATATCAATGGAAAACTAGTAGACTCGAGGTAACGAGGAACCACCGTGATTATTCCATTAGTCCTATCCAAGGAGCTTAATTGCTAAGCAACCTGAAGGATCTTAATCGTCTAGTGTCTGACCATGGTTTTGGTAACAGACTAGTAGGATTATTGAAGTTGGGATGAAATCTACCAAGAGGAGTTCCGACTAATTATGGGTTGCTCGCCTACACATATACTTATAAGATTATAATTGTTACACTTATCACTCGTCCACTAGGCATAGTCACTATCACCATGAACTGTATCTCCCCGTGCCTTCTCTGTCATCTGCAGAAAAACAACAAACAATCAAATCGTTCTTTACTTTTATGCTTTTTATTTCTTAAGTTTACATTTTAGTTTTATTTACACACATCCAGTTTAATCCAAATTTCATTCTTATTTCACACTTGCAGTCAATTCACTCAAAGACCTATGACAACTTTGAGTGTGACAAAGACTTCAATCATAAACAGTTACCTTTGGGCTCCCTGTGGAATCGGTATCTGTACTTCGAAACTAGCTACAAAAGATGTGTGCACTTGCAGACATAAAGCTATTTTCTAGCGTTGTTGCCTGGGAGCTAAGCACTAAGTGTTACTACTAAAAAATGGTCTCCCTAGGAGAGAAAGGGTCTACACGCTATGGTAGGACCTATTTACCAGATTATTTTGAGCGCGTGCCTATTCAAAGGTGCAAAGAAATTATTGAAAAACTTTTAAGAACAGACAAAGTTGAAGGTGAAAACCTGAGTGATTTTATGCAAATCATGTCCATTTACAGCACAACTCCCAAGAAACCTGAGAAAACTCTCAGGGAATACAGTGTTCCAAACGCTGCTTTCCTTAAATAACCAATAGAATTTCCTAACCCTAGAGTTAGAGAATATTGATTTGATGGTGGAATTATTAAATTTTGCAGGAAAAAGCTTTCAGTGGAAGGGAAGATTAAGACCTAGGAATACATATTAGAGAGTTTGACGATTTGATGACAACACTTGGACTAAAAGGTTTTCCAAGAGATTTCTCTCGTCTAATTTTTTTCGTTGGTCTCTTAAACATAAAGCTCTAGACTGGTTATATTCTCTCCCTCGTCATTACATTAAATATTGGGTAAACGGGTTTAATCCTTTCAAAAAGGTAACTGAAACTAGAAAGAATATATGCAACTTTAGTCAGAACGTGGGAGAAAACTACCCACAAGCCTGGGATAGATTCTTTGGAATGATCAATAGAATTCCTAATCATGGCTATTCTGAATCAACTATTTGCCATTTATTTTATCATGGTATTAATACTCAAAGCAGAGAGTTGCTTGACTTGTCAGCTAGAGGATCGATTAATACATTAACTGTCAAAGCATGTTTGGAATTAATGTCTACTAGGGCTAAGAATGATTCTATATATAATCCTGATTTCGACACTAAGCTGGGAAAAGGGATGCTTCGTATAAATCCTGATCTTATGCCTAAAGTATGCAAAACAATGAAATAAAAAGGTATACTTTCTGAATTTGTTATGGAAAACAAAGTAGACTTGTTAAAAGTTTTTACTGAAGAAGATGAAACTAGAAAAGTTTTTGAAGAATTAAAACATCGACAAGCAAAATCTCATAATAACCTGCATAAGCACTTTCAAAAACATTAAACGATTTTGGAGAAACTCACCGAAAATTATGATGAGATTGGCCAAGAAATAAAATTATTTCACAAGTACCTTAGTATGATTGAGACCCAGTGTGAACAAATAGCATCTGGTTATCAATTTTTTTCAAGATGATATAGATATTCCTGTTTATACTAATGTTGTTACAAGAAGAGGTGCAGTTGTTATAGGAACATTAGGACCACGAGAATATGAAACTGAAAAGGAGCGAAAGGAAAAGGCCTTGCTCGAAGCAACCCAAGAAGATGATATACTGGTGGATCCTGAAGATGAAATTGCTCAAGAAACACAAGATCAAACAAAGGAAGACCAAAATGATTCACAGGATGACCGTTATGACCCTGATGTAGAGACGGTTGATCCAAGAGAAGAAAAAGACACAAGCAATGAAGATGAAGTTGTTGTAGTAGAAAAAAAGAAAAGCAATAAGCAGCAACAAAAGAAAGCAACAAAAGATCCTGACCCCCCACAAAAGGTAAAATACAAGAATAAGAAAGGTGAGCAAAAGCTTCCTTATCCAGATCGAAAAAAGAAAGCACCGGATCAGGTAATCTATGATTCTTTCAAAAAGGCAGTTGGTGATCTTCGTCTAGAAATTCCATTTGCGAATGCAATAAAAGTTCCCACCTATTCTAAATTCCTCCGTGATATTCTTAGTAGAAAGAAAGAAATAACTGAAATCATCGCCATGGTGACTAGTTATCCTGCTAATGGGAAGCTATTGTGTAAATCGGGAAATCCTGGAATACCAACTACTTCATGCTCAATTGGCAAAACTGATATTCACAATGCTTTGTGTGATTTAGGTGCAGGAGTTAGTGTAATGCCATATTCCCTCTATAAAAATTTAGGATTAGGGGAGTATTCCCCTACTACTATCACTTTGCAGATGGCTGACAAGTCCACTAAACAACCAATTGGTATGATTGAGGATATTCTACTTAGAATAGATGAGCATGTTATTCCTACTTATTTTATTATTCTTGAGATGCCAGAGGATGAAAAATTATCTATAATACTTGGAAGACCTTTCCTTAGTACTGTAGGAGCATCAGTTGATTGTGATGAGGAAAAAATAATCTTCAATGTTTATGATGCTAAAATCATCCGGTATTTTCCAAAGAAGCTAGAAGTGGGAGAAAGATATATTCCACCGGCAAAACGAGTTCATGTGGTAAGTGCGTTTGATAAGGGTCAACCCAAGGTAAGCATTCAAGAAAAGAGAAGGGGTTGAGTTATTCAACCATTCTTAATAAAATGATTAATGGGAGTCAACCCATGACATCAATAAAATAAACTACAGAATAAAATGTTCATCGCATTCCTAAAACTTTTTCACATACATTCTTGTGGAAGCGCGCTCGTGAAGATGCAGCTGTCAAAAAGTAGTAGAAATGTCGATTGAACAAGTGTAGAATAAGTATAAAAATAAAAGTTTGAGTTTTATGTACATAAACTAGCTTAATTATTTAAGTTCATACTAAAAAGGAAATCTCCAATTGAGGATAACAAGTTAGGTTGTACTAAAAAATTGCTCTTTATGTGCTGATGTTGGTCGATAGTTTCTACTGTCATTTTTCTGTCATAAACAAGGTGTTTTGCTAAGTTTCAGGATACGAAGTATTCTCAAAGAAATAGAATTTTTTTGATGGATACTGATGGTTTAACGACCAACTATACGGGGGAAATAAAAAAATTCGACCGTATAGTTTGGCCGTATAGATATCTTTGCCATCAACAAATTTTCTTTCGAAGGTATAGAGGATTTAATGACCAACTATACAGCGGGAATAAAAATTTCGTCCGTATAGTTCTGGTCATATAGATATCGATGCCTTCATCGAATTTCTTCTCAAAGGTACTAACAATTTAATGACCAACTATATGGTGGGAATAAAAATTCCGGCCATATAGTTCCGGTCGTATAGATATCGATGCATGTATTAGAAAATTTATCTCGAGGGTACAGAGGGTTTGACGACCAACTATACGGCGGGATCATTATGACCCAGCCATATAGTTGCGTCCGTATAGCTATGTTCTAGCATAAAGAAACCCTAGTTGGCGGCGCCGCCACAACTATACATCGGAACTACATATCTCGCCCGTATAGTTCGGCACGGCCTCATAATTGCGCCGAGGCGACTAGGTTTCTTCTCCCTCCTCACTTTTTCTCTCATATTCCCTCTCCAAACCTCTCAAACCCACCTAGAACTCTTGATTCTTCGCGGGTTTCGTTCGTTTGAGTGAGGGAATCAACTGATCGGTATGCTTATCTCCCTATCCATGCTTTATTTACAGAATTCCATGGTTGAAACTATCACATTAATCTAGTGGATGAACTCAAGCTTATTTTGTTTTTCCTATTGATTTCTCACGTTAGGATTAAATTTTTCCATGTAGAATTGTTCGTATATCATGTACAAACTATATCCCAAAGGTTTTATGCTGAAATTTTTTAGTGCATCAAGATGAACAAAATTGGTAAATTTTTTCGCAAGAGCAAGCGCCAACGTGGCGAGAGTTCGGGGCAACGGGCCGAGCTAAACCCAAAGTTGGCCATAGTTTCATCAAGGAGGATGTTGCCCACACGTTGGGCCGATGATAGCTTTCTCACCGCAGCAGGGTTAAGGGCGGACTTCAACCTCATGTGTGAAAATTCAAGGCTAGCACTACTCGCCTATGCGAGCCATAATACCTACGTCGAGCTCACCTATGAGTTCCTTGCCTCCTTCTACGATGACCACAGGGAGAAAGGTAATGCGTGCACGGTAAGCTTCACCATGAACTAGCAGCATTATGAAATAACTTTCCAACAATTTTGTGATGCTTTTGGTTTCCCTCACGATGGGGATCCAACTTTTACAAACTTGTATAGCCTCACAAGTGGAGAAACTTGGGAGGTTGTTTCTATTAATGGTGGCAGGGAATTCTACCAGAAGAAGATGTCCACCATTTATAATCCAACAATTTGCTACTATGCCTAGTTCCTCGACAATACACTGCTGGGAAGAGGAGATACCGGTTCCATGGCCAATGCGGGCATGGCAATGATCACCAAGGCACTCTTCCCCAATGCACCGCAAAGCCCCAATCCCGCGGCTCTACTCATCTAGCACTTTCGTCACCAGAGCAACAAGACGAAAGGTGACATTCGCATTGTTGGATTGTTAACCCACCTTGCCCATGTATTAAATATTACATTACCTATTATGCAACCTATTGATGGCTCCAAACTTATGGACATCAAGTATTTAACTGCTTGTAGCTTACTTGGTGTTTACCAAGCTAACAAGAGGCTTTGAGCATATCAATTTGGTTATCTTGGTGATGCACAGGGTGAGCAGGTGCCGTTTCCCTGTACACAAGCCTTCTCGATTGTGGAGAAGGACACTTGGATCCTCACCAAGGATCAAGTGATGGAAATCATGGCTGAACTCTAGCCTGATCAAGAGGAAGATGAAGAAGGAGAGCAGCAGGATGAGGATGAGCAGGAGTAGGAGCAGGACCAGGAATACAACCCTGCTTGGGAGGGATAGCAGTAGCAAGGGGAATCGTGGGACCCATGGCCCAATCAGCCGCATCAGGGGTTCAACAACGTCCTCTATCAGAAATTTCAGCAGCTCAACCAACGTGTTGGGGAGATTGACCACACTCTACAAGGAGTGAATGAAGATGTGAGTGCCTTGACTCACAACTTTAGTCACTTCATGACCCACTTCCCCGACTACTACCAGCAGTATCCGCACCAGCCACCGAATGACGGCAACAACTGAGCATGCAACAGCCTAAGCTTGGGAGAACTTTGAAAACCTCCAAACCTTTCATTTCTTCTTTTGTTTATTGTACTTCTTCAAAATTGCATGTTTACTTTTAGTTTGCATTCCTAAACCAAAAACAAAAAAAATAGTTGTAACTTTTATTGCAAATTCGTTTCTTTGTTTCTCTCGAAGATTGCTCAATTTCAGGTGACTTAGCAATAGGGAAATACATAGGGGGTTCAACTCAAGTACGAGAACGGAGCAAGCAAGAGGAGGTATCACATTCCTTTCATCACCTTTTCTGCAATTTTAAATTTATCCTAAAATTATTTTCTCGCTTGCACTGGAGTCACTCCCCACTTAGCTTGCTATCCTATAAATTCTATTCCTTTGCTAGAGTCTCCTTTTTAGCTTTGAAACAATGAGCAATGAACTTGGTTAAAAATATTTCCTACACTTTTACAACAAGAAAAAGCATCCAAAAGATGACTTGAGTCCATATTTAGTCCAAAGGATTTGATTTTAGAATTACTCCATCCCATTTGATCTTAATGTAAGTAGACTCGATAGTAACCTTGAATGAAATTGTTTGATAAAATGGTTGCTTCGAAGTAGTAGAGATTATGCCACTACCTTTTCTAATAATTACTGTAAGATATTGTTCTACGCGTGTCATTACAACACTGTCGTGATCCATGGGGATCTATTAACTCTGCTGGCCAACGAACGATCTAATATGGGAAACCACTTTATTTCGGCTATTGAGTTATGTAAACGTCTATAGCAGCAATGCTATGACGGGTAAAGTTTTAGTATCCACGTGGCTTCACGTTCCAAGTGAAGTTGTAGTACTCCTCTAACCTACTATTTCTCAACAATTATTTATTGGGATGGTCACGAGTGCACAACACAGTCCCAATTAACATGTTAAAAATAGTTGCATTATTTCTCTATGAAAGAGTTGAAGTTTTTGAAAGGCAAGGAAAGGAAAAAAGGTGCTTTGAGAGTCTTGAAATTTTGACATGGGTATATATGAGTTGTTCTTAAATTGAATGTTTTGGTGCCAACTTGAGTACTCTCAATTGATTAATGAAACAAGAGCAAAAGTTTTCATCTCTCAACAAAGAGACACACCAAAAGAATTTGTTTCACTTTCCTAGCTAAACTTTTGACACTTGCTCAGGCATATGATTTATTTGCTAGCAAGATATACGTGGTTAGGAAGTGGACTCAGTGAAATCTTGTGAATACTTGTATGATCATGTTTACTTTTATGAATTGTCACTATCACCATAAACAGTATCTCCCCGCGCCTTCCTTGTCATCTGCAAAAAACAACAAACAATCAAATCGTTCTTTACTTTTATGCTTTTTATTTCTGAAGTTTACATTTTAGTTTTATTTAAATACATCCAATTTAATCCAAATTTCATTCTTATTTCACACTTGCAGTCAATTCACTCGAAGACCTATGACAACATTGTGTGTGACAGAGACTTTAATCATAAACACTTACCTTTGGGCTCCCTGTGGGATCGATATCTATACTTTGAAACTAGCTGCAAACGATCTATGCACTTGCAGACATCAGCCACCAAGGTGGAATTTTGTAGAGTGGTGTAGTGCGCTTGAGTGAAAGATTGCCCGTCCATACTTATTATTGCTTTCTTTTCTAGCGTGCCTTTTCCACTCAGTCTCCCCATATGCCGTGATTGAGGAATACCAATCGGCTTAAGGTCAGAAATAAAGTCAACACAAAACTCAATGACTTCCTCTGTTCCATATCCCTTGGAGATGTTTCCTTCTATCCTAGCATGGTAATGAATATATTTCTTTAAGGCTCCCATGAACCTCTCAAAGGGGAACATATTGTGTAGAAATACAGGACCTAGAATGGTAATATCTTCGACTAGGTGAACTAGGAGGTGCGTCATAATATTGAAGAAGGATGGTGGGAACACCAACTCGAAACTGATAATACATTGTACCACATCATTCTGTAACCTTTCTAGAATTTATGGATCGATTACCTTCAGAGAAATTGCATTTAGGAATGCACATAGCTTCACACTGGGTACTCGAACATTTTCTGGTAGAATCCCCTCAATGCAACCGGAAGCAATTGCGTCATAAGCTCGTGACAGTCATGATACTTTAGGTTTTGGAAAAAATTCTCTACCATATTTATTATTCCCTTTATTTTGACAAGAAGCCATACGGGACCTTAATACTTCTCAGGCATTCAAAAAAATTCCTTCTCTTCTTTGATAAGAGCGTAGACGACAGTTCCTTGATACTACTCTAGATGTAGGCCAACTCGTTCTTTCATACGTTGCTGGTCCTACCGTGCTTCCGGTGTATCTTTTGTCTTCCCATACACGCCCAAGAAGCCTAGCAGGTTCATGCAAAGATTCTTCGTCATGTGCATCACATCGATTGCAGAGCAGACCTCTAAGACTTTTCAATAGGGTAGTTCCCAAAATATAGATTTCTTCTTACACATGGGTGGATGTCTGTTAGCATCATTCGAAACAAATTGTATCTCAGGATCCTTTCCAATGATTACTTTTACATCCTTGGCCATACCAAATACATCATCACTAGTACGATGGATAAGCTTCCTCCGGTTATCTGCCACACCTTTGAAATGCTTGCCTTTCCTTCTTAAGGAATGCCCGATCGTAAGAAATCGATGATTTTCCCCATGTACACATTCTTCTTACATTTATCCAAATATATACTTTAAGTCTCACCTAAAAAGTGCATGCATACATTGTATCCCTTGTTTATCTATCCTGAAAGGTTACTAAGAGCATGCCAATTATTGATGGTAACAAACAACAACACTCGTATGTCAAATTCCTTTTGTTTATGCTCATCCCACACACGTACATCTTTTTCGTGCCACAACTGTAAAAGTTCATCGACTAATGGTCTTAGTGAAGGAGATATGCCCTAGAGGCAAATAAGAAATAGGTTTTTATTATCATATCTCAATTAGTTTATAATAGTTTCATATTATGCTATAACTGTGCCAAGTAGAAACATTGGTACAGGTGTGGTATGAAACAACAAAGTCCCTAGTAGCCTCTATTCATACTAGTTTGTTGGTCACGAAGATGATCTGGGTTTCAAGATCATGGGAATTTATGCCGACTGACAACGAGATCATATCATTGGAGAATGATGTGGTTGGACATTCCTCGAAGGATTGCAACACGATCAAGTCATATAGTTCACTGTTGCAACAACTATACCTAGACTCCTTCTCCTTAGACCGTGAGCTCATATTACTCACTGTTTCCCTAGGCTGCTTTGACTGCATCAAACACCATCTGGTAATACGGTGGTTATAAAGGTGTACGTCGGGTATTCCGAAGGAACAGTAGATGACATGTGACTGCAAGACCGGGATTTGTTCACGCATATGACGGGTAAATATACATACGGCCGGCTTGGTGAGATTACATCCATATATGTTGCAACATGTGACTAGGTCACGGGGATGTAATATCACGGTAACAAGAAAACATAACTTGTTGAGAACGAGATTGAACAAGGTATGGGATACCAGTGATCGGATATCAGACAAGTTGTATCAAGAAACAAAAGGAAGAGGATGCTATATTTAGACGGTTCAAGCGACATTGTCATTAGGAATGCATAGGGGTCACATGGATATCCTTGGTCCCTCTGTTGATCATTGATACAGATCATGTCTAGAGCATTCCTGAGCCGTGAGAGGATACACACAAGGGTACGATGAGAGCGATCATTCGGAAGACGGAATCACAGTAGAGAAAGAGAGAAAGCCGGAATCATTCCGCGGAGAGATCTGAAGTTGTTCGGAGAAAGAATAAAGGAAAAGTCCCGAAAAGTGTTTTCGGATAAATGGGAATCTAAATATATATTTATTATATGTTAATTATGAATTAATATATTATAAATAATATTTATATTAAGATATATAAAAGCAACTTTTATATTAGGCCAAATCCCCGGAGGGAATTAGCCTAAAAGAAAAGCTGCAGAAAAATAGGAAATGCTCATGGGCGGGCAGATAATTGCTGCCGCACGAGGCGGTACGGAGCTAGGCCATGCTCGTGGGCGGGCGGCGGATAAAGGGTGCCGCATGGGGGGCGGACAGCAGCCAACGGCCGCCAGGCCGGCCGGCTCGACCCCGGCACCCTCGGGCGCGCAGGGGAGCCAGGCCGCCAGGCAGGCTGCGGCCACTGCCGGCCCACCCGGCTGCTCCCTCCCTGCCGCCTCCTTCCGCCTTGGGCCGCCGGGGGCGAAAGGCCCACCCGGGCTGCTCGGCTGGCAGGCCGCCGTGGTAGGGTGAGGCTGAGCGCGAGGTGGGCCGCGACCAGGGCCCACCCGGCCAACGCCTGCTGTCCCCTTTTTCTTTTATCTATTTATTTTCTATTTGCCTATTGGGCTGAGTAAAAACAGCCAATTTGGCAGTACGGATTTCTGCTGAGTTTTTCCTTTAGTATTAGTCTCACATGGCTTAGCCTTTGAGAAAGGTACACCCCTTTAGCCTACATAAAGGGGTGCCAATGGGTGGGATGAAACACACCAATATTTGGAGAAGTCATTTGGTTGACTTCCTCCTTCTCTCTCTCCCTCCATGTCTCGTGACCATGGCCCCAAGTCTAGGCTGTGCGATCGAGGCATACCTGCAGTACGCCGTTGCACTACAGGGATTCCTAGTCGGATATCAACTTCCGCACTCTCGGCGGGATCGGGGAGCCGGAGGTCTCATCATGCACCGGATGTGTACGAAGAGACGAGGCGCAACACTTGGGGCGCTTAAATGTCGTGAGCCGGTGCTGTTGCACGATGAAGATGATGAAGATAAAGAAGGAGTAAGGTGTGACCTGCGAGGAGCTTCGCGACCTTGAGGTCGGCTTCGAGTACGACTACATCAACCACGTTCCCCGTGGAACGTTAACCGCGTACAGACTACAAGGGTATGTACTATCTACGCATCGGCCGTTACCGCATTACTACATAGATAGATCCTAGGCAAGTTTCGGGGTTTCATTCGTAGGATTTTTTTTGTTTTCTACGTCGATCCCCAACAGTGGTATCAGAGCCGATCTATGCGTAGGAGTGCTATACGGCCAGTACACACAAGTATTGTGCGGGCATTGATCCCTTAGTTGTTACCCTCTAACGTGTACTTGTTTATATCGCGGTATTGTTTGATGAAGCGGCCCGGACCGACCTTACGCGTATTCGTACGCGAGACTGGTTCCACGCTCAACATACAGCTTGTACCATATAAGTGGCTAGCGGGTGTCTGTCTCTCATTCGATAGTTGATATAGTACAACGGAGGGCCCTGAAAGGGGTGTAGTAGAGACAATTGTCGGATCCATGTTGTGGTTGGAAAGTTCGTAGTTTAGAAACGGTTCTAGTACGAAAGCCCTAACAACCACGTAAAACTTGCAATAGATAAAGTAGAGGCGTCTAACTTTATTTTGCAGGGGGCATGTGATTATGATATGGCATTGGTCGATATGAAGGTAAAGTAGTTTACTTTTATGTTACTAAGTAGTATAGTAATAGTCATCATTCCGATGGACGACCTGGTGGCGGCGTCGTGGACTTGGCGTCAAACCAAGGGCACGATGGAGATCATGCTGGAGCGCTCGATGGAGATCAAGGCGCAAGAAAGACCATATCATATCACATTATACATATGATGTTGATACCTGTTTTACATCTTATTGTGTGCTAGTATTTAGATACTCAACAGTAGCAAATAAGATAATCCCTGTTTAATTCCAATGTTCCGTGTTCCCCTTGTGTGTGCACCACCAAGAAAGTTCTTCGGTATGAGGCCGGCCATGATGATCGGGGGTCAGACATATCTATGTTCGTATATAGTGGGTGTAAGCCATGTTGCACAACGAATACACACAAGTTAGATTTGGCGAGCCTAGCACGCCATAGAAGCGTGGCCTCGGAACACAAGAGATCGAAAGATCGAGCATGAGTCACATGGATGATGTGATTGGCATTATTGAATGTCTACCTTTGATAATGCACTGATGGCCGTGATGATCAGGGGAGGTGCAGAGGATAGGGATCATGCGATCACTAAAATCGTCCAGGGGATGACCGGTTTAGTGGAGACCAATTATAAATTGATCTCTTATTATAAACTTAGTCTAGATGTCTATTTGCAAATATCTTAGTAGACCTTGGCCTATCCCATTGAGGTCCTTTGTGACCATGGGAATATATTGCTTAATTTGGAACTTAGCAAAAGGGTCCAACTTCATAGATTAATACCCACGCCTGAGGGATATCCTCGTAAAAGGTGATCTTCTCTTCTTGATACAATAACCATTAGGAGATAATTCGATGACTCCGGAATGTTTGGAGAAACACTTAGCGATCTTGCATTAGAGTTGAGAACTCTTGGAAGGGCTTGATTGCTAATGGAGGTCATAGATGAAAAGGTATATGTAAGATATACAAATTATAAATGTGGTTCTTGCAAAACTCATTGCAGTTTGGAAAGTATTTGATACTTGTCCCTTTTTGTGAAAACAGGATGATCTGCTTAAGAATTGCTGGATTTGAGGCAACATGACTTGATGACGGCAAGCAAAACAGTTGATGGCCGACATCACCTCTTCCCTCAAAGTTTATCATTTGGATTAGTGGACTTGAATATAATTTGTAATCCTAGTTTGTGTGTCTTGCTTTTGGCGAGACGATTATTCATATGAACAAGTTACAAACCAGTTTGTACTATTCTTATGAACAATACCTTATGGTCACATTACGATTACAAATAAATTATTCTCATCACTATGTTAATGGTAATAGCTCAAACATTTATAAAGGATTAGAATGTTGAAAAATATCCAAAGCTTAATAATGAAATGACACTATAGTTTAAGTCATTTTGGTTATTGCAGGTTCTTTATGAAAGACCGGGGTCCTAGATGCATAATCTAGAGACTTTGCAAAACCATGCCTCTTGGGCAGAATGACTAAAACTCCACATTCTGGTAAAACGGTAATATGCGAAGAAATGTTGAATCTTATACATAGTGATGTATCATATTTTCAACAAGTAGTGGAAATCATTTATTGTGGACTTAAGTGAATAAAGTATTTACTTAATAAACATGAAGTTTGAAATGATTTGAATTGTTCAAATGAGTTCATAACTAAATGGGATATTGAATTAACTGAATTAACAAGTCTCTTCGATTTGATCGACATGACTAAGGCATTCAAGTTAAGTTTAGCATGAAAGGAACTTGTGAAAGATGTTTCACAAATTATGATAATTGGACGAATTCAAACTTTATTGAAATGTCTAAACATCATAAATATTTTGTACATATGATATCATATTATCTCTTATCGGGGTTATAGTTATCATTTAGAGTTAGAGATCGAAATAAGCAAACACTCATTTGAAATACAAAGGAACATCCTAAGATTCGTGGAAACAACACCATAAGTGTTATGGCACGTTCGAGTTTCTGGAGATTTCGACAAGTCAAAGTCGTGGCGAATAAACAAGTCTTTGTAGAGCATTCTTAGGAAGCTATGAAAGCATCTTTCCACAAGGGGCAAACCTTTTGTTATCCTAAGTTGACGTGTCTTGATGAAGATACAAGTGGAAGAAAGTAAAAGATCAAAAACAAGGTATTTGATCTTACCTCCGAATTGTTGAGTGGCGCAGCGGAATTTGTTTCGTGAAACCAAACTCTACAAATAGAGGAGAAACTGATGATAATGATCATAAAGTTTCAGTGAATACTTTTACTTAAAGAAAGTAGGATTCAACTATATATTCTACAAGCTTGTGGAATTATATTATTGATTCACTTATCTTGTTTTTGAACAAGACATACCTATGAATTACAAAGAAGCGTGATGGACCTAAGTACGAGAAATGAAGAATTTTGGAATGTCCAAGATTATCGAGAGGACCTAGATTTGAGTGGGAGCAAATCAACTTGGCTAATTTATAATGTGTAGCTGAAATGTTCTGAGTGGGAGCTAAGTGAAATCCCTGGATCTCAAACATGAATCTCATATTTGAGTGGGAGCGTGAAATCATTCTGGATATGTGGACGACATATGTGAATGATGTGATTGGTGTTAATAGTATTTAAGTTAGGATAAAGTTGAAGTTATTAAACAATAAGATCTATCGAGATAGATCGGTGAGTTTATTAAACACTGAATGTCAAATGCTTCCTGGACTTGATTCTGAAAGATGTTCAGAAAGTCCTAAGACAAGATTCTGAAGAAGTTCAGAATGGAACAAGGTAAGAAAGAAGTTCTTACTGTATGAAGCATTGAGTATTGCAACTATGGTTGAAAGAAAGAGATGCATTGCATCTCCTATGCCTCACTCATAGGTTCTTCCATATGACCATGTTGTATACTTGACATAAAGTGACCCGAGGCTCTAGTTGGTAAGACAAAGTCTT
Source organism: Avena eriantha (assembly GCA_910589775.1). Lineage (NCBI taxonomy): Eukaryota > Viridiplantae > Streptophyta > Magnoliopsida > Poales > Poaceae > Avena > Avena eriantha. The sequence goes on from OU342745.1 coordinate 371,773,928, forward strand.
AACTGTAAGAACATGTCTTTAAGTGATTCCTGAGTTGATCAGTGAACCAGAATTAAGTTTATACTTAAGTAGCAAGAAGCAATGTAAGTGGCATAGTTGCATTCCATGCACTAGGATCTATATAGATATAGAAGTATACAAGCTACATCTGATGTGATGTATAATGTTATGGCAGGGCTAGTTCGCTTTTAACGTAGAATGATGTGTCCCAGGGCCCAATGCCCATGAGAAAGCCCTCGAGGTTGATCTAAAGTCACTGTAAGCTCCTGGAATCAGGCCTCGTTCTGCAGCCATGACTGTAGTATATACACAAAGGATAGCAAAGTGTGTTTCGAAGTTTAGATGACAACAGTTAATAATGACCGTCATCATAAACACTAGAAACAAAAGTCTCGCTTTGTTGTCAAACAAATACTTCGACCCATTATAAGATAATGGTGTGAATGTCAAAATTAGGAAGACATTAACGATTTGCAAAAGACATAATGATATGGTAAAACAGAACATGGACATGACGTTTCCCATGAGCATGCATGATCTGTAAACGCATATGGTATATGGTTTATAAGAGTAAAATGCAAGCTGGATTATTTGTACTCTAGTGCAAGTGGGAGACTGAAGGAGATATGCCCTAGAGGCAAATAAGAAATAGGTTTTTATTATCATATCTCAATTAGTTTATAATAGTTTCATATTGTGCTATAACTGTGCCAAGTAGAAACATTGGTACAAGTGTGGTATTAAACAACAAAGTCCCTAGTAGCCTCTATTCATACTAGTTTGTTGGTCACGAAGATGATCTGGGTTTCAAGATCATGGCATTTATGCCGACTGACAACGAGATCATATCATTGGAGAATGATGTGGTTGGACATTCCTCGAAGGATTGCAACACGATCAAGTCATATAGTTCACTATTGCAACCGCTATACCTAGACTCCTTCTCCTTAGACCGTGAGCTCATATTACTCACTGTTTCCCTAGGCTGCTTTGACTGCATCAAACACCATCTGGTAATACGGTGGTTATAAAGGTGTACGTTGGGTATTCCAAAGGAACAGTAGATGACATGTGACTGCAAGACCGGGATTTGTTCACCCATATGACGGGTAAAGATACATATGGCCGGCTTGGTGAGATTACATCCATATATGTTGCAACATGTGACTAGGTCACGGGGATGTAATATCACGGTAACAAGAAAACATAACTTGTTGAGAACGAGATTGAACAAGGTATGGGATACCAGTGGTCGGATCTCAGACAAGTTGTATCAAGAAACAAAAGGAAGAGGATGCTATATTTAGACGGTTCAAGCGACATTGTCATCAGAAATGCATAGGGGTCACATGGATATCCTTGGTCCCTCTGTTGATCATTGATACATATCATGTCTAGAGCATTCCCGAGCCGTGAGAGGATACACATAAGGGTACGATGAGAGCGATCATTCGTAAGACGGAATCACAGTAGAGAAAGAGAGAAAGCCGGAATCATTCCGCAGAGAGATCCGAAGTTGTTCGGAGAAAGAATAAAGGAAAAGTCTCGAAAAGTGTTTTCGGATAAATGGGAATCTAAATATATATTTATTATATGTTAATTATGAATTAATATATTATAAATAATATTTATATTAAGATTTATAAAAGAAACTTTTATATTAGGCCAAATCCCCGGAGGGGATTAGCCTAAAAGAAAAGCTGCAGAAAAATAGGAAAAGAAAAAGAGCACAGGCCCACGTGGGCGGTAGATAATTACCGCCGCACGGGGCGGTACGGAGCTGGGCCATGCTCGTGGGCGGGCAACGGATAAAGGGTGCCGCACGGGGGGCGGACAGCAGCCAACGGCCGCCGGGCCGGCCGTCTCGACCCCGGCCCACTCGGGCGCGCAGGGGAGCCAGGCCGCCAGGCAGGCCACGACCACTGCCGACCCACCCGGCTGCTCCCTCTGTGCCGCCTCCTTCCACCTTGGGCCGCCGAGGGCGAAAGGCCCACCCGAGCTGCTCAGCTGGCAGGCCGCCGCAGTGGGGTGAGGCTGAGCGCGAGGTGGGCCGCGGCCAGGGCCCACCCGGCTAGCGCCTGCTGTCCCCTTTTTCTTTTATCTATTTATTTTCTATTTGCCTATTGAGCTAAGTAAAAACAGTCCATTTGGCAGTATGAATTTCTGCTGAGTTTTTCCTTTAGTATTAGTCCCACATGGCTTAGCCTTTGAGAAAGGTACACCCCTTTAGCCTATATAAAGGGGTGCCCATGGGTGGGATGAAACACACCAATATTTGGAGAAGTCCTTTGGTTGACTTCCTCCTTCTCTCTCTCCCTCCATGTCTCGTGACCATGGCCCCAAGTCTGGGCTGTGCGATCGAGGCACACCTGCAGTACGCCGTTGCGCTGCAGGGATTCCTAGCCGGATATCAACTTCCCCAAAGCCGGTGCTGTTGCACGATGAACATGATGAAGATCAAGAAGGAGCAAGGGGTGACCTGCGAGGAGCTTCGCGACCTTGAGGTTGGCTTCGAGTACGACTACATCAACCACGTTCCCCGCGGAACGTTAACCGCGTACAGACTACAAGGGTATGTACTCTCTACGCATCGGTCATTACCGCATTACTACATAGATAGATCCTAGGCAAGTTTCGGGGTTTCATTCGTAGGAATTTTTTTGGTTTCTGCGCTGATCCCCAACACTTAGGTACACATCAATGTCGTTGCCGGGTTGCTTCGGGACCTGGATGAGTATTGGCATCATAATGAACTTTTGCTTCATGCACAACCAAAGAGAAAGGTTATAGATACATAGAGTGAGAGGAACAGTTGCTACGACTATAGTTCTGCTCCCCAAAAGGATTCATGTCATCTATACTTAGACCAAGCCTTAAGTTCCTTGCGTCATCTGCAAATACCGGGATCTCACTCTCGATTTTTCTCCGCTGCAACCCATCAGCGGGGTGTCTCAACATCGTGTCTTTTTACGGTATTTTTTGTGCCATCGCAACAACTTGGAATCCTCCTTGTTTTTGAACAAACATTTCAACTGTGTTATTATAGGAGCATACCACATCACCTTCGCAGGAACTCTCTTCCCAGGGCGCTCGCCCTCAACATTACCCAGGTCATTGATGGCTCAATGCACGACGGCCAGAAAAGTGCTGGTGCGTGGTTGATGTAGAGCTCGTTGGGAACCCCAAGAGGAAGGTATGATGAGCACAGCAACAAGTTTCCCTCAGTTATGAAACCAAGGTTTAATCAAACCAGTAGGAGCAAGGAAACACCCCAAAGGTGTGACTAGCTGAGCTTTGGCAGGGCGCACTACCAGTGCTAGTAGCAACCTGGAGACCTGCACAACACAACCATAGAACTTTGTCCCAAACTTGCGATGAGGTTGTCAATCTCACCGTGTTTTGCTGAAAACAAAGGATTAAACGTATCGAATGGAAAGAAGTAAAAGTTTTGCAGAAAGTAAACACGAAACAGTAAAAGATTGTAGATTGTATGTAAAAGACAAGGACCGGGATCCATAGTTCACTAGAGGTGGCTCTCCTTAAGATAGATAACATGCTGGGTGAACAAATTACAGCGGGGCAATTGACAAACATCGAGAAAGCAATACATGCATATACTAATCATCTTGACTCCCTTGAGACTTGATTGGGCATTACAATATTATACATAGACCGCCATCCAACTGCATCTATGACTAACAATCCAGCTTCAGGTTATCATTCGAACCCCCTCCGGTATTAAGTTGCAAGCAACGGATAATTGCATTACGAATTGCGTGTAAAGTAAACAATACGATTGTTCTATGAACAAAGGATTGTTGTTTTCTCCCTAGTAGCAACAGCACATCTAGTACCTTAGAGATTTCTGTCACTTCCCCAGATTACCAGAGGCAAGAACCCACTATCGAGCGTAAATACTAACTCTTCGAGTTGCTAGCATCTACTTGGCCAAGATAGCTACTAACAACAGAAAGCATGCAAGATCACAAATAACAAAGACATGATAGAATCAATAATCAATCTGAAATAGCATCTCAATATCCATCGGATCCCCGCAAACACAACATGCAGAATTACAAATAGATGATCTTGATCATGGACAGAGCTCACAAGATCTAAACATGATAGCACAAAGGAGGAGAACCAGCCATCTAGCTACTACATGGACCCGTAGACCAGAGATGAACTACTCACGCATCACACCGGAGGCTTGCATGATGATGAAGAAGGCCTCCAGGGTGAATTCCCCTCTCCGGCAGGGTGCCGGGAAGAGCTACAGATCCCTCCCGATCTAGGGATGGAGATGACGGTGGCTACAAACTATTTCGTGGATTTTTGATCGGGTACTTAGGGTTTCTGTATCAGGGGCAATATATAGGAGGAAGGAGAGGCCGAGGGGGTGCCTGGGGCGGCCAGACCACCCCCTAGCGCGGGCCAGGTCTGGCCGTGTGGCCAGGTGGTGTGACCGGGCCCCAGCCCCTCTCCGTCTCGTATTCTGGCTCCATGTGTCCCTCGGTGAAAAACTGACTTTGGCTTTTGTCCCGTCCAATTCCGAGAATATTCATTTTCTGACTTTCCTGGAACCAAAAACAGCAGAAAACAGGCAGCTGACACTGTGGCTCTTGTTAATAGGTTAGTCCAAGAAATCATATGAAAAATACTCCAAAGTATGGACAAAACATAATAAAGTAGATAAAACCAAGCATGGAACATCAAAAATTATAGATACATTTGCAATGTATCAACATCCCCAAGCTTAACTCTTGCTCGTCCTCGAGTAGGTAAGTGATAAAAAGAAAGAATAATTTTTGAGGTGACATGCACCATCATAAACTTGATCAAAGTATTTGTAAAACATTCAAAGCTGGGATCATAGTACTATAATCATAACATGAAAGACAAAGTTCTAGCAATAAGACAAAGAAACTATGTTGCAACATGAAAAGGCTCAAACAAAAGATTAATGAATAACAATGCTTTGCAAGACGTCTGTTTGTTTCACATAAAGAAAACATAGCATAATAGTATTCAGCTTGTACCTCATAGAGTAACAAACATAAATGCATAGGACACCTTCAAAGTTCATAAGAGTGACTAGATACAAATAGTTTAAAACAAGTAATATCGAAGCTATGCATCAATCAACAAGTCTTGGGACAATGCACATAGAACTAAGAATGGCCACTATGCTCTCAAAGTAAGTGCATAAAGATAGAAGGTGGAGACTCAACAAAAAAGTAAAAGAAAGGCCTTCATAGAAGGAACTAGGGATTCAAGTCTCATAAAGAGCTTCCAAAAATTATGGTACTTAATAACTTTTAGCTCTCATTGCCCCTATCATAAGCATCTTGAAGTGATTAAGGTTAAAGTGAACAAACTATGGTTTATATGCTTGACGAAGTATAAGTTGGAAATCTCATATCCCTTGAATACGAGGGCCGCTCCTCATGCTACTCAAGTTTAGTCACCGGTAAGTTCTTGTCATTGTAAGTACATGTGTATTGATACATTGCAAATGTATCTATAATTTTTGATGTTCCATGTTGGTTTTTATCTACTTTCTTGTGTTTTCTCCATGCTTTGGAGTACTTTTCATATGATTTCTTGGACTAACCTATTAACAAGAGCCACAGTGCCAACTGCCTATTTTCTGCTGTTTTTGGTTCCAGGAAGTCAGAAAATGAATATTCTCGGAATTGGACGGGACAAAAGCCAAAGTAACTATTTTACCGGGAGACACTTGGAGCCAGAATACGAGACGGAGAGGGGCTGGGGCCTGGCCACACCACCTGGACGCACGGGCAGGCCTGACCCGTGCCAGGGGGTGGTCTGGCCGCCCCAGGCACCCCCTCGGACTCTCCTTCCGCCTATATATTGCCTCTGATACGGAAACCCTAAGTACCCGATCAAAATCCCACGAAAGAGTCTGTAGCCGCCGTCATCTCCATCCCTAGATCGGGAGGGATCTGAAGCTCTTCCTGGCACCCTTCCGGAGAGGGGAATTCACCCTAGATGCCTTCTTCATCATCATGCAAGCCTCCGGTGTGATGCGTGAGTAGTTCATCTCTAGAATACGGGTCCATGTAGTAGCTAGATGGCTGGTTCTCCTCCTTTGTGCTTTCATGTCTAGATCTTGTGAGCTACGTTCATGATCAAGATCATCTATTTGTAATTTTGCATGTTGTGTTTGCGGGGATCCGATGGATATTGAGATGCTATTTCAGATTGATTATTGATTCTATCATGTCTTTGTTATTTGTGATCTTGCATGCTTTCCGTTGTTAGTAGCTATCTTGGCCAAGTAGATGCTAGCAACTCCAAGAGTTAGTATTTATGCTCGATAGTGGGTTCATGCCTCTGGTAATCTGGGGAAGTGACAAAAATCTCTAAGGTACTAGATGTGTTGTTGCTACTAGGGAGAAAACAACAATCCTTTGTTCATAGAACAATCGTATTGTTTACATTACATGCAATTCGTAATGCAATTATCCGTTGCTGGCAACTTAATACTAGAGGGGGTTCGGATGATAACCTGAAGGTGGATTATTAGTCATAGATGAAGTTGGATGGCGGTCTATGTATAATGTTGTAATGCCCAATCAAGTCTCAAAGGAGTCAAGATGATTAGTATATGCTTGTATGCTTTCTCGATGTTTGTCAATTGCCCCGCTGTAATTTGTTCACCCAGCATGTTATCTATCCTAAGGAGAGCCACCTCTAGTGAACTATGGACCCCGGTCATTTCTTTTACATACAATCTACAAATTGTTTACTGCTTCGTGTTTACTTTTGGCAAATTATTACTTCCTTCCATTAGATACGTTTAATCCTTTGTTTTCAGCAAAACCAGTGAGATTGAAACCTCATCGCAAGTTGGGGACAAAGTTCTGTGGTTGTGTTGTGCAGGTCTCCACGTTGCTGCTGGTACCGGTAGTGCGCCCTGCCAACGTTCAGCTAGCTACACCTTTGGGGTGTTTCCTTGCTCCTACTAGATTGATAACCTTGGTTTCATAACTAAGGGAAACTTACTGCTGTGCTCATCATACCTTCCTCTTGGGGTTCCCCAACGAGCTCGTTAATACACGAGTCAGCATGTATCATAGAGAACCGCCAACGGGGTACCCCTTGCCTGATGATACGGAAGAATCCCCATATCAAAATGACAAGGCAAGCAGACAACGAGCATGTCAGCAATCTTCTTATTTACCATGGGAATATGGTGCTTTTTTCTCTCTTTCCTCTTTTCATAATCTCTCTCTTTTTTTCTCTTTTTTTCTCAATATCTGAATCTTTTTTTATAAGAAGAATGCTTCATAGACAACTCATTATGGTTACGCTGCAGGTTTCCACCATGTCAGCATGGATTAGACGAGCGGCCCAGGCGTTTCTCTAACACATATACATAACTCCATAGACTTACAATCTTCCATTTCATTTCACACCGATGACATCCATAGACAAAAGAGCATGCTATTAACTAGGTACAAAGTACAAGTGCAATGTTGAAAGCATTCCCCATGACAACATGGTTCTGCTAATCCCCAACAAATAAGTGCAAGCATATACAACATAGACGACACAATGGTACAAGTTTATTAAGGGCAAGAAAAGTAAAGTGTGCCATCAAGTTCGTGAGAGCTTTAATCACTAGTTTTCTCATAACAAGTTTAATTTGGAAGGTAGATAAAAACATGAATATACTTGGAATAACTTATTCTAGTAGGTAGGTATGGTGGACTCTTTGGAATAACTTGATTTAAGGAGTTGGATGCATGAGAACTCATACTTGGTTGCGGAGGCTAGCAAAAGACTAGGAGCGACAAACTAAGAGAGCAATAATGGCTATAATCATGGAGAGCCACAAAACATCATTAATCAAAGCATAAAATGATACTACAAGTTGAAAACTAAAGGATCATAAAGGCTATGGTTACTTGGGATAGTCATAACATGGTGTGAGCATGCGCCAAGTCAACCCAAATAAAGTATCAAAGGAGAATACCACAATACTATGCTTTAATATGCTAAAACAATGCATGATTATTCCAAGGCACATTAAGCAATCTCAATTGTTTATAACAAGTCATGCTACAGCAAAGAATACTAAGCATAAAGCCAAAACAATATCGAGGATGGCATGACAAAGCATAGGCCACGGTCAAAAACAAACTCTCTTTACCACTTAAGCATGAACTTTTCCTACTCTTTTCTAATCCAAACCAAACTATTTGAAAACCAATGTATGAAAGAGGGGGTCCAACCAATTTATTCAGAAAACTAAGAAAACCAAGCAAACAAAAAACGAAAACAAAAAGAAGACGCTCCAAGTACAACACAATTGTGCATAAAACAATAAAAATGAAGCGTTTGGAAGAAACCTGGGATTTTTGTTGATGAAGAGGGGGATGTCTTGGGCATCCCCAAGCTTTGACGCTTGTACTTCTTGGATATTTCTTGGGGTGACACGCGTGGCATCCCCAAGCTTGAGCTTTAGTCCATTCTTCATCTCATTACTCATTCCTGCCATAGACCTGGAAATTTTCCTTCATACAAAACTTCACACAATCTTTATTAGCAACATTAGTGCACTCAAAATAATAAGTCTTTAGGTTTAGTTCTAACACCAATAAAACATCCATTAAAAACACTAGATACTTTAGCACTTCCCTCAAAAATCTCAGTTCCCCAAAAGAACTCAAAAAGGAACCAACAAGAAGCAAATGCAAAAAATGGCAGAAATCTGTCAAAATAGACCAGCAGGTAAAGATGAATTTTTTCGAAGACCTTCTGCTGTCCAAATCACAAAGTGTTGAACTAACGAAAGTTAGATAACAACCCGGGGCAGAAGCACAAAAATGCACGCCTCAAAAGGACATACAGAGATTTTACACGAATTACGGTGAAGCACAGAAATCTGTTTCGGGACAACAACTTTCCCAATCATTACTTCTCTCATTAGAGGTTACTCTTGCCACAAAAAGCAAATAAAAAGGATAAGGAGCAGTTATTACTGAATTAATAACTTCCAAGACTCATCTAAAACTTTTGGGTTATCTCCCAATAAGTACTTTTCTTTAACGCCTTTAAGTTAGGCATAAGAAGCAAGAAAAAGAATCAAGTGTTCTCAAATGAGGAAGCATTACAAGCAAATTTTGTTTTCATAGGAGAGGCAAAAGAAATCTTCTCTCTCTTCTTAGGGAAGTGTTCTATACCTTTCTTGAGTGGGAGTTGATATTTAATGGTGCCTTCTTTCATATCAATAATGGCACCAACAGTTCTAAAAAATGGTCTTCCCAAAGTAATAGGACAAGAAGCATTGCATTCCACATCCAAAACTTAGAAATCAACGGGGACATAGGCATTGTTAACCATAATAAGAACATCATTAATACTCCTAGTGAGTTTCTTTTTAGCATTATCATCAAGTGGGATATTCAAATAACAATCTTCAAGTGGTGGCAAATCAAGCATATCAAAAATCCTTCTAGGCATAATAGAAACACTACTATCAAGATCACATAAATCTTTGAAATCAAAATCATTCACTTTCATATTAATGATGGGTTCCCAACCATCTTCTTGTTTTATAGGAATAGAAGCTTTATGTTTCATCTTTTCTTCTTTAACTTTTATGAGAGCATCAGTAATGTGTTTTGTAAAGCCCATATTCATAGCACTAGCATTAGAACTTTTAGCAAGCTTTTGTAGAAACTTAATAACTTCCAAAATATTGCAACCATCAAGATCAAAATCATAATTATCATCTAAAGTAGTAGAGCTATTACTAGCCTCAACACTAGTGGTAGTGGTAGTAGAAACACTAATATTTCTAGCAATTTCATCTTCTCTTTCCCACTTAGCATGCAATTCAGCTAATAGTCTAACATTTTCATCAATTCTAACTTGTATGGCATTAGTAGCTGCAAAGGGATTATCATTAGTTTCAGGTTTAGCAGCCATTTTATTAAAAGAAGATTGAGCTTTAGCCAAAGATGCTATATTTCTTTCAGCATTAGAGAGTTTTTCCTCAATAGTTTTATTGAAAGCAGTTTGTTTACTAATAAAGTCTTTAAGCATAACTTCAAGTTCAGAGGGTGCACTCTTATTATTGTTGTAGGAATTTCCATAAGCATTACCATTATTGGGAGGATATGGCCTATAATTGTTGTTACCAAAATTATTCATGTTCGCATTGTTGCTGAAATTGTTATTTCTTATAAAGTTCACATCAACTTGCTCTTCTTGAGCAACCAAAGAGGCTAAAGGAACATGATTTGGATCAATATGAGCTTTCCCATTAACAAGCATAGACATAATAACATCAATTTTATCACTCAAGGAAGAGGTTTCTTCAACATAATTTACCTTCTTACCTTGTGGAGCTCTCTCAGTATGCCATTCAGAATAGTTAGCCATCATATTATCCAGAAGCTTTGTTGCAGCACCCAAAGTAATGGTCATAAAGGTACCTCCAGTAGTAGAATCCAATAGGTTCCTTGAAGCTATTCCAATCCTGCATAAAAGGTTTGGATAATCATCCAAGCAGTCAGTCCATGAGTGGGACAATTCTTTACCAAAGATTTCATTCTTTCCCAAGCTTGAGCAACATGTTCATTATCAGATTGTTTAAACTTCATTATTTCACTTCTCATAGATATAATCTTAGAAGGAGGATAGTATTTTCCAATGAAAGCATCTTTGCATTTAGTCCAAGAATCAATACTATTCCTAGTTAAGGAATTCAACCATTCTTTAGCTTTTTCTCTCAAAGAGAAAGGAAACAATTTAAGCTTAATAATATCTCCATCTATATACCTATGCTTTTGCATCTCACGAAGTTCAACAAAGTTATTTAGATGGGCTGCAGCATCTTCATTACCAATACCAGAAAATTGTTCTCTCATAACAAGATTGAGTAAAGCGGGTTTTATCTCAAAGAAAGTAGCTTCAGGAACAGGTGGAGCAATATGTGTGCTCATAAAATCATTGTTGTTGATGCTAGTGAAGTCACACAACTTAGTATTTTCAAGAGTAGTCATTTTTTGTGTTTTCAATAAAGAAAGCAAACTAGTAGAACTAATTTTTTGTGTTTTTGATAAAGAACAAGCAAACAAAACAAAAGTAAACTAAGCAAAAAAACAAAGTAAAGAGATTGGTTATGAGGGACTCACCTTGTGAAGATGTCCTTGACTCCACAGCAATGGCGCCAGAAAAATAGCTTGATGGCCCAAAATATATCGAGCTCGTTGGGGAATCCCAAGAGGAAGGTATGATGAGCACAACAGCAAGTTTTCCTCAGTTATGAAACAGAGGTTTAATTGAACCACTAGGAGCAAGGAAACACCCCAAAGGTGTTGCTAGCTGAACTTTGGCAGGGCGCACTACCAGTGCTAGCAGCAACGTGGAGACCTGTACAACACAACCACAGAACTTTGTCCCCAACTTGCGATGAGGTTGTCAATCTCACCGGTTTTGCTAAAAATAAAGGATTAAACGTATCGAGTGGAAGAAAGTAATAGTTTATAGAAAATAAACACAAAGCAGTAAATAGTTGATTGTAGATTGAAAGTAAAAGAAAGGACCGGGGTCCATAGTTCACTAGAGCTGGCTCTCCTTAAGATAGATGACATGTTGGGTGAACAAATTATAGCGGGGCAATTGACAAACATTGAGAAACCATACAAGCATATACTACTCATCTTGACTCCTTTGAGACTTGATTGGGCATTACAACATTATACATAGACCGCCATCCAACTGCATCTATGACTAACAATCCACCTTCAGGTTATCATCCGAACCCCCTCCAGTATTAAGTTGCAAGCAACGGATAATTGCATTACGAATTGCCTGTAAAGTAAACAATACGATTGTTCTATGAACAAAGGATTGTTGTTTTCTGCCTAGTAGCAACATCACATCTAGTACCTTAGAGATTTCTGTCACTTCCCCAGATTACCAGAGGCATGAACCCACTATCAAGCATAAATACTAACTCTTGGAGTTGCTAGCATCTACTTGGTCAATATAGCTACGAACAACGGAAAGCGTGCAAGATCACAAATAACAAAGACATGATAGAATCAATAATCAATCTGAAATAGTATCTCAATATCCATCGGATCCCCGCAAACACAACATGTAGAATTACAAATAGATGATCTTGATCATGAACGGAGCTCACAATATCTAAACATGATAGCAGAAAGGAGGAGAACCAGCCATCTAGCTACTACATGGACCTGTAGTCCAGAGATGAACTACTCACGCATCACACCGGAGGCTTGCATGATGATGAAGAAGGCCTCCAAGGTGAATTTCCCTCTCCGGCAGGGTGCCGGGAAGAGCTTCAGATCCTTCCCGATCTAGGGATGGATATGACAGCGGCTACACTCTTTCGTGCATTTTTGATCGGGTACTTAGGGTTTCCGTATCACGGGCAATATATTGGCGGAAGGAGAGGCCGAGGGGGTGCCTAGGGCGGCCAGACCACCCCCTGGCGTGGGCCAGGCCTAGCCGCGCGACTAGGTGGTGTGGCCGGGCCCCAGCCCCTCTCCATCTCGTATTCTGGCTCCAGGTGTCCCTCGGTGAAAAACTGACTTTGGTTTTTGTCCTGTCCAATTCCGAGAATATTCATTTTATGACTTTTCTGCAACCAAAAACAGTAGAAAATAGGCAGCTGGCACTGTGGCTCTTGTTAATAGGTTAGCCCAAGAAATCATATGAAAAGTACTCCAAAGTGTGGACAAAACATAAGAAAGTAGATAAAACCAAGCATGAAACATCAAACATTATAGATACATTTGCAATGTATCAGCAAGTCCTGGAGTGGCTAAACCCTCAAATATCTATTTTCTTACCAATACAAGATGAATGATTGGCCCCGTTGCCGTCCTGAAACTCGGGCTTCAGTGATGCTACGACGACTGTCGTTACCGGTTTGCCGCACATTGTCTAGCAAACTCACTACTAGATTAGTCTCAAGGTATGGCCGTACTAATCTTCTGTTTTGATGTGTTAATGTCTAACACATTAGTTAGTAATCTTTCAGATAAAAGTTGAGATCTAAATTATCTTCTAGATTGAAAATTCTTGCATCTAGAGAAGTATATTAATGGATAAGGCTCGCACATGGAAATCAGAGTGTCCACAACTGATCTCAAGATTGCTCTAGCCTCCTTGAACTTTATCATGCAAGATGGATATTTTGTCTCGTAACCAGCACAACGATCTTTTCGTCCTTTCAGTTTCGTTTTCTTTTCTTCAAACATATAGTTAGTAACTCTTCTTCTTCATCAATGAAAAACAACGATCAAGCTGTCTTTTGTTGAAAACTACTTCTCTAGATGAAAGTATAAAACATGAAGAGATAAAACACTAATGTAACATATTAGTTTTTGTGTACCACTTGTGCACAGAAATTTTTAGATTCAACTTAGACATAGATTGGTGTCATAACGAGATATTAATTTGTACGATCATGTATGAAACCGTAAAGCTGAAATTAAATGCATACTATTGTAAAATATGTGGCATTCTATTGATACGAGAAAGATTCAAAAAAAGTATTGATGTGTAATGTTGTTGTAAAAAATATATGCGATATTACATATGACTTGCATAACGTTTCACACGGAACATGATATGTATATATAGATCAAACATATTTGATATATTATTTTTTATCGCCATCGCCTCCCCTACGCTCAAATCCTAGATCCGCTCATGTGAGTGCCTAGGAGAAACTACACTACTTTAATTAAGGAGTTGATGATCTAGGTTGTCTAGCCCACCTAGGTTCGGTCCACAAATTTTGGGGTCCCTAGGACAACACGACACACAGTGGCCATTTGTTTAATTGGAAGAACTTCCCTACGGTCATTGGGGGGGGGACAGAAAATTCCTTGAAGATATTTTTCATGTCCGCCAAGATCCTCCACTTGTTTGTACATGAAAAACTTAAACATATTAATATTCCACAAGAGAAATATAGTATATAGTAAATTAGATAATCTGTAAAGTTGATAGATCCATGATAATTGGGATCTCAAGAAAGATTCGGATCTACTATATACCATGATACTTATTTCTATCAATTGCTCCTTGTGTATATGTGTATATACATATGCACCTCTAGAATTAATCACATAATAACATTACGGGACTAAGAGATCCATATGCATGTGCAAAAGATGAGTAGAAGAATAGACATATTGAGCACACGATTAATATTATAATGGAATAGTCTCTCAAACATGTATGATGGAACATGTAGAATCGTTGGAACCGGAGGAGAGCCGCTTGCGAAAAGATATAGTTATGTGTATGTGTCTGTGTCTTTAGTCTCCACTAATGAATACTCAGAACCTTATAAAGACACATGATGGCTGGTGTTGGTCTGCACATTTGGAGAGGATAGAGAAATGTGGCATCGATAAAATATTCGGAAATGATGGAGTATTGTTTTTGTAAAGAAGGATAAGAGTACACGCATGGTAGACTACAGTTTAGACTATCTATATTTTCTAGAATTATTCTACACATTGATCCTCAAAAATGGAAGACACATATATGGATACAAAAACAAGTCTTTGGCTAGGGGTCCCTATGGCCCCGGGGCGAGCGCCCTCCTGCGCCACCCTATGGCCTGTCCCTAAGCCCACCATCAATGATGCTAGCCGGTGGGCCCATGGTGACTTCACTGAAAGTATTGTGATGCACTCTAAAACAAGAAGAGATACTATGGAACATTGAAAGGGGACAACATCAAGCACCACAAACCGTAGCGATGAGGTAAAAAAGAATCACTTCTCTAGTTATTTTGACTGTGTGTCTTTGGCATATCCATGTTCAACGTCGTGGAGGATGGTGCTGAGAAAAAAGTAGTTATTTTTGGTCGAACTTATGGAAAATGGTCAACTTTGTCGCTCTCACTCTCGAGCCTTTTTTTTGAAAACGGGAGTATAACCCTGACCTCTGCATCGATTGATGGACATAGCCTTTTATTAAAAGTTTATCACCCAAAGTTATTACATAATCAAGGATAGCTCAAAGTTGAAACATGAATCAACCAACGAAAGATAAAAAACATATGATCACTAAACATCATGTAGTCTACTAATATGTTGCTAGCCAATCTGTCGTAAGATATCCCGAACGGCCGTGAGAAGACGACTGCATCCAGTAACCATAATCCCGCTGGTCATGCAGAAGTAGAAGCGCTCATAGCTGCATCCAATGTGCCATCATTACGAATAACCTGCAAAAATATTAAAAATTGTTGCTTGTTAAAACCTTGTCATTTCTATCTCCATAAGACCACATAAGGCAGAAACACCAACGCAAATTCTAACATTAGATCTAGTATCAACTCCATTCAACCAATTCCTAAACAAATATAGTCATACAAATTGTGTGGGCCAACTCCGCAAGTAATTACCTAATCATTCGAGACCCAAGTGACATTGGAAACACAAGTTTAGAATGAAAAGGGCATTGGGAACTCTGGCAAATGTCTGTCCCAAGGGGGAAACCGCATGTGCAAGACACCTGCTCGGGAAATAGTTTATAGGTGCAACTAGGAGGGATCCTATACCTAAACGATCTGAATCTATCTAACCCGCCGAATGATTCTCGACACTAAACAAACAACGGAGCGTATCCAGACGAGCCCTGCCTTGATTGTATTCTGGGGAAACCTTTTGCAAGTTGTTGCGGCATGCCAGCTCCTCTCGAAGGGACAAAACAATCCAAACTGTTCCGAATGATCTGCATGCACGCATCAGTTTGACAAATAATATCAGATCTCTCGTAATATTAAAGAGATTTCCGTTGGGAAACAAATTTTGTCGACAATAACATAAGAAGTGTCACGTTGTGGCTTTAATCCGTGCCGCCGCCTTGCCCACGCTTTGCTCGGCAAGGAGATCATCGTACCGTTTTATGACGGATAAACAATGTGATTATTGCGATCGTGTCAGGTATGTGTTCACCAAAGTTGATACGATCCAGATTACATGCACCACGCTAGGCCTGCTGCTGCTGATAGTACTTGCAAAAGTGTGAGCTGTTAATGGAGTTAACCTTTTATAGCTTTTGATCCATCTACCAGGGGTGACCACAGGCTTGGAAAAGGAATATCTGCTAATCACTAAGACTAATTCGTTGTTTAATGGTGGTGCTTTTGCTTCGCAGGTATGTTCCAACGACTGGCCTCTAGACCCAACGAGGGGAGTATAATTACAAATTGCAATAGGAATTCAACCAGGCCTAGCTCAGCGCGCACAGCCGCACACACCTCATGTCAAGCACATGTTGATTGAGATTCGAAGTGTCAAGCAAGTCGCCATCAAATTAATACGTACATTTATCAATCGGCCAGGCCATCCGATGTCAAAGAGATGATGATGCTGCAAAAGGTTTGTTCCCACTTGGTGCTATAGTAGTTTGGGCGTCCTTGTCCCTGCTGCCCACAGGGGAGGCCGCGCCCCGGCAGGCCCTGCCCCACGCCTTCCTTTTCCTTTTGAAAAAACCAGCTTAGCGCTAACACCGCCATTTATCATACTCCAAGTGGCTCCTCCTCATCTCTCTTTCCACTAGTACAAACCCAATTGCAGTGCTCCAACCACGTTCCAAGACTTTCTTGGCCTAGCTTGCAAGATCAGCATCAGGTTTGGACATGTGGTAGTTATTCCAGGTCCATGATCTGGACATACGCATAGCTAGCTCAACCTTGTTTCGGGTTGGTTGGTGTTGTTAGCTAAAGATATCTAGAACAGGTTTCGATCTGCTGCCAAGAATTCCTTCAAATTGAGTAGTTGCGGCGGAGGCATAATGCACCCTGTAGTATCAGTACTACTCCGTATGTACGTTGTGGTGCGCTGGACTCAACTTACTTCGAAACTAGCTTGTTGTTGCCTCAAGACTTTTTTTTCTTCATTGTGCGATTAAGTTGAGCAACTGTACTACACTTGCGTTACATATCTGCGTGATCTTACCCTAAAGCAGTCTTCTCGTTGCTCAAAGCCTCAAAGTGATGCCTATTAGTATAGTATAATTAGGTTATCTTCAACTCAATCCAGAAGGCCATATGAGTGCATGTGTGCTTTGCTTTTACCCATCCTGCAAGAAAATGCTCAGCGATCGCGCATGGGATTTATATATTTGGTGCGTTCTACGTAAGAAAAAAGAAGTTGCAAAATCGGCTTCTACGAAGATGATGTAAGAGGTGATAGGCTTTCTTGTTCTCGTCATTGTATCGAACTTGTCATCACTACATCAGCAAGTCACACTCACATATTAGTTTTAGCTGGTACTCCGTAGTACACTACAGGAATAGATAAGTATGTCGAGGACTGGGAGCTACGCCGACAGTCCAGGCCAAACGTCGGGGCCGTCGGCGCAGGCCATGAACTGGCCGCCCCATGAAGCCGGTCATCGGCGTAGAATTGCTCTACGCGTAGGAGGACTATGTAGCCTACGCCGACGGCTGCCTTAGCATAGCTATTTTTCCTTTTACCTCATTAATCTTACAAAAATCATAACTAAATCATTCTAATTTAAAAAAATATAAATAATATATCAAAATTTGCAGGAAAATAAGATCTATCTATCTACACTCAAATATTTCACATTTGTAAATAAAAATAAAGTAAAGCATAAAACATTACATATAGTTTAAAACGAGCATAACAAATTCAAAAACGATCCAAACAATGTAAAAACTTTGCATGGTGTCATATTATGTGACATAGTTGCAAGAAAAATATAAAACTTGGTATATTGATTATGCATAAAAAAACCTTCACAAAATGACTTATCTCATTCGAGGTTTTCCTGGCTTTCGGATCAAATGACCAATGTTATTGCTAAAATCAAGGCATAGTTTGTGATAATATGCCCATATTATGCAGGCATGTACATCATGGGATGGATAAAAATATTGTATGAGGAAATTTTCCTTTTCATCGCACAAAAAGGCAGTTTTCATTTTCCGAGTGCAAAAAACAGGGAGTTTTGTGAAGCAGCCACCAAATGACTAATTCAAAATACTACCACCCTAGTTTTTTAAAATACTAGACCATCTTATATGGACAATGTACCAATAGTGGGATCTCAAACCTTTTCGTCCATCCCTGGTGAAAAAAACAAATTCCTGCTGAATTGGTAGGAAGTGGGTCAGATATGAACTACATGTACATGATCTGATGTTTTTGATTTTTTACAAAAATTATTTTTAGGTTCACAATATGATGTTTCTTCAGAGATCCAATGCAAGTTTAGCGAGGCTCATCCCCGAGCTAAGAATCTTCATGCTCAATGTTCGATTAGGGTTTGACGATGGTTTCAAATGACCATAACTAAATCAAAAAAAATCGAAAAAATGCGAGACCTTCGCCTGGAGTCATATTATTTGACATAGTTGGGAGGAAAAACATCAAACTTTGTATATTGATTAAGTCTCAAAAAAACCTTCATAAAATGATCTATCTCATTCGAGGTTTCCTGGCTTTCGGTTCAAATGACCAATGTTATGGTTACAATCGTGATATAGTTTGTGATAATATGCCCATATTGCGCATGCACGTGCATCATGGGATGGCGAACAATATTGAAGGAGGAATTTTTTCCTTTTGCCGCACGGAAAAACCATTTTCTATTTTCGGAGCACAAAAATCGGGATGTTTTGTGAAGCAACACCAAACGTTAAATACAAAATGCTACCACCCCATTTTTCAAAAATACTAGACCACCTTACATGAATGATGTCCCAACCGGGGATT
Source organism: Avena eriantha (assembly GCA_910589775.1). Classification (NCBI taxonomy): domain Eukaryota; kingdom Viridiplantae; phylum Streptophyta; class Magnoliopsida; order Poales; family Poaceae; genus Avena; species Avena eriantha. The sequence continues at coordinate 371,792,710 of OU342745.1, forward strand.
TTAAAATCTTACCGTCTACCCCTGATGAAAATGACAAATGTCTGCCGAATCGGTAGGAAGTGGGTCAGATATGAACTTCAAGTACATGATCTGATGCTCATGATTTTTTGCAAAAATCATTTTTAGGTTCACAATATAATGTTTCTTCAGAGATCCAATGCAAGTTTAGCGAGTCTCATCCCCGAGCTAAGAATCTTCATGCGTATTGTTCGATTAGGTTTATTGATAGTTTCAAATGACCTTAATTAAATAAAAAATTGAAAAATGCGAGACCTTCACATGGAGCCATATTATGTGACATAGTTTGGAGGAAAAAATATATTAAACTTAGTATATTGATTATGTCTGAAAAAACCTTCACAAAATGACCTATCTCATTCGAGGTTTCCTTGCTTTCGGTTCAAATGACCAATGCTATGCCCAGAATCGCGACACAGTTTGTGATAATATGCCCATATTGTGCATGCATGTGCATCATGAGATGGAGAACAATGTTGCAGGAGGAACTTTTCCTTTTCTTCGCACGGAAAAGCCATTTTCTATTTTCGGAGCACAAAAATCGGTGCGTTTTGTGAAGTAATACCAAACGTTATATAAAAACATGCTACCATCCCATTTTACAAAAATACTAGACCACCTTACATGAATGAAGTTCCAACTGGGGATTTTAAAACCTTACCGTCCATCCCTGATGAAAATGACAAATGTCTGCCAAATCGGTAGGAAAGGGGTCAAATATGAACTGCAAGTACATGATCAGATGCTCATGATTTTTTACAAACATTATTTTTAGATTCACAATATGATATTTCTTCAGAGATTCAATACAAGTTTAGCGAGGCTCAGCCCCGAGCTAAAGATCTGCATGCCCGTCTTTCGATTAGGGTTTGACGATAGTTTAAAATGACCATAACTAAATCAAAAAAATCGAAAAAATTCGAGACTTCGCATGGAGTCATATTATGTAACATAGTTGGGACGAAAAATTTCAAACTTGGTATATTGATCATGTCTCGAAAAAACCTTCACAAAATGATCTATCTCATTCAAGGTTTCCTGGTTTTCGGTTAAAATGACCAATGTTATGGCCAGAATCGCGACATAGTTTATGATAATGTGCCCATATTGTTCATGCATGTGCATCATGAGATGGTGAACAATGTTGCAGGAGAAAGTTTTCCTTTTTATCGCACGGAAAAGCCATTTTCTATTTTCGGAGCGCAAAAACCGGAGCGCTTTGTGAAGCAACACCAAACGTTAAATAAAAAATGCTACCATACATGAACGATGTCCCAACCGGGGATTTTAAAATCTTACCGTCCACCCCTGATGAAAATGACAAATTCCTACCGAATTGGTAGAAAGTGGGTCAGATATGAACTACAGGTACATGATCTGATGCTCATTAGTTTTACAAAAATCATTTTTAGGTTCACAATATGATATTTCTTTAGAGATCCACTTCAAGTTTAGCGAGTCCGAAACCCGAGCTAAGAATCTTTATGCCTGCCGTTTTAAACGGCAAATGAAATTATGGTTAGAATCACGGAATAGTTTATGATAAGTTGATATGGATATCATATTTGAATTCCTATAATTTTTCTGATCAATTTAGACACATTAGTTGTCGAATTCCGATTTACGGATTTAAAGATATTAATTATTCCATATTAAATTAAAATACTAAAAATAAAATCATTATATTTTTATTTGAATTCAATAATATTTTTACTTATTCATTGTTGTTTATTTAAATAATTATTTGTAATTTCAAAAAATACAAACATGTGACATGATGATATAAGAGTTAATAGGATTGATATCATAGTATCGATAACAATGTATAAATTACTTTGCGGAAATATATTCTAGTTAAGCGTGCTGAGAATGGAATAGTGAGGATGGGTGACCGACTGAAAAGTTTGATCAATACTACAATTTGATCAAAAATTAAGTGTCATACATTAAAAAAAGTTGAGATTTTTTTTTTGATTTTTTTAATTTTGTTTTAAAAATTATTATTGCAACCGGTCGTTTGGCTATGCCGAGGACAGCCATCGGGGTAGCCTATGCCGACGGCCTCCGTGCGCTCCGCCGAGGGGGGTCTTTGCCGAGGAGCTACACCGAGAATAGTCTTCGGCGTAGCCAACACCGACGGAGATCGGGGCTACACCGACAGTTTTTGGTCCTCGACGTAGCTTTGCCATTCTTGTAGTGGTAGAAACAAAACAACGGTGATATTTTGTGGGCAGTGGGATCTGGTGCGATGTGTATCACATCATGCGTATCTTGGAGTCAGATGCGGATGAAGACCGGTGGGTGTACATCTGTGCTCTGCCGGAAGATGCAACCAAAGGTTAGCTTTGGATTGGAGCATTAAGGGGCATGCAAGGCCAGCCAGCCAAGCACACGGTGAGACTGTCCCGGCCTTCCATGTCCACCTCAGCAGCCGTCCGATCAGATTCAGAACCATCATATGTCCCTTTGGTTTGGACCGCGCTAGGCGTCCTCCGACGGGAAGTCTCTTATCGTCCTGCTTCCCCGTGCGCCACATGTTCCCAAACAGTCCCTCAATCCCGATTTTGCTACAGTAATAAAGCATGTAGCAAAAAAGTTCGATTCATCAGGAAAAAATACAAGACCTCGCCGCAGACCTTGTAGCAAGGAAAATGCTAATGCAGCAAAACCGACTTCGCCAGAAAATATCGCCAGGAAAAACCTCGTCGGAGACCTCGTAGCAAAAAAATTACGCATCATAGCAAAATTACAAAACTGTTGCAGCAACATGTTTTTTCTAATGTAGCAAAGAAGACATCGCGGGAGACTCTCGCCGGAGACATCGTAGCAAAACCATAGAGATTGGTCGTAGCAAAAAAAAAAGTGTGAGAGGAGCAAAACAAATATGAATACGTAGCCAAAATAATAAGCTAAGGTAGAAAACGCTCGTAATGACGACAGAAAACAAAGGTCACAACACCGGCCAACTAGATTAGCAAACATCGTAAACTTTAGTAGCAACGTCGAACGCGTAGGTAGAATCAAGGATTACCGACCGGTAACCGAGAATCTTGAGCACCCTCGGTAAACCAGAAAACCGATCAAAAAATCCCGAATTTATTTGAATTTGAATTCCAGCAATGAATAAATAGGACGTATTTCTATTTCAACTTGCAAAGAGATCATGGCATAGTGGTAGTGCACTATATGCCCGTTGTTTAACGGATGTCCCCTGTTCGAGTCTCCATTCCCATGTAATTTATTTTGGTTTAGCCAATTAATTTTGTTTTAGATCTAATATGCAAAAAATAGTGGCGGCCGTGGGTATCGAACTCGCGAGGTCATGCATCAGGATGAGTGAACTAAACCAAAGCCAATGAGCTACAGGGCATATTGTGTCTTACTGCAGCTTAAGCACGAATTAACTCCTTCTGTCCAAATTTGAATTCAAATTTTGATTTTTAAATTTGTCCGGCAACCGCTCGAGATTTCTTGGTTACCGCGGTAACCAGGAATCTCGAGCCCCCACTAGATTTTTTTCCATTCGGCAACCAAATTCTTGGGTAGAATTGCCATCGCCAAAAGGCCATGGCTGCAGGAATCAGGCATCGTGGTCACAACAGCCATGGCCGCTCCTTCGACGACAATGGGGAGCCAGAAAATCTAGGGTGGGGGAAGCACCGGAGACCACCGCTCGCAGAAATTGGGAGCTCCACCGTTGTTGGTGTCCCTGTCATCGGGTGCCCCTTTGAAGATACTGACGGAGCAGCACACTGCTTGATTCCGTAGCTCGCGTGCGTCGGCGACCTTGGAGGCGGCCAAGGATGGCCAAGCACGACACTCAACTCCAGTGATGTGAAGGAGGTGGCGGGGAAGGCAGTGGCACCTGAACAAGGAGGTGGCGGGCAAGCAAGAGGAGGAGGGCATGGCTGCGGCTGCAACACGCAGGAGGCCGGGGCGACAGAGCAGCGGTGCGAGGAGTCGAGAAATCTCGCGTCATGATGGGCTGCAAAGGAGGCAGAGTAGTTAGAGGATGAGAACAGAGGATAATAAGCAGTTGTGGGCACAGTGACACGTGTGCATGCGAGGAGGCGTCTGCCTGCAAGGAAGCACGGAGCCAGCAACCCAAACGATGGAAGCCCCATCGTCCCAGGGGATATTATTTTTCCCTTTGTTTTTTGTTCTAGGTGGGATTAGAACATCTCCAACGAGCCCGTGAAAAACAAACACGAATTCGATCTGATTAGGTACATAGAAACATAGATAAAAAACCCTAATCTAGGGTTTTGCGTGGCCACTGTACTACTCCTCGTCACTGTCAGCGAGGTGAAAACCGGCGGCAGCCATGGCCATGGGTACACCAGTGCTGGGGAAGGTGTTGAGGCTACCAAGCCATGGCCAGGTTGTGCCCCTCCCAACACATCTGGCGACGTCAACCGAGATATGCACTAGTAGGAAAAAAAAACTACTAGTGGTGTTCCCTTTTTGCTACTGGTAGCGTGGGGGTCACTCTACAAGTAATGCTCCATTAGTAAACACGCTGCCAGTAAGTCATCTAGTGGTGATGTGCCCCAGAACGCCACTAGTAGTACAATTATTTATAATTAGAAGCACACATCACTAATATAATTACGATTTTTTTAAATTTCTGCTGCTATTATTATTAAATTAGCAGCAATAATATATGTCAAATAAAAAATATCATATCCTTAAAAAATTAAATGAATACTATAGAACATCGTCCACACGCAATAGATTTATAAGGGTGCCATATTACTGAAGCTCCATCGACTAGATAGTAGCTACGCACATATCTAGCTAACTAGGCATCCGAACATCCACAGTTAAGCCTAATCTCTAGGGTTGGCTCTTTAGAGTCCGAATAATCGGATGGCTATATTGGAAGCAGGTCTTAGCATGAGCATTCGAAAATAGTACGATTTTTCTGTCGACTTCCATGTTGTAGAGGTTGATAATTTCCGTCCAACCAACACAACCACCGAAATAGGTTCGGCCTCCCTCGTTGGTGACTTGATCGCTAAAGATCCTAGTAAGCACTATCCACTAAGTAAATCTCACCCGAAAGCATCCCTAGATATGAATGTCTATGCGGACATGATCCAGAAATTCACACTTTGCGATGTAGGAGTGGTCTATAGAAAACACAAGACAAATTAAAAAAAATTTGGGCACAAGTATCTATATGAAAACTCAAGCATAGCTGTCTATATGAAAAATTCAAGCACAACATGTTAAATAACACGGGGATACATCATGGGGTCTTCATCTCCTCTACTTTTGGTTATTTATATCCTTGCTTTTACATGTTGTATCTTGTATTGCATCATATAAAATTATTCATATAGTTGTTTTATGTTCACTTTACATATCCGCAATTATCCCGAAAATAACAAAATTGCTTAAAATTTGTAGTCCCCTATTCACCCCTCCCTCCGTAGGCACAATGTTTGATCATTCACTGCCCAGCAAGATGTTGAAGAAGTGGTACATTGCCTTCGCCAAGCACATCCATGAGGTCGGGTCCTTGTCTAGCCGTGGTCGTGGTGGCAAACCCTGTCAATAGGAGAGGAAGAACGTCTTGATGGAGATGGCACAGAGGTACTAGCATGGCCAGGCCTGTGCCATGGCCAGCTGTCCACCTCCCACTTGGCAGATGGCACATGAAACTCGTTCGAGCAGGAGCATGACGCCAGGTGACATGGGTATACCCTACAGGTACTCGAGTTTGGCATATACGGTTCAGATACGGCAGAAGCCCACAACATTACCAAGGCCCAATGAAGAATTCGAGTGGCCCATGGACTCTCGATTGCTTGCGAGACAAGAAGAAACTCAAGATAGAAAGTTTAAAGGGCAAACCCTAATATGTAACCGACTCGACCTGCTACCCGACATAGCCTATCTATATAAAGGCTAGGAGGGGCGGCGAGGAGGACAATCAAAACTCTAGTTTCCACAACTCTCGCTAGATTGCATCTGGGCACCCCTGTAATCTTCGATTCCTTCGTTAATTTCAAGATCAGACAAGCAGGAGTAGAGACTTCTACGAGGCATGAACCTGGGTAAACCTTGCGTCCCTGTGTGCTTGTTTGCTAGCCGATTGATGCCTCTAGCGCTCCCTTCTTCTCCAAAACCCAAGTTCATAATGATGGGCATTGACGAGTCGAACCCTCGTCACCAGATAAAGGTCGTACTTTGCCATGGAGTACGGGGCCCCACATGGCTCCTAGGGCAACGGAACGAGATAGAATACCCGCATGTGGTCCTAGAGCCTATCAAGGTCGAGTACGCCGAGGATGCGACCATCAGGAGGTCCCTCGAGGAAACCGATGTCGAGGAGCTCGTCGGGTGGACGAATCTGGGCGCGACCCTCTACATCTCGTTGCTTATTTTAAGTTTTAAGTTTTTATTTATTTATTTAAAGTTTATTTATTTTTTCGTCCTTCTATATGTATAATTATTTTAATAAAATATTATGAGAAAAAATGTATGGCATGGTTGGATGCACGAATTGATAGAGGGATGACAATGTATCCATATCTATTCTCCTGAACCCATACATATGCAAATCGGACACTCACTGCCCATTGGAGATGCTATTATTCTCTCTATTTTATACTATAGTCATTGCCTCTGCAGGCCAAATCCTTGAAGGCTAGAGATGCAAGTTTTGAGCCTTAAGATAGCCTCTTTTTTTGCCTAGTTCAAACAAATGAACTACTCTTCTAAAAAAAAATGTGATTTATGAGAACTTAGTTTGTTTGATTGAACTAAAGAGGGTAAAGAAGATACCCTAAAGTTTGCCATCCCTACACGGAGAAAGAGCGTCGGCCTCACGAATAAGCCGGCGCGTGCAACTGCTCGACGACCAATGTGGAATGCAACCAACGCAGTCTACCTTAATAATTTTGAGAAATCAGAACAATGAGCACTTCCCCCATTATCCGAAGCTAGAAATGATGGCCCTTATCCTTCACTTGAACACACATTACTCACCAAGGAATGAAAAGTAACCACGCAATCATTCAAGCAAATGGCTAGAACTAGCCACGAAACTTTGGTGGAAGTACTCCATTTGTTTCATAATACTATAAGGTTTATAGCTTGCTAAAACGGCTTATATTACAGATAGAGAGAGCACATTTTTTTCTTCGAAAACGAGACAAAGTAACACTACACCTGGTGACACGTACTCTAAGCCTTGGCCTGTAGTGTTAACCATATGCGCAAGAATATCTGAATCTTAACCTAAACTATACTGTCGGTTTTGCGCCGGGGTTTTGCCAAAGGATCATCCTTACAAGGCCACGATAGTTAATAACGTAACCTCGGAAAGCAAAAGGAAAGCCCAATGCCGACGCTACTTTAATTAGGTACTGTACCCTCTATATATATAAAGCTCGACAGTATACACGTATTAATTAGGTACGCAAGACCCAACAGCGAAGACACGCTCGATCGCTCGAACATATCTGGACGGGCATAGTTTGGCACTTTAGGCACGCCACGCTGGAAGGCCGTGGAGCATGTAGCCAAAGCCAAGCTAGCCCCTGTAGAGCGTTGGCCTCACTCTGGACCACCATCTTGGCTGCTGTATAAACCTTGCAAGATTGGACACATCTAGATGCACGTTCAGTAGTACTCCTTTCCGGTGCACATGCCCTACGTACCTGTGGGACAACTCAAGTTTTTTTTTTGAACGGTGAACGGGTGAAACTCACCCGACAGGAAGCTGCTATAAATGTCTGGAGTACAAGGGGACCAAAAAAAAATTACACAAGGGTCCAAAAATAAGCACAAAAAACCTTGGAAAGTAATCAAGTCCCCATGCCTCTTCCTCCTCCAGATCCTAGAGCTCCGGCATGCAACGGCGACTCCGAGGCCACTTGGAGACGGGCGCAGATGAACATCGACAGACGGAGCGAAGCAGCGGCAGCCCTACTACCATTTGGTCCGGTGCGAAGACGGCAAGATGTCGCCGTGAAACACCGGAGAGAAGCTCCAGAAGAAACCACCGCTGCAGACTCCCAGACTGCATAGTCGAAGCGACAACCATGGGCGCTGGAGTAGACAGGAGGAGAATCCCACCACGGCAAGGACAGCACCAGCACCTGGACGAAAAGAAAAGGGCGACGCGGCCATCCAACCCCCCTCGCCACCACGGCCAGCCGGGAATCAGATGAACCACGCGGCCACCTCCACACCAACCTCCCTCGCCACCAAGGCCGGCTGAGGAGAGTGAAGAGGCCACAGATCAGACGCCAAGCGCTAGCTCCTAGGCGCCTTATGGAGAGGCTTGCCACCAGAAGACCTCCGACTTGGATCTACCATCGATCTAAGAGGAGGCCGACTAGGGCAGATCCTTGGCGCCGCGCCACCGCACCAAGATTATTTTTGTTCGAAAACAAGGCAAAGTAACACTACACCTGGTGACACGTAGTCTAGGCCTTGGCCTGTAGTGTTAACCTTAACCATATGTGCAAGCATATCTGAATCTTAACCTAAACTATACTGCCGGCCATGTGTAGTTGCACGTACACCAGATTGCTCGCCTTTTGGTGCACATATGCACGGACCATGCACTTTGCTCTTTTGACGCTAAAATTTAAGCCCCTGCTGCTAGTACAAGCCACCCTGTGGCCAAGGTTTTGTGCCTGGTTTTTTCCAAAGGATACAGAAAGTTCGACACGCATTGCATTAATTAGGTACGCAAGATGGAACAGCGAAGACACGGTCCATCGCTCGAACATATTTGGACGGACATAGTTTGGCACTTTAGGCATGCCACGCTGGAAGGCCGTGGAGCATGTAGCCAAAGCCAAGCTAGCCCCTGTAGAGCTAGCGTTGGCCTCACTCTAAATATACATGGACCACCATCTTCTTGGCTGTTGTATAAACCTTGCAAAATTGGGCACATCTAGATGCACGTACACTAGTACCCTCATTTTCCTTTCTGGTGCACATGCACGTACCCTACGTACCTGTGATGTGGGAACGACGACTAGTGGCACATGCATGCATGCAACGCAAGGAAAAAAAGCAACCTGTGGCCAGGGCTACCTGCCGGGGCTTTGCCAAGGATCTCGCTAACACCTCCAGATTAACTAATCACGCACCTTAATTGTACTACTCCTACGTACGTGTGGTCCAGAGAGGCTAATTCTGGAGATTTCTGCTTGCTTGCTTGCATGCATCAACTTGTTGCGGCGATGGTGCCTTTTTTGTTGGTCGGTCTGTTGCATCGGCCCCTTTTCCCTGGTGCGTGCGTGCGTGCAGTGTGTTCCCAGTGCAGCTAGGCAGGACAAATTCGGGGCTCATTTGATTATTTTCCAGATCGATCTACGAGTGTGTGTGTGTGCGCGCGGGCATAGTTTCGCAGCATCAGAGCCATCGATCGGATCACATCACCACAACACCACCAGCTAGCTAGCTATTGCCACCAACGCACAAACCGTCAAGGACTCATCTCCTGCTGCCATGCTACGGATCTGCCTTACAGATCGAGCATGTTATAATTAACCAACCATCCCCCACGACCCACGTACGCCATGCCATGCCAGAGCGCCATTGCCACCGCTGCCTGTGGTCCTCTCCTCTCCTACAAACAAACCACGCACACTGATTCCCCTACCTCGCGAAAACGGATCGAAAACGACAGTGTATCGCACGTACTGCATCACCTGGAGCATCGGCATCGGTCGATCACCCACAACACGATAGAGGGAAAGTGCCGGCCGGGCAACAAAATCTCTGCTTCATCAGCGTGGGGTGGCTGTCCTGCCTGCCTGCCTGCCTGCGTTGCCTTTGGTTTGGTGGCGTCCTTGTCGAGCCGGGCGTCCTGTAGCGAGAGCCTCTCCCCATGACTCTGTGCCACCGTGCGTGCGCGACCGATGTGCCGTCGCTGCTGTCCGGCAGCGCCCGCTGTCGAGTGCTAGTACCCGGAACCGTCGACCGTCTGCGTGGCTTTCTTGTTGAGAAAGCGTGTCTTGTTCTCTCCTCTCTCCGTGATCGTGTGGATCGATCGATGCGGATCTCAGAGTACATGGATGGTGCCTTCCCGGTCTATCACTGCCAACCTATCCAGGTCTCCTAACTGAATGGCCTGATAGCGCCGCATCTCTATTATTCACCTTTTTTTCTGCGGGTCTCGTTCATGATTATGTAGAAATAACGATCACAGCGTGCATCTGCATCGATTCATGCAGAGGCCAGAGTTTTGCGTGCTTCTCGTAGCGTTGAATATATTTACTTTATAATTTGACGCTGAGAGTTAGCCACAAAAAACAATAAAACAAGCACAAAATTACGCAAAAATCTGTAATAAAGGAAAAGTTGCCCATAAATATAATGTGCAACCACTTAAAAATTTGTTTAAATAAAAAATCAATGTACAAAAGCATTTTCTCGGAAATAATTTACTTCTAGCCAAATGAGAAATAGGCACTTCCATTTAAAAATATAAAATAAATCATTTGTTTTTCAATGGATTTTCTATTTGGACTCCTCTTGCTATTTCTCAACCGATCGAGTTACACATTCTCAATCTACAGTTAAATAATGTGTGTAACTTACATTCAATTATTCATAATATCAGAACATAAAGTTGCACAAGATTTATAGAATATACAACCGCTTAACTAGTTGTTAAATGAAAAATCAGCATACAAGATCTTTGAATTGGAACTAACTATTTCTAGCCGGGGGAGAAATAATACTAGAAGTACGAGAAGACGTTTGAATCCACGGATCGATACACATACTTTCAAATGTTATCGTAAGTGATGACAAATTTAGCTTTATAGCAAAACCTCCTAGTGATAAAGCAACGATTGTGGACTCGTTGAACCTCTTTTGTTCGATCATATGTATTGGATTAATACCTTAATGTGATTTTATAGTTTTCCTAATAGAAAATAATGTATACGTTTTCTTCAAATGTTGTGTTGTCCTCTGTTTTTTCTTCAGATTATAGGGGAGGATCTCTACATCGGTCCTTATGCAACATTCAAACTTATTTTAGCCCAAACAAATCGACTTACAGAATTAAATATAAAATGATAAAAGCAGGATTGTTAATATCTAGCAGTTTCAACCGAACCAACAACATCAACGACCAAACTCAAAACTCAAAACTCAAAACAACTCGAAGATGCTACCAAGAATTAGAGACGATTCTTGAATCTGAAGGCTAGACCAAAAGGTATCCACTCGGGCATAAACATGTCATCTTCCATGATAATGCTTAGAAGGAGATATCACGTCCAAGTCGTTGAATCCAACTATTGAGGCTAGATCGACTGTTTTCACTATGTAGAGTAGGTACCATTACATGTGTGACCATAACACCTGAAACATCTCAAAAATATTAAAAGGAGAATATCAATTTCTAATCAACCAAAATTAGGGTTAACAAAAGCTTTTATTATTAAAAACTATATGAATGCAAGTGGTGTTGTTAATGATGTATTAATGCATGTCATGCCATGTTTGTTTGTTGTGAATGATGAGAATTGATCTAAAGATCAAGATGATATCATCTAGGTCAAATCCAAACCAAATCAAATCAAATTATAAATCATATGACCTAATGGTCATTTTTTGCAAAAGTTAACACCTAGCTCACTTAGAGCATCTCTAGTAAATGATTTCATACCGAAACAATTCCATTTCTTTTCTCACCTTGCTAGACCAAGTGACAATGAACACAAGTGAACTTTGAAAACTTACCAGAACAAATTCAAATCCATTTGAGGGAATTTTCAAAATTGAATCTAGAGTATGTATCAAGATATCCATTTTTCAAAAACCATCCAAACTTTCTTCACTTGACCAATCCTTGCAACCAGAGACTCTCAAGCTTATGATCATCCAACCCACTAAAAAGAATTTGAAAATTCAAATGTTTACCTCTTGCGGTCATTTGATCGAACACTTACCAGGCACAGTACAAAGGTACCAACTATACACGGTTTGGAGCAATATTGTGATCACCTTGGTACCTCACTAGGCCTCCACTACTCGCCCACGATCACCCCAGTACCAGCCCGTGCAGCTGAGCCTCTCTCACTCACCCCTTGGACCAGTGCCAGCCCGTACCCGAGCTCACCATGCCGACCCGACATGGACACGACACCACAAGCTTCGCCGCCCTCGCCCACGATGTCTAGGATATAGCCATGACCTCACCGCACCTGCATGTGTACGCCTCGATCAACTACAGCCAGTAGAGACGCCAGCACAGTCGCGCCCACTTCTCTGTCCGCCATGCTGAGCACCGCGATAGAGCACCGAGCAATCCCATGCGACCACGCCGCGCCTCGCTCTCCCCTTGCACCAATGCACTCACCGCGACACTAGACACCTCCCAGACATGCCCGCTTAACCCGGCGTGACTTGTGACCACCGTACACCGTGACGAATGCATGCGGTACCCGAGAGTGGCATGGACGCCCCGGCCGATGGAGACCGCGCCTCGCCTTGCCATTGTGCGCATGACGATCGCCAAGGACCCTGATGACCCACAAGTATAGGGGATGTATCACAGTATTTTCGAGGGAAGTGAAACTCAATTTATTGATTCAACACAAGGGAAGCCAAAGAATATTTATAAGCCTTAACAACTGAGTTGTCAATTCAGCTGCACCTGGAAACAATCTTACTCACAACAGTTTATCAGTAGCAATAGTTTTGTAATAGCAATAGCAAAGTAATAGCAGTAGTAAAAGTAAAGACAGTAGTAACAATTGCAATAAATAGTAGGATTAAAGCGTGGTAGGCATAGGGATGGATGGACGGGCGTTGCATGGACAAGACAATTCATATGGTAATCAAGACATAGGGCATTTGTAGATAAATAAGATAATGCATCCAAGTACTAAATAATCATAGGCATGTGTTCCATATATAGTCATACGTGCTCGCAATGAGAACTTGCACAACATCTTTTGTCCTGCCAGCCCATTTGCAGCGGGGCCTCAAGGGAACTACTGGAAATTAAGGTGCTCCTTTTAATAGAGCACCGCAGCAAAGTATTAACACTCTGTGAACACACGTGATCCTCACATCAAAGCCATCCCCTCCGGTTATCCCGATTATTGTCACTTCGGGGCCTTTGGTTCCGGACAACAATATGTGTATACAACTTGTAGGTAAGATCACGAACAATACTATCATCATGAATCAATAACATTTTCAGATCTGAAATCATGGCACTCGGGTCCTAGTGACAAGCATTAAGCATAACAAGTTGCAACAAAGTCAAAAGGCACTAATAATAGATACTAGGCACCATACCCTAACAATCTGATGTCATTACATGAACGATCTCATCCAATCCCTACCATCCCCATAGCCTACAACGGGGGATTACTCACTCATGTATGGGGGAATCATGGATGGTCGATGGAGAAGCGATGGTGACGATGATGGCGATGATCTCCTCCAATTCCGCTTCCCGGCAGGGTGCCAGAACAGAGTATCTGGTTCCGAATCGTGGAATCTGGTGGTGGCGGTGTAGCGGAACTCTTTCTGCAAAAATGTCAAACCCCCCTTGGTTTTTAGGTCAAGAGGCATCTTATAGGCGAAGAGGGAGGCCGAGGGGGTGACCGAGGCGGCCACACCACCCCAGGCGTGGCCTAGGCTGGCCCGCGCGGCCAGGTGGTGTGGGACCCTCGTGGCCCTCCTCCGTCTCGTCTTCTAGCTCCGTGAATCTTCTTGTGAAATAGGATTTTTGTTATATTTTCTGGGATATTTCCTGATAGTTGATTTTCTGCACAAAAACTAGACACCAAGGTAATTCTGCTAAAAACAGCGTTAGTCCGTGTTAGCTGTATCCAAATCACACATGTTTAGAGGAAAAACAATAGCAAAAGTGTTCAGGAAAGTAGATACGTTTTAGACGTATCAGACCCCTGCGTTGACCTACACCCTCCGCCAAGCCTATAGCACACTGTAACGATGTCGCCGACGAGCCCGAGCCATGCCCCGATTCTCCCCTCACCGGGGTATAAATAGACCCCGCCCTTTGCCTCAAAATGCACCCCACTCGACTCACCTCTCCCCCAGCAACCCCTCTGACCCATTTCCAGAGCAAGCCGAAGCGTGCAGCGCCGGAAGTCACCAAAGCCCGCCCCCACAGTGGTGGAATGGAGCCAGCGCTAGGAGCCTCCCCAGGAGCTGCCGCGACCACTGCTCTAACAACCTTCGTCTACCAGCTCGTTCGCCCGCACCACCGTACCTAGCTAGAGCCCTGGTAAGCCCCCGACGACCCCCGCTGTAGAGCTAGGCCCAGTATCGTTCCCGCACGTGCCCACGAATTCAAATTTAGATTTTCCTTTTATTCCAAAACCCTATTCTGTAGTTGATTTCAGAATTGAACTCAAGGAGATTTACTGAACCAAATTGCATGATTCATATTTTGTTAGAAAGGAAATGAAAATCCCTAAACACTCGCATTGGATTCAAACAATTTGAATTTACAGATCGCCCATAGTAAAATAACAAGGCAGAGACTTTTCCAACTTCAAACATTTTTCTAAAATCAACCATAAATGCTTTTGAGTTGATTCCAATTGTCAAAATCACATTTTCCATGATCTATCTGAATATGTAAAAATATTTAGTTTTACATGAAGTAATCTTGGGCTAGTATTAAAAGAGTGTCATATAGTCATTTCTAGTCATTTCAATCATATTAAATAGCAAATTAAACTTTGTAACTTATGACATCCACTTTAAATGACATTCCCAAGTATTGGAATATGTGGTGATGACATGTGTCAACATGATCCCATATTTTATAATTGGAGAATATTAAATCTTAAGTATTTTTTAGTGAGTAGAAATTGCATTTCTAAAATAAGATAAATAAGACTATGTCACTAATTCATATGGTGGTTGAGATGATGCTAGATCATCTAGTTTGAACCTTGGTGTGCTAAAAAGAAGTAGTTAAGTATTGTTTGGGGATTGTGTACCTCGTATTTATTTATAGACGCTAGTACCAACCCGGGCTACAAGGAGGAAGAATTCTACGAAAAAGAAGAGGAGAACTTCGACAATTGTACCAACCAAGGCAAGCTCCACTATGCAAGATACACTATGCATGCTATTGTGATGCAACCTTGATTATACTGATCCCATGTTTTACCTGCAAGCTTTATTCTTCCCTTTACCAAAGTTTATTAAGTAGTTAATTAAATGGTGATTAGTAAAAAAATATTGCAGATGCTATCAAGAGCATAGAACTAGACTTAGGTAGTTATACTTGATTAACACCCCTCAATATTGATACCCTCATTGATAGTTGCTAGTGCTAAACTAATATTGATCACTTTAGCTGGGAACACTTGGAGCAAATGATTATGAAAACCTTAGAATGATGAGTCATTCTATTGAAATGTTTTGACATGGGTGGTGAAACACAATGACTTGAAGATGATGATGAATGAGGCATGTGCCTTGACTTTGAATAAAAATAGATGGTTGGGTTCGGATGTGATACCATTCCAACTTTACCATACAACCACAATACCTGAGTTGGGTAGGGCTTAACTGGAAGTTTATGTGTCTTAGTATGGGTTCCCTCGCGGAAAGAGGATAAACTGAGGCTACCTCATGAATATGAATGTCCTTCTATGCAGTTCCCGAGATGGCAGATGGACATGGCTGGGAGGCCAAACTCATAGGGGAGGTGCCTATACTAGGGTGTCTAATTGAAAGGTTAGGATTGATTATCCGCATACCAAGTATGATGATTCAGGGTTATCTCTGACGAATGTATCTAATTTTGTGGTGAAAGTGTAACACCTCTGCAGAGTGTCAAACTATTCAAATAGCCGCGTTCGCGGTCATGGATAGTTGGATGGCCATTCTATTCTGTTGTCAGATGTTTTCAAAATGACTTGTGACTTGAAGGATGACTTTGACTTGACCACAACAGGGTTGTGGACATGAAACTATGTTCCCACTTGAGTAATCTAGATAACTAAAATAGGTCTTTACTACTAAGTACTTCTGAAATAAAACTAGCTTATTGCAAGCAAGCCAGCTTAGGATTCCTACTAGAATTGTTTACTTACATTAGTGATAGTTTGCGAGTACTTTAAGAGTACTCATGGATTTGTCCCTGGCTATTTCCATGGCTAGACTATGAAGAGGACTACCCGGAGGACGGGCATCAGGATGTCTATGATAACTAGGATCATCTCCCAACGTCAGCATTGCCTCTGACAATGAAGATGCAGGCTCTAATACGTTTAGTTCTGCTGCTTTGATATGTATTAAGACTTGATCATGAGATCAACTATTTTTAAGACTATTATGGTTTGTAATGGATGAGGTACTGACATGGGTATGATTACTCAGATGCTCACTATTCGCTACCCTACATTGGGTAAAAGGCCTACGGCCCATAGAGATTCCAGATAAAAGCCCAAGGAAGCAACCGACATAGACTCTTTGTTGTATTAGGAAAGAAACCACGAACTGACATTATGTTGGTATTGTAATCACGTGTGTATGAAACCTATCCGCATACAGCTTTGAGACCCGGCCTATTATATATAGGGCGGGAGAATCCCAAGCAAGGGCACCGAAATCGAGTAGACAACTTGTAATAGAGTGTTTTCCCAATATTCAGGGGACTTTGTCTTCATTGTTTTCTTGACGTCCGACGAAATCCCTAGTGTTCTGCTTTCCACGAAACCCCAAGTCCATCACCATGGGCATTGCCGAGGTTACCCCTCGTCAATTGGCGCCGTCTGTGGGAAACCTGAACGTTGGAAACACGGATTCGTCAGAATGCTCTCCACCAAGGATCAACTCGACGAAAGCAAATCCACGCCTGCCCACCCATAAAGTTACCCACAAATAAATAGAAGTATAGGAACTTCCCACTACATATCCAATGGAAGTTGAGGCGCAGATCGAAGAAGGAAACGAAGGCGGGCAAGTCGAGACGAATCTGGGGGATCCTGATGGTCTCTATGACAATCTCTCGTTCGGATCAGACCCACTGTTCACGCCACCACGTGAAGCAAGCCTAGCTAATTCTGAACCCAAAGAAAGTAGCAAAAGCATCGACTTTGGGATTCGGATGGCGGAAATTTATCTAGAGCAAAAGCTGATGGACTTCACTGGCTCATACGATAGTGTCTCCATCAGCAAAAACGACGAGGTTACTAGTCTGTACACCACTTAGCACCAAGTATGCGTGATCATCGGAGATTCCATGACCCAGCAAGACACCAACGGTAACCCAATTCTTAACCCCGGTGATATCCTCTCAAGCCATAGTGTAGGAAGCAATGACAACGAAGGAACTCGAGGAAACGAAGCAGATCCAACAGTCAACCGAGAAAATAGAGAAGAAGAGGAGCCACGCGAAGATGAAAGGCAAACCCTCAGCCTAATAGCCAGTGCATGGGAGAAAGTGAGAGCAGCAATTTCAGGTGCGAACCCAATGGCAACAGATGCCACCCACGAAGATCTATTGGCATACCAGTATCTGTTGCACTGTAAAAAGAGAAAGATCCTTAGGATGCAAAGACAGCTTGACGAAAGGAAGAGGGTGGCCGACGAATCTAGCTTACAAAGGGCACAACTAAGCCCCACCCGAGGATCAAGAAGCATCACAGGAGGAGCATCGCCAAGAAGAGGAATGTCTAGATTAAGAAGTATACCCGAAGAAGAGAGAAGCGGATTAATTCGGGACCTTGATCTCTCATTTATGTCGATAGATCAAGATGGGAACATCAAAGCAAAGACAGCCCAGGTAGCTTTTGTGGCTGTGCAAACATATCTAATCACGACACAACCTGCACCCGACGATCCCCGTGTAGCCCTCCACCGATCTGCCCTGATGAATCTCAGTTTGGTGGGAGAAACTCTTGCGCAAGCACATAAAGAAACCACGAGGCAACGTGACCGATCTCCACACCGTCGCAGCAGTCCTCGGCAAGGAGGTCACACCCAACGATCACGGTCGCCACATCAGGTCCACTTTTCTGAACAAGAACCGCGCAACGATGCAAGAAACGACATCACCCAGCGAAGGATTGATCGATCATGAGAAGAGCGCAGCACCCGAAGATACCGTGACAGCGTAAGTGAGGACGAACAAGAATTATGCGGAGACAGCTGCTTTACCCGACGGGTTCGCAAAACTTCATTACCGAAGGATTTTAAGCTACCACAAGATCGACAAAAATACGATGGCCTCCAAGAACCTGAAGTTTGGCTGACAGATTATCTAGCGATTGTTAGATTACAGGGAGGATCCAAAGCCACGGCAATGCAAAGCCTGCAGCTCCACCTAACCGGTGCGACATGCTCCTGGCTAAAGCAGCTACCAGAAGATTCTATCAGCAGTTGGAATGATCTTGAAGACAAATTCATCAGAAACTTTCAATCCACATTCAAGCGACCTGCATCTTTAGAGCAATTACGCACCTGCAAGAAAAAGCCAGAAGAATCAATACGAGCCTTCGTCCAACGGTGGAGCATCACCAAAAAATCAGCTGAAGCGATATCCGACGAAAGAGCAATTGACGCCTTCAATGATGGTCTCCGACGACAAGAATTTATTGAAGAATTAGGACGAATAAAGCCACAAACAATTTCACAGCTGATGGAGATAGCCAACCGGTGGGCTGATGGAGAGGATGCAGTACACAACAAAAGGGCTCGTTCACCCGACGAAAGAGACTGGCGTAACAGTGACCGAAGACGCCGAACAAATGATGGATACCACTTTTTTTACACACCCACTTATGTTGCAACGAGTTTCTCTAGAACGGACAATGGACGAATCGATGACTACAACAACGGATATTGTGGCAGTAGGGATAACATCAATGAAAGCCAGCCGCGACAACGATACCAGCCGACGAACCGAGACCCACCAATGTCAGCAGGACAAATGTTGGAAGGACCCTGCAATATGCACTACTACGTCGACTCAACAGGGAAAAGGCGATCAAACCACCTCCTAAAGGACTGTCGGACATTCCTAAAGATGCAAGAACTATGCAACGCAAAGGCAGCCGAAGCAACAAACAGAAACTATGCCCCTGCACCCGGCACTTTGGCCATTGGAGCTCCACCACCACCGTAGGACCTCCACCGGCAGGACAGCCGCAAAGCATAGTATACCAAGACAATGAATATCCCAGATCAAAGGGATCAATGTCAATGATCCAGAAGGGGAAACCCTCCAATAGAACACAAAAGTTGAACACTAGGCAAGTAAATTTGGCGGTAACAAAGCCACCCCTACACCAGAGTATCTACATTGGTTAGAGCAAGAAATCACTTTCAGCAGAGCTGACCATCCATTACGGGTCCCTCAGCCAGGCCAGTCGGCACTGATAGTGGAAGCACAAATCGGCGGGTTCGACATGAGCAAAGTTTTCTTGGATGTAGGAAGCAGCATCAACCTGATTTACGCCAAAACTCTGTGGGCCATGAACTGGTCCATGACGAACCTAACCCCAACCGACACAACATTCCACGGGATAGTTCCTGGGAAAGCCAAAATTCCATTAAGCAAAGTCCACCTTGACGTCGTTTTCGGGTAAAAAAACAACTTCAGACGAGAAAAGTTGGAATTCAAAGTTATGGACTAGCCATCTTAATACCACGCGATCCTAGGGCGACCAGCTTTCGCCAGGTTCATGCCAGTACCTCACTACGCATACCTAGTGCTGAAAATGCCAGCCCCCAACAGGGTCATCATAGTCAAAGGCAGCTTCAGCCGTACAAACAGCTGCGATCGAGAGTTCAACAAAATCTCGGAATCTTTCGGGATGGAGGCGGAGCTTGGGCAGCTGAAATTGACAGACGAGGAGGCGACACATGAAGGGCACACCCGCAAGAAGAAAACATTGGAAAAGCAAGAACATAACAACCTCGCAAAAGCAACGTATGTGGCCTCCAACAACGGTCCCGCATAAGAAGACCCTCAAGGACAGAAGCCGAAGTTATTCCACAAAAGCTGTATTGAGACGCATTCCTTACCTAATAAAAAGGCCAACGGCCAGGAAATCACGTCATCACAATGTACCCCTATCCATTATTATAAATAAATAAAGAAAAGTATTTTCTGACATGAAACTTCGATGGTATACGAACATCAGTTCGTCGGAGCCCTCAACGAGGAAATATAGCATACAATCAAAATCTCGCATGAAACATGCAACCTTTTTGATAAAGTATACATACAACATTTTTTAGTCACATTACAAAGTTGCACAAGCAAGTAGTCAGATCTCGAAATTTACAAAGAATTCCTCATCTGCTTCTAAGCACCTATGCACAATTCTAATGGCGGGTCTTCGAGCAGCGGCATAGTGAGGTGCCATATAAACAAGGCCGCCATCGGGAGGAGGAGGCAGACCCGAAGATACGAAGTCCAGATCCAACATCGGGTGATGTGCATGCACCCAAGAGAGCGCAAGCTTGGCACCCGCCACAAGTTGAAGCTTCACATAATGGTGGATCCTTTCGCCTTGCCGAAACTTCGTAATCAAATCTGCCAAGGTCTGAGGCTGAGGATCCTGAGGAAACATGGCGTTGTAATAAATAGCCAGAGATCTGCGGCAGCACTCGACAAATTGCTCGAGCTCCGACATACGATCTTGCAACAACGCAACAGTGTGGGCACATCGATGGTCAGTCCACAAATCCATCTGAAAATTGCGAGAGGCGGATATAAGAGCATGCATCCGATCGCGCAAACGCTAGCTTTCCTCCCTTCTCGCACAATCGAATACCTGCACATTGGAGAAAAATTAATTTCTATCAAGACAGAAAGGCAACCAAAGAAACAAGGCAGCTTACACAATAGCTTTTCGGTCGCCCTGGAGATCTCTTCCAAGAAAAAAGCTTCGCGGTTGAGAGCCTGGCGTGTTTTAGATTGGGAAACATCCACCAGTGATTGAACTACCCGCAGTTTTCCCTCAAGTTTCTTCACTTGTTCTATATTTTCAGCATATAGTGGCGGGTCCACCATACGTATGACGACAGGAATGATCGCACCCGCCACAACGGAGGGCGCAACAACATCCGACGGTTGCGCGGAACCAGAAGGAGCCACGGAATCACTCAAGATCTAACAAAAGACAAGGAAGTATATGAAACACTCAGCATACAAAGGCAAGGTCACACACATATATTTACAAGCTGCAAAAGGAGGCCTAGCAAGTTCAAAATCCATTACAATAAGGGAAGACACGACAAATGATTACAAAAAGGGCCTATGGGGTTGTGTCCTTCAAGGATAAGGTGACGCTAGCAGAAGGAGCACTAGCTACAGCAGCCGCAGGAGTAGCTGAAGAAGGAGCGCCAGATGCAGTAAGAGGAGTCAGGGAAGGGGCAGCCAATTTCCCTGAACCCGAGACTAGAGCCAGGAGCAGCCGAGAATATTTTTTGGCCCTTTTAATATGCGGCTTCAGGTCAACTGCTTTGCCACTTGAGGTGACCGGGATAGAGGAGCTAACCTTCTCCCAATCGACCTTCTGACCATGTGCCATCGCCAGAGCCATCGAAGTTTCGGCACCGCTCCTGGATTGCGTCGGACTATAACCAACAAGGGGGTCAGGATCAGCGCCAAAAATGGCGACAAGATCATTCAGGTTCTCCGGCACATCCGTGGTTGGAAATACTTCAGCATGAAGCTTCTTGAACGCGTGGCATGAACGGACAAGCAGATTGCACCCACGAACGCTGTTAGCCTCCAAAGTTCTAACAACATCCGATAAAGGATCAACCTTCTTATCATCGTCCAATGTCAGGTTTTGGCCAGTCAGCTCTGACAAATAAAAGGAGAAGAAGAGGTCGACAATCAAAAGAAACAAACGAAAACAACAAGTACATGCACAAATCAAAACTTACGGGTCAGCGTGTTATTTAGGGCCTCTAGGCGCTGCCACAGATTTGCATCTCGAGCAGCGATTTGTCTGGCCACTTCATCGGCATCAGCTTTCGCCCTCTAATTGGCCTCTTCGGCAACGCGAAGCTTGTTTTCCATCTTGTTGGCACGCTTTATCGCCTCATCCCGAATAATTGTGGATTGCTTGGTAGCGGATGAAGGAGCAAAGCAAAAAATAAGGATGAACATGTTTACAAGGAAAATACACAAGTGATTAGCACATACTTTTCAGCTCTTCGGCATCATCACGGATCCTTACAAAGCGGGTGGCCATACCGATCATCTCACGCATCAAAGGCTGAGCAAAGAAAAAACATAGGAAAAAGGATGTCAAGGTAGAGTAAATATATAGCGAAGGAAAAAGCCCGGCGTCAAAAATAACTTACATCCTTCATGTCCACGTCAACGGGTGCTTCAGATATCACCACCCCTTTAACTGCCATTTTTTCTTTTCTGCGGCGGCGGCTTGGATGAAACAGCGACATCTTGCTGGACCTCTTTCTCCACAAGAGACAAAAAATTCTTTCGGCCCCACCAATGGCAGAGGAGTATTCTTTCTTGAGCAGCCCACATATGTGGGAAGAGGGGAAGCAGGAAGATGTTCGTCATCCCTACAAACAACACGACCAAGAGTAAGCATCAGTAGTAAAAAACACTCGGTGAAAACAGAAAGAGGAGAAAGCAAATACTTACGAAGACACATCATGTGCAAGACGAAACAAGTTGATCCGGGAAGGAGCAGCTACAATCGGAGAAGTGCCGAAGGGCTTGGAAGCATTTGATTCATCTGAATCCTCGACCCTTTCCACAGCAAAAAGGTTCTTCCTCTTTTCGTCGGCACGCTCTACATGGAAATCCCCGGAGCTAGCCGAAGGAAGAGACTGCGTCTTCGACGAAGAGTCAGACGCAGAAATATCCCCCTCCTCATCCGCGGCAGTCCTAGTTATAGGGAGATCGTCAGATACGGAAGGATGGACAGGGGCTCACCACTTTTAGGAAGGGGAGGAAGAGAGCTCATGTGATCAAAATCCTACAAAAAGCGGAAGAATTGAAAAAGTATATCTATAAACAGAAGACAACGAAAAGACAAAGGCGAAAGAAATGTACCTTAGGAAGACGTTTTTCCTTGCCGAAAGGCTCTACAAGGCAAGTCGCCGTTAAAGTTGTAAAGCTCCGGACTCTCTTCTCATACAGCTTGAGGGTGAGGTCCTCTAAGGAAATCCTCATCGGGTCCTTCTTCCCGATATACGCCCACATACCCGACAAACGGGGCTTGAAGCGGCTGGACACGGATCCACAAAAAATATGCCTGGACCTAGAGACCCGACAATTCTTTGCCAACCTCATGCCGCAGCTCGGAAATGCGATCAACAAAGGGCTGGATTTCAGCCATTTCCTCGGTAGAAGGATGCTGATCCCAGGAGTCGAGTTTACGACAGACTTTTTTAGGTTCAAAGGGGGCTAACCCGAAAGATTGGCCTTCAAGTGGTTGGTCCTTGACATAGAACCACTTAGACTTCCAACCTTGGACAGAATCTGTGAGTTTGAAGTCTAAGTAATCAACGTCAGAGCGGACAGAAAAATGGCGCCACCAACATCATGGACGATGGTGTCCGTGGCATTGCGGCGAACATAGAAGAAGTATTTCCAAAGGCCCCAATGGGGATGAATCCCAAGGAAATACTCACAAAGAGTGACAAAACAAGCGACGTGGAGGATGGAATTGGGCGTGAGCTGATAAAGCTGCACGCCATAAACAAAGAGAAGGCCTCGAAGAAATTCATGGACAGGGAGAGAAAGACCATGGAAGAGGAAGGAAAGAAACATTACCCTCCAGCCAGACTCGGGGATAGGAGCAGCTTCATCGCAGGGGAGCTTGAAGGAGCCCTCCGTCAGAAGGCTGGAGTTTCGCGCCTCACGAAGCTCCCGTGTCATGCACTTAGTAGGAGCCCACCCGACGGCCCTTTTCCTGGTGGCCTTGGCGGTAGCAGCGTAAGTCCCAGCAGCTTTGCATTTGCCCATGGCAGTAGAGCAAGGAACGAGGGCACGAAAATCAAAGTTCGCAAGGGGCAAAGAGCGCAAGGAGGAAGAAGGACCAGAGGAAGGCTAGGTGAAACAGTAAAAAGCACATCCCTTCCCTTATAAAGAGCAATATCGCAACGACCTAACCGTTCGATGGAAAATCGAAACGAAAGAGGGTTGCGCGATGACGACACGTGGTTACGAAGGTCTCGATAAGGAAAACGATAAAAGAAATTATGACTGTGGTTAAAACGGAGAAACAGCGCGTAACGCCTCGATTCTCGCGCAACGAGGGGACGTGCAGTCAAGAATCTCCGCTAAAAATGCCATCACGCGTCATCATTACTGCGCATGGGCCCATGTTTGACACGTCCCGTTATGGCGAGTTTTTTTGCAAACTAACAGCATCAGATACGTCATCACTGATGTCACAGAAAAAGCACTACAACAAAAATTGCGGTTTTCTCAGGGTATGACCTGAAGAAACTTAATTGGAGTCGAAGTAAATTCCTCCAGGCAAAGATTTGAGACTACACACGAAATATACAACATTACAACTGTAGCATCGAGGGATACTCCTATCGGGAGCACTGGTCGTGCACCCGACAAACATTTATGGAAACAATGACGCATTTTTTCGAGTCTATGTTTAACACATATCCAAACATAGCCTTGGGGGCTACTCCCATCAATAGCACTGGCGTGCACCTGATAAAGAAAAATAACGGAAGCATCCGACGAAAAATACTTCTATCGGGAGAAGGATACGGAAAGAAAAACAAAATTCTTGGATCACGCTTAGACGCGAGAAAAAAATCTAAACGCCGTGTTCAGAAACATGAAGGTAAGACCCCAGGATTCGTTCTGTGGCCTACTAATCATACAAGAATGCGCTCTGCCAGCAAAAATCCGTATCAATGATACGATGAAAAGTCCTGATGGACACGTTGGGTACCCGATAAAAAATAGAAAACTAGAATTCAGTATTCGGTAAGACCTCAGCGGTTCAAACTGAATTACACCAGTTACAAATTCCGGATTCAAGCCTAGGGACTTGAGTTTGATGTAGGTCAACCTTGTTTTTGCCTAGGAACAATTAACTGATGCCCGATCCGTCGGAAGCATCAGACTCGTTGTACCAAAATACCTACAAAAAATAAAATCAAACAGAATAAGAGAAAGAAGAAAGAAAAACTTTGAGACTCAACCTGAAACTATGGATTCAGGTAGAGTCTCGGGGCCTACTAACATGGGTATGATTACTCGGATGCTCACTATTCGCTACCCTACATTGGGTTAAAGGCCTACGGCCCATAGAGATTCCAGATAAAAGCCCGAGGAAGCAACCGACAGAGTTTCTTTGTTGTATTAGCAAAGAAACCACGAACCGACATTATGTTGGTATTATAATCATGCGTGTATGAAACCTATCCACATACAACTTTGAGACCCGGCCTATTATATATAGGGCGGGAGAAGCCCAAGCAAGGGCACCGAAATCTAGTAGACAACTTGTAATAGAGTGTTTCCGCAATATTCAGGCGACTTTGTCTTCATTGTTTTCCTGACATTCGACGAAATCCCCAGCGTTCTCTTTTCCGCGAAACCCCAAGTCCATCACCATGGGCATTGCCGAGGTTACCCCTCGTCAGGTACTGTCCTATCAATTCTGTTATGTCTCGCAAAAATGGTAATCATGGGATTGCGATGTACGGCATAACAGGCATCTGGACTTAAAAATCCGGGTGTTCACAAGTTGGTATCAGAGCCATCCTGACCATAGGAGACCCTAGTTAGAATGGATGTCTGAAAAACTTAGTTTCAAAACAAAGGAAGTGAGTATTTATGAAAACCTATTCTCACTTTTATCCTTGAGATTCTTTCAAAAAGAGTTCACTTCTTCCTCAAAATTCTTGCAATCCTACATAAAATTTGACACACTTGATCACCTCACTAACTTACTCATCCTAATTGCTTATAGATGGAAGTCAAGTACAGTAAGTTCTATCAGCTTGGCAATGGAGAAGAACTCATCTTCGACAGGGACTTGAGTCAGCTAGCGGAGTTTCGTGGATGCCCGCACACCGAGTTCTTTGGAGCGCAACTCAATGATTAGCCCGGAGGAGAACTGCAGTGGTTGACCGTTGCAGATCTGAGAGGAAAGATAGAGCCACCCACCTCGGAGAAGATACAGTTCACTGTGAGGGAGAACAACTGGCAAGATGGACTAGCTAGAGCAATGCAGGAAGCACTTGCCCGTCTATGTGCGTAGAATGTAAATCAGATCAATGGCACTTGCTTCACTCACTATGCAAGACGTGACTCCATGGGATAACCCTTGGCCATGCTAGGACATTCGGAGCTGAAGCATCATGTGGATCACCTCGACTTCATGTTGCATGAGACCCAAAATGAGTTGGACAACACCCGTGCCTACGCCAACTAGAAGCACATTGTTACAACAGAGAAGAACCAAACCCTCGCCATACTAGCTAAGGAGCGCAAGACGCTTCGCTGCCAACGTGACAAGAAGGACCGCATCATTGCTCACCTCCGCCAGAAGGTGGCAACCCTTGAAGAAACCATCCATGACCAAGAGATTCATCTTGAGGAGAAGGAAGACGAAGGTGAAGATCTTCGTAGGGATATCACTTCTTACCTCAGTGACGATGACGACTATCTGGAGGACATCAACATGGAGTTCCACATTGATGAGGAGGACGCCGATTTCCTGGATGACGGAGAACCCACCAGTTCCAATGAAGAGTAGTAACACTAGATCACTATCGTAGGTGTGAGTTTGTATCCGGTCCCAATGTATCGTAGAATGATAGAATGGTTCTTAAAACCATCTGTGGGGTTGTTTGTGATGTGTGGTTTATATGTGTTGCTTGGAATGAATGAAAAAGGAGTTGTGGTTTTCCAACCTTAGCAATACTCAAGATTAAAACTCTTGAACCATACCCATAAGCCATAGAAATTTCCCTCTTATCTTATGATCTACCTCAATCTTCAGATGACTCGCGGCAACCCTGGTGGAAGCAACTCATCCCAGGACCTAATGCTTCAGATTCTGCAAATGCTTGTAGCAGATCGAGAAGCCGGTAGAGCCGAGCATCAAGCCAATCTTGCCACTCTTCAGCAGATCGCCCAGATGGCACACAACAACCAAGGACATGGAAATCAGGATCACCATGGATCTAAGCTCAAGAACTTTCAAAACACCAACCCTCCTATGTTTAGCAAATCTGAAGAGCCCTTAGATGCTGATGACTGGCTGCAATCAATGGAGAACAACTTAGAAGTTGCAGGAGTAGATGCTGCGGATAAAGTAGTGTTTACCACCCACTATCTGGCAGTTTATGCAAGATCCTAGTGGAATAGCACCCGTACAATGAACGGAGGACAACTGATGACTTGGGAGGAATTCAAGATCAAGTTTAGCAGGACCCATGTACCCAAGGTTTGATCAAGAGGATGAGGGATGAATTCAGGGAGTTGAAGCAAGGGAGAATGACCGTGGTGTAATACCGTGACAAATTTTTGTCTCTAGCTAGGTATGCCCTCGATGAGATTGATAGTGAGGCAAAGAAGAAGGAAAGATTCCTGAATGGCATACATGATGAAATGCAAATAGTGTTAGTCAACATTCCTTTTGACGACCTAGAAGCTCTAGTGGATTCTGCTATCCAGATGGAAGGAAAGATCAATCAAGCCAGTAAGAACCACAAGCGTCGTATGATGTACCATCGTGGACCCCACCATACCCCGAAGTACCTCCCCAGCTCGTCTGCAGGATTTGCACCAAGAAACAACAGGCTACATATGTCCCGTCCGAACTTTCCCAATCGAGGCGGAGGAAACCCGAGGTCCGGAGGCCACAACAACAACACTGGTAAGCCCCAT
Organism: Avena eriantha; assembly: GCA_910589775.1. Classification (NCBI taxonomy): domain Eukaryota; kingdom Viridiplantae; phylum Streptophyta; class Magnoliopsida; order Poales; family Poaceae; genus Avena; species Avena eriantha. The sequence goes on from OU342745.1 coordinate 371,820,584, forward strand.
AACTTCAACCATGCACCGCCAAGGTCCACCAACCACAACAACAACAACAATACTGCCCCAAGGACTAGAAGCAATGTTGTGCCTATTGCCGGGAAGGACAAGTCAACGATCACCTGCTTTGAATGTGGAATTACGGGTCACTACTCCAATGAGTGCCCCAAGAAGCTTGCTACAGCCACCAATGTCACTGCACCTGCCCAGCAGTAGCGCCGTGTCCAGCCTGGAAAGAGGTTTGCCCCAGGCAACCCGCACAACCGTACCGGCCATCTGTTCCACGGGAATGCAGAAGAAGCCCAGGAAGCACCAGATGTCGTGCTGGGTATGTTTTATGTTAACTCGGTACTTGCAAGAGTGTTGTTTGATTCTGGAGCATCGCACTTGTTTATTGCAGAAGAATTTGCATGCACTAGTAAGATTCAACCAACAAATTTGAAGCATGTTATGATAGTTCAAATACCTGGGTCAACCACCAAAGCTAGAAAAATTTGAAAGGCCGTGCCTATCAGAATACATGGAATAGATTTTTATGCCAATTTAATAGTACTTGGAACAAAAGGTTTGGAAGTAGTACTAGGAATGGATTGGATGTCGAAACATCAAGGATTAATAGACTGTGCCAAGAAAGCCATAACCATGACCAGTAGCACCGTAGTATCAGTAGAGCATGTGTCTGAGACGCTGCCCCATCAATTCAAATGCAACAAGAGTTTAGTCCAATCAACCCTAGACCAAGTCAGAGTAGTCTGTGAATATCCCGATGTGTTCCCAGATGAATTACTCGGTATGCCCCCAGATCGAGATATCGAGTTTATCATTGAACTAGTTCCTGGAACTAGACCCATAGCTCAGAGACCCTATAGTATCAACCCAGCTGAATTAATGGAGCTAAAGAAGCAACTTGATGTCATGTTGGGGAAAGGTCTGATACAACCAAGTGCATCACCGTGGAGATCACCTGTTTTGTTTGTGGATAAGAAACATGGTGCCAACCGTTTGTGTATGGATTACCGGAAGCTGAATGACGTCACCATCAAGAAGAAGTACCCACTATCGAAGATAGAATACCTGTTTGACCAACTGACTGGTGCCAGAGTGTTTTCTAAGATTGATCTTAGAACTGGTTATCATCAACTAAAGATCCGCGCAACGGATATCCCAAAGACTACCTTCACTACCAGATATGGATTGTATGAGTACAATGTCATGTCATTTGGATTGACCAATGCCCCCCCTTATTTCACGAATCTCATGAATAAGATTTTTATGAACTTCTTAGATAAGTTTGCCATTGTTTGTATCGATGATATTCTAATCTATTCCAAGTCAGAAGAGGACCATGAGCAACACCTAAGAACCATCCTTAAAACCCTTAGAGAGCATCAGTTGTATGCCAAGTTCATTAGGAGGAGTTTCTGTCGATCCCGCCAAGATTAAGGATGTTGAAGAATGGAAAGCCCCAACCACTCAAACTGAAGTCCGCGCATTTCTTGGATTAGCGGAATATTACCGCAAGTTCGTTGAAGGATTTTCAAGCATCGCAAGGCTGATGACCCAACTGTTGAAGAAAGATAAGAAGTTTGAATGGATAGAAAAATGTGAAGCAAGTTTTCAAGAGCTCAAGAAAAGATTGATTTCAGCCCCAATTTTGATCATGCCGGATATCAAAAAGCCTTTTGATGTATATTGTGATGCATCCAAGATTGGTCTCGGATGTGTGTTGATGCAGGAAGGCAAAGTAATATCATATTTGTCCCGACAACTAAAGCAACATGAGCAAAATTATCCCACCCATGACTTAGAACTGGCAGACGTAGTTTTAGCCTTAAAGACATGGCGTCATTACCTCATGGGTAACCGCTGTGAGATTTATTTGGATCACAAGAGTCTAAAGTATATTTTCACCCAGAAGGAGCTGAATATGAGGCAACGGAGATGGATAGAGTTAATCAAGGATTATGACCTTGACATTCACTACCACCCCGGCAAGGCCAATGTGGTAGCAGATGCTCTTAGTAGACTACCGTGTAGGTTAAACACCATGATTAAGGAAGATCAGCCAAGTTTGCATGAGGAGTTGGAGAATTTCAGAATGGAGCTAGTTAGCGAAGGATTCCTAGCCAGTATTGAACTTCAACCCACTTTGATTAGTAAGATAAAGGAAGCTCGGAAAGGAAATGCTAGTATCAATGGAATTAAGCGTCGTATCGGTACAGGGAAGGTACCTGGATTCACTGAATATGAAAAAGGCGTTATGTGGTATAAAGGATGCATATGTGTGCCAGCAAATTTGGAGTTGAAGTAAGTCATTTTATAGGAAGCCCATGATACTCTTTATTCTATTCATCCAGGAGGAACGAAGATGTATCAGGATTTGAAGGAGCAATTTTGGTGGCACAAAATGAAGAGAGAAGTCGGAAGCTATATCGCCAAGTGTGACATCTGTCAGAGAGTCAAAGCAGAACACCAGCGACCCGCGTGAATTTTGCAGCCATTGCAAATTCCAGAATGGAAATGGGATCTAGTTGGAATGGATTCCATCACCAGTTTGCCTACATCTAGTAGCGGAAATGGTTATATTTGGGTCATAGTAGATAGATTGTCCAAAGTAGCTCATTTCATACCCGTCAAGACCACGTATCAAAGCTCGAAGCTGGAAGAGTTGTATATTGCTAGAATAGTCAGTCTGCACGGAACCTCCAAGACAATTGTGTCAGATCGAGGAACCCAATTTACCTCAAGGTTTTGGAAGAAAGTCCAAGAAGGATTAGGGACCAAACTGAACTTCAATACAGCTTATCATGCATAGACCGACGGACAGACGGAAAGAGTAACCAGATACTAGAAGATATGTTGAGAGCCTGTGTATTAGAATATGGATCTAAATGGGAAGACTGTCTGCCTTTCACAGAATTCTCATACAACAACAGTTATCAGGCAAGTTTGCAAATGGCGTTGAGTTTTTGTATGGAAGGAAGTGTCGTACCCCTCTAAATTGGGCGCAAGTAGGAGAGAGTCAGATATTCGGACCAGACATCCTACGAGAAGCTAGAGATAAGGTTCAAAAGATTTGTGAACACCTAAAGACCGCTCAATCTAGACAGAATAGTTATGCTGACAAAAGACGTCGAGACCTGACCTTCAATATCGAAGACTCTGTGTATCTCAAAGTATCACCTTTGAAGGGAACGCAACGTTTTCAACTCAAAGGGAAGCTTGCACCTAGATATACCGGACCCTTCAAGATTTTAAGTCGCCGAGGAGAAGTATCCTATCAGCTAGAACTGCCTGAAGAGATGTCAGCTGTACATGATGTGTTTCATATCTCGTTACTTAGGAAATGCTTAGAAGTTCCGGAGAAGACCGAAGTTTTCAAGAACATATATCACAAAGCCATGGATATCAACAAAGATTTAACTTATCGTGAGGTACCCATTTGTATTTTGGAAGAAGCCTTCAGAACCACCTGGACCAGAAGTACCAAGTTTCTCAAAATCCAGTGGAGCAACCATACTGAAGAAGAAGCCACCTGGAAGCGAGAAGATTATATTAGGACTGAGTTTCCAAATCTCTTTAGTTCCTAGTTTTTATTGAATCTTGGGACGAGATTCTGTTTATGGTTGGAAGGTTTATAACATCTCAAAAATATTAAAAGGAGAATATCAATTTCCAATCAACCAAAATTAGGGTTAACAAAAGCTTTTATTATTAAAAACTATATGAATGCAAGTGGTGTTGTTAATGATGTATTAATGCATGTCATGCCATGTTTGTTTGTTGTGAATGATGAGAATTGATCTAAAGATCAAAACAATATCATCTAGGTCAAATCCAAACCAAATCAAATCAAAATCAAATCAAATTATGAAGCATATGACCTAATGGTCATTTTTGCAAAAGTTAACACCTAGCTCACTTAGAGCATCTCTAGTAAATGATTTCAAAGAGAAACAATTCCACTTGTTTTCTCACCTTGCTAGATCAAGTGACAATGAACACAAGTGAACTTTCAAAATTTACCAGAACAAATTCAAATCCATTTGAGGGAATTTTCAAAATTAAATCTAGAGTATGTATCAAGATAGCCATTTTTCAAAAACCATCCAAACTTTCTCCACTTGACCAATCCTTGCAACCAAAGACTCTCAAGCTTATGATCATCAAACCCACTAAAAATAATTTGAAAATTCAAATGTTGACCTCTTGCGGCCATTTGACCGAACACTTACCAGGCACAGTACAAAGCTACCAACTATACACTGGTTGGAGCAATCTTGTGATCACCTTGGTACATCACTAAGCCTCCATTACTCGCGCGTGATCACCCCAGTACCAGCCCTTGCAGCTGAGCCTCTATCACTCACCCCTTGGACCAGTGCCAGCCCGTACCCGAGCTCACCATGTCGACCCGACATGGAAACGACACCACAAGCTTCGCCGCCCTCACCCATGATGTCTAGGAGATAGCCATGACCTCACCACACCTGCCTGTGTACGCCTCGATCAACAATAGCCAGTAGAGATACCAGCACAGCCGCACCCACTTCTATGTTCGCCATGCCGAGCACCATGCCAGAGCACCGAGGAATCCCACGCAACCACGCTGCGCCTCGCTCTCCCCTTGCACCAATGCACTCACCGCGACACTAGCAACCTCCCAGACATGCCCGCTTGACACTGCTTGACCTGTGACCACCGTACACCGTGACGAACACCCGCGGTATGCAAGAGTGGCATGGACGCCCCCGACCGATGGAGACCGCGCCTCGTTGTACCACCGTGTGCATGAAGATCGACAAGGACACCTGCATTGACCTACACCCTCCGCCATGCTTATAGCACACTATAACAACGTCACCGACGAGCCCGAGCCATGCCCCGATCTCCTCTTGCCGGGGTATAAATAGACCCTGCCCCTTGCCTCAAAAAGCACCCCACTCGACTCACCTCTCCCCCCAGCAACCCCATTGACCCATCCCTGGAGCAAGCCGAAGCATGCAGCGCCAAAATTTCACCTGAGCCCGCCTTGCAGTGGTGGATTGGAGCCAGCGCTAGGTGCCGCCCCAGGAGCTATCGCGACCATCGTTCGAACCTCTGTCATCTACCAGCTCGTTCGCTCGCATCGCCGTACCCCGGTGGAGCCCTGGTAAGCCCTCGACGACCCTTGCTGTAGAGCTAGGGTTAAAATCCCGCGTGTGTCCTGCAACGGAGACAATGACGCTGAGCCGTTGATCGCGTTCTAATCGTGCGGCCAAGATTAGCTTATATCGCTTCACGTTAGAACAACCACTAACATGTGGGGCCAGCGTAAGTGCAGCCCGCTGCACGCGCGCCGTGTAGTTGGGCTGGCCGAGTATCGTTCCCACGCGTGCCCACGAATTCAAATTTAGATTTTCCTTTTATTCCAAAACCCTATTTTGTAGTTGATTTCAAAATTGAATTCAAGGAGATTTACTAAACCAAATTGCATGATTCCAATTTTTTTAGAAAGGAAATGAAAATCTCTAAACACTCCTATTGGATTCAAATAGGTTGAATTTATAGATCACCCATAGTAAAAATAACAAGGCAGAGACTTTTACAACTTCAAACATTTTTCTAAAATCAACCATAAATGCTTTTGAGTTGATTCCCATTGTCAAAAATCACATTTTCCATGATCTATCTGAATATGTAAAAATATTTAGTTTTACATGAAGTAATCTTGGGCTAGTATTAAAAGAATGTCTATATAGTCATTTCTAGTCATTTCAATCATACTAAATAGCAAATTAAACTTTGTAACTTATGCCATCCACTTTAAATCACATTCCCAAGTATTGGAATATGTGGTGATGACATGTGTCAACATGATACCATATTTTATAACTGGAGAATACTAAATCTTAAGTATTTTTCAATGAGTAGAAATTGCATTTCTAAAATAAGATAAATAAGACTATGTCACTAATTCATATGGTGCTTGAGATGATCCTATATCATCTAGTGTGAACCTTGGTGTGCTAAATAGAAGTAGTTAAGTATTGTTTGGTGATTGTGTACCTCGTATTTATTTATAGACGCTAGTACCAACCCGGGCTACGAGGAGGAAGAATTCTACGAAGAAGAAGAGGAGAACTTCGACAACTGTACCAACCAAGGCAAACTCCACTATGCAAGTTAACCTATGCAAGATACACTATGCATGCTATCGTGATGCAACCTTGATTATACCAATCCCAAGTTTTACCTACAAGCTTTATTCTTCCCTTTACCAAAGTTTCTTAAGTAGTTAATTAAATGGTCATTAGTGGCAAAATAGAGCAGATGCTATCAAGATAATAGAACTAGACTTAGGTAGTTATACTTGATTAGCACCCCTCAATATTGATACCCTCATTGATAGTTGCTAGTGCTAAACTAATATTGATCACTTTAGATGGGAACACTTGGAGCAAATGATTATGAAAATCTTAGAATGATGAGTCATTCTATTGAAATGTTTTGACATGGGTGGTGAAACACAATGACTTGAAGATGATGATGAATGAGGCATGTGCCTTGACTTTGAATAAAAACTGATGGTTGGGTTCGGATGCAATACCATTCCAACTTTATCGTACAACCACAATACCTGAGTTGGGTAGGGCTTAACTGGAAGTTTATGTGTCTTAGTATGGGTTCCCTCGCGGAAAGAGGATAAGCTGAGGCTACCTCGTGAATATGAATGTCCACCTATGCAGTTCCCGGGATGGCAGATGGCCATGGCTAGGAGGCCAAACTCATAGGGGAGGTGCATACACTAGGGTGTGTAATTGAAAGGTTAATATTGATTATCTGCATACCAAGTATGATGATTCGGGGCTATCCTTGATGGATGTATCGAATTTTGTGGTGAAAGTGTACCACCTCTGCAGAGTGTCAAACTATTCGAATAACCACGTCCGCGATCATGGATAGTTGGATGGCCATACTGTTTCGTTATCAGATGTTTTCAAAATGACTTGTGACTTGAAGGATGACTTTGACTAGGGCTGTGGACATGAAACTAGGTTCCCACTTGAGTAATCTAGATAACTAAAATAGGTCTTTACTACTAAGTACTTCTGAAATAAAACTAGCTTATTGCAAACAAGCCTAGAGCTTAGGATCCCTACTAGAATTGTCTTACTTACATTAGTGATAGTTTGCGAGTACTTTAAGAGTACTCATGGCTTTGTCCCTGGCTATTCCCATGGCCATATTTTGAAGAGGACTACCCGGAGGAAGGATAACAAGATGTCTATGATAACTAGGATCATCTCCCATCATCAGCATTGCCTGTGACAATGAGGATGGAGGCTCTACTATGTTTATTTCCACTGCTTTGATATGTATTAAGACTTGATCATGAGATCAACTATTTGTAAGACTATTATGGTTTGTAATGGATGAGTTACTGTGCTATCAATTCTGTTATGTCTCGCAAAAATGGTAATCCTAGGATTGTGATGTACGGCATAACAAGCATTTGGACTTAAAAATCCGGGTGTTTACAACACCTGTGAGGAGAATCGAGGTTTCGACTCATCCGTAGGGCGTCGCTCAAGGGATGTGCACTTTTCTAAAAGTGCTACTATAGTTTGTTTGTGCACTTGCATATCTGTCAAACTCTGTTTTTTAAAGATGTAGAGGCCAAATGGAAGGGCATGTATGCCCCCATGTGTGGTTTTGGTTATTAATTACAATCTCTATGGATTAATGTGTAAATTGAGTTTCACTTGTAGGTTTTGTCCATTGGCATTGCTTAGACCATGTGTTGGTTTCAAGGAAGACAAAATGAAGAAGAAGAAGATCAAGAGTGTCTTGAAGAAGAAGATGGAGTTCCTCATGCGCGCATCTTCAGGACATCATCCTTATGGGGATATAAGAAATGAAGTGCAAGCTCAAGATGCATCATCTCTAGAAGATCTCATGCTTAAAGCTTGCCATCCTCTATGATCATGGAGTGACAAACACAAGTTCAAAGAAGAGGTTTCCCCATGGAGCACGGGGGAGCAAGTCGCAAGTCTTCTTCAAGCAAAGCACGAGCAAGTGCAATCAAGAAAGGTGTTCCATCTTGAAGGAGACAATATACATCAAGCTCAATTGGAATGCTCAAGGCAAAGGATGATCTTAATAGGTTTTGTATAGTGTTGGGAGACCGAGTTTAGGATAGATAGCGGTACTATCAAGAGGGGCTCTCGAGTAGGTGACTCGATTGCATCCTTAGGAGAGAGCTCAAACCTTTTATTATTGCATCATATTTCTTGGTTGTTATTTGGATCTTGTCCATGTGAGGATCTATAGCTTGTGGTTATCTTCATAACAAACTCTAGTTCATTAAAAACAGATTTCCCTTACATATCTTATTGTTGACCATGCGGGTTTTCCATCTCCACACGTTGGGATATATCTCACATATATTCATGGTATTTTCTCCCTTGGTGGTACCCAATATTTCAATTTATCTTTCCAACGAAATTGGTTTCATCCTTTTTGGAGTTCGGATGCAAAAGTTATGGCATTTTTTGTTCTGTAGGTTTTTTCCTGACCGGTAGTTCTGGCATGCCACCAGTAGTACCGCTAGGGCATTTTTGCTGTCGGTAGTACTAGTGGAAGTACCGGGGACACTTTCGCTCATCATGGTTTTAGTTCAGTAGCCTCTCTGTTTGGTGAGTGCTATTTGATGGAACTTTGATCGGAAGTTTAGGCGGTAGTACCGTCCCCAGCGAAAGTACCGATGCCCCGGCGGTAGTACTAGACAGGCTTGTTTTTCTCCCTCTCGCATCGCAGTTTTTGATCGTTGGCTGGGTACCAGCAATAGTACCTCCCCCCATCGGTAGTACCGGCCAAGGTCGAAAATGGCCCAAACGGTCAGATATGGGAGCCCTTTAAAAGGGGTTCATCTTCCCCTTGGTGGGCAGAGATTTTTTCCTTGGTTCTTGACTTTCTCTCTCTCCTCCATTGTTGACCTTGAAGAGCTTGTTTTCTCCACTCCCCCCTCCTATGATTCTTGAATCTTTTGAGGGATTTGAGAGAGGAGATCTAGATCTACAACCCCACCAAATCAAATCACTTCTTTGTGAAGGAATCCTTGGGATGTAGATCTTGGAGTGTTTTGTGTTCTCCTCTTGTGTTCTTCCTCTCTTATTCCCCTAATATCTTTTATAGCTTTGGTGGAATTTGAGAGTGAAGGACTTGCCTCTTGCATTTGGTGCATAGGTTTGAGTTCTCCTCAGAGATTCGACGAGTTCAAGATTGATGGCTTGTTACTCTTGGGTTCTTGGAACCCTAGACGATTGTGTGGTAGTGGTGTGATACCCTTGGGGTCTCCAATTTAGTTGTGGAGATTCCTCAAGTTTGAGGTCTTTGTGGTGATTGTTCGGAGCCTCAAATTGAGTTGAGATAGCCCCTTCCTTGTACGGGTTCGGTGACCGCCCTCAAGTGTCCCATAGTGGATCGAGTTTCCACCTTTTGTGGTGTGCACTCGGGAGAATAGGGTGAGCCTATTGTGGCATCGGTGTGTTGCGTGCCTTTGCATCTTGGGGTGAGGCCTTGTATGGCGTTGGGTGAGCATCGAGCCACCACACCCTTATGTGAGCCATTTTGTGGCGTTCGAAGAGCATTGCGCCATCGCACCCCTCCAACAGAGATGTAGCTTCTTTGGAAGTGAACTTCGGGATAAAAAATCATCGTCTCTGTGTCCATCGGTTATCTCTCAACCAAACCTGTTTACTTATGCAATTTACATTGCGATAGCCATCGTGCTTGAATATATTTTGCTATCAACTTGTTGCCTGTCTTGCTTAGCATAGGTTGTTGGTGCACCTAGTTAAACCTAGAGTTTGTAGGTTTTGCTCTCTATAAACTAAATATTAGTGAGCCTATACCGTAATAATTTTAAAAAGCCTATTCACCCCCCCCCCCCCCTCTCTAGGCGACGTCCGTTACACTTTTACCAAAGCATTCCTGCTTTTCCGAAGAAAAAAAGCTTAGTTTGCTGTGGTAGTGTCGAATATGTTTACTTTATAATTTGACGTAGAGAGTTAGCCACAAACATATCAAATAAACACATAATTATGGAAAAATTTGGTTGGACAAACAAGATTATTATAATCCAACACAATGCCAAGCACACCTTAATGCACTTATGTAAAAAAATGTCACGTTTTACCAGGACGAGTTATTTTATATAAATAATTAGTCAGAATGTACGCAAAAGGGGACAAATAAATAATAAAATAGAGAAAAACTGGTTGGGCAACATGACTAGCATAATTTGCACCTTAATGCATCATTGAATTTTTTCTGTATTAACCAGAATGGCTATTTAGTACTTTCAAATGGATTTGCTATTTCTAGATCGCATGTTATATTGGGACAACCAAATTACACATTGTCAATCTATAGTTAAAATATTCACACGATTTTAGGTCAGCTATACATCTTTAAAGCAAACATTGCTCATAATTTATTTAATGTGCAACCACTTTAAAAAATTGCTAAATAAAAAATCAATGTATAAAAGCATTGTCTCGGAAATAACTACTTCTAGACAAATGAGAAATAGAAACTTCCATTTGCAAAAAAATAAAATCAATCATTTGTTTTCAATGGTTTTCTACGTACATACCTCCTGTTATTTCTCGACCGACAAAATTACACATTGTCAATCTACAGTGAAATTATGTGTGTAACTTCCAGTCAATTATACATAATATCAGAACATATAGTTGCACAACCACTTAAATAGTTGTTAGATGAAAAATCAACATACAAGATCTTTTGAATTGGAACTAACTATTTCTAGCCGAGTGAGGAATAACACTACAAGCACGACATGATCTATGAAATGATGGATCGATACACATATATACTTACAAATTTTTATCGTAAGTGATGATAAATTTAGCTCACAACATAACCGCCTGTGATATAGTAACATTTGTGGACTCATTGAAACCTCCTTTTTCGATCATATACATTGGATTAATGCATTGGTGCAATTTTATAGTTTTACTTATGAAAAATAATGTATACATCAAATGTTTTGATGTCCTCTATTTTCATACTATAAGGGAGGGTATCTACATCGATCCATATGCAGCCTTCGAACTTATCCCAGCCCAAACAAACCGACTTACAAAGTTGATATAAAATGCAAAGAATTGTTAACATCTAGCAGCTTCTACCGAACCCGCCACATGAAGGAGCAATTTTAAAACTCAAAACAACTCTAAGATGCTACCAAGAATTAGAGTTGAGTCTATACACTGAAGTCTAGACCAAAAGATATTCACTCAGAGCAGCAACATGCCATCTTCCATGATAATAGGTAGAAGGAGATATCACATCAAAATCATCCAATCTAGGATGTGATGCTATTTCGAGGGTTTTCACCGTGGAGAGTTAGCACCATTACATGAGTGACCATAACACCCTTGAGCTGAACCATGGTTTTTGCCTCATCCGTAGGAAATCGCTAAAAGGATGCGCACTTTTCCGAAATTGCAGCCGACAGATTGTTGCTACACTTGCATATCTGTCAAACTCTGTTTTTAGTGGATAAAGGATGGTATCTACATCGGTTCATACGGAACCTTCAAACTTATATTAGCTCAAACAAATCGACTTACAAGATGAAATATAAAATGACAAAGGATTGTTAACATCTAGCAGATTCAACCGTACCAACCACATCAAGGACCAAACTGAAAACTCAAAACAATTCCAAGTTGCTACCAAGAATTAGAGTCGAGTCTAGACTCTGAAGGCTAGACCAAAAGATATTCCTCGAGCATCAACATGACATCTTCCATGATAATGCTTAGAAGGAGATATCACATCAAAATCGTCGAATCCAACTTGAGGCTAGATCGAGGGCTTTCATTGTGTAGAGTAGGTATCATTACGTGAGTGAACACAACACTTGTGAGGCGAACCAAGGGAAATCGCGGCCATAGTTTGTTTGTACACAAGCATATCAGTCAAACAATATTTTTTTAAAGAGAATAAAAAAGAATATCCAGGGATAATAAATATAGATTATTTTCCATGAAGTAAAGAGGCATACACGGACAAATAAAGTGACCATAATTCAGATGTGAGCGTATTAGTGTGACACAATTTCCTCCACTAACATCAAGGAGGATGGGACTTCTGCTGGAAAAGAAAATCAATAATAAGTCCAGACAATTTCAGACAAGATCACAGAAAGATCAATAATAGCAAATCACTAGATGTTGCCGGTGTGTACCCTATCGAAGAAATTTCTCCAGGACACGACATACGCTCTGAACTGTGAAGCGAGGCTGGGGCCTGTGGCTGATGAGGCTGCCCCCATGCTAGTGATGAGCAAGAAGCTAAAGATGGATCATCATAGGTGCCTAGAAAATTAAGGCAGCCCATGCATGCTGACCTGTCCTTGCTCAGTGGATGCTGACCAAACATTTGGAGCTGAGGTGAGGTCTCATCATGCCATCATCATCATACGGCCCGCACATATTACATTATTACCCCCCACACGCTCAAGACCTAACAAAGAGGATCTTTTTCAGGTAAAAGGGAGGCAAATATTATTTATCTGCAGTGCATTTGATTCGGCCATGGAATTTTCATGCTCATGCTCTCTCTGTCTTGGTACTTTCTTTTTAAACTCTTCTAGATGCAATTTTTTGCCAAGTGGATGGTAATCATAGGATACCGAAAGGAAGATGATAGTGCTTGGTGATGGATGGCCTCTTTGCGGTACTATGAAATATGATTCTACACTGATATCATCATGATCTAGATGTGGCGATTGGCAAAGAGTGACAAACATAGCCATTTGAGTCCATTTCTTAGTTGACGATCTCGAGGAACCTTCTCCGTGTAATGAAAAAATGAGCTGCCTTTTGTTTTATAATGTTCAACTTAGAAATAAAAAAAATCTCAGACGACGTAGACAAATTATGTTCATTCTATAAATCGAAAATGAGGAGGTTCTTTTTTTTTGTGAATGAAGAAAAGCGTTCATTTCCCCCCGGAGGTATGTGTATGTGTAAATAACATGTGCAATTCCTATTTGATTTATTTTGACAATTATGATTACGGCTACACGGAAGGTACACTCAGCTTAAAACTGTTACTGATGAGAAGGAAGGGAGAAACAAATCAACCTTGGGCCTTGGGCAAGGTAGACAACCCAAAAAAGAAGAAGCAATTACAAAAAACCTAGTGGCTGCTGCATGCTAATGCCGGTCGACGGTGACGCTTCTGGCCAGCGGCCACAGCTTGCTGAGCATCCGCTTGGGGTTCGCCGCCGGGATGGCGCAGAAGGCCCTGAACCGTAGGGACGCGCTGCGGGAGAGCCCGGCCTTGCGAACAAACTCGTCGTCATCTTCTTCGTCTTCTTCCATCTTCATGCGCAGCGTGGCGATCTTGGACGCCGCGCGCCGGAGCCCCTCCACGCTCCAGTCGTCGCCGGGGGACGCGCCGGATGCCAGGGCGCGGAGCCGCTGCTCGTCGACCCGGTCGGCGTCGTCGTCCTCCGACCCGGACTTGGACAGCAGCATCGCCTTGATGTTGCTCGGCAGGTCGGAGTCGGAGGCTACGGGCCCGCCCGACAGCGCCGCCGCGCGCGCGTGCTCGAAGAAGAGCACCTGCACGACGACGCGCAGAGGGAGGAGCTCGTTCTGCGCCGCGTGCGAGCACGCCTTCTCCGACAGCTTCCGGCAGTTGAGCACCCGGCACAGCCGCTTTCGAGCGCTCTTGCTCATCTCCGGATGCGCCTAAATAATAAAAAAGATTATTAGAACAATGTTTATGCGAAGAAAAGTTGTTGTTTGTTTGCACATATCCTCCAACTTTCGAATAATTTATAAGGTTACCACGAGTCTACGACACAAGGAATTTGAGGAGTGAATATTTTTTACCTTGAGGTACGAGTCGACGACTTTGTACAGGCCGTCGTGCTCTGGGCGGGCGCTGTCGGGCACGGCCTCGGCAATGGCGAGCAGCTTGTCCACGGGCAGGTTGGGGTCCTTTCCCACCTCGATCAGGAAAGCGTCCACCAGCCTGCCCACCCTCGCCAGCGCGTACTGCGACACGGGCGCGGCAGACGACGACCGCCGCGCGCCATCGAACCCAACGCTCTCGTCCGACCTCGACCGCCGGTGGTGCCGCACCGGGCTGTCGTCGTCGTCGGGGCTCCCCGCTGGAGCCGGCGTCGGCTGCGCGGTGGCGGCCGCGTGCCGCAGCGCGAACTCGTGGAGGATGGCCGCCACGGCGTCCACGTCGTACAGCATGTCGCTGACGCAGGAAACTGACGGGATGAGCAGGTCGCCGACGCTGGCCTCCTCGAGCTGCCAGGCCACCCTCCTCACCAGCTCCGCCTTGGATGCGGCGGAGGCGCTCAGTATGTTTGCCGCCTTGAGGAGCTTGAGGAGGAAAGCGCAGGAGACGGCGTCCTTGTCCACGGGGAGGAGGCTGACGATCTTCTCCAGCAGGAGCCGGTGCCTGGTCGTGACCTGCTTCACGCTGTCATCGGCATCATAATCGAACGGCTGCTCCTCCGCGTCCTTGGCGACGTTGGGCAGCCAGCGGCGCGCGTAGGCCTTGAGCGCGTCGCCGACGGTCTTCTCGTGTACGGCGCCCGTGGACTTGACGGCCACCATGATGCGCCAGAACATGTCGACGCCGAGCTCGGCGACGTCGTGCGCCCACCAGGGCGACGCCGACGTGGACGTGGGCCTGGCGGCAGGGCTGGCGATGATCGCGGCGACGGCGTCGACGCAGCGGGAGGTGAGGCCGAGCTCCTCGCAGAGTGGCGCACCGTGGCGCGTGGAGTGGAGCACGGCGAGCGCGTCCTTCCATCGGCGGAGGAGGCAGGAGGCGAGGAAGGAGTCGAGCTTCGCGGCGAGGTTGCCCCGGTCGGCGGCCTCCGACATGCCGAGGCGCGCGGCCGCGCAGCGGAGCGGGACGAGGTTGCGCGCGCTGACGGTGACGGTGATGCCGTAGCAGAACTTGGCGCAGGCCTCGAAGGCCTCCGCGCCGCCGGGGAACCCCTCGAGCTCGATGACGTCGCCGCCGTCGCCGCCGGACTCGGCGCAGAGCGTCTGCAGGAGCAGGCATTTCGAGAGCAGAGGGAACTGCCGATCGAGAAACCAACAGTCTCGTCAGAACAAAAGAGAGGAATAATCTGGTTCTTCTTGGATGGTCGTCCGTCACGCACCTTGTGGAGATGGTAGAGGCAGTTGCCGACCAGGATCTGCAGGTCGGTGGCCACCTCCGTGTAGACGGACCTGGGGGCAGAGAGACAATCAGAATGAGGCAGAGAACTCGGAAGTGAAAGAAAGTAAGGAAGACCGATGGCGCGTAATGAGGATCGGATCTGATCGGATGGGCACCTGGAAGACTCGGAGGGGGAGAAGAAGGTGTCGGGCCTGGTGCCGAGTTTCATGAACTTCATGGCGTCCGAGTCCCCGGGCACTTGCTAAACCGAGGGTGAGGGGTCTGAAAGTTTCAGTGGGAGGAGGTTAGGTTGGTTGGTTGGTTGGTTATAACCACTAGCGCTTGTGCCAACTTTGTGTGAGCCGTCCATGGCTCTCGGTGGTTCTCTACTTATACCATGCACAAGGAAGGCAAGTGGTTGGAGGGAGGAGAGAGAGGTGTGAGGTTTTTCTTCGTCAGATTCAGAATCCTAATTAATTTGAGGTGTCATCGGGTCCTTTGTGGAATATGCAGCGCAACTATATGTGTACACAGACGCCATGCCATTCGATGAACTTTCAGTGCTTGAATTGGGATTGGGATTGGAGTGGAGGTGGAGGTGGACATGTGAAAAGAGGGACCAGAGAGAGAGCCGCATGCGCAAGTCAAGATGGATGGGCTCAGGAATGAGTAGGAGGATCTTCACTACAGGAAAAAATGGCGTTGCCGTTGCTTTGCCGTGCACCGGTGCATGGCAAAGAGGTCTTTGTCGTGCACCATTTTAGCTAAACACACGGCAAAGAACACATATACGGCAAAACCGGTCAGATTACACGGCAAAGAAAACATCCACGGCAAAGCCCAAGGAAGGCACACGGCAAAGAAATAATGCACGCCATAGGCCAGAAAAAGTACACGGCAAAGAAAATACACGGCACAACGCCGCGTTGGGCCCACCACCTCGGCCCAGTTAACGGCGCCGTGGTGACGGTATGCCTTTGCCGTGTACCACGCTGTTACGCACGACAAAGATTTGAATCTGCAAATTTTGTTTACGCGGGAAATTTTCCCGCCGTATTATTATAATAACGCGCGAATTTTTGTGCCGAAATTTATAATTTTGCAAATATTAGAGGTCTTTGTTGTGTAGTATTACACGACAAAGAGGTCTTCATCGTGTAGTGTGACATGGCAAAGGCAAGGTATTTTTTGCCTTTTTATCTCCTTTTTGCACGTATTTTAGCATGGCAAGATCTTTGCCTCAATTTTGTTAGCATACATTTTAATTCTATTGTCACATATCCTAGGCCCACATGGAGGATTTGGTGTGATTCCGGTACTCAGGCGGTCCTTCTCTGGCGAAAACCCTATTTTGTGGGTCCGGGAGCTCTACCCCCTAGCTTTCTCCGCACGAGGTTCCACCGATATACTTTTTCATAGGTTCAGGTATATTTAGTCCATAGGTACATGGAAAACCAGGTTTGGTTCCCTTTGGCACATTCAAGCCTCTGGTATACCCGAAGCGGGACATTTCCACCTACATTTCGAGGAATCTACCAAGTGTTATCGCCTGAATGTGACGAAGGTCACACCGGGGAGCCATATATTGCACCATTTTGGTGAATTACACATTCCAAAACACTTCCACACATATCCTAGGCCCACATGGAGGATTTTGTGTGATCTCGGTGCTCCGGCGGTCCTTCTCCGGCGAAAACCCTATTCTGTGGGCCCGGGAGCTCTACCCACTAGCTTTCTCCGCACGAGGTTCCACCGATGTACTTTTTCATAGGTTTATCCGCCCGGGAGATCTTCCGATTGGGACATTGTCCATGTAAGGTGGTCTAGTATTTATAAAAAATGGGGTGGTAGCATTTGGAATTATCCATTTCGTGATTGCTTCACAAAATCCCCCCTTTTTTGCGTTCGGAAAATGGAAAAAGGCTTTTCCGTGAGAAGAAAAGGAAAACTTTCTCATGTAACATTGTTCCCCATCACATGATGTATATGCATGCACAATATGGGCACATTATCACAAACTATGCCTTGATTGTAGCCATAACATTGGTCATTTGACCCAAAAGCTAGGAAACCTCGAATGAGATAGGTCATTTTGTGAAGTTTTTTTTGAGACATAATCAATATACAAAGTTTGACATTTTTACTTCTAACTATGTCACATAATATGAGACCACGCGAAGGTTTCACATCATTTGGATCGTTTTTGAATTTTTTATGCCCGTTTCAAACCATCGTCAAACTTTCTCGAACGACAGGCATTAAGATTCTTAGCTCGGAACCGAGCCTCGCTAAAGTTGCATTAGATCTCTGAAGAAACATCATATTGTGAGTCTAAAAATGATTTTTGCAAAAAATCATGAGCATTGGATCATGTACCTGTAGTTCAAACCGGACCCACTTTCTACCGGTGGCAGAAATTTGTCTTTTCACCAGGGGTGGATGGAAAGGTTTGAGATCTCCCAATTGGTATATTTTCCATATAAGCTGGTCTAGTATTTCTAAAAAATGGGGTGGTAGCATTTGGAATTATCCATTTGGTGATTGCTTCACAAAATCCCCCCTTTTGCGTTCGGAAAATGGAAAAGGCTTTTCCGTGCAAAAAAAGGAAAACTTTCTCCTGGAACATTCTTCGCCATCCCATGATTTACATGCATGAACAATATGGGCACATTATCATAAACTAGTCCTTGATTGTAGCCATAACTTTGGGCATTTTCCCAAAAGCTAGGAAACCTCGAATGAGATAGATCATTTTGTGAAGGTTTTTTCGAGACATAATCAATATACCAAGTTTGACATTTTTCCTTCTAACTATGTCACATAATATGAGACCACGCGAAGGTTTCACATTGTTTGGATCATTTTTGATTTTTTATGCCCGTTTCAAACCATCGTCAAACTTTCTCGAACGGCGTGCATGAAGATTCTTAGCTCGGGACTGAGCCTCGCTAAACTTGCATTGGATCTTTGAAGAAACATCATATTTTGAGTCTAAAAGTAATTTTTGCAAACAATCATGAGCACTAGATCATGTGCTAGTAGTTCAAATAGGACCCACTTCCTACCGATCGGCAGGAATTTGTATTTTCCACCGGGGGTGGATGGAAAGGTTTGAGATCTCCCAGTTGGGACATTGTCCATATAAGGTGGTCTAGTATTTTTTTTAAATGGGATGGTAGCATTTGGAATAATCCATTTGGTGGTTGCTTCACAAAATCCCCCTTTTTGCGTCCAGGAAATGGGAAAAGGCTTTTCCGTGCGAAAAAAGGAAAACTTTCTCCTAGAACATTGTTTTTCATCCCATGATGCACATGTATGTACAATATGGGAACATTATCATAAACTATGCCTTGATTGTAGCCATAACATTGGTCATTTGACTCGAAAGCCACGAAACCTCGAATGAGATAGGTCATTTTATGAAGGTTTTTTTGAGACATAATCAATATACCAAGTTTGACATTTTTCCTTCTAACTATGTCACATAATATGAGACCACGCGAAGGTTTCGCATTGTTTGGATTGTTTTTGAATTTTTTATGCCCATTTCAAACCATCGTTAAACTTTCTCGAACGGTGGGCATGAAGATTCTTAACTCGGGACTGAGCCTCGCTAAACTTGCATTGGATCTCTGAAGAAACAACATATTATGAGTCTAAAAATGATTAGATCATGTGTCTATAGTTCAAACTGAACCCACTTCCTGCCGATTCGGCGGGCATTTGTCTTTTTCATCGGGGGTGGATAAAAGGTTTGATATCTCCCGGTTGGGACATGGTCCATGTAAGGTGGTCTAGTATTTAAAAAAAATGGGCTGGTACCATTTGGAATTAGCCATTTAATGGTCGCTGCGCTGTGGGTTTAGGGTTTAGAGTACGGCCAGAGGCGACCATAGAAAGTCAACCTTTTGTGCGGCGGAATAGAAATGTTTCTTCAACAACATTGCTTGCCATCCAAATATACACACATGTGTGCAAGTTTTTAATTTTTTGATTTATTTTGAATTTTCTACGGCTAAGTCAAACTATGGTCAAATCCGCACCAAAGAAACACACATCAGGCCAATCAGAGAAGAGAAAACAGCATCCCACGGATCACCCCACCAAAATTAATCTCGTCCCTCCATTCTAGCATGATCCAACCGTCCACCTCTCCTTTCTCTCTCCTTATCCATCCTCTCTCTCTTAATTACTCCACCCTCCCACACCCATCTCCTGCACCCAGCGCAGTGCTCGGCCCCTCCGCACGCAGCACAACGCTCCTGCATCGAGCGAGCGGCAGCGGCAGCTGCAGCGTCTCATCGCAGCGGGCGAGCGGCAGCGGCTCGACGACGCACGGGGCCACGGCGGACGGCGCACGGGAACACGACGGCTTGACGGCGGACGACATACTCGACGACGCATGGCAGCGGCTCGACGGGGCCATGGGGACTCGACGACGCAAAGCATATGACGGTCGGGGCCACGACGACTCGACGACGCGTGGTGGCGGCTCGCCCTGCCTCCGCCGCACCACCGGCTGGCTCGCCCCAGGGACGAGCTCCACTCCCTCCTCCAACGTAGTGCCCCAGCGACGAGGTCCGCCCTAGTGGATACCCAGCACCAGTGGATACCCACCACCGGCCGGCTCGCCCCAGCGACGAGCTCCTCCCTAGTGGATACCCAGCACCTCCGGCCCATTCCCCTCCCTCGGCAATGCCACAGCCCCCTAGCCTGCTGTTTGCCCGCCCCACGCCCCCAGAAAGAAGCCGTGTGCGTCACCTCCCCTGACCCATGTGCGTCGCCGGTCCCTGGCCGCATCGACCTAGTACATGGCATCGATGGTGGCCTTTGGTACCGTCGTTTTTTTATTTCGAAATAATTTCTTAGCCGTGTATTTGTAGAAAAATGCACGACAAAGGTTTGGCAGAAAAGCGCACGACAAAGGCTCGGTCGAAATACGCACGGCAAAGAAGAGTAGCACGCCAAAGACTACCTGGGACCCACTATTACGGCACCGTCAGGGGGGAGGGGAATCGTCAAGTACCTTTTGTGTGTCGTGCATGCTTGCCGGCACATGGCAAAGGCTTTGCCGTGTATGGTACACGGCAAAGGACTCTTTGCCGGCCCGATCTTTGTCGTGCAGACTTTGCCGTGTAGTGTCGCACGACAAAGCCTCTGCCGTGTCTTTTCGGGGCTTTGCCGTGTATTTTCTGTTACACGGCAAAGAACAAAATTCCTATAGTGCTTGCAGGGTTTTGCTGCCTGGATGAGCTCCGCTCCTCCTATTAGACTGCAGGGGTTGGACTGGTGAGTGATACATTGCAAATGTATCTATAATTTTTGATGTTCCATGCTTGTTTTTATTCACATTCTTGTGTTTTGTCCATACTTTGGAGTACTTTTCATATGATTTCTTGGACTAACCTATTAATAAGAGCCACAGTGCTAGCTGCCTGTTTTCTGCTGTTTTTGGTTCCAGGAAAGTCAGAAAATGAATATTCTCGGAATTGGACGGGACAAAAGCCAAAGTGCCTATTTTTCTGGAAGTCATGAGATGCCAGATTACGAGACGGAGAAGGGCTGGGGGGCGGCCACACCACCTGGCCACGCGGCCAGGCCTGACTCGCGCCAGGGGGTGGTCTGGCCCACCCCAGCACCCCCTCGGCCTCTCCTTCCGCCTATATATTGCCCTCGGGACGAAAACCCTAAGTACCCAATCAAAAATCCACGAAAGAGTCTGTAGCCGCCGTCATCTCCATCCCTAGACCGGGAGGGATCTGAAGCTCTTCCTGGCACCCTGCCAGAGAGGGGAATTCACCCTGGAGGCCTTCTTCATCACCATGCAAGCCTATGTTGTGATGCGTGAGTAGTTCATCCTTGGACTACGGATCCATGTAGTGGCTAGATGGCTGGTTCTCCTCCTTCGTGCTTTCATGTCTAGATCTTCTGAGCTCCATTCATGATCAAGATCATCTATTTGTAATTCTGGATGTTGTGTTTGCAGGGATCCAATGGATATTGAGATGCTATTTCAGATTGATTATTGATTCTATCATGTCTTTGTTATTTGTGATCTTGCATGCTTTCCGTTGTTAGTAGCTATCTTGGCCAAGTAGATGCTAGCAACTCCAAGAGTTAGTATTTATGCACGATAGTGGGTTCATGCCTCTGGTAATCTGGGGAAGTGAGAGAAATCTCTAAGGTACTAGATGTACTATTGCTACTAGGGAGAAAACAACAATCCTTTGTTCATATAACAATCGTATTGTTTACATTACACGCAATTCGTAAAGCAATAATTTGTTGCTTGCAACTTAATACTGGAGGGGGTTCGGATGATAACCTGAAGGTGGATTATTAGTCATAGATGTAGTTGGATGCCGGTCTATGTATAATATTGTAATGCCCAATCAAGTCTCAAAGGAGTCAAGATGATTAGTATATGCATGTATTGCTTTCTCAGTGTTTGTAAATTTCCCCGCTGTAATTTGTTCACCCAGCATGTTATCTATCTTAAGGAGAGCCACCTCTAGTGAACTATGGATCCTGGTCCTTTTCTTTTACATACAATCTATAAACTAGTTACTGCTTTGTGTTTACTTTCTGCAAACTATTACTTCCTTCCATTCGATACGTTTAATCCTTTGTTTTCAGCAAAACACAGTGATATTGACAACCTCATCGCAAGTTGGGGATAGAGTTCTGTGGTTGTGTTGTGCAGGTCTCCATGTTGCTACTAGCACCGGTAGTGCGCCCTGCCAAGGCTCATCTTGCAACACCTTTGGGGTGTTTCCTTGCTCCTACTGGTTCGATTAAACCTTGGTTTCATAACTTAGGGAAACTTGCTGCTGTGCTCATCATACCTTCCTCTTGGGGTTCCCCAACGAGCTTGTTAATACACGAGCCATCAAGCACTTTTCTGGCGCTGTTGCCAGGGATTCAAGGACATCTTCACAAGGGGAGTCCCTCATAACCAATCTCTTTACTTTGTTGTTTTTGTTTTGCTTAGTTTCTTTTTGTTTTGTTTGCTTGTTTCTTTATCAAAAACACACAAAAATTAGTTTTACTAGTTTGCTTTCTTATTTGAAAACAAAAAAAATTAAGTCTCCTTTAGTTGTTGACTTTTCCTTAGCTCACCATGTTGATCCCTAAATTCACCCTGAAAGATCTTTCAATTGGTAGTGGTTCTATAATTGGGAAAGGTAATATTGAAGAATTCTTTAATCATGTTAGTAAGCATGAAGATACTAAGGATAGATCCCTTGCAGAACTTGCTCCAAACTATGAGGTTGATGCAGCTTCTTTAATTCACATGTTAGAAGCTAGGTTTGTTAACCTCAACCCCTAATGCAAGTAATGTTTCTTAAGGTTAAAGAAATTGAGGACCGTGAAAAGAGGGATTTTATTCTAGAAACTTTGTTTAAAGAGTTCTATGATGTTGCCAAGGAAGCTAGAAAAGTCTTTGAACGTTTCAATATACTAGGCTCATGTGTAGATGTTATTGGTACACAAGACAAAACTGAACCCAATGGGGAGGAACCTAAGATACCAATACCCTTTAAACTAGGAGCAATACATGAAGTCATAGAAAAGAATCTTGATTGGATTGTTCCTGAAAACCCTTTTGATGAAAATAGTGAACCTAAGAGCATTGAGAGAGGATCCTCTAGAACTTATTTGGTTGATACACCTTGCCTTGTTGAAGATATTTCTGGTATTAATCTTAATGCTTCTTCATTTGAGAACACTTGATTCTTTTTCTTGCTTCTTATGCCTAACTTAAAGGCATTAAAGAAAAGTACTTAGATAACCCAAAAGTTTTAGATGAGTCTTGGAAGTTATTACCTCTGTAATAACCGCTTCTTATCCTTTTTATTTGCTTTTTGTGCCAAGAGTAACCTCTAATGAGAGAGAAGTAATGATTAGGAAAGTTGCTGCCCCGAAACAGATTTCTGTGCTTCACCGTAAAAATTCGTGTAAAATCTCTGAACTTCTTTTTGAGGCGTGCATTTTTGTGATTCTGCTCCAGGATGTTATCTAACTTTCATTAGTTTAACACTTTTTGATTTGAGCAACAGAAGATCTTTGAAAAAATTTGTCTTTACCTGCTGGTCTGTTTTGACAGATTTCTGCCATTTTCTGCATTTGCTTCTTGTTGGTTCCTTTTTTAGTTCTTTTGGGGAATTGAGCTTTTTGAGGGAAGTGCTACAGTATCTAGTGTTCTAATGAAAGTTTATTTAGTGTTAGAACTGAACTTTAAGACTTATTTATCTTGAGTGCACTAATGTTGCTAATAAAGATTGTGTGAAGTTTTGTATGAAGAAAAATTTCAGGTGTATGGAAGGAATGAGTAATGAGATGAAGGATGGACTAAAGCTCAAGCTTGGGGATGCCACGCGTATCACCCCAAGAAATATCTAAGAAGTACAAGCGTCAAATCTTGGGGATGCCCAAGGCATCCCCTTCTTCATCAATAAAAATCCCAGGTTTCTTCCAAACGCTTCATTTTTATTGTTTCATGCACAGTTGTGTTGTTCTTGGAGCGTCTTATTCTTCATTTTCATTTTGGTTTTTCGTTTGCTTGGTTTTCTTAGTTTGCTGAATAAATTGTTTGGACCCCGTCTTTCATATATTGGTTTGCAAATAGTTTGGTTTGGTTTGGAAAAGAGTAGGAAAGTTCATGCTTATGTGGTAAAAAGAGCTCATTTTTTACTGTGGCCTATGCTTTGTCATGCCATGCTTGATATTGTTTTGGTTTATGCTTAGTATTCTTTGCTGTAGCATGACATGTTATAAACAATTGAGATTGCTTAATGTGCCTTGGATGAATCATGCGTTGTTTTAGCATATTAAAGCATAGTATAGTGGTATTCTCCTTTGATGCTTTATTTGGGTTGACTTGGCACATGCTCACACCATGTTATGACTATCTCAAGTCGCCATAGCCTTTATGATCCTTTAGTTTTCAACTTGTAGTATCACTTTATGCTTTGATCAATGATGTTTTGTTGCTCTGCATGATTATGGCCATTATTGCTCTCTTGTCGCTCCCAGTCTTTTGCTAGCCTCCACAACCAAGTATGAGTTCCACTCATGCATCCAACTCCCTAAACCAAGTTATTCCAAAGAGTCCACCATACCTACTGACATGGGTATACCCTACAGGTACTCGAGCTTGGTATATACGGTCCAAATACGTACAGGTCCACGGTGTCGCCAAGGCCCAAACAAGGGACTCAAGTAACCTACGGACTCTCAATTGTTTGAAGAACAAGAAGAAGTTAAAGATAGAAAGTTGAAGGGGAAAAACCCTAACTTGTAACCGACTCGACCTGCTACCCGAGACCTAGCCTATCTATATAAAGGCTAGGAGGGGGCGGCGAGGAGGACACACGCAACCCTAGTTTCCACAACCCTCGCCAGATTGCATCTGCGCACCATTGGAACTTTCGATTCCTTCGATAATTCCACGAGCAGACAAGCAGGAGTAGGAACCTCTACGAGGCCTGAACCTGGGTAAATCTTTGTTCCCTGTGTGCTTGTTTTCTAGCCGATAGATGTCTCAAGCAGTCCCTCCTTCTCCAAAACCCAAGTCCATAACAATGGGCATTGATGAGTTAGACCCTCGTCAATTGGCGCCGTCTGTGGGAATTGGGAGTGCTGATGTTGCGGCTTCTTCGGCCCCATCAACTGCGATCTACAACTCCGCAACAGCGGAGATTCGCCAGCTCTTCGGCGTGTTCAACTTCACCGTCCACACGCCAGCCACCCGCCCGGCCTTCGAGTCCGTGGGAGATGGAATCAGCCTGGCGATTGGGAGCTTCCGCTTCCAAGTTGGTGAGACGGGCACGCTTCGCATGCCTGATCAGCCGATAGCACCGGCGATTGCCCCGACATCATGGTTCCCTCATCGATCGGCACCCTCAGCGAGCTCAACGCCCCGGTGACAGTCGAAAACACGGTCAGTGACAGTAGTCGCGATTCCGATCTGAGCGATCTGGCCACTGAAGATGGAACCTACGGTTCTAGATCTGAGAGTTGTGGAAGCAACAGCTTCCCCAATCACTTCATGTGCACCGTCATCAACGCAGGCGACACCTCTGCCAATCACGACAACGGTGGCAACCCTGGCAATGGCACCGATCCACCCAACGCCGGTGACAGTGGCAATGGTGGCAACGACGGTAACGGTGGCAATCGCGCCCCCGTCAACAACAGAGGAGCAGTCGAACCTCCCAGCATAATCAATGAGCAAACCGGCGAACGTGTCGTAATCAAGCTCAACGAGCAAGAGTGGGATCGCTGCCGCAAGAATTGCTGATGGGCTATCACTAGCTCCTGAAGGAAGAATTCAAGCGCCAACTGCAAACAATCGCGCAA
Organism: Avena eriantha; assembly: GCA_910589775.1. Classification (NCBI taxonomy): domain Eukaryota; kingdom Viridiplantae; phylum Streptophyta; class Magnoliopsida; order Poales; family Poaceae; genus Avena; species Avena eriantha. Next base: position 371,846,153 of record OU342745.1, read on the forward strand.
TTTGAGGCGCGTAAAAAGGCAGCGGACGAATCGAGCCTTCGTCGCGCTGGGCTCTCCTCCTACGGAGGATCCTCCTCGAGAGGCAACGAGTACCTCGCCAAGAAGAGGCAATCGCGGATGGCTCATCTTACCGAACAAGAACGCATAGAAGCCGCGAAAGTCCTCGACTTCGGCTCTATGACAGTCGACACGAGAGGCAACGTGGTCCACAGGACGCCGCAGGCTGCGGTGACAGCAGCCACCATGTACCTCCTCAATAACCAGCCGCCAGCTGGAGATTCCCGAACTGCCATGCACCGATCTATGATCGCGGGCTTGGGATTAATCGAGACTGCCCTCGACAAGGAGCCAACACCAGACCCAAAAAAGGGCAAAGCGCTAGCAAAGCGCCACTCCTCGCCCTCATCCAGCGATGACAGTCACGACCTGTCTCGGCGCCGCCGCTCACAGCGACACGATCGTGACTACGATGCGCGCAACGACCTCACGCAGCGCAAGATCGATAAATCAAGGGCACGACGTGCTCGGTCGACTGACACGGAAGAAAAGGATGGGGAGCTCTGCGGCGCCAGATGCTTCAGCAGATCCATTAGGCAGAAGAGAATGCCTAAAGGGTTTAAACTCCCGTCGGAGAACCCGAAATTCGACGGTCTACAGGATCCCAAGATCTGGCTAGAGGACCACATCTCCTCCGTCAGACTCCATGGAGGCAGTCGAAGCACAGCCATGCAATGCTTGCAGCTACAGCTGTAGGGCGATGCCCGATCATGGCTCAATAACCTCCCACGCGAATCCATTCGCAGTTGGGATGAGCTGATTTACAGCTTCGTGCACAACTTTAAGGGCACGTACAAACGGCCCGCATCAATCGAAGAGCTAAGATGCTGCCAACAAAGATCTGGCGAATCGCTGCGCTCCTACATCCAAAGGTGGTCCATCATCAAGAACTCCGTGGAGAACATCTCGGAAGACCACGCGATTGATGCATTCAACGGTGGTGTCCGCCGCCTAGAACTCAGGGAGGAGCTGGGCCGCTCAAAGCCTCAAACCATCGACCACCTGATGGAGATCGCGAATCGGTGGGCCGATGGAGAAGATTCGGTAAAGAATCGCACTCACTACGATGACCGCGACGATGTCAACATGGTCGCGGCCGGCTACGCCGATAGACGCGACGACAACCGCAATAGCGGATACCGCGACTCCGGGGAAACCACGCAAGTATGGCAACGCCGCACTCGCGATGAGGCACCCGTGACCTCCATCGAGGACAAACTGTCCGGGCCATGCACGGTGCACTTCTACATCGACAAGCATGATGGCAAGAGAAAGTCCAGCCACCTCCTCAAGGACTACCGCGAGTTCCTCAAGCTACACGAGGGATTGGTTCGGATGAACCGCAATGCAGTCGAAAGAGGCTACAGAGCCGCTCTAGGTGCCGTGGCACATGACGCACCGCCACCACCACCTGGGCCACCCCTGAACGGAGCCGCATCGGACCAGCACCATGGAGGCGAACCGTACCCACGGGCCATGGGCACCATGATGATCCAAAAGGGATGCCCCTCTAACAGGGTGCAGAAGGCCATCACTCACCAAGTCTACTTGGCCACGCACTCGCCACCGTCCACCACTGAGTACCTCAGTGGAAGCGAGTCATGCATCACCTTCGACAAGCGCGACCACCCGCCTCAGATACCCCATCTAGGTCATTGCCCCCTCGTACTCGAGGCGCAAATTGGAGGCTTCGACATGAGTCGCGTCTTCATGGATGGCGGAAGCGGCATCAACCTCATATTCGCGAGTACCTTGTGAGCAATGAGGATCCCTCTAACCTTCCTAGAGGCATCGGACACAACATTCCATGGCATCGTCCCAAGGAAAGGCATATACCCCCTGGGCAAAATCAACCTCGACGTCATCTTCAGCACTCCGAAGAACTTCTGGCGCGAGCGCATCGACTTTGAAGTCGTCGACTGTCCCTCACAGTACCACTGCATCCTCGGGCGCGTCGCGTTCGCTAGGTTCATGGCAGTGCCCACTACGCCTACCTGCAGATGAAAATGCCAGGTCCCAATGGCGTCATCACGATCAACGGGAGCTTTGAAAGATCTGACAGTTGCGACAGGGAATTCAACAGAATCTCCCAGTCCTTCGGCATGCAGGAGGAACTCGCGAGATTGAAAGAGACGACAGACAACAACCTGCCTCCCCTGAGCAGGCCAAGCTCACCTGATCTCTCCTTCGACTCATCTGTGCACACAAAGAAAGTGCAGGTCCATCCATCGGATCCCGCCAAGACGGCCCTCATCGCCAACAACTTGAGTCCCGCATAGGAACTCGCGCTCGTCGAATTCCTCCATGAGCACTGGGAAATTTTTGCCTGGTGTCCTGTGGACATGCCAGGAGTTCCCAGGGAATTCGCCGAGCACGCACTCAACGTCAACCCCGACGCAAGGCCAGTCAAGCAAACAATTAGGCGATTGTCTGAGCCACGGGCGCATGTAGTTGGAATGGAGATCAACAGACTCCTTGAGGCCAAGTTCATACGCGAGATCAAGAAAGCACTTGGCTCGCCAACACGGTGCTGGTACCAAAAAAGGACACGGATATCCTGCGGATGTGCGTGGACTTCACTTCTCTGAACAAGCACTGCCCAAAGGATCACTTCCCGCTGCCACGGATCGACCAGATCATCGACTCCACTACGGGATGCGAGCGGCTCTGCTTCCTCGATGCCTGCTCAGGCTATAATCAAATTCGAATGAAGGAGGAAGATCAGGAGAAAACAGCGTTTACAACGCCCTTTGGTGTGTTCTGCTACAACACAATGCCCTTCGGGCTAAAAAACGCGGGAGCCACCTACCAGGGGTGCATGCGGGCTTGCCTCAAGGAACAGTTGGGTCGCAACATCCAAGTCTATGTCGACGACATAGTAATCAAGACCAAGGAGGAAGCCTCTCTAATCGACAATTTGCGCGAAACCTTCGCCAACCTCGACCGCTACCGGATCAAGCTCAATCCGGACAAATGCACCTTCGGCGTACCATCTGGGCAGCTACTCGGGTATCTCATCTCCGCGAGGGGAATCGAGGCGAACCCAAAGAAGATAAAATCCATACTGGCCATGGAGAAGCCAAAGAACATAAGAGACGTCCAGCAACTGGCCGGACGAATCGCGGCCCTCAGTCGATTTATCAACCGGATGGGTGAAAAGGCACTTCCCTTCTACCAACTCCTTCGCAAAGCTGAAAAATTCGAGTGGACCAATGAAGCACAAGAAGCATCCGAAGATCTCAAGCGCCTGCTATCCACTTTGCCAGTGCTGGTGACTCCACGAGAAAGGGAACCACTGTTGCTGTACATCTCCGCCACCAACCAGGTGGTCAGCACAGTGCTCGTCGTCGAGAGAGCTGAGGAAAACAAGGTCCATGGCGTACAACGCCCGATATACTACCTCAGCGAGGTCCTCACGCCACCAAAACAGCGGTACCCGCACTACCAGAAGCTAGCGTACGACGTCTTTATGACCGCCCGACGAGTGCGCCACTACTTCCAGGAACACCCAATCGTGGTAGTCAACGACGCCCCATTGGGACATATCCTCAATAACCCCGACGCCACGGGGCGAGTCGTGCTTTGGGGAATAGAGCTGTCTCCACGAGACATCACATACGAAAAGCGCGACGCAATCAAGTTGCAAGTTCTCCCTGACTTCCTCGTGCACTAGATGGAGAACCAACTCCTGGACAAGCCAGATATGTCCTACCTCTGGACAATGCACTTCGATGGGTCCAAGCGGAAAGACGGAGCAGGCGCAGGTGTCATACTGACATCACCTCAAGGGGACAAGCTGAAGTATATCCTGCGAATGCAGTTCACAGCCTGAAACAACGAGGCTGAATACGAGGCCCTGTTGCACGGGATGAGGATGGCAAAAGCTTGCGGCGCCAAGAGGCTCATCATATATGGCGACTCCAAGTTGGTCGTCAACCAAACAATGCATGAGTGCGACGCACTGAACGACAACATGATCGTGTACCGCGACCTCTACGATACACTCGAAGGAGACTTCGATGGTTGCGAGCTGCGACACGTAGGTCGCGAAAGCAACGAAGAGGTGGACACACTCGCCAACATAGGCTCTACCTGCGCCCCCATACCACCTGGGGTATTTCTCGAGCGCATATGCGAACGCTCCATCAAGCCAAAGGCCATAGAGAAGAAAACAAGCGCAACAACGGACCCGGGGGCTACACCACCCAATGAGCCAATGGCACTTGATGACTTGGAGCTGGACACAGGACTCGAGAGACCAATGAGCGTCATGATGATCGAGCAATCCTAGACGCAGCCATACATTATGTACCTCCTCAGCAAGAGGCTACCGGATGATCCGACAGATGCACGGCACATCGCGCGGTGATCCAAGGCATTCGCCGTTATCAACGGCGAACTGTATAAACGCAGCATCATAGGAGTGCTACAACGATGCGTCTCCATGGCTGATGGAAGAGCAGTCCTCCTCGACATCCATGAAGGGACCTACGGGCACCACGCCGGCAGTCACGCCCTCGTTGCCAAAGCTCTACGAGCTGGATTTTACTGGCCCACGACCATGCATGACGGTAAGGACATAGTCCAAAAATGCAATGCTTGCCAGTGATTCGCGGACAAGCCACACGCACCAGGCGCATAGCTACGGCCAATCCCATTGGCCTGGCCCTTTGCACAGTGGGGGCTCGACATGGTCGGCAAGCTTCCAAGGTCCACGCGAGGAGGCTACGTCTACCTCTTGGTCGCAGTCGACAAATTCACCAAGTGGATTGAGGCCATGCCAGTAACCAACCAATCAGGGCACAACACAGTTAAATTCTTTGAGTCCATCGTCTATCTCTTCGGAGTGCCACACAACATCATCACCGACAACGGGACGAACTTCACATCCAAGGAGTTCCAAGAATTCTACGAGAACCTAGGGATCAACATCAGCTACGCCTCAGTAGTGCATCCACAGACCAATGGTCAGGTGGAAAAGGCAAACGAGCTCGTCTGCAGCGGCATCAAGAAGCGACTCCTCCGGCCACTCGAACAAGTCGCGGGTTGCTGGCCGGACGAACTGCAATCCGTACTCTGGAGCCTACGTACAACTCCAAACAGCGCCACGGGCTACACGCCATTTTTCATGGTGCACGGACTAGAGGCAGTGCTACCAGCCGAAGTACGCTACAAGGCGTTGCGCGTAGTCGCTTACAGCGAACAAGAGTCATCCCTCGCACTCGAAGACTCCATCGACCTCCTTGACGAAGCAAGGGAAATTGCCGCGGAAAGATCAAGGATCTACCAGCAGAACCTACGCAACTACCACAGTAGGAGGCTTCGTCCAGATCCTTCATCGAAGCCGACCTGGTCCTGCGACTGAAGCAACATGGGCATCTCAAGCTCGAGTCCCCCTGGGAAGGACCGTACGTGATTACAGAAGTAATCCCAGGTGGTGCCTATCGCCTTCAAGATTTAGAGACAGGAGTCGCATACTCCAATCCCTGGAACGTCGCACAGCTGCGACGCTTCTCCCCTTAGTCATTTTTACTTTTACATTGCAAATAAGGCTACTCAGCCAAGGCTACTTAGCCACACATTGTACCTCGCACTATCCTTCGAATAAATAAAAGCTAAGTGCCCCAAAACTCTGTGTTCTCCTTTACTTTTTCAATTTACATACTCGGGGGCTGCGCCACCCTATACACATATGTTCTCCGAACCAAAACGCAATATCCTAAGTAGCTGGTACATCAATCAAAACCCTTAAAACACAACCTCACTCCAGCTGCAATGCACCTGACAGGTTGACAAGGGACTGAGATAAAACATGGCCAGGCTAACGAAAATGACTCGCATAGTGCAACGCACTTCATGCTAACAAAACTCTTTATGCACATACGACAATAAATTATTTTACAAGACTTATACGAACTTTACAACACAAGTACACTTATGTGCAGGATACAAAAAGGCTACTGCTGCAGCAGAAGAACGTTGGTTTGTTCCTCAAAGAAGTCAACGATCTCTTCTGCTGGGCGGTCCACCGCCTGATAGTGCGGCACCATATTCTAAGCAGAACCTGCTGGCGGTGCAGGCGGCCTAGACGCAATGGCAGCAACATCTATGTCAGGCCTGTGCAATCGCACCATTGAGAGAGCAGCCTTGGCACTAGCCACCAACTGTTGCCTCACGCATTCACGAACCGCGGACAGATCTTGAAACTTGGCAAGGAGGGCCAGCAAGCTTGATGGAGTATCATCCAGCGGGAACATCGCCCGATAAATGTTTTTCAAGCATGACTGCGACTTCTTCAGAAAGAGCAGCACTCGTGATGCACGATCCTGCAGGGCCGCCAGCGTAGTCGCACGATCATGATCTACCCAGAAGTATCCACTCTCTTGAAGTTGCTCCTGGGTGAGATCATGCAAGCGAATAGCAATTCTATCCTTCTCCTCCTGTGGATGATGCGCGCTAACAACTACACGAAGCAGCAGCAGCAGCATGAGTACAACGTACCACTGCGAATGACTACAAGGAAAATATAAGAACAAGCAAACTAACACTTGAATTGGTTGCCCAGCTGCGTCACCTCGCCAAGCAGATATTGCTCTCGGACGGCGGTTTTTTCCGCCTTCGACTTCCACACGTGTGCGTTACCGTGGAGCACAGGAAACTCATGCTCCAGCTGCTTCACGCGATCACGCAGTCGCGAAAGCAAGGACAGCTCATCTACCCCGGAGCACGACGGTGCCATGGTATCATCAAGAGTTGGCGAGTCCTGGATCCCCCTCATAGGATCACTTGATGTACCCTACCACAAGTCAAGATAGAATCAAATAAGACGACCAAATCAAAACAAAGACAAAAGGGTCAGATGCATTCAAGACCAGCATAAGTATCAGCAGATACAATCGCCAGCAGGCATGTTCTTAAACAAAAGGACATAAACTAATCAACTATTAGAAAGCTAACTAAGGAGCAGCTAGCTTCTTCGACTTCGACGGCTTCGGGGGCTTCATCAAGTCCGTGGCAGTATCGGACGCCACTGACTTTCTGCCGGCCCCTGAGGCCGAAGCTTTCGCCGCCTTCTTGGCACGTTGAGCTCCTCAGAGTACTTCGCAACAGTATTTATCAAGTGATGCCCATATTTGCCACAATAAGTCGCGAAAGGAGGGAAGACTACCTGCTGACCGTCCGCCCCAACAGGCATCGCCTTCGACACCGCGGAAGGATCAATCTCGACTCCGTGGGCCTGCACCATGGCAAGTGACATGGACGCGCCCGCCGCGCAGAGTGAGTTCTTGTAGCTAGAAGGCACACCCCCGGCAAGTGACTCCACCAGCTCGTCCATATTATCGATCAGCTCCGCCTTAGGCATCAACTCCTCCCGGAGGCGACTAAGGGCGCCCTTGGCCTTGGAAAGTGTATCCTGGACGGCGGCGCTACGGTCCTCGACTACAGCCAGCGCACCCGCCAGAGCATCATCGTGACGAAGGGCCTGTGGGTCAAAGCTCAAATCGCCAGCATCTGTACATAAACCCACACATGGACCAAAAACATCAGCGCCACCAGCAATAAAATTGGAAGCAGAGAAGGATAACAATATCCACAAGCAAAAGTACCAAAGAGAGCCTTGGCGATTGAGAATAGTTGTTCTTCGAACAACTTTTCCCTGGCCGCAAAGGAGGCACGTAGATCCTCTTCACGCTTCCGCGCCTTGTCGCGCGCTGCGATTGCCTCGTCGCTTCCCTTCACAGCCACGGCAAGTGTCTTCTCCAAGGTGGCGGCGTTACGCAATAAGGCATTATGTTCAGCTACAGGACAAGCAAAAGTTGATTATCAGTCGACTATGTCAAAAGGAGAAGACGAAGAAGAATAAGTGTAGAACACTAACTTTCAACCACGTTGTGACGCGTCTCCAGCATTGCATGCTGGTGGCCCATCGCCATCACTTGTTCTGCCAAGTGCGCGTCTTCCTTCACAAGGAGCTGTAGCACAACCAAGGAATCAGCAGAGGCAACAGATAACGTCGACTGCAACACTAAAACGAAGAAAAGCTATAGTTACATGGTCCTCCAGTGACTCCAAAGATGTCTGTTGTACCGTCACCTGGGCAACCATTCGATGCTCTCTTGCATGAGGAGAACTGGAAGAGTTGTGCCCGGAGTGGGCCACCAATGGAGGGGAAGGAGCACGCTCGACCTCTTTCTTGGCCCTTGAGGTCGCGACTCCTGATTCCTTCAAAAATTTGACGTCGCTAGAAGATGACGATGCCTCTTGACTACAAGACAAAACCCACATTGAGAAAGGGAAAACTCCGGGACAAGCCAACAAGAAGAAAACAGAGAAGAACAAATGAACTAGAAAACTTACCAATCAAACTTGTCAAAGTCAAATGTGGCCTCCACCGACTCCGACGAAGACTCCTTGGGCAATCACATCTTCTTGCGAGAAGATGGTGCCACAGCCCTCACAGGAATGGCAGGAATTGGCGACTCCGCACCAACGCCCGTACCTTCCAGAGTCGAAGGAGACGACGCGTCGGAATCCTCGCTGCACGAACTCTTGCGAGTATCGAGACTATCGGACTCGGGGGCTTCCTCCTCCACATTAGAAGGGACAGTCGACTCAGACTCATCCGCTTCCAAGGCTTCGTGAGGAATAATCCCCTCAGGGAGAGGGGGCATACAAGGCGACACCGCCCAATCCTGCATATAGACAACAAAAATCAGTAAAAAAACAAGTAAGAAACAGAAAAGCAATCAACAAAATAAGCTACTGCGTAGCACAACTATACCTCGGGAGGAGGATTCGAAGCATCAAAGGGAGGAACAACTGGCTCACTAGGAAGCACATCCTTGCCGGTGTACTTCGTGACCAGTCGAACCCTCTTGTCCACCTCACTCGCGGACATGCCATCGACAGACACGCGAGTGGCATCATCAGCGCCATCCCATTGAAACATGGGGTGGACTCTGGCTTGCAGGGGCTGGACGCGACGGCACAGCCAAGTTCGGATGAGAGCACAACCTCCCTCCTCTTTGCCTATGCGACTCTCGAGGTCGCAGACGCGTTGATACAGCACGTCTGTCTCTGCGTGCTCGCTAGGCATAACTACGTTCTTCCAGGAGCGCATCCTCTTGCACGGTGTCGCGGGATCGAAGGGCGCGAGTCCAAAGTGCTCACCTTTGGCCTTCTGATCATGGATGTAGAACCATTTATCCCTCCACCCTTGGACGGACTTCGTGAGCTTGATGTCGACGTAGGTGGCGGATGGGTCGACGTGGAATCCGCAACCACCTACATCGTAAACTAAAGAGCCAGATGCAGACTGGCGCTTCAATTTGAAGATGCGCTTGAAAAGTGTAACTACCTCGGACCCTACGCTCTAAGTTTGAGCCTGGATGAAGCGGAAGTGGTTAAAATAGTACAACGGGGCCCTAGAGGACCGCCCACGTGTAGACCCGTCGGCCGTCCTAACCACTTCCAAGACATCGGGACAAGAGCGAGCGGCGTAGGCAACAGGCGAAGAGATCAAATACATACACAAGTGAGTATGTATGCAAGCTACCATACAACAGTTTTCAGAGCCATTCCATCTAAAAGAAATAGAAATATTGCAATGCCATACGGCAAGATTCAAATATCCTAGATAGAGATAATAGTTTAGGATAGCTCCTCATACATCAAACATCAGAGTATCAGGCGGAAGCGGAAAACAAGATCCGAGTACGGATAAGAAGCAAATCGGCATAAGATGCCACATAAATAAACACATCCCGCCCATAGATCTCACGGATCCCCATCCCCGGAATCTCTACACCGAGTGATCGTTGCCAACATCATCTGTCTCCTCCACCCAGTATCCATCTTGCGAATACACCTGTTCATCTGAATCAAACAAGTTATCGTGTGAGACCCTAGGGGTACTCAGCAAGTCTTTATGCCTCTAAAGGGGACATATACCTGGGGTGACGCAATTGCAGCAAAAGATAATAACTAACAAGTCTATAGATACTCGCTAACCATCCGCCTAACCAAAGATAGACGGATGTCCGTTAATTAGTAACAATATTTATGATAGTATAATTAACAGATCCATCCTCCTTCTCGCTTACCAACGAGAAGACAGACGAACAACCCATCTGTTGGCAGTTTTATTAACCATTCCATGAGTACTGCACTATTTACTAGTCAGATATTTAGTCAAATTAAAAAGGGTACTTTAGTTATACTTGTCTATGATCGAGAAACTGTGCTCCAAGTCATCCATAACCGCGGACACGGCTTTCAGAAAGATTTACCCTGCAGGGGTGCACAAATAGCAACACACACTCGATCAACCTCGGAAAAACCAACTCAAAACCCAACGAGGCATTCACGACAAAGCGATTACAGGATTCAGAGATATTTCAGGGGGCCACCCCATTAAGCTACCCGCAACGAAGTTAGCCGACTCCGAGACAGACTCAAGGTTTGTGTGGACGGCGGTAAACGACTGGGAACCCAAAAATGTGACTGGGCTTGTCGATACAGCGAAAACGTGTCACGGACCTAAACAGTACAGGTGCTCCACGCACAATCTTAAATAAAGCAGTAACATGGCATAAGTACAGGATAGTAAATAAAACCTCAAACTAGTTTGTGGCCCCAAGAAATAGAAATGAATCAAGCTCTGGCTCAGGGGGGTCCACGGCCTCCCGGATGTCGATAGTGCGAATAGTCAAGGAACATGAATCAAGTACTCGGGGTCCTACGGGACACAAGTGAGCATGAAAAACCAAATAGCAGATATTGCCCACCGGTGCCTCTTTCATTAGTTGTCCCATTACTACTCCGGTTAAGTTGTTTAGGTACCTCGTTATCCATCAGACACTCACATACCCTACGCATGCTATTCTACGACTCGCATGGCTCAAACAACTCCTGTGGTAATGGCTCATGGGATGGAGGAACAAGCTTCGGTGGGGTTTAAAAGTAAAGGCTATGCAGTACTTGGGATTCAATTTAATGCAATCGCGACTCAATGATGCAAGAATAAGATAGAGGCAATAGGTACTATATGTATGCAAGCATGTGGTAGTGCTTTCCTGGCAGCTCAGTTGAAGCGAGAGACGGATCTGGGTAGTACTCCTGGGATTCCTGATATTTCCCCTGCTCGGCGTCTATTCGAAGAAGAACCAAACAAACAAGGGCCAACATAAATACAGTGCACGAGCATATGAATTAAAATGCGACAAGCAAACAAGTATGCCATGATGAATGATGCACAATTTACATGGCAATAAAGTAGCATGGCATGGGTGAGGTGTGGGGTACAAGGATAAAGCATTTTAATGAGTTTTAGTCATGTTTTACTTCCAAATAAGTTGCTGTATACTTTATATCTATATGATGCATGCGGCAATTCAGAACATGGAATGCATAGTTAGAACGGGCTCGTCGCGCTAATCGATTTAGACATATTATTTGTCGAATTTGGAGTTATAGAATTAAAGTTATTAATTAATTAAGAAAATGCATTTTTATTGCATTTAAACAATTTCGAAAATTAAAAGTGCTAAAAAGATATTTTGAATGGCATATTTGAATTCCTCACATTTTTCTGATTCAGAAACATATATTATTTGTATTATTTGGATTTACAAATTAAAAGTTATTAAAAACAGATTTAAATTTGAATGTAAACATTTCCTGAAATTGTTTTATAAAAACAGATATACACAGAAACTTTTTATACCTAGGCCAACTCTAGCCCCAGTCACAGACAGGTGGGCCTGCGCTGACTGGGCGGGAACGGCGCACAGAGGCTTTTTGCACCGCGAGCTAAGCTAGCCAAGGCGACTGACAGGTGGGGCCAGCGGGCTCGCAGGCCCACGTGCCAGCGGGGGAACCAGGCACTGCCACGTGGCCTAGCTGGGGATCGTGGGTTGAGGGCCTAGAACCAGGGGTCCTTTTCTGTAAAAATCTACTGCGGCTGACAGGTGGGGTTCGGTGGAGCGCGGGTTGAGGATTACAAACACTGCGGTACCTTTTTGTTAAAGGACCACAGAGGCTGACATGTGGGCCCTAAAGGAGTGCGGGTTGCGAGACAAAAAAGGTGTGTGTGTGGGGGGGGGGTATCTACAAGATTGCCACAGCTACTGTTTTTCTTCCTCTGAGTTTACTGATGAACTAACAGAGTAATGCGCGGCGCGGCACGGCTCGAACCCGCGACGCAGTGTGCGCGCGCAGGCGGCGGCTACCGCTGGGCTATCAGGAGGTGGTTGCTGGGGTACCGATGCGCGGCTAGAAGTGCTGCTACGACGCCGCGGCGAGGAAACGCACGAGCGATGCCAGTGCGCCGAGACTGCTCGACGAAACAGTCGACGTGTCCAGGAAGCGACGACGACTGTGAGGATGTCTAGGAGGGAGGGTGGCTCACCACGAGGTGGTCGGCAGTGGTGGATCGGGCCGGGGAGCGGTGGATCGGCGACGATGCAGACGGCCGGTGGGATTAGGGTTTCGGTCGGCGTCGTGGACATGCAGCAGGTCCTGAGCCTCCTCCTCGCTGATGTGCACGGGGGCGACGCAGAGGGTCGCCTTGGTCTTCCCCGACACCAACACACCCGCCTGCCGCCGTGTTTTGTTGAGGTAGGGTGGAGGCCGACGGTGGTTCGCCGGGGTGGAAGAGAGAGGGGTCACGGTAGGTGGAGAAGGAGAGCGGGAAGGCAGGGCCCTGGGTGGATCTGGGCGATGCCAGGCAGAGAGGAGGGAGTAGATAGGGACGGGAGAGGAGAGGGGGTGCCGTGGGGGATCGGGTGGAGAAAAGGTGGCTTCGGCCACCTTTTTCTTCTCCTCCCTCACGTGCTCGACGTGGGAAGGGGCCAGGCAGGGTGGCTGCGGCTAGGACCAGCAGAGGGAAAGGAGGGACGGCTCGGTGGGGCTGGCCTGTAGCGAGAGAGGGAGAGAGAGGCCGAGAGGGGAGGCTCGGGTAGATGGTGTCGAGCTAGGGTTGGGGTAGCTCGGCATGGGGTAGAGAGGAGGCTAGGGTGGGCCCTTGCTGGCAGAGAGAGGGAGAGGTGCCTCGACATGGTGAGAGAAAGGGTGTAGCCGAAGCTAGGAAGGTAGGGTTAGCTTGGCATGGGTGATTAGGGTTAGGGTTTAGCAAGAAGGGTAGGGTAGGGGGTGGTTAGGGTTAGGGTTTAGCATGATCAAGCATGGGGTAGAGATGGTTAGAGTTTTAACATGATCCAAAGCAAGATCAAGCAAAGAGGTGAAAGGAGATGTGGTGAGGGTGAGATGGAAGTGAGTGATGAGGTAAGTGATGCACATGGCAAAGAAACAAAGATCAAGGTGAGGAGGATTGAGTAAGAGAGAAAGGGAAGCTCACAAAAGAAAGGATCCACTCAAAAACCAAAGAAAACCAAAGGAGAAACGATGGTGGTGCTTTGCATGGCCCATGCATAGGCATTAAATTCCCTATTTATCCTTGTAAAAACAATAGATAAATTTACATGGCATTTATTCACATGCATTCCAAAAATATGGAGTAAAAGCCAAGCAAAAAGAATTAAAAGGAGGTTCCATGTGGAGTAGATGGAGATGATCATATTTGGATATAATTTAGACATGCTAGTGTGTATGTTCCACTAGATGGATAATAGCCTAAAAAATATCCCAACATGAGCATACATTCATAATAATCCATATGGAAGCTTGACAAGGGGTTCCATGCACAAAGCATGCAAGGGTGGCCATGTGGCTCCTCATATATCAATAATGTGAATACAATATGGTGCATGTATGGGAACATGTGGAAGTAGGAGTGGATCCATCCCAACCCACATGAGCTAGAGGTAAACCCCAAAATAAAAGCAAAGCTCTCATATGGTTGGCTGGTGGAATTATGGGGTGGTGACAAGAAAGGTGGTGGAGTTAATAAAAGATATGCCCCCAACTCAACTTGGGCATCAAGCATTTATCAAGAGCCAAATGCAATATATCAAGAGGCAAATACAATTAATAATGCATATGAGATAAGAACCAAATGGAAAAAGGGTTTTATATGATGGTCAAATGCAAGGTGGCATGATGATATGAGCATGACATAATTATGATGCAACAATTATATGTAGGAAGTAGCAATTATATTACTAGACCATGTAGCATTACATATGTTACACAGATGGGATGCTACAACTCTCCCCCACTAAACAGGAATCTCGCCCCGAAATTCTAGGAAGAAGAATAAGACATGAAGAGGGTAGGATAGTTGGCACGGAGCTCATCCTCGTGTTCCCAAGTGGCTTCATCAACGGAATGGTGCGACCACTGCACCTTGCAGAACTTGATGGACTTGTTGCGAGTCCTTCTTTCTGCGACTTCCAGAATTTTTATGGGGTGTTCTTGATAAGACAAATATTCTTGGAGATTGATGAGTTCATGGTCCACGGTCCTGCCGGGATCCTTGAAGCACTTCTTGAGTTGAGAGATATGGAAAACATCATGGACCTTGAGTTTTTCAGGGAGCTCAAGAGCATAAGCGACTTCTCCTCTTCTTCCACGAACTTTGAAAGGACCGATGTATCTAGGAGCCAGCTTTCCTTTGATACCAAAACGGTACGTGCCTCTCATGGGAGTGACACGAAGGTAAACGAGATCACCAGGAACATACTCCATGTCCGTGTGCTTTCTGTCATAGTTGCTCTTTTGGCGACTTTGAGCAACCTTCAGATTTTCAAGAATGATGTGAACCTTCTCCTCCGCTTGAGTTACAATGTTGGGGCCAAACAATGTTCTTTCACCTGCGCCCGACCAACCAATCGGAGTTCTGCATTTGCGACCATAGAGAACCTCAAATGGTGCCATCTTTAGACTTTTCTGGAAGCTATTGTTGTAAGAGAATTCAGCATAAGGAAGGCATTCTTCCCACTTCATGCCGAAAGAGATAACGCAAGGACGGAGCATATCTTCCAGAATCTGATTGATCCTTTCAACTTGTCCTTGCGACTGAGGATGGTAAGCTGTGCTGAGGTTCAATTTTGTTCCCAAAGCATTTTGGAAACTTCCCCAGAACTTGAAGTGAAGATGCTTCCACGGTCTGAGCTGATCTCAAGGGGAACCCCATACAGAGAGACAATTCTGTTGATATAGAGCTCAGCCAACTGAATTGCAGAAATTGTTTCCTTGACGGGAAAGAAGTGAGCCACTTTAGAAAGCCTGTCGATGACAACAAAGATTGCATTTTTTCCCTTCTACGACCTTGGAAAACCATTTATGAAGTCCATCTCTAGTTTCTCCCATTTCCATTCCGGAGGCTTCAATGGCTGTAGAAGACCGGAAGGTTTCTGATGGACAGCTTTAACTCTGTGGCAAACATCACACTTGGAGACATACTTGGCACACCATTGTTTCAACCCAGGCCACCAATATTGTGTTTTCAAGTCCATGTACATCTTAGTGCTGCCAGGGTGGATAGAAAGAACAGAATCATGCGCCTCCTTAAGAACTTGCTCTCTTAAACCCGGGTAGTTCGGAACAAACATCCGGTGTTCAAAGAAAAGAGCGCCTTGGTTGTCGACATGGAAGGACTCATACTTCGGAAGCTGAATGTTGGAGATGATCTTTTTAGTGTAAGGATCACCAAGTTGAATGGAGCGAACTTTTTCTTCCAAGAGAGGGGTTGCCAGAAGGTTCAGAAGATACCCTTGATCCACAATTTCAAGGTTGAGCTTGCGGAATTCCTCACACAAGAGAGGCTGTTGTTCTTCCACCATGAGGTTGTTGACATAAGCTTTTCGGCTGAGAGCGTCGGCCATGACATTAGCTTTGCCAGGAGTGTAGTTGATGGTCAAATCGAAATCATTAATTGCTTCAATCCACCTTCTCTGACGAAGGTTGAGATCAGGCTGTGTGAAGATATACTTCAGACTCTTGTGATCAGAAAAGATGTCACAACGGTTGCCAAGCAAGTAGTGCCTCCATACTTTCAAAGAAAAGACAACTGCTGCGAGTTCGAGGTCATGTGTAGGATAGTTGATCGCATGCGTCTTCAATTGTCGAGAGGCATACGCAACAACTTGTTTTTCTTGCATAAGGACCGCACCCAATCCTTGCAAGGAGGCATCACAGAATATCTGGAAAGGCTTTGATGTATCTAGAGGAATCAAAACTGGTGTGGAAGTGAGCTTCTCTTTGAGGGTTTCAAAGCTAGCTTGACATGCAGGAGACCAAAGGTATTTCTTGCCTTTCTTGAGGAGATCGGTAAGAGGCTTCGCAATCTTCGAGAAGTTCTGAACGAAGCAACGACAGTAACTAGCCAAACCAAGGAAACTCCGGACTTCTTTGACATTTTTGGGTGGAAGCCAGTCAACAATTGTCTTAACAGTTTCTGGGTTGATGGCAATGCCCTTGGCAGAGATGACGTGACCAAGGTAGGTGACTTCAGGCAGCCAGAACTCACACTTGGAGAACTTTGCATACATGCGGTTCTCACGAAGCTTGTTTAAGACACACCGAAGGTGTTCTTCATGTTCTTCCTTTGACTTAGAATAGACTAGGATGTCATCCAGATAGACCACAACGAACTTATCAAGATACTCCATGAAAACCGAGTTCATAAGCCTCGAGAAGGTGGCAGGTGCGTTGGTGAGACCGAAAGACATGACTGTGTACTCGTACAGGCCATAGCGGGTGGTGAAAGCTGTTTTGGGAACATCTTCCTTGCGGATTTTGATTTGATGATATCCACTTCTCAAATCAAGCTTAGAGAATACCACAGCTCCAGCTAGCTGATCGAAGAGATCATTAATCCACGGAAGGGGATATTTATTCTTGATGGTTTTAGCATTGAGCGCCCGATAGTCAACACAAAGTCTATCAGTCTTGTCTCGCTTCTTCACAAAGATGGTTGGGCTACCCCAAGAAGAAGTACTGTGCTGAATGAAACCCAACTTCTCTTGTTCATCAAGTTGATGTTTGAGTTCAGCCAATTCCACAGGACCCATTTTATAAGGTCGCTTGGAGATAGGAGCGGTACCAGGTTCAAGCTCAATCACAAACTCAACCTCTCGATCAGGACGCATACCTGGCAACTCTTCAGGAAAAACATCTGGGAACTCACAAACCACCGGAACACTCTGAATAGCTTCCATAGCATCATCATTCAGAGACGCCAAAGAGAAAAGCTGAATTGCAGGAGTTAGACTTGGAGAATAGACTATATGGCCTTCAGGAATTTTCAGAGAAACCGAGCGTTCAGCACAATCAATCACAGCTGCATTTGCTGTTAACCAATCCATGCCCAAGATAACATCAATGTCAGAATTGCCCAGAATAATTAAGGAAGCCGGGAACGAAGAGCCACCAATCTCAATTTGATTGCCATGGCTGATATGAGTAGCCCTCATGTTTGACCCAAGAGATTGTACCACAAGACGATGCAATAAGGGAACCATAGCCAGATCATGCTCATGCGCAAACTTGTGAGAAACAAAAGAATGTGAAGCACCAGAATCAAACAAAACTCGTGCAGGGACTGAGTTAACAGGAAGCATACCCATCACAACTCTAGGTGCATGCTCAGCTTGAGCGACGTTGACACAGTTGGCACGAGCAACCGTAGACCCGGGCTTGGTGTTGATGTTGAGAGCCCGAGGTGGAGGTGCACGAACCATAGAAGAACTTGTCGCTGGTCTTGGGGGTGGTGGTGGAAGAGCTTTGTTGTTCATTGGACAATTCCAGTGTTGATGCCCAGTGTTCCCACAGGTGTAACAGGCACCAGGTGGACGTGGAGCAGCGTAGCCAGGGACTCCGCCAGGCGCTCCAGGGTAGTTGTGGTTTTAGCCCCTTGGAGCCGCAGTGAAGGAGTTTGGTGGTCTTGCCGTGTAGCTTGACGGTCTTGGTGGAACTGGGAGCGACGGTGGGGTGTTAGGAACCCACACACGGCGCTTAGAAGGAGCTGTCATAGCTGAAGAGCTTGCTGCGTCGCGGCTGTGTTTCTTTGACTCCTCAAACACTTGCCTACTTGCTTCTTCCTACAGAGCTGTATGTTGGAGTTCCAGAAAAGACCCCGGCCTTGCATGAGTGATTGCATATTTGATGGATGCATTGAGTCCTTGCCTGAACCTCTTTTGCTTCTTCTTGTCATCAGAGATCTCATCGCCACCATACCGAGAAAGGTTCATGAAGTTTCTGATATAGGTATTGACATTGTCATTGCCCTGCTTGAGGTTGAGAAACACTTCCTTCATCCTCTCCATGACAATTTCTGACATGTATTGCTCTTTGAAAGCCCTAGTGAATTGCTCCCAAGTAGGCTGAAAACCAGAGTGGTTTGCCTTGAGGTAATTCTCCCACCACAGAGCTGCATCTCCCTTCAGAAGGTGCGTGGCACATTTTACCCATTCTTGCTCTGGAACATCCGCAGTCATCAGCAACCTTGACATTTCGCGCAGCCAATCATCAGCATCAAGTGGTTGATCAGACACCTCAAAATGGCGTGGGTTGAACTT
Organism: Avena eriantha; assembly: GCA_910589775.1. NCBI lineage: Eukaryota > Viridiplantae > Streptophyta > Magnoliopsida > Poales > Poaceae > Avena > Avena eriantha. The sequence goes on from OU342745.1 coordinate 371,864,689, forward strand.
CAGGAAACTCTTGATGTCTCCTCGCTTGGGAGGTCGAGGTAGCGGAACAAACTCATTCCTCCTGACACTTTCTTCAAATCGCTGCTGGTTCTGCTGCATTGCTCCCAAGGCATTAGCAAAACTTGTCAACGCAGCCCCCAGTTTAGGTGGTATGTCCTCCTCAGAACGGCGTGGTGGTGCCATCCTGTAATTGATATAAAACACAAGTCAGTACTATAATGGAGAATAATAATAATCCAAAATAGTACCAAAATGGAATTAACCAAGATTTAAAGGATACAATTCACTAAGATGATATTAAAATATCAAAAAAATTTTAGTCATGTTTTACTTCCACATAAGTTGCTGTATACTTTATATCTATATGATGCATGCGGCAATTCAGAACATGGAATGCATAGTTAGAACGGGCTCGTCGCGCTGATCGATTTAGACATATTATTTGTCGAATTTGGAGTTATAGAATTAAAGTTATTAATTAATTAAGAAAAGGCATTTTTATTGCATTTAAACAATTTCGAAAATTGAAAGTGCTCAAAAGATATTTTGAATGGCATATTTGAATTCCTCACATTTTTCTGATTCAGAAACATATATTATTTGTATTATTTGGATTTACAAATTAAAAGTTATTAAAAACATATTTAAATTTGAATTTAAACCTTTCCTAAAATTGTTTTATAAAAACAGATATACACAGAAACTTTTTATACCCAGGCCAACTCTAGCCCTAGTCACAGACAGGTGGGCCTGCGCTGACTGGGCGGGAACGACGCACAGAGGCTTTTTGCACCGCGAGCTAAGCTAGCCATGGCGGCTGACAGGTGGGGCCAGCGGGCTCGCAGGCCCACGTGCCAGCGGGGCAGCCACGTGGCCCAGCTGGGGATCGCGGGTTGAGGGCCTGGAACCCGGGGTCCTTTTCTGTAAAAAGCTACTGCGGCTGACAGGTGGGGTTCGGTGGAGCGTGGGTTGAGGATTACAAACATTGCGGTACCTTTTTGTTAAAGGACCACAGAGGCTGACATGTGGGCCCTATAGGAGTGCGGGTTGCGAGACAAAAAAGGTGTGGCGGGTATCTGCAAGATTGCCACAGCTACTGTTTTTCTTCCTCTGAGGTTACTGATGAACTGACAGAGTAATGCGCGGCGCGGCAGGGCCCGAACCCACGACGCGGTGCGCGCGCGTAGGCGGCGGCTACCGCTGGGCTATCAGGGGGTGGTTGCTGGGGTACCGATGCGCGGCTAGAAGTGCTGCTGCAACGCCGTGGCAAGGAAACGCACGAGCGATGCCAGTGCGCCGAGACTGCTCGACGAAACAGCCGACGTGTCTAGGAAGCGACGCCGACTGTGAGGATATCTAGGAGGGAGGGTGGCTCACCGCGAGGTGGTCGGCGGTGGTGGATCGGGCCGGGGAGCGGTGGATCGGCGACGATGCAGACGGCCGACGGGATTAGGGTTTTGGTCGGCGTCGTGGACGTGCAGCAGGTCCTGAGCCTCCTTCTCCTCGCTGCTGTGCACGGGGGCGACGCAGAGGGTCGCCTTGGTCTTCCCCGACACCAACACACCCGCCCGCCGCCGTGTTTTGTTGAGGTAGGGTGGAGGCCGATGGTGGTTCGCCGGGGTGGAAGAGAGAGGGGTCGCGGTAGGTGGAGAAGGAGAGGGGGAAGGCAGGGCCCTGGGTGGATCTGGGCGATGCCAGGCAGAGAGGAGGGAGTAGATAGGGACGGGAGAGGACAGGGGGTGTCGTGGGGATCGGGTGGAGAAAAGGTGGCTTCGACCACCTTTTTCTTCTCCTCCCTCACATGCTCGACGTGGGAAGGGGCCAGGCAGGGTGGCTACGGCTGGGATCAGCAGAGGGAAAGGAGGGACGGCTCGGTGGGGCTGGCCTACAGCGAGAGAGGGAGAGAGAGGCCGAGAGGGGAGGCTCGGGTAGATGGTGTCGAGCTAGGGTTGGGGTAGCTCGGCATGGGGTAGAGAGGGGGCTAGGGTGGGCCCTTGCTGGCAGAGAGAGGGAGAGGTGCCTCGACATGGTGAGAGAAAGGGTGTAGCCGAAGCTAGGAAGGTAGGGTTAGCTTGGCATGGGTGATGAGGGTTAGGGTTTAGCAAGAAGGGTAGGGTAGGGGGTGGTTAGGGTTAGGGTTTAGCATGATCAAGCATGGGGTAGAGATGGTTAGAGTTTTAACATGATCCAAAGCAAGATCAAGCAAAGAGGTGAAAGGAGATGTGGTGAGGGTGATATGGAAGTGAGTGATGAGGTAAGTGATGCACATGGCAAAGAAACAAAGATCAAGGTGAGGAGGATTGAGTAAGAGAGAAAGGGAAGCTCACAAAAGAAAGGTTCCACTCAAAAACCAAAGAAAACCAAAGGAGAAAAGATGGTGGTGCTTTGCATGGCCCATGCATAGGCATTAAATGCCATGTTTATCCTTGTAAAAACAATAGATAAATTTACATGGCATTTATTCACATGCATTCCAAAAATATGGAGTAAAAGCCAAGCAAAAATAATTAAAAGGAGGTTCCATGTGGAGTAGATGGAGATGATCATATTTGGATATAATTTAGACATGCTAGTGTGTATGTTCCACTAGATGGATAATAGCCTCAAAAATATCCCAACATGAGCATACATTCATAATAATCCATATGGAAGCTTGACAAGGGGTTCCATGCACAAAGCATGCAAGGGTGTCCATGTGGCTCCTCATATATCAATAATGTGAATACAATATGGTGCATATATGGGAACATGTGGAAGTAGGAGTGGATCCATCCCAACCCACATGAGCTAGAGGTAAACCCCAAAATAAAAGCAAATCTCTCATATGGTTGGTTGGTGGAATTATGGGGTGGTGACAAGAAAGGTGGTGGAGTTAATAAAAGATATGCCCCCAACTCAACTTGGGCATCAAGCATTTATCAAGAGCCAAATGCAATATATCAAGAGGCAAATACAATTAATAATGCATATGAGATAAGAACCAAATGGAAAAAGGGGTTTATATGATGCTCAAATGCAAGGTGGCATGATGACATGAGCATGACATAATTATGATGCAACAATTATATGTAGGAAGTAGCAATTGTATTACTAGACCACGTAGCATTACATATGTTAGACAAATGGGATGCTACAAAAAGGCCGAAGTGTGGCTCGATTCTGAGCCAGCACTCGCAAAGTGTGATGAAGCAAGAAATGTGGAGGATCGAATTTGGGGACAGCTGATGGAGCTGGAGCCCGTAGAAACAAAGAAGACCCCTAAAAAAGTGGTGAAGAGGCAAGGAGAGACCGCGAATGATGAATGCTAGAGACATCACTCGAAAACCAGCGGGAGGAGCAGGAATGGTCTCACCGCTGGGGACGTGCGCGTCGACGACTGCAGCGGACAACACTCCGTCTTGGCGAATAAGACGGAGATCAGACGCCTTGATGATGGAAGGGCGCCATGAACCATTCGTAACGCGGGTGCCCACGACCTTCTTCTTCCCGCCAGCGGCGGTGCTGGTGCCCGCAGCGGCGGAGCCGCCCTTCTTCTTCGCCACAGTAACAGTGGCCGCGGAATCAGCAGCGGCGCCTCCCTTCTTCTTTCCCATTGCACGACGGCGATGCGAGCGAAGAAAGTAGCTCGGAAACGAGCGGAGCTGGTCCAGCGTCGTGGAGGAAACGGGCGTAGAGAAAAGCAGAGGAGCAGCAGCAATGGCGATGACAGCAAGGAAGAATGAGCACAGATGGGAAAAATTACCGCCATAGCGCCGCTATTTAACCCCTGGAAGATGCAATCCAACGGCTCAGAAAAACCCTATTGGACGCGTGGCACACATCGTGTTGGACACGTGGAGAAGGGGTAGCGTGAACCATCCCTCCAATACTCCCATTACGCACGGAAATCGAGGAGGCGCAGTTAAAATAAAGATTACGCACGCCCAATCAAATCAAAGTCAGAAAGTGGGACCCACTGCTCGTCACGTCCCGTCAAACTCGCTCACGCGGGCAACTGAAGTCATACAAGCGTCAGCACTGACGTCATCAAAGCTATGCAGCGAAAAACTTTGACTACTTTAGTCCTTGCTGGAGTCTTCGACTCCACCAAGCACTCGGGGGCTACTCCCATAGGGAGCGCTGGCCGTGCACCCTACGATTTTCTTTTCTTTTTGCAGGAACAAGGACAATCAGAAGAAAACCCTGCGCATTCGAAATACGATTCGACTATGGACATGGGTTACTCCCATAGGGAGCGCTGGAAAAATTCTACTGAAACAGGCAACCAAAGGTTATTTAGTCCCTGCCTGAGTCTTCGACTCAACCAGGCACTCGGGGGCTACTCCCATAGGGAGCGCTGGTCGCGCACCCTATGATTATTTATACAGAAAATCCGCACTCGAAGCTCATGGGGACACCGCCTCATAATTTTCCCTACAAAGAAACTGTGTCTCCTGGGTCACCCGAATCGTCTCCGCGATGATAAAATTCAGATGCCGCGCTTACAGCGTGAAGGTATGACCTGAATAAGGCCTGGCAACGCATTTAGCTGCGCACTACCAGAAATGTATCCGTGCCTACAGGTACGATGAACATGCCTTGACGGACGCGTCGAGTGCTCACACCCATATAACTGGAATTCGACTCCTGTAAGACCTCTGCGGCTTGAGTCGAATTACGCCAGCACTTTTCCGAATTCGAGTCCAGGGACTCGAGTTCGAGTAGATTGCATTGTTTCACCCTAAGGTGGTTAACTGATACCGATACTTCGGTTATATCAGGCACGCATATCAACAATCCCTAATGACACAAATAAAAGCAGTTGAAATGCACTCGTTCAGGCACTCGAAGACTTCAAAAAGTCCCTAGTCGAATCTGCGATTCCACTGCACACTCGGGGGCTACTGACATGGGTATACCCTACAGGTACTCGAGCTTGGTATATACGGTCCAAATACGTACAGGCCCACGGTGTCGCCAAGGCCCAAACAAGGGACTCGAGTAACCTATGGACTCTCGATTGCTTGAAGAACAAGAAGAAGTTAAAGATAGAAAGTTTGAAGGGGAAAAACCCTAACTTGTAACCGACTCGACCTGCTACCCGAGACCTAGCCTATCTATATAAAGGCTAGGAGGGGGCGGCGAGGAGGACACACGCAACCCTAGTTTCCACAACCCTCGCCAGATTGCATCTACGCACCATTGTAACTTTCGATTCCTTCGATAATTCCATGAGCAGACAAGCAGGAGTAGGGACCTCTACGAGGCCTGAACCTGGGTAAATCTTTGTCCCCTGTGTGCTTGTTTGCTAGCCGATAGATGTCTCCAGTGCTCCCTCCTTCTCCAAAACCCAAGTCCATAACAATGGGCATTGATGAGTTAAACCCTCGTCACCTACCTACTAGCTTATTCTATTCCAAGTATATTCATGCTTTTGTTTACCTTCCAAATTAAACTTTTATGAGAAAACTAGTGATTAAAGCTCTCACGAACCTGATGGCACACTTTACTTTTTTGCATCTAATAAACTTGAACCATTGGGTCCTTCTTTGTTGCGTATATGCTTGCGCTTTATAAGTTGGAATTAGCAGAACCATGTATCATGGGGAACGCTTTCAACATTGCACTTGTACTTTGTACCCCGTTGATATCTTGTTGTTTTGCTTACGGATCCCGGCGGTATGAAATAAAAGTGGAACTTGTAAGATCATGGAGTTTGTATGTGTGTTAGAGAAACGCCTGGGCCGCTAGCCTAAGCCATGCCTAATCATGGTGGAAACTTGCAGCATCACCATAATGAGCACTCTATGAAGCATCCTCAATAAAAACATATGCAAATAGCAAATAAAAAGATCGCTAAGATGCTCATTGTCTGCTTGGCTTATCATTTTGATTATGGGATAGCTCTTGTATCATGTGCAAGGGGTACCCCGTTGGTGGTTCTTTATGATACACATATACTTACAATGACAAGAGCTTACTTGTGACTAAAGTTGAGTAGCATGAGGATCGGTCTTCGTAAGTAAGGGGCATGAGATTTTGGTTTATAACTTGTCAAGCATATCCTCTTAGTTGTGTCACTTTAACCTTAATCACCTTCAAGATACTTATGATAGGGGCAATGAGAGCTGAAAGCTATAAGTACCATAATTTTTTGAAGCTCTTTATGAGACTTGAATCCCTACTTCCTTTTATGAAGGCCTTTCTTCCACCATTATATTGAGTCTCCACCTTCTACCTTTATGCACCTACTTTGAGAGCATAGTGGCCATTCTTAGTTCTATGTGCATTGTCCCAAGACTAGTTGATTGATGCATAAATTGATATTGCTTGTTTTAAACTATTTGTATCTAGTCACTCTTATGAATTTTGAAGGTGTCCTATGCATTTATATTTGCTAATCTATGAGGGACAAGCTGAATGCTATTATGCTATGTTTTCTTTATGTGAAACAAACTAACGTCTTGCAAAGCATTGTTATTCATGAATCTCTTGTTTGTGCCCTTTCATGTTGCATCATAGTTTCTTTGTCTTATTGCTAGAACTTTGTCTTTCATGCTATGATTGAAGTACTATGATCCCAGCTTTGAATGTTTTACAAATACTTTGATCAAGTCTTTGATGGTGCATGTCACCTCAAAAATTATTCTTTCTTTTTATCACTTACCTACTCGAGGACGAGCAGGAGTTAAGCTTGGGGATGTTGATACATTGCAAATATATCTATAATTTTTGATGTTCCATGCTTGGTTTTATCCACTTTCTTGTGTTTTGTCCACACTTTGTAGTACTTTTCATATGATTTTCTTGGACTAACCTATTCTCGGAATTTTCGATGTTCCATGATGCCTGTTTTTTGTTGTTTTTGGTTCCAGGAAAGTCAGAAAATGAATATTCTCGGAATTGGACGGGACAAAATCCAAAGTGCCTATTTTTCCGGAAGTCATCAGATGCCAGAATACGAGACAGAGAAGGGCTAGGGGCCGGCCACACCACCTGGCCGTGTGGCTAGGCCTGGCCTGTGCCAGGGGGTGGTTTGGCTGACCCTAGCACCCCCTCGGCCTCTCCTTCCGCCTATATATTACCCTCGGGACGAAAACCCTAAGTACCCGATCAAAAATCCACGAAAGAGTCTATAGGCGCCGTCATCTCCATCCCTAGATCGGGAGGGATATGAATCTCTTCCCAGCACCCTGCCGGAGAGGGGAATTCACCCTGGAGGCCTTCTTCATCACCATGCAAGCCTCCGGTGTGATGCGTGAGTAGTTCATCCTTGGACTACGGATCCATGAAGTAGCTAGATGGCTGGTTCTCCTCCTTTGTGCTTTCATGTCTAGATCTTGTGAGCTCCATTCATGATCAAGATCATCTATTTGTAATTCTGCATGTTGTGTTTGCGGGGATCCGATGGATATTGATATGCTATTTTAGATTGATTATTGATTCTATCATGTCTTTGTTATTTGTGATCTTGCATGCTTTCTGTTGTTAGTAGCTATCTTGGCCAAGTAGATGCTAGCAACTCCAAGAGTTAGTATTTATGCTCGATAGTGGGTTCATGCCTCTGGTAATCTGGGGAAGTGACAGAAATATCTAAGGTACTAGATGTGGTGTTGCTACTAGGGAGAAAACAACAATCCTTTGTTCATAGAACAATCGTATTGTTTACATTACACGCAATTCGTAAAGCAATAATCTGTTGCTTGTAACTTAATACTGGAGGGGGTTCGGATGATAACCTGAAGGTGGATTATTAGTCATAGATGCAGTTGGATGGCGGTCTATGTATAATGTTGTAATGCCCAATCAAGTCTCAAAGGAGTCAAGATGATTAGTATATGCATGTATTGCTTTCTCGGTGTTTGTTAATTGCCCCGCTGTAATTTTTTCACCCAGCATGTTATCTATCTTAAGGAGAGCCACCTCTACTGAACTATGGATCCCGGTCCTTTTCTTTTACATACAATCTATAAACTGTTTACTGCTTTGTGTTTACTTTCTGCAAACTATTACTTCCTTCCATTCGATATGTTTAATCCTTTGTTTTCAACAAAACACGCTGAGATTGAGAACCTCATCGCAAGTTGGGGACATAGTTATGTGGTTGTGTTGTGTAGGTCTCCACGTTGCTACTAGCACCGGTAGTGCCCCCTGCCAAGGCTCAGCTAGCAACACCTTTGGGGTCTTTCCTTGCTCCTACTGGTTCGATTAAACCTTGGTTTCATAACTGAGGGAAACTTGCTGTTGTGCTCATCATACCTTCCTCTTGGGGTTCCCCAATGAGCTTGTTAATACACGAGCCATCAGCGAGCTGGTTAATGCACGTTCTTGTCACAAAATAGCTAACAGCATCTTCGGTCGTGTCCCCAAACAAGGTCCGATGAAAGCGTCAGATCGGTCGTTTGGGGCACAGCCCGAGCCGTGCCGTATTTGGGACACGTCAAACGGAGTCGTTCATGTTAGATGTTTCTATTTTTTAGAAGGCCACACAAAAAAAATTGTACCATCGGTTACCTAGGGCTTTAGGAAACGGACCTAACCTTCTTGTAACACAAGTTGTAATGATTGTATATATACTGATCAATGTAATACTGAGGCGTGGCATGCACAATTGTAGCCAGATTATATTTCGTTACATGGTATCGGAGCGGTCTTCGATCCTCGGCCACCTCTCTCTCCTAAGCCTTAACCCTAGCTCTCCCTAACCCCCTGTAACATCCCCGTGTTTTAGGACAGAGAAAAAGAGACCACAAGTGTATGCATTGCACTCATGCATAAGAAAATCCAGGGAATTTTCACGCAAAACTCCAAGAGCTATAGAGGGATCAAAGTCTCTCTTGTTCGAATGGAAATATCAAAATAAGTGCGATGGATTTTGACATGACCTTTATGGAACTTTTGTGTTTTGGGGAGAGTAGATTGAATTCAATTCAAATTTGAGTTATAGTAAATGAATATTCAAGTGATATATTTGAATAAGAAACTAAGTTTAAAATTAATTTCAAATAATAATTGAATTACAGTAATAAATAAGAATTGTATTCTTACTTAGAAACAAGATATAAAATGTTTACAAGATTCAAATTTCAAAAACAAAGAAAATTTAACTTTATTAATATAAAATAATATTTCAATGTATCCACAAATGACCAAATCAAAAAGAAAATTACAACAAATTGAAATAGGAATATATAAAAGAATGGACAACAATAAAAGTTGGAGTAAAGTATTCTTTATTACACATATACTATTCCAATATTTTACAAGTCTCAGATAGTGAGATGAAATTACAAGAATGGGATAAAGAAAGTTACAGAAGAACAAAACAAATACCTAAACTATAGTTTCATATCTAATTTTTTATCTTTATCATCTTCATTTCTTCTTGTTCTTCATTTGATCCCTGCAAAACAAAACAAAAAGGATTCACAAATAAAAGATTAAGAGGTTAGTGGAGAGGGTTGGATTGCTCTAAGGTGGACAATGAGATGCATTGCTTAATCATCATAGAGCCTGATAAAATCAGGGGCCAAAGAGTAAATATGTTCTTATCAGATTTTATTGCCGCGGCCTTGTGCATCATAGGCTAAAGGGGGAAATTTCACCATGTCAAGGTCCACCAACCTCAGATAAAAGGCCAAGATAAATTATCATGTTTTCATCTAAGCTCGTCCACAAGTGAGAGCTCAGGCATTGAAACTTGAACCCACATGACCCACCAGCAAGCAACATACTCACACCAACGCATGGATGTGTTGTCAACACAGCAACAATAGCAAGAAGCATATAAGAAGGAAGATCAGCCATAGGACAACACACCACTATGCTGCCACTACAAGCATCCTCTATTCTTATTAGTTACCAGCAAGTACACCTAACACATATCATCCAACCATTCCATCTTCACACTTCCAGAGTTCATAGTTCAACACCAAAACCTCCATAGTACACCACCACCACATCACGAGCACCCTGGTTGCTTGAGGAAGCCATCCAGGAGCACCAGGAGAAGGCCAGGAGCACAAGGAGTAGGCCAAAAGCATGAGGATCAAGACATTAGTACAAGGAGGGCAATAGCTACATCAAAAGGAGAAAGAAAAGAAGGCCACAAAAGTTGACAACGGACAGTTAAGATCCACATCAAATATATCCACCCATCAGCAACCTATATTCTGCTATCACAGGTGATCTTTAAGACCACATTCTAGCAGTTATACTTATGATTTTAGATAGTGAGGTTTGTGTAGGGGATAATGCTCTCAGACTTGCACACAAGTTATAGGTCAAGCTCATCTTTGAGCTAGTAAAGAAATAGGTATAGCAGCATTTGTTCCTATTTTAGAAAAGGAGTCTAAGTTGTGCATCACATGCCGGGGACAAAGCTAGCTTAATCATTCAAGTACAACATCAATGTTGATGATGTTTAGCTATAGATCTATATTTTGTAGAAGCAAATCATCCTACCATTTAGTACTTCTATGTACACTCCTACATGGAAGCACCATAGTAGTACTTAAGGCAAAAGAAGCCACTAAGACAAAAATCAAGTCAGTAAATCATTTTCCTGGAAGTTAAAGTCCAGGAATCATTTGTTGGCACACTACCAGTTTGATAACACATATGTATGTTGGCCAGTTAAGATCATCTGCTAATCAGCAGCAAATATATTCTTATCATTTTCCTAATAAAATCTTAGGAATCATAACTCTATATAGTTCTTAATCATAAAATGTGCAGGAGCACAACCAATCCGATATTTAAACAAGCACCTGAGCATGTATTAAGTGCATCAGGTTCACTATCAAAGAAACAGTCACTGATGTTATACTCTAAAAAAGAGGGCATCATCACAAGTATTCAGAATGGTACCAAGCTAGCAGTTTCACAACAAATATTGACTTAATCACCAACACAAGCACCAAACACAAGATCAAGAAGGATATATATAACATCATAGTAACAGTAGACATGTCACTCAATCAAGGATTCAGTTGAATAAATACCAATAACCACAGGACCATTGGCACACAAGAATCAGAGTGCTACTGCTAAAATAGGAAACATGAAACTTTAATCATAGTTGATACTTGGTAACAGAAGAAAGAAGAACAGAGGGAGGAGAAAAGAGACTCACCTGTGGTCCTTGCTGGGTCATTAAAGCGGAAGCAGACCGGCAATGGAGCCATGGCGGCACAAGGAGCACCATAGTGTTGCAACCTACACCAAGCCACGCCAGTAGCACCCCGGCGACAGAGGGATGTGAAAGGACACATATGTCGCCTAGAGGGGGTGAATAGGCGGTTTAAAAAAATTTACGAGATGGGCTTAACAGAGGCAGAATAAAACTAGCGTTTACTTTGTCAAGCACAAAACATATATATACTATGGTTCACCTATGTGCACCAACAACTTATGCTAAGCAAGACAAGCAACTATTGATAGCAAGATATAGACTTCAAGCACGAAGGCTATCACAAAGTAAGGTGCATAAGTAAAAGCTCGGGTATAGAAATAAGTGAGGCACGCAGCGATGACGATGTTTTACCGAGTTCCTCCCAATGGAGTACGTCTCATTTGGAGAGGGGGGTGGTTTCAAACCACCAATGCCACAAAAGGCCTCCCTTTCTCCTGTGAATCTCACCCCAACGGGATCGATCCACACTTCCACTATCGGTGCACTTGTCGGTGGCAATCCAAAACCTCTCACAAGATTGGGGCACTTCTCCACAACTCAATTGGAGGCTCCCAACAAACAAGCTTGGGAGAAAGCTCCACAACTTAATTGGAGGCCCCAAGTAATCCACCAACCTGCAAAACAACTAAACCGTCTAGGGTTCCAAGAACCCAAGAGTAAAAGGCTTCTAACTTTTACCCAATTGAATCCTCACCGAGAACTCAAACCGATGCACCAAATGCAATGGCAAGAACACACAAAGTGCTCAAGTCCTTCTCTCCCAAATTCCACCAAATCTAGAAAAGCTTATGGGGGAATAAGAGAGGAAGAACAATGGAGGAAATCCACAAAAGACTCCAAGATCTGGATCCTAAGATGTTCCCCTCACTTAGAGGAGAGATTGATTGGTGGAGTTGTAGATCTAGATCTCCTCTTTCAAATCCCTCAAGAATATGCAAGAATCAATGGAGGGATTGATGGATAGTAAGATCAAGAAGGTCAGCAATGGAGGGGAAAACTTGCAAGAAAGGTTAGGGAACCATTGGGGAAGAAGGGCCCCTTAAATAGGTCCCTAGAAATCCAACCGTTAGGCCCAAGAATCGCCCGGTACGGGGTCTCCGGACTGGGATTGGAGTCTCTGGTGTACCCAGGCCAAACGGGGACAAACTGGAGGATAGTTTGTACGTGGTCCGGAGATAGACCGGAGATTTAGTCCAGAATCTCTGGTCTTACAAAAACTGGCAAAAAGACCAATATGAAAACAACCATAACTTTTGCATCCGGACTCTGATTTTAATGATCTTGGGCTCATTTTAAAGAGGACAATAAGCTCTACAAGATAATACAGAAAACCCTCATAGTACAATAAGGGAGGATAGAACCAAATGATGAAAGGTTTGACCTCTCTCAAAAGGATGAACGGGTAAAACCTCCAACATCGAAAACCCTATAGAGAATGCACATGAAATCCGTTTTTGATGAACTTGAGCTTGTCACGAAGCTTAACACAAGCTCAAAAACCTCAAATGAGTAAGAACCAAATAATGGAAGGTTTTACCTATCTCTAAAAGACAAACCGGTAAAACCTCCAATATTGAAAACGCAATAGAGAATGAATAAAAAATCCGTTTTCGATGAACTAGAGCTTGTTATGAATATTACCACAAACTCGAGAACCTCACAAGGATAAGATCCAAATAAAAACCAAGAAGATGATGCCAATTATGCAAATATTTGAGCTCTCTCCAAAGGATATGATCAAGTTACTCACTCAAGAGCCCCTCTTGATAGTACGGTTATCTATCCTATAAACCAGTTCTCTCCAACTAACACCATGAGACTGGTAAGAAGGAAACCCTATCAAGAACATACCTTTGCCTTGCGCATATTCCACTTGAGCTTGATGATGATGATCTTCTACCCCTCAAGATGGAACACATTTCTTGATTGCGCTAGCTTGGTGAAGACTTGCAAATTGCTCCCCATACTCCACTAAGGTAGAGCTTCTCTTTTGGGCATATCATCTTCCCATATCCATAATCACCATAGGATGGCAAGCTTCAAGCAAATGATCTCTTCGAGATGGCTCATCTTGAACTTGCACATCATTTCTTATTTTTTCATTATGTTGGTGTCTTGAAGGTACAAATGAGATATCACTCCAACTTTATTCTTCAAGACACACTTGCCATAGGCTCAACTCTCACATGAAAAACCTTTGGATCTCTCCTTGAACAACTTGGTCATCACTTGATCTTCTTTACTTTCTTCTTCTTCCAACCTTGAAGCCAACATATGGCTCAAGCATTGCCTATGGACAAATCCTACAAGTAAAGCTCAATGCACACATAAGTCCATAAAGATTGTCATTAATTACCAAAACCACACATGGGAGCACACATGCACTTTCAGGATGGCGCAGGTAAACACCATATACTCGCAATGCCAAGAACCACCATAAGACCACTAGAGCATGGCAAGATCGAGAACACCGAAACCCTAGCACACTTTGAGGAAGGGGCCGATAATTAGAAGGCGCAGATCCCAAATCGATTTAGACAATCAGGTAGAGCTCGATGAGGCGCGTCGATTGAGACTAACAGAGGCAGATGAGTAGCTGGGATCAGCCGGGAGAGGAAGGGTACAACGACGACAATGCCATGATTGTGAGAGAAGAGAGGAACGACGGGTCGTATACGTGAGGATGAAATTGGGCCGATTTATCGGGCTAGTGGGTTGGTTGGGTCTAACCCCAACCTAGTTGGGCCGAATAGACCTTATGGGTCGGGCAAGCCCATGGGCCTAGCCTAATTAAAAAAGAAGTAATATGTCCACAATGAAAGAAAAAAATTATAAAATTCCAAAAATACCCCTATGAATAATTAATCTCTAGAAAAAATATAGAAAATTTTCAAAATACATATAATATATCAAAATGATCACAAAAATAATCTCTACCTAGGAAAATATAACATTACTTGTTTAAGTTAAATAAAATACAACGAAATATTAAAGCCACTAAAATCCTAAATGAAATTTAATCAAATAAGGAGAAGTCCTAAAAATCAATAAAAATCATCTTTGTGTATAAAAATAAATCTATTATTTTATAAAAATGCTAATTATAGAAGTCCAAGTCGTTTTAGGATTTATGAAAGCAAGTGTTATTATTGGTTTTAAAAGTCCTTTCCTTCCATTAAAATAAAAAGGATTTATTCTCTTTTGTCATTTATAAATAAAAATAAATCCATATTAACTTTAATTGACTACTCGGGATTTATTGGAACATAGAATATAATTATTTAAGGCTAAAATGTGTAGAACTTATATAAAGATATTTATTTAACAATAGAATTAACTCTTAAGTTTATCTAAATACTTCAACCATAACTAAGTATTAAGATCCTCCATGTATGCTATCATCAATAAGATACATCTTGTTCTTTGGATTGTAATAGCAAAACAAATCCTAAACTCATTATTCACATACATTGGAAGTGAATGATATCACATCTTTGTTTATGCTCAAAAAACCCTAGAACTTGGTAGTGACATAAACATCATATATTAAAACCATTTCTATTTTTATAGTTAACTTTGGTCGGTTATTCAACCAGCAAGAAGTATAGTAACTCAAATTCATTTGTAATTTAATAACTCTACTAATTTATACTCGAATAATCTCTAATAGTGTTTATCTAAGTATTAGAAATAGTTTCTTTGAAAGTTATTCTTTTGGCCATTTCAATCAAAAGCATGAGCTTTCATAAAAAATACAGTCAATGTTATAAAATATATAGTCAATGCTTTAACTAAGATATATTTGCTTGTGAAGTAAACTTGAAGATAAAACAAATCTTAAAGAAACCACCTAAGTTTAATTCATTCACCAGATTGGGTATTACTTCAGGATTTTACAAAATGCATAGCATTACTTACGCATAATAGCAAATTGCTTCTTTAAACATTAGTCCTCACCAAACCAATGATGTTGTTTTCACATATTGGATCTTATATTGTCTTGAAGACCGTGATTACCTAATCTTGTAATCACAAAGGCAAGTTCACACTTTCTCATGTACTTTGGTTATTTTCTATCAAGTATTTGCAAGATGTTACTGTTAACACCTGCATTTTGAAAAAGATGGCAGGAAACACTACTTTCATAATTAACTTGAACTATTGGTTACTGATCCAGGGAGATCATTTAATCTAATATGAGCGGCAATGGAACTACCATTGCTCGAAAATGTATCATCTAGGATTTAATAACCAATGTCACCAGTGATTCTTGCATCGTAGATTACACGTTAACCATGAGATGTATATGGGCTCTAGGGAAGTCAGCTGGATCTTCTTCCTTTCGTGTGCCAATGTATGACCTTATCGTGAGGCTGTAGATTCCTCGTCGAGGATCCAACACAAGGGTGGGACCCCTTAGTGCCCCATGATATTGGTGTCTAGATTATTTATGAGGGACTGTCGGAGGTAGGTCAGCCACTTTAGTGGAGGCTACAAGGGACATGATCTGTTTATAGAGACTTCAAGGGGTTACTAGAGTTTTATCTGCCTATAAGGGGGTTAATAGAGGTATTCCTGCTTGGAGGGTCATGTTTCATGTGGCGGAGAAGGATAGTGATCGGCTTGGATCTTAGACTGGGCCCCACACCAAGGGAGTGTGGACGAGATTGCAACTCGTATGTGCAATAAAGCTAAGGTCTCTCATCGGTAAAGCCACACACCTCTGTAGAGTGTATAAATTTGTGACATGTTACTCCCTGTTCCGGGAAGGAGCTACGAACACTGTAGGAAAGGAACTCCACAAAGTTATAATCAACCCATGAAGACTGATGGACATAGCTTTTGAAAATAAAATCAACCTTTGAAGAAATGTTACTGAAAACCTGCATAACCTACGACCTTTGGTATGTGGTTGTAGATAGTGCATCAAACACTCCTTTTTAGTGAACTTGCTGACAACGCTCATACTCAGACGTACCTTCTTAACCCTTGCTAGATTCTAAAGTTGATGAATACATCAACAACACCAACTGATGCTCAAAGGAATCGTCACCGAAATCTCAAGTTCTTCAACAAAGACAATGGAGTCAACATATACATCAATTAAAGAGAAGGCAAAGTTCCTGATTAGATGGGAGTATAATATCTAGCCTTAGAACCCACTTATGCAGAGCATTGCAATAGTAGCAATGGCAAGCCAGACAGTTTAGATACTAGTTTTATTAGTATGATAGTTCTTAGTTGTTATTTTTGGTTCTTCTTTGTAAGAAGTTGCTTTGTTCCTCTATAACCTAGAGTGTTCTCTAGATCTTTTGTAAAGAGTCGAGTTGTAATCTATAGTCATGTCTTGGACCCACGATGTTTCTGTTGTACCACTCTAAGGGATGTAATACCAGTGGAATGGTGTTTCATTGGTGTTATGTCAATGACTATAGTGTACTACATCATGTAGTGGTATGCTAGGTCACCACACCGCCCACCACCATGACCCCGGAGAAATCAAGGAGAAGGAGGAAGAACTCTGTCTCCATGCTGAAGCACTCGACAAACGCGAGGCCGATCTCTTCCAACAAGCTGATGTTAAAGGAAAAAATATTGCCACCCTCCCCGCTCCCACCCTATCATTTTACGCCACCTCCATCAAAGTCCATGTACCTATCACCCTCGACCTCACTTCATCCAACTAAACCCCTTGGCATGAGCTCTTTCTTGTTGCCCTTGGCTGCTATGGCCTCACATCTCACGTGCTCGCCGATAATGGCACCTCTCCCTCTGAAACTTCACCAACATCCAATTGGGGCCATGACAATTACACCATCATATCTTGGATCTATGGCTCTGGCTCCACCAATCTTCTCGGCATCATCATGTTCCCCGGATCCATGACGCTTCAGATCTAGGATGACATTGAGGATCTCTTCCGCAACAACAAAAGCACTGGGCTATCCAGCTAGAAGCGGAGTTCAGGAACACTCTGCAACGAGACATGACGATCAGCGACTACTATGCCAAAATAAAAGCTCTCGCTGACGCTCTGGTGGATGTTGGCCAGCCAATCAGTGATGAAACTCTCGTCCTTACCCTCCTCCGCGGCCTCAACGACAGCTTCACCCACCTTATTTATTTTCTTCCACTTCAGGTCCTGTTCCCAATGTTCCTGTAGACGCGCTCGACATTGATCCTGGAGGAAAATTAGAAGAATATTTCCGCCAAGAACGCTACGTCCACGGCCCTCTAGGCGAGCGGCAACAACATCAACCCTAGCGCGGGCGGTGAGCATGTCCCCCTGTCTGGCTCCGGGGGTGCGGCTATCGAGCGCGCCCCTCCCTCTAGCTATAGGGGTAGACGCGGCCAAGGCTCCATCTACACCGGCTTCAACAACTTCAACCACCGTGGTAGAGGAAAATAGTCGCGATGGCAGACACGGCGGTCGTGGCCGTGGCCGTGTTGATCCATGGCAGTTCAACCCCTAGACCGGTGCACCCACACGTTCCTATCTTCTTCAGCAACACTAGCCCGCTACCCCCTGGCAGTAGCACCATGCTCGGTGGAAACCTCGTCCGTGATAGGATCACACGCTAGGTCTGCTTGGTCCCTGCCCATCGACGGCTCCACAGGAATACCCTGCTTAGAGCAATGTCAACCAGCACCCCAACATGCAGTCATCACCATCCTCAAGCTTAGCTATCGACCCGGCTCTCATAATGGCACTCAACAACATGCATATCCTAGGAACACATGAGTGGTACATGGACTCCGATGCCTCCTCCGACATGGCATCTGATCATGGTAACTTCAAAACCCTCACTCCTTCTAGGCAATCTGTCACTGTTTGTAATGGTCTAACTCTCCCCATCACTCATATTGGTTCCTTTTATCTTACCAGAACTTCTATTCCTATTCATCTACGCAATGTTATTATTGTTCCTGAAATAATCAAAAATCTTTTCTCTGTTCGACAATTTACTACTGATAACTCATGCTCTATCGAATTTGATCCGCTTGGTTTTTCTGTGAAGGCTCTTTCCACTGGGACTGTGATTCTTCAATGCAATAGCTCGAGCCCGCTCTATCCCGTCTACCAATCCAACCATGAATCCCGCCTCATCACTCCCTCATCATCATCAAATACTTGACATCATCGTCTCGGTCACCCCGGCAACCACACTATGATGCATCTTCATCACCTCCATCATATCCCCTACAATAAATCCAGGCACACCATATGCCATGCTTGTCAATTAGGAAAACATGTTAGGTGGCCTTATACTATTCGTCCATTTGAAAGAGTTCATTGTGATCTTTGGACCTCTCATGTACCTAGCATATCTGGTTATTGCTACTACTTAATTATTATCGACGATTTCACTCATTATTTATGGAGTTTTCCTCTTTGCAAAAAATATGATGTATATGCCACATTTCTTGCTTTTCATGCTTATGCTCTCACCCAATTTAATATATCTATTCGATCTATACAATGTGACAATGGTTGGGAATTTGACAACACCAAACTTGACACCTTCTGTAGTACCAAAGGCATTCTTTACATATTTTCGTGTCCATATACATTGCAACAAAACGGCAAGGCCGAACGCGCTATTTGCACCACCAATGATGTCATCCACACCCTCTTATTTCAAGCATCCCTTCTGTCTTCTTTTTGGACTGAAGCACTCCATACAACCACATACTTAATAAACATTCAACCTACTAATACTTCACATGTCTACACCCCATACTTTCTTATTCATGGACTTCATCCTCGTTATAACGATCTATACGTGTTCGGCTATCTTTGCTACCCAAACACATCTTCCACCGCCCCACACAAACTAGCTCCACGTGCCTCCCATTGCATTTTACATGGGTATCCATCTCTCCACCATGGCTATTGATGCCTTGATCTTTGTACTCAATGCATTCTCATCTCTCGCCATGTCACCTTTGATGAGTCAACCTTTCCCTATGCCACCTCCACCAATCCTACTGAACCTTCCCACCCTGATATCTTTGATCCTTCCATAATCGAACCATCCTCCATCTCTCCCGCCCCGGTAGCCATTCTTCCTCTATCCTCAACTACAGTAGCCATATCGTCTCCAATCTCTGCCACGACAGAACCTCTTGCCGTGAACCCTGCCCATGCATGATTCACCATCTGCTGGAACTCCTGTTTTGCCCGTGTCCTCTCCTGCTTCACTGACATCTGCGACTACATCATCAACCTCCACAATCCCCGCACCACCACCACCTCCCCCAATTCGTCAAAATCACCTCATAACCGATCGGTTTTCCACACCTCAACCTCGTCTCAATCTAACAGATACGATATCCTATCCTATCCCTCATAATTATCTAGTTGCTCTTCATGACCCTTCATGGCGTCAAGCTATGCAGGATGTATATGATGCTATCATGGAAAATGGTACTTGGTATCTTGTTCCTCCAATCCTAGGTGCCAATATAGTCAGTGGCAAGTGGATCTTCCTCCACAAATTTCACTCTGATGGATCTCTTGCCCGTCACAAAGCCTGCCGGGTTGTGAGGGGTTTCACTCAATAGCCCAACGTTGAATTTGATGAAACTTTTAGCCCGGTCATTAAACCTTCCACTATTCGTGTTATACTTTCTCTTGCTCTCTCAAAATCATGGCCAGTCCATCAAATTGATGTTAAAAATGCATTCTTACACCACACCCTTGATGAAGAGGTCTACAACACTCAAACATCTAGATTTGTTGAACCTCGCTTCCCTAACCATATTTGTCATCTTCACAAATCTCTATGGTCTTAAACAAGCCCCTCGGGCCTGGTTTCATTTGCTTCTTATGCTAAATCTCTTGGTTTTCTTGAGTCTAAGTTTGACGCTTCCCTTTTTGTTCTTTCTCATGGAACCAACACTACTTATCTTCTTCTTTATGTGGATGACATCATCTTAACCGCTTCTTCTCTGAAAGTGTTGCAAACCATCATCACCCATCTCAGTAGTGAATTTCCTATGAAATATCTTGACCCACTTCATCACATTCTTGGCATTTGAGTTGTTCACATCTCTTTCACTATTCACTTATCTCCACGCCAATATATTCTTGATGTACTCTCTCGTGATGGTATGCGTGACTGCAACCATGCTTCTACACCCATTAATACTAAGTCAAATTTCTGCCTTGGCTAGCCCACTAGTTTATGACCCGTATAATTATCGTAGTCTTGTTGTGCATCAAGTATGCCTCCACATGCATGATCCTCGTGAGCCCCATATTCTCATCACACGCATTCTTCATTATCTTAAAGGAACACTTGATCACGGTCTCACATTTTATTCCCCCTCCTCTCATAATCTTCTTGCCTATTCGGATGCCGACTAGGCAGGATGCCGGGTACTCGCCGCTCTACGTCAGGGTTTTGTGTGTTTTGGGGTGACAATTTGATTTCTTAGTCATCTTGTCGTCAACCCACAGTTTCTCGTGGCAGTACAGAAGCGGAGTATCAGGCAGTTGCTACAGCCATTGCCGAGACTTGCTCGGTGCATCATCTTCTTAGCGAGCTATAACATCCTAGCATTTAGGAACCAATAAAGGGTAGAAATAGGAATTTTTGCATTTACATGCATTCATCTGTAAAATAAAACCCTAGAGAAATTTTTAATCATTTTGGGAGAGGAATTCAAATTCATATTTAAATTTGAATTACTTATGAAAATATTTTAAACTTAAAAGCATTTAACACTTTATTGATTTCAAAAAGGGTTGATTAATAATTAGTATGAATTATTGAGTGTTACATTAATGAATAATAATACAAGTAAAATAAATTTGAAAAAATATAAATAAAAGTATTCATACAAGTAAGTGTAATTCTTATTCTTTCCTCTATTCAATAACAATTATATAAATAGAATTTTATAAGCAATAATTCACATCACAGAAATAATTATAAAAAGTGGAAAAGCAAACTTTATTGAATCATAAATAGTTATTAAAATTGTTCTTTATAAAGAAATGAATTGAGATTACAACAGTAATAAAAGGAAAATCCTAAACTAATTCCTACTTTAATCTTCTTGATCTACAATGAATAATCCGGTACCTGCAAACAAAACACCAAGCAAAATAAAGAAAAGGGTTAAATGTTAGATACATTGCTCTTAGCTGTGAATAGTGTGATGCACTGTTCATTTTGCATCACTGAGAAAATATTGGATAATTGGGGCAAATTTCACCAAAGTACAACATCTGTTCTTTAAGTAAAAGGCTTCAGTACAACATCCTTAGCCGAAGAGGGACAAGTTTCACCAAGCTAGCAAAGGTAAAAGGGTTAAGCCCAGATATTTCCTCTTTGATATGATCCATAGGCCTAGCAAACAGGCAGCTTACTCACCCATGTATATAGGAGTTGTTGTCGACAGCAGGGTGAAAGTAGGGTAATAAAAGTCACAGACCCGTACACAGCAGAGCAAGCTCTGCTACACTAGTTCACAGAACCAACAATTGTTCTATCTCAAGAACACACAAGAAAGCTCCACTACAACCTGATAGATATTCACCAGATCAACCAACAAATCACCACTGAAAACCAACTGAAAACCATACAAGATTTTTTCCCATACAACCCCCATCACATAGGGGTCGGGTTCCACTATCAGCCGATAACGGAACAGAACCACTGAAACACAACACATCAGGTTCAGGCTCCTGGGAGCCAACATACACCACGGCTACTACCAACTACTAAAACCCACCAAAGTTGTTCATGTCCTAGAAACAACAAAGAAGGAAAGAGGGGAGACGCAAGATCACCGCCACAGTAGGGGCTAGTGTTTTTAAGGCCATTACTAACACAACACTATCAGGACCAAAGAGAGAGCCCACATCAAACGACATGAACATAACATGGAACCAAAAAAGATCCTGCAGATGGGAATGGGCACCCTCAATCTTCTTCCCGTTCTTCAGATGGAGACCTAGGTCGCTTGCGGCTGATGGATGGCAATCCCAGGAGAGGCACTCTGGCTCTGTCCATGCCTTCCGCGTCTGCCAGCGCATTCCTCTACAGCATATTTGCTCCTTCCTATAGCATCTCCCCTTCTTCAGCATCATGAAGACCTGCCCAATGTTTCATGAAAACATAAGCATACATCACTAAATCAACCGGGGACTTAATTAACTTGTGTTCAAAACATGCTCTGTTTCTCAGCTTCTAGTTTGCCCAACAAATAGCCGCAATAGCTGTGATTTGAATATTGCGACTCACGGCCAAGAACCTAAGGATCCAACAAAAATATTGCAAAAAGGATCCAGGTCTAGTATCAGCACCCACGGATCTTGCCACCACACTCCAAACATATCTAGCAGCAGGACATGAGAAAAACATATGGCCAATCGACTCCTCTTGGTCACAGAACCTGAAAAGTGTGTCACCAGTCCACTTTCTTCTCTTCATGTTATTTTTGGATGGAATTGCATTATGCCAAATGAGCCATAACCAAATCTTAATTTTTAGAGGAATTTTCTCTTTCCATAGATGTTTAAAGCTCTTGTCTATCCCCCCATTCGCCAGATGGTTATACATCGACCTAACATTGAATACCTCTCTTTTTGTCCACAACCACCTTGGTCTGTTAACTTCTTCAGACAAAGAAATATTAGCCAACAGCATTTGCAACCCTCTGTATTGCCCCTGATTATCCCTGTTCAACCATCTTCTAAAAGAACATTGCCAATTCCTTCCAACCACCTCAGCAATAGTTATGCTATGCTGCCGACATATGTTAAACAGCTCAGGAAATTTACTCTTCAAAGGTACATCCAAACACCATGCATCCCCCCAGAAATCTGTCCACAGACCGTTCCCAACCACCATTCTTCTCCCAGCCATATAAATTTCTTTAACTTTCAACAAATCATACCAATAGGAAGAATCACTTTGTTTATGCCTAATTGGAAAAATCCCCCCACTGCCCAGGTATTTTTTCCTTACAAACATTTGCCAAGGACCTTTTTCAAACTCCAACCTCCACCACCACTTGCATAGAAGGCTAATATTAAAAGTTCTAATGTTTTTTATACCCAGGCCCCCTTTCTTTTTTGGTCTGCACACATATTTCCACTTAACAAGCTGATACTTCTTCTTCCCTCTCTACCATACCAGAAAAAAGATCTAGTATGTTTCTCAACTTCTTCCACATTTGTCTTATGTAAAAGGAACAGAAAACCATACAAGATAGTCACCTAAAGGAGGGGTGGATCAGGTGTCGAGCAAGGGCAAGCCAGGAAGGGATCCAGAAGTGAACAACACCTCTATTCCATAATTAAATTAGCAAGATCAACACTAGAGAAAGAGCATATTATAGATCAGCAGCATCACCAACATCATCTGATTGGAGAGTCATAAAAGACCACTCTATGTATTGTTCTTATCCATTCAACAAGTAATATTTGTTGGATAAGTTGAATCCTCAGAAATACACCCAGGTGGGGTGTACAACTCATCATTGGATTTTATAAACAACCACATGAAGCATATGTTCTTATTCTAAATCCACAGATTAGGTCTCAGCTTTTGCATCACAGACCTAACCTGGAGCCAACTAGTATCAACATATATATTTAGGCAAGTTCAGGGGATTGATTCTACTGGGCACATCCCAATTATGGGTAGCACCCCAGTAGTACTCAACATAACAGCCACTTATCTACTATGAAGCCGCAATTTACAAGCTTTCATAAATCAGTTAAGCAAATCATTTTCCTAGGACAAGCTAGGAATCATTTCTTTTCATCTAAAACTCTCCATAGAGTTTTATCAGTATAGGTACCAGGTGTATCATCATTTGAAGGAGTTAAATCCTTATCTAAAACATGAGTAGATTATTACAGTAAATAATCACAGTATTTGATCTATACAATCATAAGCCCAGTTTTCCATACATCATCAAATCAAGTTTCTAAGTAAACCACAAAGGTCTCATCATGTACAAATCATCAGTATAGTTATGCATAGATAGCCAGCAACATTGCTTTAGTATAGAAACATTCCAACTACAACTAATAAGCATCTTCCAATCCAAGACAGTAATCATGGCATCTATATCATACAATCTACGCAACAATAGGATTTCATACAGGCAGTGAACAATTGACAGAAACTATTGTCAATAATTCCAAATCAAGTATAGAACTAGATTTTTCCCAATATGCTCACAGAAGAATTACTCAAATCAATCTATGTGGTCACTTCCAACAACAGCTAGAGGGATGAACCCTAGAACAGAGGTGAACCCTAATTAGGGTTCATAACAACAGTCACATGGAGAGTAGAAAGGGGAAACTGAGAGCAAGGGGGAGAAAAGGTAAACTTACTTGTGGTCCTCGCTAGTTTATAGAAGAGGAAGCAGTGGTGGCCGACAATGGTGCACACGGTGGCACGGGGAGCACGAGTGGCACAAGAAGCACCATAGTAACACCATCGCACCAGAATAGTACCGCGGGATCGCCGGACTACCACGTCGGAGCAAAGGGGTGAAACCCTAGGCACTAGAGAGGTGGCGGCGCAGCCAGCAGAGGGCGTGAGCGGCAAATCGAGAAGGGTAGGATGACACAGCATCGTCAACTGCACCATCCAGTACCACGACAGCGTCCGGGGAGGCCGGAGCTGGCCAGGATCACGCACGGCAGCTGCGATGGTACCGAGTCACCGTAGAGAGGAGCGGAGGCATCATGCGTGAGTGAGTGAGAGAGAGCGAAGTGAGGAACTAGGCTGATTGGGGCCATCCTACTGCATGCGAGTGGGTTTGACCCAACCAACTAGGTCGGGTCGGGCCGGACCAGCCCAATGGGCCAGGCCCCGATTTAAAGAAAAAACCTAAACAAATTATTAAAAGACAAAAATACCCCTTGAAGGTATTTTGGCTCTAGAAAAATAAATAAAAATCCTAAAAATACAGGTAATATGTTTAACTGATCACAAAAATATAATCTATCTAGGAAAAAAATACTAAATTGTATTTTGATTTGATAAATTTAAAATGAATAATTAAGAACATCTATTCTTTCAGGGAATTTTCTTGAAATTATAATTATACTTAAAAATAAAAAAATATCATTTTTAAGACCTTGAATAAATAAAGATTATTGGAAAAATACTAATGTATTATTTCAAAAGGTTTTACGATTTTTTAAGTATTAATTCCTCTTTATTTATTTATCTCTTAAATAAAAAGACCTTAACCTTTAATAATGTGGGTAAAACACACAAAGAAGGGTTATCATGAAAATAAGTAGTGCATGACATTACTATGCATATGCATTATTGCTTCTTTAAATATTGTCACTACCGGGGCAATAATGGTATTTTGCAGAAACATGAGCTCAAGGTTGAGTGGAAGCATTCGACTTCACTACCTTGCAGTCACAAGGCAAGTTCATTACTTGCTCATGTCCTTTGATGTGTTTTCTAAAAGTCTTTCCAACTTGTGTGTTATCACCTATGTTCTAAAAAGAAAATGGAAAAGAATATCTTCTTAAGAAAATGAAATGCTATTATCATCCTAAGTGATGGTAAATATTAAGATTGGCAATGGGATCTAGGATTCCAGTTGCAGCACAAATATGAATTAAATAATCCATGACATTAGTGATTCTAGCACCATATAATACACATTAATCATGAGATTTAAAATGGGACGGAGAAGTCAGCTGGATCTTCTTCCTTTCACATGAATGGATGACATTATCGTGAAGCTGTAGATTCCTTGCGAGGACTCGGTACATGGGTGGAACCCCTCAGTTCCCGTGATATTGGTGTCTAGACTATCCGTGAGGGGCTGTCGGAGGTATTACTGCCACTTCGATGGGGGTTTCCAAGGACATGATCTGCTCACTAGAGTCTCCAAGGGGTTACCAGGGTTATATCTACCTATATGGGGGTTAACGGAGGTATTTCTACTTGGGGGGTCATGGAGAAGAACAGTGATTGTCTTGGATCAACTTCTAGGCCCCACATCAAGGAATTGTGGATGGAAAAGTATGCCCGGTTGTGCAAAAAGGATTTGATCTCTTATGGATAAAGCAACGCACCTCTGTAGAGTGTAAGAATTATGACATGTTACTCCCTATGCCGGGAAGGAGCTACGAACGTGACACAAAAGGAAGTCCATGAAGTTCTAGTCAACCTGTGAAGGCTGATGTGCATAGTTTTATATTAAAATCAACCTTTGAAGAAATGTTTACGAAAACTGCATAGTGCCAAAGACTTATAGTCTGAGGTGGTAGATAGAGCATCAAACTTCCCACCTTGCATATAATGAACTTGTTGGGTAACGCTATTACTCACTCTTTCCTTTGATCCCTGCTTAGACTCTAAGGAGCCATACGATACTCCGATGTATTCTACCAAAGGTCAGGACGATGTCTACTACGAGGAACCAGACCTGTCCGGTGGATTTGAAGGGGTGGACTATGATATGCACTACAGAGATGAAGGCAACGAGTCAGAGTAGTTGCCCAATAATTACTAATACTTAAGTCGAGCCGAGCAACATGACCCTTATACAATAAGTTGTTGAGCTCAAGTAGTGTTATGTTGTTTGAATCTTTCGTTCTTCCACTGAAACATATTAAGTAAGTTATGTATGGTTTGTTTGTTTGAACCACTTGAAAGTACCGATCTTTTGGTATTGTAGTAATAATGTGTATATGTTTGTAATTTGGACCCACAATATTTTTGTTGTACCACTCTGAGGGATGTGATATTTGCGGAATGGTGTTCCGTGAGTGTTATGTCAATGACTATAGTATACTACAACATGCAGTGGTATGCTGAGTCACCGCACGAGCTAAGCTACCCTCTTGACAGTGCCATAATTGTATATTGTGATAATATTTCAGCCGTCTACATGTCCACCAACCCCATTCAACATATTCGCACTAAACATATTGAGTTGGATATTCATTTAATCTGGGAAAAGGTTGCACTTGGAGCCCTTCGTGTTCTACATGTTCCCTCTAGCTCACACTTTGCATACATTTTCACCAAAGGACTACCTGCTCGGTTGTTCATGGAGTTTAGGTCCAGTATTCACATCAATGACATTTTTTCACCTCGCCCAGACTATGGGGGCATGTTAGATGACTCTAGAAGGCCAGATAAATATGTACCATCGGTTACCTAGGGATTTAGGAAACCAACCTAACCTTCTTGTAACACAAGTTGTAATCCTTGTATATATACTGATCAATGCAATACCAAGATGTGCACAATTGCAGCCCAATAATATTTTGTTATAGTTCAACCAAACAAAAATCATTGAAAGTTTGAAATTTATTAAAACCTATGAGGACATTTTACAAAATGGATGAAATTTAACTAAATTTAAATGGAAACTAAGTCTAATAAGCGGCATCGTTCCCACCAGAGGGACATGCCTCGTCATCGTTCTAGAGAGAATCTTTGATGTCCCACTTGGCCTACTCCTGGAGCCACCTCTCATGTTGTGCTTCCACCATTAGGCGGCCGGTAGCATGCCACCATCCATTCCACTCTGCCTCTACGCGCTCACACAACTCCCGGTAGAACTCATTCTGAGCAATCTGGGCTTGCTCGCGAGCAGCGTCCACAACCTCATTCTCTGTGTTGATGCGAAGAATGTACGGTCGCTCCATCTCCATGAGGAGGCGGGTGTTCTCCTCCACGGACAACCTCTGCAGGAAGATCTGTATGTCGATCTCTTCAAGGTGCCGATTGACCTCTTAGTGGAGGCGGACCTTGTTGGTCCTCTTCTGCTTGGTCTTGAAAGAGTTGAGAATGATGTGTTGCAGCGGATCAACTGTTGGCCCGTTCTACTAGTCTAGAGTCTGACGAGGAGGACAAGTCGAACTGCTTGGAGTCGTCATCGTCTAAGGAGTCTAGTGGAGTTGTGGGGAGCGCGACGACACCTCGGGCATCGGAAGCCTGTGAGCTTGGGGGATGAGAATGATAGAGGAGGCTAGTTGTTGAGGATATGCATAACGGGCTAACCATATCATGTCCTTAATTCGGCTAACCCCAGTGGCCCATAGATGGTGGCAAAGACTATGACAAAGCGAGACACTTGGAGTGCACAACACGTAGATCTATTCATATTAGTGTAGAACTGTGTAACCTGTCAGACTAGAACTATTCCTTATAACCCTAGGTTACGACGCCTTTATAAGTCGGGCCTACGGGAGCCTAGGGCAAGCAACTCACAATCCCTGTAACCTTTGGCCTATTCTCGTTAGTGTTTGATACAAGGAGTAGGATCTCGCCACCGTCCGGAGACCTGAACCTAGGTAACTCGTGTTACACACCCTTGTCAGACGCTCGCCGCCTCTCACCTCTGGCTCTCTATACTCGCCGTTAGGACCTCTCATGGCATACTCATCGATAATACCACGACACTAGCTAGACGGGGCTAGAGTTTGAGTTGTTGATAGAGGAGAGGCATTGGGATGGGATGTATTTATATGTCGGAGTAGGCAGCATGGTCGTTGGCTCGCATTAACATTGCCACAAATGGCGAATAGACTACATGTTGCACCGACCACGCGCCACTGCGACGACGACATGACTCTCTGAACTGGCCACGCGCCACTAAGGCGATGAGACGACTCTCTGCACCGACCATTAAGTCGCTGCAAAGAGATTGGTCACGACATAAATAAGGTTGACCAGCCGTTGTGACAATGATAGGGCTAGCCCGCCAACGCCACATCGCTCGCGTGTTCCCTCTGACTCGCCCGCAGCGTCCCTTATGTAGCCGGGATGGACTTGTGAGACAATAGAATTGGGGGAACCGGCTCAACCCTCAATGGGGTGGCCTATCACATATATATAATGGGTGTGTTACAAGTGGTACAATACATGTACACATATACAGAAGCTATACACAGTCTAACACCCTCCCTCAATCTTAGCCACTTCCTAAAGAATCTAGAAGGTAAGATTGCGCCTACAGGCCTCAAACTGTGGTAGAGGCAATGGCTTGGTGAAGATGTCTGCAAGTTGATCCTTAGAGGAGATGAACCTAATCTGTAGTTGCTTATGTGACACATTCCCGCACAAAGTGATAGTCAACTTCAATGTGTTTCATCCGGGCAAGGAATACCAGATTTGCAGAAAGCTATGTAGCACCGATGTTATCACACCAAAGGATAGGAGACTGCGATTGAGATATACCCAACTCCTGAAGCAAAGACTGTATCCAAATAATCTCTACAGTAGCATCAGCCACAGCCTTATACTCAGCTTCAGTACTGCTACGTGAGACAGTAGCCTGTTTCTGAGCACTCCAGGCGATCAGATTAGAGCCAAAGAACACAACATAGCCCCCCGTGGATCGCTTGTCATCCGGACTGTCAGCCTAGTCCGCATCAGAATATGCCGAGAGGACCCCAGAGGGGTTCGGCCGTATATGCAGCCCACGAGACACTGTCAGACGGACATAGCGCAAGATACGCTTAACAACTGACCAATGAGTGTCGCAAGGCGTCTATAGATACTGACAAACTCTATTGACAGCATAATATATATCTGGTCTTGTGATCGTCAAATACTGGAGACCACCAACAATACTCCTGTACTCCATCGCATCAGCAAAAGACAGAAGCTCACCATCAACAGCAGTGATCTTGTCAGTGGTAGACATATGCGTAGTAGTCGTCTTGCACTTAAGCATCCTAGCCCGCTGCAACAAGTCCAATGAATACTTCTTTTGCGTCATAACAAGTCCATCGGCACGAGAAGCAACCTCCACACCAAGAAAGTAATGGAGCTTCCCAAGATCCTTGACAGCAAAATTAGCACCAAGAGAGCGAACAAGAGCATCTGCAGCTGACTGAGAGGAGCTGACCAAAATAATATCATCCACATAGACCAACAAGTACATAGTGACCTCGGGATTCTGTGGAAGAAACAATGATGAATCATCAGTAGACGGTGCAAAACCATGAGCACGAAGGGCTATAGCAAGACATGCATGCCAGAAACGAGGAGCTTGTTTCAAGCCATAGAGTGCTTTGGTAAGACGACAAATATGATCAGGACGGTCAGGATCAGAAAAACCAGGTGGCTGTCACATATAAACTTCCTCCTCCAACACACCATGAAGGAAAGCATTTTGCACATCAAGCTGACGAAGAGACCAACCTCGAGTGATTGCAATAGATAGAAGAAGCCTGATGGTAGTAGGCTTGACCACTGGACTGAAGGTGTCTTCATAGTCAAGACCATAACATTGCCGAAATCCTCGAGCAACAAGACACGCTTTGTAGCGCTCAATAGACCCATCTGAATGCTTCTTCACTTTGAAGACCCATTCAGAATCAATCACATTAACTCGCGGTGGTGGAGTAACAAGAGTCCACGTCTCATTGCGAATAAGAGCCTGATATTCCTGTTCCATAGCCTCTCTCCAATGAGTAATACTCATAAGAGTCTGGTACGTGCGGGGCTCGGAGGTTGGATCCGTAATGGCAGCAGTCATACACGCAGCATGCCAAGCAACCGTGTCGTTAGTGCGCTCCTTGGGGCAATGAATGCCACTGCGCCTTGCGTATGGGGGCGCAGTACAGGAGCCGTAGAGGTCGAAGGTGCAGCTGGTGAGGGGCTAGGTGATGGTGATGGAGAGGGCCCAGCCGACAAAGGGCTGGGCGACGGTGACAGCGACGGCCCAGCCGGTGAGGGGCTGAGTGACACACTGCGAGGCGACGCACTAGGCATCGGAGAGGACGGCGTCACACTGGGCATCGGGGAGGCCGAGCTAGAGCCCGCCAAGGGAGTCGCAGGGGATGGGCTACTCGGCGAGGGAGACGGCCTAGGCGAAGGCAACATAGGCGAGGCAGGCGTGGAAGGCCGGGGACTCGACGAGGCCAGCCCAGCGGCAGGGAGCGACGGCGGGCGTGCATGGGCACGATGCCCGAGGCCATGCAGGAGCACGGGCGGATCGACGTGCACGTCAGATGACGCCGGCGATGGAGGTGCTGGTGCCTCAAAGATTTCCAAACGAGCCCGGAGTCCAGTGCCTGCACCATGGTTGGGCAACAATACATGAGAGTATGCAACATCATCAAATTGGTCAGAGGCAATGGAGGATGAATGCATAGATGGAGGTTCATCAGTGGATACAAGGAGTTTGACAAAGGGGAAAACATGCTCATCAAACACGACATCCCGAGAAATATAGACACGATTAGTGGGAACATGAAGACATTTGTAGCCTTTATAAAGGGAACTATAGCCAAGAAAGACACACTTTTTGGACCGAAATTCCCGCTTGCGTTTATTATATGGGCGAATATGCGGCCAGCAAGCACACCCAAACACTTTAAAAATGTATAATCAGGTTGTTCATTAAGGAGTTCAATAGGAGTCTTCATGTTTAGAACACGTGTGGGAGTGCGGTTGATGAGAAAACATGTAGTGGTAAAGGCATCACTCCAAAACCGAAACGGAACCAATGCATGGGCCAAAAGAGTAAGACCAGTTTCAACGATACGACGATGCTTACGTTCTACGGAGCCATTCTGCTGATGTGTATGTGGACATGCTAAACGGTGAGGGATTCCAAGCGACTGGAAAAAGGAGTTGAGGTTGCGATATTCACCACCCCAATCCGACTGAACATGAACAATTTTATGCTTGAGAAGGCGTTCAACATGTTTTTGAAACTGGACATAGATATCAAACACATCAGATTTATGCTTAGTAAGATAAAGCCAGGTAAAGCGACTGTAAGCATCAATGAAACTGATATAATAATTATGACCACTAACAAAGGTTTGGGCAGGGCCCCATACATCTGAAAACACAAGTTCTAGAGGATGTTTCACCTCACGACTAGACTCCGAAAAAGGAAGTTGATGACTCTTCCCCTGCTGACAAGCATCACACACTGCTACGTCTTTATTACTAGGCATGAGAGGAAGCTCATGATGACGCAAAACATGACGAACGATAGGAGTGGCAGGATGACCAAGGCGAGCATGCCACTGTGACGACGAAACACGAACTCCACTGAAAACGCGAGAGACTCCAGGATGCTCCAGACGATAGACGCCCTAGCACAGACGCCCACTAAGGAGCACGTCCCTCGTGTCTCGATCCTTAATAAAAAGATCAAACGGGTGAAATTTGCAAAACACATTATTGTCATAAGTGAGTTTAGGAACTAAAAGAAGATTACGCGTCACGGATAGTACTCGAAGAATATTGCGAAGTTGGAGACTCCTATTGGCATGACTAGTGAGAAGAGATGCTTGACCAATATGGGAGATGTGCATACCTGCTCTGTTGGCGGTGTGGACCTTGTCGAACCCGTGATATGGCTCGTGGGGTGTGGAGCTTCCCCATCTTGTTAGTCAGGTGCTCCGTTGCCCCCGAGTCCATGTACCAATATGGGTCAATGGAGTAGGACTAGGTTTGTCCAAGGTTCGCCTGGGGCTTCCGAGGCGGCGCTGGACAGTCGGCCATAGCCGCCTAGCGTGCATTATTACGTGCATCCTTGCCATCATTGCCGATGCCGAGGAAACTCTTCTAAAAGCGGTGGTGGCACTTGGAGGCCTAGTGCCCCTCAAGACCACACAGTTGGCACACCCGCCGACCCCCGCTGGAAGGCAGCATCGAAGGGGGCCAGACGGAGATGGCGGCGATGGTGCGGGCCCCTTGCCCAAGGCGGATGATGGGGCACCCGAAGAGGGTCGGCTGCCCCTGTAGACATCATTCACGGAGGAGCCCCCTGCACGGCTGCAGTTGGTGCGGCGCACCTCGACACGCTGCTGGCGGGAGTAGACCTCATGCGCCATCATGGGCGTCGAGTTGCCCCGCTCGTTGATGATCTCGACCAAGCCATCATACTCCTCGTTGAGGCTGTTGACGATGAAGGAGTTGAACTTGGAGTCGGTGAGCGGCTGTCCAATGGATGCCAGCGTGTCGGCGAGGGCCTTGACCTTGTTGTAGAACTCCGTGGCAGTGGTGTCGAGCTTCTCACACTTTCCGATCTCGTGACGGAGAGCGCTGGCATGGGCCCGCGACTGTGACGCGAAGGAGCACTCAAAGATTGTGCATGCCTCATGAGACGTCTTGGCAAAGACAATGAGCCCGGCAACAGCCGGGGTGAGCGACCCCTGGATGGAGGAGAGGTTCGGCTGGTCCTGCCCCGTCCACATACGGTGCGCCGGATTATAGAACATGCCGTTTACGCTGTCCACCAGCGCGGGGGGGGCAAGGAAGTGTGCCGTTGACGTAGCCGAGCAGGTAGTGACTCGCAAGGAGCGGAAGGACCTGCGCATGCCAAAAGATGTAGTTATCCGGCAATAGCTTGACGGTGATGAGATTGCCGAAGTGAAACGGCGGAGGCAGCGATCCCGTCGAGAAGACTGTCGGAGGCGCGTACGCTGTAGGGGCAGAGGCGGGCGGCTCGGCCGATGATGCCGAGGGGAAACCCTCGGGTGGAGCGAGGTGAGATCCTGTAGGAGGCACAGACGTCGTGAGGGCAGGGTGCATCGGCGCGAGGTCCGATGTAGAGGGCCCGGCGGTCCAGGCCGTCGAGGAGGCCGCGGGCGCAAAGGCGAGCAGCCAGACGGCGATGGCCATGGAGGCGAGCGAGGAGGCACTAGACATGTGGACCGTCAGCAGGTGCCCCCGCGACGAAGCGGTGGGGGGATGGTTGGAGAAGAAGTACCCGACGCTCCTCGTCCCGATCAAGGGCGACCGGATGGCGGTGGCGTCGATGGGGCCGGAGAGGAGGGTGGAAAGGGAGGCAGGTAGGTAGCCCGCGTTGGTGGAGCCGGAAGCGGCGGCGCACGACATGGCAGCGACGGCGACGATCGACGGGCGATCGGCGGCGGGGGCGGCGGCGCGGCTAGGGTTTGGTGGAGGCAGCAAAAGCGGAGGATGTAACCAAGTTCGATACCATGTGACACAATAGAATTGGGGGAACCGGCTCAACCCTCAATGGGGTGGCCTATCACATATATATAATGGGTGTGCTACAAGTGGTACAATACATGTACACATATACAGAAGCTATACACAGTCTAACAGGCCTTGATGGGCCGGACAATGTATTAGGCTGTGTAACACCCTGATGGCTCGTGTATTAACAAGCTCGTTGGGGAACCCCAAGAGGAAGGTATGATGAGCACAACAGCAAGTTTCTCTTAGTTATGAAACCAAGGTTTAATTGAACCTGTTGGGGGGATACCCCCGGGTAGGGTCACGCCGGGGTATAAAGGCCGAGTTAGCCGAGGTACGGCAAGGTCAAAGCGAATGCTGGCCGGGTCACCTCAAGGCAGGCCGAACAACGGAGTAACCCGGACCGGAGGATGTCTGCCTAACTGAGTCCCGGCCGACGTATGTCGTATGCCGGCAGGATTTATGTAACTTGTATGCAGGTACTCACGGGGCCGGATTAACCAGGCACGATCCGGGTTATATCAGGCTTGCAAGAGAAGGAAGGTATCTCGCTGGTCAAAAGGTGGTCTCTGTACGCTAGAGCATGAGCGAAGCGGACAGAGGGAAGGACCACCGAGGCGTGGCCGACAAGGGTGACGCGGCCTGTGTCGGATGATGTTGGCGCCGTAGAGGCTCACGTAGCCTCTGCATGGCTTACGATGGCGAAAAGTGATCCGGTCCATTTGCTATTTTGGGAAGAGGCATATTCCATGGAATATGCCTCCACGTATGCCCTAATTGGAGACCTAGCCACCCCTTTATAAGGATGGCTAGGGCATCTGTAGAAGGGGTTGATCTTTTTGAGTTGGCATTTGGTAGTTGGTTCCTGGGAGCTAGCTAGTGGTGAGAGTAAGAGAGCTCCTTCTTCCTCCTCTCCCCAATAAAGCTCGAGGAGCATTGTAAACCTGGTCAACCTAGTGAATACAAAGCATCTGTGTGTGGAATCACCACACTATCCCTCCCTGGATTCCTCTAGTGCATATTGGCCCCACCTTTAGCCTATCCATGGCATCTGCCGTGACACCACCACGACAGAACCAGTAGGAGCAAGGAAACACCCCAAAGGTGTTGCTAGCTGAGCCTTGGCAGGGTGCACTACCGGTGCTAGTAGCAACGTGGAGACCTGCACAACACAACCATAGAACTATGTCCCCAACTTGCGATGAGGTTGTCAATCTCACCGTGTTTTGCTGAAAACAAAGAATTAAACGTATCGAATGGAAGAAAGTAAACACAAAGCAGTAAACAGTTTGTAGATTGTATGTAAAAGAAAGGACCGGGATCCATAGTTCACTAGAGGTGGCTCTCCTTAAGATAGATAACATGCTGGGTGAACAAATTACAGCGGGGCAATTGACAAACATCGAGAAAGCAAAACAAGCTTATACTAATCATCTTGAATCCTTTGAGACTTGATTGGGCATTACAAAATTATACATAGACCGCCATCCAACTGCATCTATGACTAATAATCCACCTTCAGGTTATCATACGAACCCCCTCCAGTATTAAGTTGCAAGCAACAGATTATTGCTTTACGAATTGCGTGTAAAGTAAACAATATGATTATTCTATGAACAAAGGATTGTTGTTTTCTCCCTAGTAGCAACAGCACATCTAGTACCTTAGAGATTTCTGTCACTTCCCCAGATTACTAGAGGCATGAACCCACTATCGAGCATAAATACTAACTCTTGGAGTTGCTAGCATCTACTTGGCCAAGATAGCTACTAACAACAGAAAGCATGCAAGATCACAAATAACAAAGACATGATAGAATCAATAATCAATCTGAAATAGCATCTCAATATCCATCGGATCCCCGCAAACACAACATGCAGAATTACAAAGAGATGATCTTGATCATGAACGGAGCTCACAAGATCTAAACATGAAAGCACAAAGGAGGAGAATCAGCCATCTACTACATGGATTCGTAGTCCAAGGATGAACTACTCACGCATCACACCGGAGGCTTGCATGGTGATGAAGAAGGCCTCTAGGGTGAAATCCCCTCTCTGGCAGGGTGCCAGGAAGAGCTTCAGATCCCTCCCGATCTAGGGATGGAGATGATGGCGGCTACATACTCTTTCGTGGATTTTTGATCGGGTACTTAGGGTTTTCGTCCCGAGGGCATCTTATAGGTGGAAGGAGAGGCCGAGGGGGTGCTGGGGTCGGCCAGACCACCCCCTGGCACGGGTCAGGCCTAGCCGTGCGGCCAGGTGGTGTGGCCAGCCCCCACCCCTTCTCTGTCTCGTATTCTGGCATCTGATGACTTTTGGAAAAATAGGCACTTTGGCTTTTGTCCCATCCAATTCCAAGAATATTCATTTTCTGACTTTCCTAGAACCAAAAATAGCAGAAAACAAGCAGCTGGCACTGTGGCTCTTGTTAATAGGTTAGTCCAAGAAATCATATGAAATGTACTCCAAAGTGTGGACAAAACACAAGAAAGTGGATAAAACCAAGCATGGAACATCAAAAATTATAGATACATTTGCAATGTATCACACCCCAGCATTAGAGCTTAGAAATAAGCTGAGATAAGGTGTGCGCATTGCATTCATGCATAGAAAATACGAATAATTTTCGCGCTTTTAATTAAAACTTATCAAAGTGATTGAAGCTTCTCTTAACTTGGTGGAACTGAAGTATATCATCAAGTTGACTGCGATAAGTTTCAATATGATCTTTGTTAAAACCTTATCTTTGGGCAATATAATTTGATCTAAGGGTAGATCAAATGTAATAAAACTAAGTCACAACACACTACTTAATAAGGAGTACTTGATCTTCTAAAGATCATTACATGGTGTTCCATACCACAACTCAAGGATGAATACTTAATATTCTAAAGCTGATATCAAGTATTATCTACCACAAACCCTGAATACCAAGTTAAGTATGTAACTTAAGTAAAGAAAAATCTATAACTAAATCTTGATACACTTGATTGCCATAGTGATACCTACCATGGGTATCATGGTAGTTCTTAAACATTAACTCTTATCACAAATAGAGTAGGAATGGAAGACAAGCCAAGACCATTCATCACATACCCTTAGTGTCATGTTAATAGATGACAATCCTATTTAACCAAGTCTTAGTGTCTATTGATCATCAATGTGTGTGATCAATTTCTGATCTTGAACTTATTGACTCATAGCCTTTGACTATTATGTTGACCCTCCAAAGACCTTAAGTAAATTAATAAGAAGAAGGAGCTAGTTATGGTAGAGCGTGCCATCATCAATGGATGAGATCCTTAGTGGTGATCAAACCATTTGATGTTGGAGGAGTTAACTCACTCATGAGTTAACTAGAAGCAGTACCTAAACCCAAGAGTTAAGCTAGTAATTGAGGAACCATGAAAAAGCTAGTAGTGCTTGTGTATCTAATAATAATTTTGTTAAGCCAAGTAGATATAGATATGAAGTAAGCTTCTTTAACAAGATCAGCTTTATAGAGAGACTAGAACAAGTCTACTACTTAGTTGAGTATAGATCTTGATCAGGCAATTAAAAGCCTAAGCTTTGTTTGATCAAGGGTTGGTGGTCATTATTCTCAAGCCACTTGAGAATAGATGACTAGATAATGAAGAAGTGAGGTGAGTATACCAAATTAGGTAAAGCCCTAGTAAGATGAATCATCTAGCTTGATCATGAGAAGTCAAGCTAGAGTATAATGAAGTATATAACATAAGTTGTATGGAGTTGATGGAAGTATAATAGTTTAACCAAGGTAATACAAGAACAAACTTGTATTGTGGAGAGTAGTACCATACCTATTCTAGAGGATTGACATCACATGTGATATAGAGATGAGTGTAATCTGGCAAGCCTTGGAAGTAGTTTCAAGGTGAATATAAAAAGAGTTAAGAAATGGAAGTGGTATATATATACTAGGAGAAGAATGGAGAATGGGAATTATTGAAGTGACATGACCATGTCATCATATGATGATGGATATGGCGGAGTCAGATGATTAACTTATTCAGAAAAGATGTGATCTTTGTGAATAAGATATGAGAGATTTATAGAGTATATTTAGGAAAGGATTTCCTTATCTAAAGATAATCTTAGTGAGGTATTAAGGTAAGGAGTCTTTAGAAGCCTTAACCAAGATCATATCAACCCAGGACAAGAACCATGTCTATCTTAACATCTCAAAAACCCTAATAGAAACTTAGTCTCCTAAACCATCAAGATCACATTATGAAAGCAAGATCAATCACTCACTTTAAGTTGAGATGTTATTCATGGTCACAAAACATGATGGCAATGTGCCTTAGCCTTAGTATCCATCCACATTCATAATATAATATGAGTTTATTAAAACCCACAAACTAAGAAGAGTTTGAATAAGAGAAATCACCAAAATCATATGTGCTTAGAAACCATAATTAGCATCTCTTTCTCATAATTCACTTCAGGAAACAATCCTACCATCTTACTATATATTATGATATCATTCATGATCACAAACATGAAGGCAGTATATCTTCATCCATAATGTTTACACATATCTATAAAATAAGTATCTTAAATCCTCTAATAAGTTCATGGTATATTGTATAAAGGAAAGTTATAACCATTAGACACCACCACAAATAAGAAACAAAATCTTAAACTTTATATTGTTAATAAGTTTTCTCATCCACATCTCATAATACATAGAATTTATATTAATACTAAAAAGAATATAGAACCAAACACCCAGAATAATATCCTATAATATATGAAATACCTCAAAAACATTTTGAAGGATTTGAAACTTGAGAAAAACTATTTGAAGAAAATTGTACTAAAATAGAAAATAGAAAAAGAAAACAGAAAGAAAAAAAGACCTGGCTGAGCCAACAGGCTAGCCCAGAGTTTCCTCTCTGCCTATCTACCGCCCACACCGGCCCAACAGCCGCAGCCCAACACCAGTACCAGCCCAGTAGTCTTTATCTCTCTCACTGACGGGTGGGACCACAGATGGACCGCGGGTTGAGTCTGGAAAACATCCGGGGTTTTTTTTGCAAAGTATTCTTCGTTGTCTTCCTCCTCCAGCTGGAAGCAGCTCGGTGGCGGAGCCGATGCCGTCCGTCGCCGTCGCACGCTGCGATGCCCGCTGTCGCCGTTGTCTAGTGGAAACGGGGATAAGAACGCCACCGCAACGCTCTCGCTTATCCTCATCCTCATTCCCCATTGCTCGCTCTCCATCTCTCTCTACATCTCCCCCACCGAGAACCCTAGCTCATCGGAGCTCTACAAAGCCATCGCTCGAGCTCGTCTCGACCAGCTGAGGCCACTATGAAGACCGCGGTGATCTTCTCGTTCGATTGCCCCATCCTGTGGAAGCCGAAGAAGCCCCTGATGACCGGATTGGTACCTCCATTCCCGACGCCGGCCACCGTCAATTCCATCGCTCCAGACCACCTCACACCTCGCCAAACACTTCACTGCAATCCCGGTGAGTTCCTGGTGCTCCAGCACCTTTTCTCTCGGTCGATTACTGGCCAAATCATCCTACCCATGTGAGTCCGACCGCGCTGCCAGAAGAGCTCGTCGCTGGTGCACTTCCGGTGACCAAAACCTAGCAGCGCACTCTGTGTGGTCTCTGGTGCCATAAATCGGTGTCCTCGCCGTGCTCCGATGAGCTGACGTCATACCGTCGCCGCGCTCATGTCACCTTCCCGGAGTTGACCAGTCTTTGCTCTTGTGGACATCGTCGCGGCAATAGGCCCACTGGTTAGTGTCTGTGGGTTAGGAGTAGATAAGTACATAAAAGTTTAACCGCGGTGCTGACGTCAGGGCGATGTCACCATTGACTGGTCCATTACCCATGTGGCGTATGACGTGTCCCTGACCCCACTAGTCAGTGATTAAGGGTAGAAATCACCTAGGTACAAAAAGTATTATCAGTCGGGTAAATAGTTCAAATAGTATAATTCAAATATAAATAATTTCTAGAAATGTAACCAAAAAAGATTAAATCTTAGAAATTGAATATCTTTTGTTTTATAATTCAGAAAAATGTATATAATATATCAAAATGCTCAGAAAAATAAAATCTATAATTTAACTTTATTAACAAACATTATTGTGTTAACTATTTAAATAATTATTATTTAATAAAGATTTTATAAGTATAATACTTTGAAAATTCCTATTTTAATATGATAAATAAGAAAAATACAAATAATATACCAAAATTCTTGGAAAAATAAGAAGTAAAATGTA
Source organism: Avena eriantha (assembly GCA_910589775.1). Classification (NCBI taxonomy): domain Eukaryota; kingdom Viridiplantae; phylum Streptophyta; class Magnoliopsida; order Poales; family Poaceae; genus Avena; species Avena eriantha. The sequence goes on from OU342745.1 coordinate 371,905,059, forward strand.
TAACTATAAACTTAAAATATTATATCACTTAACTAGGTATTTATTATTTATTAAGTATTTATAAAGTGATAAAACTTATAAAAATCATATCTTATTATTTAAAAATCACAAAAATACTTATAATATACCAAAATAATCACAAAAATACATTCTACACCTCAAAAATGTCAACGCTCACTTTTGAAGTAAAATAAATGGTAAAGGTTTAATCAATCTTGTTTAAACTCTTTTCTTTTATTTTAATTCATTAAAAATATATAAATCTTTACTATTGCCTTTACCATTATTTGTTTAAAGTTTAAAAAATGTAATAACAAGTTCAATTATTGTTGATGAATTAAAATTAAGTGTATTCTAATTTTGTCCATTATAAAATCATCAAAGTAGTATATTGCTTATCAAAAAGATATTATGCGTCTATAAAATCATCAAGAGATAATTACCAATTCTTTTACAAGTTGGGAAAACTACTCAATAGTTTAAAACAAGTTTTTAAGTAATTAAAGTAATGCCCTTTCTATGTTTATAAAAGGTAAGCATTAATAAGAAAGTAAGTCTATTCACTTATAACCTTAATAAAACCCCACCTCATTCAAGTTATAGTACTTAAATTCTAACTTTGTGGAATGTTAAGAAGTAAACCGTCTACAATGTGATGCCTTATTGAACACATGCAAATCTCCACCACTTGTGCTATGATTGTTCAATATAGTAATGTTTTCCTCTTTAATAATCTTGCTTAAGGAATCTTTGAGATACCATGTCTCTTTTGAGTGCTTTAGTATTGTATACTATTTGTTTTGTTTACATATTGTTTCACACACTCTCACATGCCTTAATATGAAGCACAAGTGTGAAGTTGATCTAAAAGTGAAACACATTCCAAAGAACTCATCACAAACTCCAAACCCTAGATCAGATACGACTATTCCGGGGATTCGCATTTATCAAATTACATTACATTACTTATGCATCATTGCATTTTTCTTCTTTAAACATTAGTCCTTACCGGACAAATGATGTTGTTTACAGAATTTGGATCTTCTAATGTCTTGAAGACCGTGAGTGCATAATCTAGCAATCATAAAAGGCAAGTTCACAACCTGCTCATGTCCTTTGATTATTTTCTATCAAATGCCTGTAACTCAAATGTTGTCATCACCTACATTTCAAAAAGGTCAGAAAACACTATTTTCATAATAATATGATTATGGATTATTTACCAAATGGTAATAATCTATTGATACAGTTCCAGCGGTAAAGGAACATAATATCTAGGACTTAACAACCAATGTCGCCAGTGATTCTAGCGCCGTATATTACGCGTCAACCATAAGACTTGGAATGGGACGAGAAAGTCAGTTGTATCTTCTCCCTTTTGCATGGGCGGATGACCTTATTATGAGGCTTTTAATTTCTCGTGGAGAATCCAGCACATGTGTGGGACCCCTTAGTTCCCCGTGATCTTGGTGTCTAGATTATCTGTGCATAGCTGTCTTGGGTCAGAGTTCACCATAGCTGATGGTAACCGCCAGACAGAGCTGCTTACAGACTTCCGAGAGGCTACCCAAAGAGTAACTGTGCTACTTGTCTCGGGGGATCGTGTCTTCATGCAGGGTCGCGGAGAGGGCAGTACTGGCTTGGATATTAGACTAGGCCCCACAACAAGGAAGTGTGGACGAGAATGCAACTCGGATGTGCAAGAAAGCTAAGGCCTCTTGTGGGAAAAGTGACGTATCTCTGAAAAGTGTAAGAATTGTGACATGTTACTCCCTGTTCCGGGAAGGAGCTACGGACACGGCAGGAAAGGAACCCCATGAAGGTTCTGGTCAACCTGTAAAGGCTGTCGGACATAGTTTTCAGAATAAAATCAACCTTTGAAGAAATGTTTACGAAAACCTGCATTGCCTACGTCTTTTGGTCTGTGGCTGTAGAGATAGTGCATCATACACTCCTTTTTAGTGAACTTGTTGAGTACACTCGTACTCAACCGTACCTTCTTAACCCTTGCTAGGTTCTAAGCCGATGAAGATGACGTCAACATCAATTCCTGCTTAAGAAATCATCATCGATAACTCAAGTTCTTTAATAAAGTCAATGAGGTCAACATATATATGAGCTGAAGGGGAGACAAAGTCTCTGTTTAGACAGGAATAGATACTCTAGCCATAAAACCTACTTCTGTAGAGCATTGCATTAGTAGCAATTGCAAGTCTGATAGTTTAGGTGTTAGTCTTATTAGCCAGATAGTTCTGAGTTATTATTTCTGGTTCTTCGTTGTAAGAAGTTCTTTCTCTCTCTTTAACCTAGAGTGTTCTTTGGATTTTTTGTAAAGAGTCGAGTTGTAATCTATAGTCATGTCTTGGACCTACTGTGTTTCTGTTGTACCACTCTGAGGGATGTAATACTAGTGAACGATATTTTATCGGTGTTATATCAACGACTATAGTGCACTACATCATACAGTGGTATGCTGGATCACCGCAAGCTGTGTTGCAAATAGCCTTTGGGGCACGCACTTGAACCTCTTTTTCTGGCCGGCGTGCCCTAAGGAGGTTGGGGGCGGTTTGAGCAGACTAGAGATGCTATAATAGTTTGGGTCAAAACTAAATACATATAAAAATGTCTAGTAGTAGCCTAACTATTTAGGCTCGGTGAACATCTGGAACAGATCAAAACAAAAAGCTGAGATTACTGTTGGGTAACAAGCAATTTCTGGTCGGGATCAGGCTGGATTTCTTCGACGGAACATAGACCCCATCAGTCCAATTTACTAATTAATTGCGCTAGCGCTGTGTTCGGTCGCCTTTTCATCAGCGGCTATGGTTAGGCTTAGGCGGCCTATATAGGTTTGCTTTTGATAACTCGAGTGGATGAGCACCTTTGATCATCCAATTCATGCCGCCACTTAATTAGATTATTAGAGACGCGGCACTTAGGAAAATCAAGCGGTGGTCCAGACAGAAAAACAAAGGCTGCACTTGCACCCGAAGTCAGGTATACCGTCTATGGCCAAAAAAGGTTCAGGCCGGGTTTAAGGCCAATGTGTCTCACCAAATCTAGTGGTACTACTGGTACTAGCAAATACTCCCCCCTTTCAAAATATATGATGTTTTAGTTTTGTAGATGAGTATATCTAGATCTCTTTTAATGTGTAGATTTATCTAGGTGTGAATCTATGCACTAAATAAAAGGTCTAGATATACTACTTTCACAAAGCTAAAACATCTTATATTTTAAAACGGAGGAGGAGTATCTCGTTGCAACTCAAGTAAATGAAACTAGTGAGATAGTTGGGATATAACTTACAATTTTCAAATATTTCTGAAATCAATCAAGTTCACACTGGTACATACTAGGTGTTCTGAAATTAATCAATCTATGATGACACTTTTTTTTAACTGAATCTATGATGATACTTGGTTAGGCATAAAGTGTAAACAGACTCAATTTTATGGTTGACATGTTTGAGATTGATACCCTTCACAGCTAAAAGTTTTGCTCTGCACAGCAATGAGCTATAAGTCAGATCACATATTCTTCTCAAGAAGATACAAGAAATGCTACTCCTTCCGACCCATATTAGTTGACTTAGATTCATATAGAGACAAATATATCTAATCAAGATTTAGTGCTAGATAAATCCGAATCTAGACAAATCAAGTAATATGGGTCGGAGGGAGTAGATATAACTACATTGGAACAACAGGACCACCATTAAAATCAGATCAACCACATAAGTTAATTCATTTTGATGGGAAGCATACTTTGTGAAAACTAAAAAGGACCTAAGCTGGTTCACTGGTTGATGCCGTTGCAGCCTGCACAATTAGAAACACAGCAGGATCCGTGTCTTCTTGTAGTAGCTATGCGTTCTATTAAAGAGAAAATAAAGCGCCAAGTACATAGATCATCAATTTAAATTGTCTCTTTGCCATGTTGTGGTGCCAACTCGATCAGAACAAGCAGTGTTCACGATGTTGCTCTATGACCAGTTACAGAGCCATATCTGAACTTCATAAGAAATAATTAAATCGGCTAAACTGTGTGTACATTACTCTACGGTTCTAAATTAGCCATTTGGTAGAGAGAATTGGTGGTCGCATTCACTTCATGAAATGATGAGGTATGGCGTGCCAGCATGTTTACATTCTGCAGCCTGGAACACGACCCATTCATACCTTGGAAGAAATAGTACGATAGCTTCAGTTCAAGAATGAAAACAAAGCAGCTATTCCATTAGTACAGTACATTGCCCACCATATTGAAGAACAGCCCGACGATCCTAGTGCATCTCTAACCCATCTCCTATAATTTAGAGGACTAAAAGACCAGGTTAAACCTAACTTTCTCTATTTGCTCCTCTAAGTTTTGTGCCGCAAAACCGATCCCAATAACTTAGAGGCCTAATTTTCTTGTTTTTTTTCAAATCAAAACTTTTGAACCAAAGTATGAATATTACAAACTGAATTAAGTGTAATAAATCAAATTGTTTATTATTACAAACTGAATTAATAAATGTAATAAATCAAATTGTTTGAAAGAAAATCAATGAAAACAAACATAACTAATTGCCGTGGACATGCTAGTGATGCTCAAAAAGATCATCAACCTATAGCTGATTATGCGCCTCCCTATTCTCGATGCTTCGGTGCGTTTCGAGGAACTGATTGATCATGTTTAGATCATGCTCAGGCACAACAGGGTCTCCATTTGAGATGTACCTATAGTCATAAGCCATGTCTTTCTCATCTTTGATGATCATGTTATGTAAAATTATGTAACATGTCATTATCTACCAGAGGACATGTGGCTTCCAATACTCGATAGGTCCATGAATAATGCCAAAGCGCTTCTGAAGCACAGTGAAAGTGTTAGAATACAACTTGTTAGGTTTAAGAGTCCTAGACGGTTTGTTATAGGGCTAGGCCGGTGCATCTAGACCCTCATATATACCTCTTGTAATTGCCACAATATTGCCATCGATCATTATTCTATATAATTCTACATGGTATCAGAGCAGGAGGTCCTAGGATCAAATCCTGACCAACGCAAAAATTAAATAATAATATTGCGGCTCCCCAAACATACGTCACAATAGGCCAGAGGGCGAAAGATGTAGGGTGAGTGTTGAAATATACTGTCTAGCCCTTTCCATCAGTTCGGACTTTTGGTTGTGTTGGCTAGTGCATGAAGCTTAACATCCCAAATCTTATAAATCAGCTCTCCTAGATCCTAATTGGGCCGCAGCCATGAAAGACGAATATGATGCTCTCATTAAAATAATACATGGCAATTAGTTCCTCATCCATCAAACACTAATATAGTTTCTGGCAAATGGGTTTTTCGATACAAATTTAATTTCGATGGAAGTCTTGCATGTTATAAAGCTCGATGGGTATGCCGTGGTTACTCTCAGCAACACGGCATCGATTATGATGAGACTTTGTCTCCAGTTGTCAAACCCAGCACTATTTGTACTGTTCTTAGCATCGTCGTTTCTTCTTTTTGGCCCATCCATCAACTCGATGTTAAAAACGCTTTTATCCATGGCTCTCTTCAAGAAACAGTTTATTATCAATAACCTCTTGGCTTCGAATATTCCTCTTATCCTAATCATGTTAGTCTTCTTCAAAAATCTCTCTATGGTCTAAAACAAGCACCACGGGCTTGGTTTCAACGTTTTCTACTTATGATCAAACAATTGGCTTTACTCCTTCTCGTTCTGACACTTCTCTCTTCACCTTTAATCATAATACCGACACCGCTTATCTACTTCTCTATGTTGATGATATTATTCTTACAGCTTTCTCACAATATTTTTTAGATCATATTATCTCTCTTCTTTGCAAAGAATTTTCTATGTCCGATCTAGGTCTTCTTCATCACTTCTTAGGTATTGCTGTCATCCGTGACTCATCTGGTCTTTTCTTATCTCAACGTAATTACACCCTGGATCTTCTTTCTTGTGTTGGTATGCTTGATTGTCAACCGTCTCGTACTCCTTCTGATATAGGTTCAAAACTTTCTGCCGATGGTGATCCCTTTTCTGATCCTTCTCTTTATCGTAGTCTTACCGGCGCCCTTCAATATCTTACTCTTACTCGTCCTGAAATTTCTTTTTCTGTCCAACAAGCTTGCCTTTACATGCATGATCCTCGTGTTCCTCACTTCAACCAAGTCAAATGTATTCTTCGGTATCTCAAAGGCACATTATATTTAGGTCTTCATATAAACAAATCCTCTCCTACCTCGTTGACAGCTTACTTTGATGTAGACTGGGTTGGTTGCCCTGATACTCGACGGTCCACATCTAGATTTTGTGTTTTTCTTGGTAACAATTTGGTTTCTTGGTCTTCAAAAAGGCAGGTTACGGTTTCTCGCTCGTCCGCCAAAGTTGAGTATCGTGTTGTGGCTCATGCTATTGCTGATAAGGTTTGGTTGCGCCAGTTGTTGTCGGAGCTGCATCGCCCTATTGAGCAAGCTACTATTGTTTACTGTGATAATATTTCAGCTGTTTACATGTCAGGGAATCCGGTTCAACACCATCGTACCAAGCATATAGAGATCGACATTCATTTTGTTCGAGAGAAGGTGGATCTCAGCCAAGTTCGTGTTCTACATGTGCCTACTTCATCTCAGTTCACTGATATATCTTACTAAAGGCCTGGCGACTACTCCGTTTCAAGATATTCGTTTCAGTCTCAACGCCGTCGAGCCTACCGTTGACACTGCAGGGGGATGTTAGAATACAATTCTTGTTAGGTTTAAGAGTCCTAGTCAGTTTGTTACAGGGCTAGGCCGGTGCACCTAGACCCTCATATATACCTCTTGTAATTGCCACAATATTGTCATCGATTATTATTCTATACAATTCTACATAAAGCTCTCTCCACATCTTTTCTTGTTGCCTCTTGCTCTGTTGCGAAGTGTGATTTCTTCAGGTCATTTCAAAGATTTTGCGGGATTGTCTTAAAAAATGTGAACAATGGAGGATAGATCCCATCAACAAGATAATAACCCATTGTGTACTCATAGCCTTCGACCACATAGTTGAAAGGAGGAGCTTCACCCTTGATAATCCTTGAGAACAACGGTGATCTCCATAGCACATTCATATCATTAAGAGAGCCAGACAATCTAAAGAATGAATGCCATATCCATATATCATACGAGGCAACTGCCTCAAGGACGATTGTTGCATCTTTGCATCCGAAACCGGCGACAGAAGTGCTTATCAGTATAGGTTGCATCGGGGTTGAAATAATCCCTCATTATCTTAGCATGACCCTCGGCTCTGTTTCAGTTCATCTAAGGGCGGCCGATCTGAGATCCTCGTCTCAACGCCCGAAAATCTTCGTTCAGAATCATGATCATAGCCATTTCCAAATCTTTGTCTTCTTCATCTTCCTCCTCGGACAAAGAATTGTCGAAGATCATCTCTCTCAACCTCTTCTTTTATAGCTGAATGTGGTCTCGGTCAAATTCGGTTGCGAACAAAGGAAAAAAATATCAAAAACCCGCATGGAAAATCCGCTGAGTAGCTTGTGCGCGTCGGAGGTGCCAACCACGGTTGGGGTAGTAGAGCCGGCCAAAAGGTTCCGCGACAACCGTCGGGGTTACGCGATGACCGGATAGCAAGGTCGCGGTTGCGGAATGCCCTCTATGCAGCAGTGCAATGACTGAACGTCGATGAACCGGTGAACCGCCGCCGGGAACAGCTCGTCGAAATCTAGCCACGACCCTCGGTTCTGGCCACGAACTGGTCGACGGAGGTCGATCTACACCATCGCCATGCTCTGACATCTTTTCCCCAACCGGTGACCTCTTACTGTATTTAGCTGGTTTCTAATACCCATCCATCATAGCCATCCACAACATAACACTTCTCTTGAGCACTTCATCAGAAATCTTCCTTGCATATGAAATCTCATGAAACTTCACATATCAAATTATTGGCCAAAAAAATCACAGGACCATCGGGAAACCGCGTGCACTAGCATCTGGTGTGCCTCCCAAAATCACAAGGGGGCTAGGGATCCTTCTCTTAGAGATGTGAACATTTGTTTACTAGCTTCCTAGCTTAAGAGATACATTCATGGAGAAGGAAAACTCTCAAAAACATTAATAGACAATAAATACCATCCCAACAAACCAAATATTTTTGCATGCAAAGACCAGGGGACTTCTAGATTTTGGAAAGGTTTCCTCTGGGCTACTAGGGCAGTTAGATTCGGATATAGATGGGTAATAGGGGATGGGCTGCAAATAAATTCCAGGAAGATACCTGGTTTGGTACTTCACCCCTATATGTCCAATTCTAGGATTTGTACTGCATTTGTAATGATCAGCTTGCTACTGTTGCTGAAGTCTAGGATGGGGAGACTATTAAACTCTCCTTTAGGAGAAATTTCAGTCCCCACCTGATGGAGCAATGGTATGAGCTTAACATATCTATTTGAATATATCATATTCAGGCGACTATGATTCACTTATCCGGGAACACACTGCAGATGGGGTTTCTGCTAGCTCGATGTATAAAATCATTAGTTTCAAAGGGGTTGTGCCCATCTTTATCCCATCTGTTTGGGAATTGGTGGTACCACCTAGAGTTCATATTTTCCTGTGGTTATTTTCTCATAACAAACCCATGACAAGAGATAACTGAAAGAAGAGATGCCTAGGAAAACCTTTAGACTGTGTGTTCTGTAAAGAAAATGAATCCTCAAATCACATGTTTCTCGGGTGTGTTGTTGCTTGAGAAGTTTGGAAATTTACATCCAACTTCTTTGGCTGTTCTCTGGCACATGTTTTGAATCTACAACCAAATTCTGGGTTGCTAATAAAAAGCATTCTATGCTGAATAGTGTCTGCTCTCTGATTATTTGGACTATCTAGAAATCGAGGAATGGGCTTATATTTGTTAACCAGAATTGGTTATGTATCAAACTGGTTTGGTGGATCATCTTGAAAACCATCAAGAAATGGAGGCTATTGTACAAGGAACACGTGCTGGAGAAGGTGGACCAATTCTCCCAGCAAGTGCTTGCTCTCCTCCGAGCTCCAAGCCCTCTTGAGTGGAGATGACATCTGGTGCCATCTCTATGGTGTCCTTGGTGGAGTCGCTTCACACAACAATTGCTCCTGGCCTCCTGATGCCTCCAAGCATCGACAGAGCATCGGCTCCCTCACCTCTCACACCTTTTTGGTGTGGCGTGTGGTCGAAGCCCTCAGGTCTACTGCCTACAGAAGTGATGAGGGAGAAGCTCAAGAAAATCTGCGAAAAATATGGAGCGTGAAGATCTCCACCTTGCCAGTTGTTTTCCATGTGATGTCTTGTCTTTTGTACTTTCTGTGAAGATCTCCACCTTGCCAGTTGCTTTCCATGGAATGTCTTGTCTTTTGTACTTTCTCTGACTGTATTTTGGCTGATATAGCCATTTTAGTTTAGACCTTGGGATTATTTTTAGTTTACCACTTTTTTTAGTTTTACTTTCGGTTGATGTACTCAGACAGAAACTCTGGTTTCGTTTTCTATGAAAATGGGATCGAGGTTCCCCTTTGGTGCCCTGTTGCTCTAAAAAAAACGTCGTGCACTTGTCAAACATCAGAACCTAACCAGGAATAGGGCCATAGACATCAGCTGGATGTGTTTTGGGAACTTGTCCCCAATCCCCTAGCCCTCGCCACCATGGCGACAACCTACGACTCCTCCTCCACCGATGAGCTGGTGCGCCTCCTCGCCCATCATGACTTCCAGCAAAAGCTTCTGGTCGGCTGCCATGAAGCCTAGGCGCGCATTTGCCAACCCACTTTGCCTTGGACAACACGCCGCCCACTCCGCTTTTGTGGAGCACCATTGTTACCGGTAGCACACGTGTGCCATCAGCAACCTGTCCACCAATACTGTTGTTGAAGTCTAGGATGGGGAGACTGTTAAACTCTCTTTTAGGAGAAATTTCAGTATCCACCTGATGGAGCAATGTTGTGAGCTTAACATATCTATTTGAATATATCATATTCAGATGACTATGATTCACTTATCTGGGAACACACTGCAAATGGGGTTTACTCTGCTAGCTCGATGTATAAAATCATTAGTTTTAGAGGGGTTGTGCCCATCTTTATCCCATCTGTTTGGGAATTGGTGGTACCACCTAGAGTTCATATTTTCGTGTGGTTATTTGCTCATAACAAACCCATGACAAGAGATAACTAACAGAAGAGATGCCTAGGAAAACCTTTAGACTGTGTGTTCTGTAAAGAAAATGAATCCTCAAATCACCTTCGAGTGTGTTGTTGCTTGAGAAGTTTGGAAATTTACATCCAACTTCTTTTGCTATTCTCTGGCACCTGTTTTGAATCTATAGCCAAATTCTGGGTTGCTAATAAAAAGCATTATGTGTTGAATAGTATCTGCTCTCTGATTATTTGGAGTATCTAGAAATCGAGGAATGTGCTTATATTTCACAACCAGAATTGGTTATCCATCAAACTGGTTTGGTGGCTCATCTTGAAAACGATCAAGAAATGGAGGATGTTGTACAAGGAACACGTGCTGGAGAAGGTGGACCAATTCTCCCAGCAAGTGTTTGCTCTCCTCCGAGCTCCAAGCCCTCTCGAGTGGAGATGACATCTGGTGCCATCTCTATGGTGTCCCTGGTGGAGTCACTTCACACAACAATTGCTCCTGGCCTCCTGACGCCTCCAAGCATCGACAGAGCATCGGCTCCCTCACCTCTCACACCTTTCTGATGTGGTGCGTGGTCAAAGCCCTCAGGTCTACTGCATATAGAAGAGACGAGGCAGAAGCTCAAGAAAATCTGCGAAAAATATGGAGCGTGAAGATCTCCACCTTGTCAGTTGCTTTCCGTGCGATGTCTTTTGTACTTTATCTGGCTGTCTTTTGGCTGATATAGCCATTTCGGTTTAGACCTTGGGATTATTTTCAGTTTACCTCCTTTTTTAGTTTTACTTGCGGTTGATGTACTCAGACAGAAACTCTGGTTTCGTTTTCTATGAAAATGGGATCGGGGATCCCCTTTGGGGCCCTCTTGCTCTAAAAAAACGTCGTGCGCTTATCAAACATCAGAACGTAACCAGGAATAGGGCCATAGACATCAGCTGGATGTGTTTTGGGAACTTGTCCCCAATCCCCTAGCCCTTGCCACCATAGCGACAACCTACGACTCCACCCCCACCAATGAGCTGTTGCGCCTCCTCGCCCATCATGACTTCCAGCAAAAGCTTCTGGCCAGATGCCACGAAGCTTAGGCGCGTGTTTGCCAACCCACTTTGCCTCGGACAACACGTCGCCCGCTCCGCTTTTGTGGAGCACCATTGTCACCAGTAGCACCACGTGTGCCATCAGCAACCTGTCCTCCTCGCCGTCGCCGTCGCATTCACCGTGTTCGTCCACGATTGGCTCATATGCACTGCCCCGCGTGCATCTGAGAGGACGGGGTGCGGGAGTTCACGCACACGGGAGAAATCGGCGGCCGGTGGCCAGTGTCCAGGTGGGTGTGGCCAGCGCAAATCCTAGCCACCTAGCAAGGAGATGAGCGCGGTGTCGGGATTGGGCTCTCTCATCGAGATATTTTATCACTTAACACCACATGTTGGGGCCTTTTTATCACAGAACCACAACCTCGTATTTATTTCACAAAACACCACCTCTTGTGGTAATCTTTTGCGCATAACGTAGAATACTTTTGTGGTAATAACGTATTATGTGTTCTGTTCAAAGGATTACCACAAAAGGTGGTGTTTTGCGAAACAAAATACAAAAGTTATGGTTATGTGATAATAAAAAAAGGCCCAATATGTGGTGTTAAGTGATAAAATCTCTCTCCACGACTTTGCAGGACCGTGGGTTTAGATGACAAGTGTTGAGAAGCTAAAGTGCAAACATGAAAAGACAAAAAAAAGACATACTAAAACCACCGTATTAATACTCCCTCCATCTTAAAATAAATGTCCATAAAATATTATGAGACGGAGGGAGTAGTATAGATAAGTACGTTGTCTTTCTCGAACTAGGCTTTCGTCCCGCTTTATAAATAAAGCCATACAGCCAACTCGAACTAGGCTTTCGTCCCGCTTTATAAATAAAGCCATACAGCCAAACCGATACATGGTGATGAGGAGATCCTCTTACAAGCAGATCAAAAGATAAACACGAAAGCTTAAGAAGCATCAAGCTTGCCACCGAAGACGACGGGGCTAAGGAGACCGGAACTCCGCGACAATGCCTCCAAGAAGGTTACGACACCTCAAGCGCCGCCGCCACCGAGACCACAGAGGTCTAGGGTTTTCACTCGGAGCCCTAATATGGTGAGAGTAGCCACAACAACGCCCCCAAGAGGGACATGACACCCACGGGCATCGCCGTTGTCGGCGCCGAAGCGCTAGGCTTTCGCCTGGAAAAACTCTCACCACAGACGATCCCTGGGACCACCACCAGTCCTCGAGCCGAGCTTCCAACCGCGATCTGGGTGCTGCCACCACTAGGAGCCCCCGAAGTCCGCTCCTTGCCACCCGCATGGACCAAAGAGAGAAGCCATCACCACCGCAACGCCGCCCCGCCGTGGAGACGCCCGTGCAGTCCACCTTCCGGGGCCACCGCCCCCGGCATCCTCGAACTCATGCCAAGGCTCCAACAGACAACACATCGCAAAGCCGCCGGGTCGGACATGGTAAGGCAGCATCGGGGAAGCCGGAAGCAGGCAACACGACCACCTAGGGAAGGGGAACCGCCCTTCATCACCTATGGCGATAGCCGTCCGGACGCCGCAGCAGGGCCAACCAAGCCCTGATCAGGCCCAGATCAGGCCCAGATCGGGGCCATCGGTTCCGCCGCTGCGCTGCAGCAGCCAGGCAGCCACGTCGCCGCCGTCCTGCTCCCCGAGCTGCCCTACCCTTGTCACCGCCGCCAGGCCACGCTGACATGCCCCGCCGCCGGAGGGCCTCGGCCGCGCCGTATCTGCCTTAGCAGGGGGCCGGCCACCCGAGCGACCCCGCCAGAAGCATCCCCACCGCCGCACCGCGCTGGGACCATGCGCCTATCGTGCCGCCGCCAGACGAGACCGTCGCCGTCGCCATGCCACACCGCCGCCAGCAGCACCACCCCGCGGTGGCACCCCAGCAACGGGAAGACGAAATCCCGCCGCCGCCGAACCGCTCGGTCTTTGCCGGGGCGGCGCTCGCCGGCGGCGGCGGGAGAGGAGGGGAGGGAGGGGGACAGGGCGGCGGGGGATAGGGTTTGCGCCTCCGTCGCCCTCGCGGGGGAGGGGGGGGACACGAGACGCGAGGTGGGTTTTTTTCCGTGTCTTCTCCTACGTGTGGTTATGTTACCTACCGTACGCTGTCTTCCCACTCTCGCTCTTTTCATCCATGTATGTATGTAAAACCCTCGACCCTGCATAACCTTGATCCAAGATTTCCTTGTGATGCATCCCCTCGTGGATCAGGCTAGCTAGCTGCATGTGTTCACTTGGACTGGATCACGCGCCTGCTGCCACTTGCTTCTCCCCTCATGTAACCAGAGAGTGCAGGGAAGATTCTAGAGACCGATCGTTGCAGCAAAAATTCAGAGCCCACATTCCCATATGCCATAACTAATTCAGTACCTCCACGTCGACTTTAATTCTACAGTACTAATCGCAGCCCAGGTCTGGGTTTGACCTGGCCGTTCAATTCAAAGGCCCGATCATAACGCTGATACTCAGTCAGACAGTCAATTTCGACCATCTCATCAGTTCACGAGACGAACCGCCTACTTTGACAAGCTCTTGTCTCTAAATCCGGCGAGGAAGCGCGAGGATCGTGGGAGGCTGTCAATAAGAGGATGGAAGATCGATAGCGCTGCGTAGTAAAATAAACTAGCCGCCCCTGAAGCTTGTCATTGCTCTTAAACTAATGGAGCGATCAATGACGTTGCCTGCACTTTTGCTCAAGAGATCTCTGCTGCTTCTAGTTTATGCGAGACTAGCGCAGCAGCACCTGAAATCATGCTCTGGACTCGGCGATTACACATCATTCGCAATCTGTCTTGTTTGTTTAGGCTCCTGCCCTTTATTTTTCTTTTACAGTTCGAGCTTGCGCGCACCGTACTCCATTTCTTCTTCTACCATCTTCCAAGTCTAGGTCCCCACGTATAACATGGACCTGTGATAATTTGTGAGCACGGTATTCCACAGGCTAACCAGGGGTCGAGTCTGCCTATTTAGTAGGAGTGGCATATATATGTGCAGCAAAAGTGAAGGCGGGTCATATTTTTTTAGAAGGAGCAAAGTATTGTACACCCAAACTGCAGACAATTAGGGTGAAACACACACACCCTAAGCCTACTCCCGCATGAGCCAGCTCCCATAGACAGAGTTCATCTTCCTAAGTCTTCCCTACTCTCTCCCTAATTCTTCTCTACTCTCTCCCTTGCTGCAAGCCACCAGTCCTCCTCCCACCTTGTGATCACTTGTTTGTTCCTCGATCTGCTCTCAACCAAAAACGCATTGGACAAGAAAATATGCTCTATGTTGTCCCCCTCCTCCCGCAAGCATGTGAAACATGGCGATGGCTGATCCTGTAGTCCGTGATGTCCAGAGCCGGTGTCTCGCGGCCAGCCATGCCCAAATTTTGCATTTGAGGGGTGCTCGGGATCTCCATATTGGACTAGCAATAGTGACGCGCTCTCTTCCCTGGCAGAGTACGTATGTTGTATGTATCTCTTGCTTGCTGTGAGTATGTACCTGATGCTGCACCGGGCCAACTCTGAAGCTGTCCCATTCTCTCCCGTTTCTCTGAACCTTGCTGAGAATCACCGAGCCTACCGGCCGACGCGATTGGCGAGAAGAAGAGCAGAAGCACAAGCAGCTGGTAAGTGGGAGCGGATAGGGGAATCAATCCGTCGATTCGCTCGCGGCGTCTGGAGACTAGACGAGTCAACCAGCTCAGCTCAAATCTCTTTCGGCTAACGGGCCTGCCAGCCACGGCATTGAGCCCAGTAACGCATGACGGCCCGTTTCCTTCTGGAGCGCTCGGTCTCAGCGCTGCGGAACGCGGAGCAGCAGCGGCACGGGAACTTCAGGGTCTGTTTGGTTTGTGCCTCCATCTTACCCTTCCAAAATATTGGTCAAGTGAAAGGCGCTCTCTCTTGTTTGGTTTATAACAAATATTGTGGCTGCCAACGGATCGATTGGTGCTGTCTTCATAATTTGTTGCCAATTTTTTGGTCATCCTTGGACGGAAGATTCCTGCGCCAAATAATTGGCTTGCCAATATTGGCAGGGCATGCGCAGGCACAAACCAAATGTACTCTTAGTCCCACATCGCCTGGCGAGAGCAGCCGACGAGGGGGAGGGCTGGTATAAGAGGACGGGCAGGGCGAGGATGCAAATCATACCTTTCTCCGCCTTTTGGCTAAGATCAAATGTAGTATCTGTTCTTATCAGTTTAATATCTGATATGTTGATATGTGAGGCCTCGTTCTCATTGATATTAAATTTATTTTTCATGGGAGAGGGCCCGCCAAAGCGGCTTGCTGCTTCGGTCCTTGCGTGTCACCCTAGCGTTGCACTACTGCTAGGGCTTGGTGCACCCCAACCAAATCTAAACTAATTGTTTGTGCTTTCGATTGCTATAAGCGGTTTTAGACAGCTATTTTATTTAAATAATATAGTACCTAAAATTAGAAATTTTTACATCTATATTTAATAATAATTAACGACTTCAATCAGTATTGGGTAAGACTAGCCCAAATGGAGGTATCATAGGTAGTATCATGCATGCCATGTTGGCAAAATTCTGACGTGACATACTAATTAATGGTGAAAGCGGTTGTGTTGGTATCATAGGTAGATACGGTATCATAGCACGTAGAACTAGAAAAACTAATCTCAAATAAATCTTGTACACAATTTTGCATTGAGATTCTACAAAATAATAAATATACTAAAACTATGATACTATATATGATACTATGCATTGTAGAGATGGTGTCATATACTAGTATCATATATATGATACTACTATATGATACTCCCCATTGTGACTAGTCTAACACCAGATCGACCACAATGAAAACCTTTCGCCTATCCGCTGGGGGCGCTGCCTACTGCCTGGCCGGTGACAAGGCATCTAGCCAGCTCCTCATGATCTACCGCACCTTTTCCTAGTGATCTAAGAGCATCCAAAAAACACGCCCAGTCGTGGCCCTTATTTTAGAATTTTTGCTGGCGCGTCCTAATTATTAACCCGACGGCCCCAGGCGAAACCCTATCTACAGGGAGGCAAGCGGGGGCGCTGGAGGGGAATAAAATATTGCTCTGTCAAGCCACGCGCCCTTCGGCGGCCACGCGGCGACCTGAAGTAGCCACCACCGCCTTCCCGCCAGTTCCACCGCTTCCCGCCTCAACTTCCCGCCAGTTCCGGCTACATAGGCCACGACCGCCATTGCCATAGCTCAGATCTACACGCAATGTCATCCTCCAATCTTCCCACACTAACATACGCCGAGGTGGAGGCGCTGTGCGTCTCCCACTACCGCTGTCCGCCGGGGTACGGGAGCCCTCTGGGCTAGAGGTTGAGCGCCGGTGGCGTGCCGGTCCCGCCCGTCCCTCAAGGTGTTGCCCGCCGGTTGGCCATCACCAACCACTACTACGGCGAGCTCACGCCGGAGCAGTGGATGAACACCAACTGGGACCCCGACAACGCCGCCACCTGGAACGCCTTTTTCACGAACCGTCGCGAGCGGCAACTCGCCATGTACGAGGGGGAAGGTCCGCCGCCCGTCAACAACAACGAGGAGGGCCGCAGGCTGTGGTGGGGCGCCCGGACTCTTGTCGGCGTGATGGACCACATAATGGCGGACTACTATCCCCGTCTCCGGGACCCGCACTTCCAGCGGAAAAAGGGCGGAGGTCGCGTGGTGTTCTAGGATCCTCTTGCCCCGCGCGCGATGCTATGCCTCGACCGGAGCCTTAGTCGGAGCCTCGACCGGAGTGGGTGGTCCCTCCGGAATACGCCGTGGCGGCGCGCTAGCAGAGACGTCCCGGCGACCCGAAAGAAATTTCTAGGCCAGCGTGCGGCCATTCGCGCGTCGCTCGAACCAACGCCGCCGGGGGACACCTGGTGGCGGAAGGAGGAGGACGCCTATCGTGTGCGCGGCGGAGGCAACGACGAAGGCTGCAGCTATTGCGGGCACCAGTCCCCAAAGCGGCGATCACTCTTCGGTGATCGTTCGATGTGGCGCGATCGTGACCGACCAACGCCGCCGAGACCGGAGCGCGCGCCGATCGACGACGACGACGACGGCTCCTACGACGACCACGAGGACAAGTACTACGAGACTAGGCACGATTATGACTAATTTTCTATTTCTATTTTTATTATGTAATAAAATTAGGTTCTCCCTATTTAAATATTATTTTATTAAAATATGTGTTTACTTTGTGGGGCACTGCTGGAAAGGCGGCGCCCCCCATTTCCGATTTCGCGTCGACGGCCTCCCATACGAGTCAAAAACGGGTTATGCCGAAGCCCGTATGGGGTTACGAGTGGAGATGCTCTAACAACGCCCATGTTTCTACCTGACGCTGCACCAAGCCAACTGAAGCTGTCCCATTCTCCCTCGTTTCTCTGAACCTTGGCGATTTGCAGCCACAGCATGACCCATTGCAGATGCCTTCCGGCCGGCATATCTCCTGTGATCTCCAACACCCACGCATTCTCTCTGAGCGCATCGGCTGCCATCCTACTGTTCTTTCTCCTTGTTGGTACTGCCTCCACCACCGCAGGCGCGATTTCTGTGTCAACATAAAGCCGTTGATCCATCTGTCTTTCCAAAAGAACACTTCTCTGCCGTTTCCAACTTTGATCTTGATTAGACTTTTGAAGACTGCCGTACCACCTGAATCATGCAGCCAAGGGAGCCCTTGCCATGGCCTCGTTGGGTCAGTTCTCTTCACCCAATCCCATCTTGCTCCAAGAGCCCAGCCCTTGCAGTTTCAGATCCTTTACTCCCAAACCTCCATAGCAGCAAGGCTGACCAATTCCCTCCCAGGGTACTAAGCATTGGCCGCCATTGACTTCCTTTTCACCGGCCCAAAAAGCATTCTTCACAAGTATCAATCTGCCGGCTCACGCAATCAAACCCCTCTGCCAAGCAGGGATACCTTATCACGGGTCGGCTGCCACTCGGACTTGGTCAACGGTGCTAATTGCAGCCCCAAGTATTTGATAGGGAACTTTGCGATTTCAATCCTAAGATGGCTTTTACTCTGTTCTCATCTTCCTCTGTTCCTCTGACCAAAGTTGCATTAGTCTTCCTATAGTTGACCTGCAGCCCTGTTGCTTCCCCAGAGATGTTAAGGGTCTCTCTGATCGCACATAGCTCCTCCTCCGCTGGGCGCACGAAGAACACCACGTCATCTGCATACAGCTTTCATTATTGCCGCCGTTAATATCTCCATACCCATCACAAAAAGCATAGGAGAAGTGGGGTCTCCCTGTCATAAACCGCGCACATGCTGAATCCTGGGCCTGGGAACCTCCATTCACCCATGATCTTGGTGGAAGCCGTATACATGAGTATTGCGAGCCATCTTAGGAATATGTCGTTGAACCCCATCTTCCTCATCACCTCGAAAAGAAATCCCCATGAAATTGAGTCAAAGGCTCTTGAGATATCTAGCTTCAGTAGCACTCCTGTAGCTCTTCTCTGATTGGTTTTCCTTGCAACTTGTCTCACTAACACAAAGTTATCGTGCAGACTCCTGCCTTTCGAGGAGAAATAGTTCTTAGGTGCAACGGCAATGGTACTCCCTCCGTTCAGAAATAACTGACTTGAGTTTGTTTAGATTCGTATGAATCTATTACTAAAATGCGTCTAGATACATGTGAATCTAGACAAATCCAAGTCACTTATTCATAGACAGAGGGAGTACTAAAAGTGAAGTGTGCTGTTTTGGAAATGCTAGTGTAAAAGAACAGGATTATGCTTCTATATTCACTTGTGTTGTAAGCTCTTTACCTTGTATCTACTAGGTACTATGCCTATTCACTATAAAAGATTGAGAAATAGTGATCGGAAAGTTGTAGAAGGTAAGATGGAGAATAATTTGTATTGTTCATACAGTGTATTAATGTGCTGAAATTAGAACTAATGGACTGCAATTAACAGGGAACAGCCATTATTATTAGTAGGGAAAAGGCAGATCATAAAGTACATATCTACCACCAACGACTAATTAGGCCTAATTGTTGTGTTGTTTTTATCTAGACAAGGACTGTATACACCTTAATCATGGCAGCATACAGCTTGACGTATGCAACAACATTTACTAAATACGCCTCACCGAGTCACTGATCTGAAGTTTTCCATCTTCCTCCTAGTAGCCAATAAGCCTGAAGTAATATGTGTTTCGTGATTGTGCCTAAGCAAGTACAGCTCATGAGATAATCCAAATGCATGAGCCAAAACTAATATCAGAATAGTACATATTTTCTAACCGTAAAACCAGGTGCATTCACAGTTTAAGAACACAGATATAATTCAGAGGATTGGAGTATTGTATCTTTTGGGCACATAGTCCAAGAAATGGCAACAGCAAAACATAATAGTTTCCAAAGATTTGTGATTAGTGACTAGTAGCAGCATGACATATCCACAAGCAAAGGCCAAAGTTCCAAAGGTTTTATCCTTTGGGTTTCAAATTTTGACTATCGAAATCATCTGCAAAGCAATATCAGGAAATGTGCAATATTAAGTAGAATTTATATATGCGAGAAAATGCATGACGACGCATATATGAATCTAAAATCTAGAAGAAGGCCAAAAGTTTCCTAATCCGCAACGACAGAGCACCCTTAAGGTCATATTAGCAATTAGATAGCATGTACACGGTAGTAAAATATCATTTAAACTACTTGAATGTTATTATGCCCACTTGCTCTGTAACTAGTACAAATGTGTAGGCCAGTACTATTCAAAATGTTCTTTGTTTAATTTATATGCCATAAGCGATACAACAGAGCATGCAATTACATGACAAGCAAAATACTAGAGGATACTTGAGTGTTTATCATATTTATCTCCTTCAACCATGTTCCCTAGACAAACTTTCGTGACTGTAGTGTAGAATACACAGCTTTGTTAAGAGAAAGAAAACGGAAATTGCATAAAATTTCATCAGTGAAGGGCACTGTCTCTAGGACGGGTTTGGTGATGCTGTTGCAGTCATTGGATCATTACAGTATAAGTAGATAGCAGTGGTGGAGGGGGAGAGGGAAAGAGAGATTAGGTGAACACTAGTGTACTGATCGATTGCTTGATCATAGATGGGTACACGTCCCCCCACTATATAGGGAAGCTTAGGTTACTTAGTCCTGTAGGAACCTAATTCCAAGGACACTAATTTGTAATCCTAATCTGGCCTATACATCTCCTATTACAATAATCTGGTCATGCACATAACATGCGCAGTAAACTGCTCGATGCAAAGAAGAAGAAAATGTGTATTCTTGTGAAAAAAGAAGAAAATGAGTATGCCATTCCAGGACTTGGAAATTTTAAGAATTTATACACGAGACATAGAATAATGTATGGTTGTCACCTATAAGCAGGGAATTGTGACAAAAATCTGTCATCTTTTTGTGAAATTTTTCTTGGGATGCTTCATATTCAAATGATTGAAGCATAGGTACTAATATATACATTCCATTTGAAATTGCAATCTAAGAGGAGTGATTAGGAGCTGAAGCGGATAATATCCTAGAAAATCTGTATTAATCTGTCTAGGATTATTAGACAGCAACCTACGGTTTTCCAAATCCTGCAATGCTTGGTAGCAGTATGGGAGGGTTCTGGATACAACACATGAAGTATCCGCTCTATCTTTCCAAAGAAAGTTCGGCTGAAGCAGATAAAATTTGATCAATGTGCACATTATATTAGATAATGTTGATAGGTTGTTAAGGACTAAAATGAATGTCTGTATGCTTGGTCTTCACATCAAGGGGTAGATTTTCACAATTAGTAGTTCCAATTCATACATGGGTGCCTAACTCTGTTCAAAACAAATAATAGCAACTATGAGAAAACACACCACCTAGACCTTGATCTTAGACTGTAGTATAAAGACTGTAAAGACAATAAAACAAGTAGTAATACCATGTTTCTTTCCAAAACATAAGGTGTGCCACTATCAATGCACCAGCTAAAGTACATATGGCCATAATTAAGAAAAGCGGGATTCGCCAATGACTCACGTTTAATAAAGCAAGTGTTTCAAGCCTTGATTCACATTTATAACTCTACTCATACTTGTATAGAACAAATCCTGCCAATAACATGTATGCATGATCAAGCTATAGGCCCCTGGACTTGTTTTGATATGCGAGACATATAGATATTCTTTTACAAGAAAATAGAGCAGATAAAACAAGTACTAAACCATGTTTCTTTCCAAAAAAAAAGGTAGCTACCTTCTCTGCAATAAACGACAAGCGACTGGACGAGGAA
Organism: Avena eriantha; assembly: GCA_910589775.1. Taxonomy (NCBI): domain Eukaryota; kingdom Viridiplantae; phylum Streptophyta; class Magnoliopsida; order Poales; family Poaceae; genus Avena; species Avena eriantha. Next base: position 371,926,576 of record OU342745.1, read on the forward strand.
AATCTTCTCCAATGAAAGCTTCACTAAGCTCACTACCCCTGGTTCTGAAAGGAATAATGAAGTAAGGATTCAAGTTAAATGAGAGCTGAGATGAAATATTGACCTAAACAACTGGTATGGAAACTAGTATGTGTATTTATCATGCACAGCCAATTGAGAAAAAAAGGATAAATGACCAATAAATCAGAACTAACAACCTTGCAGGCATGCTGGTAAAACTGACAGCAACAGATGCTTAGAAGCATGCGTACAGACGTTGAATAATTGCATGGAGCAAGCTAATCGACCATGCCATGATAAGCATTAGCTTGAAATGCTAATAAGATGGTAAAGAATGCCAGGTTATTCTGGGGGCATGTTCAGCTCATTATGGTGCCTTATGTAGTCATACAAAACAGTGATCTAACCCTCGTCTCATTTCCAAACCATATAGAATCACTACAATCCATATTTTATTTTCCAATGAACAGAACATAATTCAGTCCCTCGATTTTCTATAAATAGCAATCCTTCCATTTTTTGCGAGAGCTGTGAAGTTGTGCCACTTATTAGAACCATTTGTGATGATTTTGTAAAGGAAAGAGTTCTACCACTTGATTTAACTGAGGTATATGAATAACTAATTATATACTGCATTTGATATTTCTATTTCTGCCACGCAAAAACAGAAACAAGCATTTCTCAAATAAGTTAGTGGTAGTAACCAGTACTGAGCCAAGAGTGCAGCCAAAACATAAGTTTGCATATTAGTCTAAGAAACAGCTGTTCCCCAATTTTAATCCAAAGTGGTACAGACATATTTTTGAAGCATTTTTCTTGAAGAAACAAGGTCTTGGTAGTAACCAGTACTGAGCCAAGAATGCAATCAATTTTCTTATTATTCTACGAGACAGTTGTTCCAACTGTTTCTTTTGTGTGCACGGAACACAAAACCATGAATCCAGAATGCCAAACAGGCTTATTTTAACACTTAGCAGCATATGCAGGAGGATGATTAAGATCAGGGAACTATATGTAACAACCACAAAACGTTGGAAACGACTTCAACCTTTATGCTTACGGGCATGTATTATGGTTGTCATTTTTAAATAAATTGCATCAACTTGGATGATGACGGTTCTTCAATTTTCAAGTAGTCCTTATCAAAGTTAGTCCAAAGATGTTACAATAGTAGCTTTCTTGTATTTCACATGTCCTTGTCCACATGAACTCTAGGGTTTAAGAAATATTAGTTTGTAAGTTGTATAGTCACTTGACACTGTCAGTAGTTGGCATAAGTTTACTAATAGACTTTCCAATTTTTCGGCTGTATTGGATATACTCCTGCACAATAACGACGTGGTATCAATCAAATACAGCCATACAGGTAATCAGATGCTACATATAGGTCAACGGGGAACATATAGCAGTACAATGGAAACAGGGAATGGTTGACAGATCAGGATTATCGAATAAAACAGTTGCAGCAAGTTGTTCAAAATTGCCACTGGAGTCATAGATCCTTCGAGAAAATAAAACATTTCTGAGGTAAATGTTTGATGGCACTTGGTCATGTAATGCACTCCTCCGCGATTCCGCTTCTAATGCAGATCTATCAGTATAAACTTTTATCCTGGTATTAACAAGACAACTAATTACTAAGTAGTAATTAACAGCAACCCCTACAAATCAAGCTACTACATATTTTTTTTATCGAATGACGGAAAACTTAGGGCGAGCCTGGTGCAGTGGTAGAGTATCTCCACTTGTGTCCTGGTGGTCCTGGGTTTGAATCCGCCTCTTTGCATAAAAACAAGGGAAAAGCAGCCTAGATATTCTCTCCACAGACCCCACAATGTGTGGGAGCTTTTTATCGAATGAGGGAAAACACATCGCCCCACTTTTGTATTAATAACGGGAGTGATAACAATGTAGGTGGGAACCAACGACTAGGATAGATACAGATATGGAATTACTCAGCCTACTTCAAAAGGTTAATAATTTGAAAATAAAAATATGACTAATATGCCAAGACCTTGTTTCATCGATTCTGTAAAAATGTGTATCATCCAGGTTGATTTGCTCCCTCTGTTCTTTCCCTTTTTTGCCTACTTCAAAAGGTTAATAATTTGAAAATAAAAAATATGACTCCACACACCAGACACAGAATAAACATTTTTTGTGTATTTGGATAGCATACTATGAACTACTCAGCCTTGCAATAGAATTCGTTTTCAACTTATTTCAGAAGTTGAAATGGACAAAAGGAGTTGACATTATTGGGTGTGAATTGACCCGGTTTGTGAAAAACCACTTTAACAAGCCGTGCCATCACTGTTACAATGCGTTTTCTAATACAACACATGAAATTTCACCATAACTTCAATGAAACAATAAATTGTTCTTAGCAGGGGCAACATCTCAGGTACGTTACAAAAACAAGTAAAAATTGCAATTTAACTGTCTGAAATTCAGCACGGACAGATCACGAGTGCCACTAGCCACTACGAAGTCTCAACCGGAGAAAATCAATCAATCAACCAATTTTTACTTAGTTTGACTGAATGCTACAAGCTAACAATTAGTCGATCAGTAAATTAAGGATTACCCTCTATTCTGAATTGGCAACCGGGGAAATCAAAAGCTGAGAAGAATTTGAACACTCACGAAGCATTCAGTGCTTCTGCCGTCGCCTACTTGCTGTGGGACCGTGGATCGTGCGCAATACCGCCATGCTTACCGGATGCCGGATGCTGGCGCCGCCGCCGCCGTCGCCGTGCCTGGCTGCCTCCCGATTGCCGAGTGCTCGAGGAGGCAGGACAGGATCGTGCGCCGGTGCCGCACGCAGGTCTTCAGGTCGGGGGGCGGCTAGCCAGGAACGGGATGAGGTGTGGCGGTGCGAGCGCGCGCCAACGGCCGGCTCCGGCGAGCGGTAAGATTAGAGTTGGCATGGTTCTAGGTTCTTTTCTCTTTGAGCGAACTGCTGAAGCCATTGACCGCTTATTGCGTACATCAGCGACTCTGCAGCCCAATAACACCGCGATAGGGCCGGCCCAATGATACCGAAGCTGCGCTCCGCGGAAAAACAAAGCAAACTATCAGCATTGCTTTTATCATCTATATGCCGCTTTAAGCGGCAGGAGTCGGACGTGCCACCTGAAGATTTGGTTCTAATGGGCCGGCCTGAAAGTTTTTTTTTAAATTACAATATATTAAACAAGCAAGCTGTCTCATTAAAAACCTTCCAATCCCTTAGGTACCCTGGTAAGGAAAAGAGTACGTAAAAAACTTGCTACCGAGTTCAAAACATGCTTACATCGTTCATTACAGCACGGATAATAAAGCTAGGGGGATCACCATCCTAGAAATAAGAAGAACTAGAATTATGAGAAAACCTAGTTAGAGTATGTGCCACGCCATTTGCTTCTATTGGACAATGTTGCACCACAATGCTACCAATTCATTGTGCCGTCAGATAGCAGTCTGAAATAATAGTAGAGTATGGACCCCACACCTCAATTTCACCATTAAAAGCTTGTACTATTTCTAGGCACTCAGATTCAATAATAACCGGAGTGCATCCCAGATCCTCCATCATTTACAACCCTCTTAAAAGTGTGATCGCTTCTGATGTGGATGCACTTAAGAGGTTTTCTCCAACCCAACTTCTGCCTACAACCGCACATCCTTTATAGTCCCTCAAAACCGCAGCCACAACACCAATGCCATTTGGGAAATAGCTAGCATCAACATTTAGCTTATAAGTTTTTGTTGCAGGTTTTTGCCATCTTATAACTCTTAGTTCAGCTCCTGGCATACCTGAAAGGGCAAAATGCCCTTATCTAGTTTTTGGTTAACTATGACATCGGAGTTACTGAGCGGACTAATGTTTCTACTAGTATTTCTACAGGTGATAGTCCACGTTTGATGATGAGGGGCGGTAGGTGACCCCCCATTCGTTTATGAAGTGAAGAGCCGTGTTTTTGTTACTTCTCTCTTATTTTGTCTTTGAGTCTAGTAGGAAGCACCGCACTATTAAGAGGGGTGATCTCGATGCGCTTGTTGGGGATGTTCTACACCCCACAGACATCATATCACCATCAGCCATACACCCACTAAAGGAGAGACAGAATGTCGTTGTGAAAAAGGGCTGGAAAAAGGACTGGGCGAAATCGGCATGAAAACCGGCGCCACCGGAGTGGCCGCCGGAATTTCCGGTCGGCACCGAAAATTCCCGGCGCACACCGGAACGGGTCACTTCAGAGGGTTTCGGTTTGCTGCCGGAAATATCGGTCTCCGCCAGAACTTTCGGCACAGCAGCCGGTCTGCCGGAACTGCGACCGAAATTTCCGACGCCCAGTTCGGCGCCGCCGGACTTATTGCCGGTTTGGTCGCAGGACACTCCAAACGGCTCCTTTTTCACCACGGACTATAAATACCTCTTCTTCCACCTTGAGCTGGCAGGCATTCTATTACACACTCATTCTTGAAGCTCTCTCTCTCTCTCTCACCATTGTTGAAACACAATTCCTTGAGGATATCCCATTCTACCCAACCAATTCCAAATCCCTTTGGTAGAAAGCAAGAGGAGCTCCCGATCTACGTTTCCACCAAGCCAAAGTTCATTCCCCCTTGAGTTCATCGAGTTAGCTTGTTATTGTTGGGTTTGTGGGAAACCCTAGGCGGCTAGGGTCGCCCGAAGGGATTCGGCTTGTGATTTGCTCCGTGGAAAGTTTGTGAGGGTTTGGAGACTACCTTAAAGTCTACCAGGAGTAAGTGAGCTATTCCTTCGTGGGATAGGCTCAGAGAAGAAGATGAGCCTTCATGGCGTTGAGGAATCCTTCGTGGAACCTCACACCTCTCCAACGTGATGTAGCCCCCTTCCCAAAGGTGGTGAGCACGGGAATACATCTTCGTCTCCGCGTGCTTTGGTTATTACTTAACCATTCTCTTACTTGTGTTGTTTACCTTGTGATAGCCTTCGTGCTTGAAGTATTGTATCATCATCTAGGTTGCCTCACCTAGTTTGCATTTAGGCTCACTTATTTTCCGCAAAGCCTAAAACATGCAAAAGATTACAAAGAATTTTGTAGAAACCTATTCACCCCTCTAGGTAAACCATCTTACACTTTCAATTGGTATTAGAGCCAAGTGCTCTTCTAAGGGCTTTACCGCCTAAGAGAAAAGATGGTTTTCTCCGATGATGAGGAGGGAAAGACTTATTTGGTCAAGGAGATCCGTGAACTCTTTGCTAAACAATCCCTTGAAAAGGCTAAGGCGGATTCCGATCTGCTTGCTCGAATAAGTTTTCTTGAGGGACGTTTTACGGGGATGGGCGAGGGGGTCATGCTTGCCGGACCTTCGGTAGTATCTCAAGGGAGGCCGATGGACACCGGTAAGGAGGCTATGAACGAGGCCTCTAGCGAGAGTGACCCGACAAAAGCCTCTATGCCTCTTAATCCATTTCAGTATATATATCCCAAACAAAAGAACATCATGCCTCATATTAATGGTTCGGGTCCCGAACCTCACTATGATGGAACTCACTTCTCTCATTGGAAAGTTTCTATGGAATCTCATCTTCGCAGTTGTAGCGTGGAGCTTTGGGAGATTGTGGGCAAGGGCTTCTATCCACAAGATCCCAACAATCTCACTCAGGGAGAGTACTATGATCGTCAACTAAATGCAACGGCTTGTGACAAGATAAGGAGTGCCATTCACCGCACTCTCTATGATCAAGTTAGCAACATCCCCACCGCGAAGGAGTTGTGGGAGAGGATTGTCATTCTTCAAGAGGGAGCTTCCCTTATCCAAAATTCCAAGTATGAAGCCGCCAAGTCGTAGATGAGCATGTTCATGAACAACGATGGTGAGTCCATCGCCGAAGCATACAAGAGACTTGTTGCCCTCCGTGTGAAGATTGATGGTCTTGGTTGTGACAAGTATGATGATGGGTTCAACTTGAATGATGAGCTTATCAAGTCCAAGGTTATCTCCATGATTGCCGCCTTCTACAAGAAGCTTGCCCTGAACTTGCAACTTCTAGATTCAGCTTGCCACTTCTCCCCTGATGATCTTGTGTCCTATCTTGTTGCCACAGACAATATGGCGGATGAAGGACAAAAGATCAAGGAGATCAACCGTGCCATTGGGCCCTCTCAATCCCTTGCATTGAAGGCGAAGTATGCGCAAGAAAGTGGTGTAAATGATGAAGAGAGTGATAGCGAGGGCATTGATGACATGCTAGCTCAAGTTGCTCTCTTCACCAACAACTTGAAGTTCCGAAGAAGAAGAAGCTCAACCGGACCAAGCGAGAAGAAGAGGAATGGCTACAATTGTGATGAGTCGGGCCACTTTGCTGACAAATGCCCATATGAGAAGAGACTTGACAAGCCCAAGTATGAAGAGGGCGCCAAGCCAAGATTTAAGCCAAACCCCATCAACGAGAGATACAAGAGGAACAATAAGCGTGATGGCAAAGGCTTTCTTGTCCAAGAGTACCTATCCGATGTGGAGAGTGAAGATGAGGAGAAGGTTGTGGGGGTGGCCGGTTTGGCGTTTGCCGAACCCGGGTCACTCTTCACATATGACTACACCAAAGACTATGACGATGACTCCATCACTCCCAAGGTCGCCAGTACTTGCCTCATGGCGAGGAGTACCAAGGTAATCTCTTCCCCTCCATCTCTATATAGCATCTTGGATGATCATGTTAGTACAAATGATAGTGACGATGATGAATTCGATGAAAACTATGTACAAGATGTGTAAAATCATGAAGTCCCTTCCTAACAATGCTCGTGCTAGATTCAAACAATTAATGAGCCTTGTCAATTCATGTGATGAGACCATTGATAGTTTGGAGTCTCATATTGATGATTGATACATTGCAAATGTATCTATAATTTTTGATGTTCCATGCTTAGTTTTATCCACTTTCTTGTGTTTTGTTCCAACTTTGGAGTACTTTTCATATGATTTCTTGGACTGACCTATTAACAAGAGCCACAGTGCCAACTGCCTGTTTTCTGCTATTTTTGGTTCTAGGAAAGTCAGAAAATGAATATTCTCGGAATTGGATGGGACAAAAGCCAAAGTGCCTATTTTTTAGGAAGTCATCAAGTGCCAGAATATGTGACGGAGAGGGACCAGGGGGCCACCACACCACCTGGCCGCGCGGCCCAGCCTGGACCGCGCCAGGGGGTGGTGTGGCCGCCTCCGGCACCCCCTCAGCCTCCCCTTCTGACTATAAGATGCCCTCAGGACGTAAACCCTAAGAACCCGATCAAAAATCCACGAAAGAGTCTATAGCCTCCGTCATCTCCATCCCTAGATCGGGAGGGATCTGAAGCTCTTCCCGGCACCCTACCGGAGAGGGGATTTCACCTTGGAGGCCTTCTTCATCACCATGCAAGCCTCCGGTGTGATGCGTGAGTAGTTCATCCTTGGACTACGGATCCATGTAGTAGCTAGATGGCTGGTTCTCCTCCTTTGTGCTTTCATGTCTAGATCTTGTGAGCTCCGTTCATGATCAAGATCATCTATTTGTAATTGTGCATGTTGTGTTTACGGGGATCCGATGGATATTGAGATGCTATTTCAGATTGATTATTGCTTCTATCATGTCTTTGTTATTTGTGATCTTGCATGCTTTCCGTTGTTAGTAGCTATCTTGGCCAAGTAGATGCTAGCAACTCCAAGAGTTAGTATTTATGCTCGATAGTGGGTTCATGCCTCTGGTAGTCTAGGGAAGTGATAGAAATCTCTAAGGTACTAGATGTGTTGTTTCTACTAGGGAGAAAACAACAATCCTTTGTTCATAGAACAATCGTATTGTTTACTTTACACGCAGTTCGTAAAGCAATAATATGTTGCTTGCAACTTAATACTAGAGGGGGTTCGGATGATAACCTGAAGGTGGATTATTAGTCGTAGATGCAGTTGGATGGTGGTCTATGTATACTGTTGTAATGCCCAATCAAGTCTCAAAGGAGTCAAGATGATTAGTATATGCATGTATTGCTTTCTCGATGTTTGTCAATTGCCCCGCTGTAATTTGTTCACCCAGCATGTTATCTATCTTAAGGAGAGCCACCTCTGGTGAACTATGGATCCCAGTCCTTGTCTTTTACATTCAATCTACAATCTTTTACTGTTTTGTGTTTACTTTATGCAAACTATTACTTATTTCCATTCGATACGTTTAATCCTTTGTTTTCCGCAAAACACGGTGAGATTGACAACTGATGGGTTCGTAGCATGGAAAACAAAAAAAATTCTACCGCAAGAACGAACAAAACCTAGATCTAATCTAGATAAAAGCCAAGATCTAATCTATTAGACATGAGCAACGAGATAGATAGGAACTAACCCTCGTAGATCCGAAAGCGTTAACGAGATTAGATCTCGTGGTTGATGTAGTCGATCACTTGCCGATCTCAAGATCGTGTGGACGATCCTTTCGGCGTCGCGTTCCAGCAGCGCTTCCGCAGTCGGTCAAGTGGACGATCCTTCCGGCGCCGCGATTCGGCAGCGCTTCCGCAGTCGGTCACACGTGCGGAGTCGAAGCAGACCTTCCTCTCCCCGTTCCAGCGAGCAGCGGAGGTAGTAGATCTTCTCCACGGAATCCCAGTAGCACGACGGCGTGGTGGTGGTGGTGGAGTAGAGAATTCTGCAGGGCTTCGCCTATGCCTGTGCAGAAGAAAGGTGGAGGAGAGAGGCGGCAGAGATTGGGAGTTATGGGAGCAGGGGAGGAGGGGGCGCCCCTGCCCCTCTATTTAAAGAAGGGAGGCGCCTAGGGAGGGGTAGGACTCCCCTCCCTTGTAGGCCGGCGGATTGGAGGTGGGGGGAGGAGTCCTCCTCCCCCACGACTCCGTATCTTGACCCACCAGGACTCCTTGATCCCTATCTTGATTTTCAAGCAAACTCCAAGATATCTTCTAGAACCTTCCGGAACATTCCGAAACCTTCTAGAATCCTCATACAAACACTCCGGAACATTTCCTAACTTAGAAAATGATCCCCTATATATGAATCTTATTCTCCGGACCATTCCGGATCTCCTCATGATGTCCCGAATCCAATCCGAGACTCCGAACAACATTCGGTCTCCAACGCATATTCCATATCTACTTAAAACAACTTCGAACCTTAAGTGTGTCACCCTACGGTTCGTGAATATGTAGACATGACAGAGACACATCTCCTATCAATAACCATCAGCGGGACCTGGAGATCCATAATGGCTCCCACATACTCAACGATTACTTTGCGATCGATTGAACCACTTACATACGAAACTAATTCCCTTTGTCTCGCGATACTATACTTATCCGAGGTTTGATCGTCGGTATCTCCATACCTAGTTCTACCTCGTTACTGATAAGTACTCTTTACTCGTTCCGTGATATGTCATCCCTTGTGACCTAGTCACATGCTTGCAAGCTAACTAGATGACATTCCACCGAGAGGGCCCAGAGCATATCTATCCATCATATGGATGGACAAATCCCAATCTTGGTTCATGCGCTTCAACACATACTTTCAGAATACCCAATGACACTTTTATAACCACCCAGTTATGAAGCGGCGTTTGATGTCATCAAAGTATCCATCCGGTGATGGTGATTAACATAACCTCATGGTCGAAGGAATAGGTTACTATGTATTTGAAAGCTTACAGCAATACGAACTTAATGACTTGATCTTATGCTACGCTTACTATAGGTGTGTGTCCATCACATCATTCTCCTAATGACATAACCTTGTTATTAATCACATCCTAATGTCCATGATCAGGAAACCATGATCATCAATTAATCAAGAAGCTAGTTTAACAAGAGGCTTACTAGGGACTCTCTTATGTTTACAAAACACACAAGTATTAGTGTCTCCTAATAATACAATTATAGCATGTGATGTAAACATTCATCATAAACACAAAGATATAATAATAATCACTTTTATTATTGCCTCTTGGGCATATGTCCAACAGTCTCCCACTTGCACTAGAGTCAATAATCCAGATTACATGGTAATATACCGAACACCCATGGCGTTTTGGTGTTGGTCATGCTTTTCCCTAGGGAGAGGTTTAGTCAACGGATCTGCCACATTCAGATCAGTGTGTACTTTGCAAATCTTTATGTCACCATCTCGGACATACTCGCGAATAGCGTGGAAACGTAGCTTGATGTACTTCAGCTTGCTATGTGACCTTGGCTCCTGCGCATTAGCTATGGCACCTGTGTTGTCACAGTAGATGGCCATCGGGTCCAACGCACTGGGAACCACGCCAAGTTCAGTAATGAATTCCTTCATCCAAACGGCTTCTTGTGCAGCCTCCGAAGCAGCTATGTATTCCGATTCAGTTGAAGATTTCGCCACAACGCTTTGCTTCGCACTCCTCCAGCTCACTGCAACACCATTCAAAATAAATACGTATCCCGACTGTGATTTTGAGTCATCCGGATCGGTGTTCCTTTACAACAAGCTGTTCATCACCTCCATAAGAAAGAACCATATCCTTAGTCCTATTTAGGTACTTTAGGATATTCTTGACCGCTGTCCAGTGCTCCATTCCAGGATCACTTTGATATCTGCTAGTTAAACTAACAGCATGTGCTATATCCGGTCTTGTACACAGCATGGCATACATGATAGAACCTATGGCCGAGGCATAGGGAATTTTATTCATTTTCTCTCTATCTTCTGCCGTAGCTGGACTTTGAGTTGTACTCAAGGTCTTACCTGACAACATGGGCACGAACCCTTTCTTGCTATCTTCCATTCTAAACTTCTTTAGAACTTTGTCCAAGTATGTACTTTGTGAAAGCCCTATTAGGCGTCTTGATCTATCTCTATAAATCTTGATGCCTAGAATATATGCCGCTTCGCCAAGATCCTTCATTGAAAAACTATTATTCAAATAGGTTTTGACGCTATTAAGAAGTTCTATATCATTCCCAATCAACAATATGTCATCTACATACAGTACTAGGAATGCTACAGAGCTCCCACTCACTTTCTTGTAAATACAAGCTTCTCCATAAGTTTGTATAAATCCAAAGTTTTTGATTACTTTATCAAAACGTTGATTCCAACTCCGGGATGCTTGCTTCAGTCCATAAATGGAGCGCTGAAGCTTGCATACCTTGTCAGCATCTTTAGGATCGACAAAACCCTTGGGTTGTACCATATACAACTCTTCCTCAATGTCACCATTAAGGAACGCCGTTTTGACATCCATCTGCCAAATCTCATAATCGAAATGTGCAGCAATTGCTAACAAAATCCTCACAGACTTTAGCTTCGCTACTGGTGAGAATGTCTCATCATAGTCAACTCCTTGAATTTGTCGGAACCCTTTCGCGACAAGTCGAGCTTTATAGACGGTAACATTACCATCAACATCTGTTTTTCTCTTGAAAATCCATTTGTTCTCGACAGCCTTACGGCCATCCGGTAAGTCCACCAAAGTCCACACTTGGTTTTCATACATGGATCCCATTTCGGATTTCATGGCTTCTAGCCATTTGTCGGAATCTGGGCTCACCATAGCTTCTTCATACGTCGCAGGGTCATCAGCGTTGTCCACTAACATGACGTTCAAGGCAGAGTCATACCAATCAGGAGTGGTACGAACCCTCGTTGACCTGCGAGGTTTAGTAGTAACTTCATTTGAAGTTTCATGATCATTATCATTAGCTTCCTCTCCAATTGGTGCAGGCGGCACAAAAACATCTTCTGGTGCTGCGCTACTCTCAAATCCGAGAGAAGGTTCAATAACCTCATCGAGTTCTACTTTCCTTCCAGTCACCTCCTTCGAGAGAAACTCCTTCTCAAGAAAGTATCCATTCTTGGCAACCAAAACTTTGACTTCGGATCTATGATAGAAGGTATACCCAATTGTTTCTTTAGGGTATCCTATGAAGACGCATTTCTCCGCTTTGGGTTCTAGCTTATCAGGTTGTAACTTCTTTACATATGCCTCGCAACCCCAAACTTTAAGGAACGACAACTTAGGTTTCTTGCCAAACCACAATTCGTACGGTGCCGTTTCAACGGATTTAGATGGTGCCCTATTTAAAGTGAATGCGGCTGCCTCTAATGCATAGCCCCAAAATGATAACGGTAAATCTATAAGAGACATCATAGACCGAACCATATCTAAGAGAGTTCGATTACGACGTTCGGACACACCATTACGCTGTGGTGTTCCCGGCGGTGTCAACTGCGAAAGTATTCCACATTTCTTTAAATGCATGCCAAACTCATAACTCAGATATTCACCTCCGCGATCAGAACGCAGAAACTTAATCTTCTTGTTACGATGATTTTCCACTTCACTTTGAAATTCCTTAAACTTCTCGAAAGTTTCGGACTTATGTTTCATAAAGTAGACATACCCATATCTACTCAAGTCATCCGTGAAAGTGAGAACATAACGATATCCACCACGCGATGCTACACTCATTGGACCGCAGACATCGGTATGTATTATTTCCAATAAGTCTGTAGCTCGCTCCATTATTCCAGAGAATGGAGTCTTAGTCATTTTTCCCATTAGACATGCTTCGCATCTTTCAAGTGATTCAAAATCAAGTGATTCAAGAAGTCCATCTGAATGGAGTTTCTTCATACGCTTCACTCCAATGTGACCAAGACGACAGTGCCACATGTATGTAGAATTATCATTCAATTTTATTCGTTTGGCATCTATGTTGTGAACATGTGTATCACTACTATCGAGATTCAGTAAGAATAAACCATTCATCTCAGGTGCATTACCATAAAAGATATTACTCATATAAATCGAACAACCTTTATTCTCGGACTTAAAAGAGTAACCGTCTCACAATAAACAGGATCTAGATATAATGTTCATGCTTAACGTAGGCACCAAATAACAATTATTTAAATTTAAAACTAATCCCGAAGGTAGATGTAGAGGGAGCGTGCCGACGGCGATCACATCAACCTTGGAGCCATTTCCAACGCGCATCGTCACCTCGTCTCTTGCCAGTCTTCGTTTATTTCGCAGCTCCTGCTTCGAGTTACAAATATGAGCAACTGAACCAGTATCAAATACCCAGGCACTACTACGATTACTAGTAAGATACACATCTATAACACATTTTTCTGGCACCCAAGCATTTTTCTGGCACCGTTGCCGGGGAGTCAAGGACATCTTCACAAGGGGAGTCCCTCATAACCAATCTCTTTACTTTGTTATTTTTGTTTTGCTCAGTTTCTTTTTGCTTTGTTTGCTTGTTTTGTTATCAAAAACACACACAAAATAGTTTTACAAGTTTGCTTTCTTATTTGAAAACACACAAAAATGACTACTCTTGAAAACACTAAGTAGTGTGACTTCACTAGCACCAACAACAATGATTTTATGAGCACACCTATTGCTCCACCTGTGCCTGAAGATACTTTCTTTGAGATAAAACCTGCTTTACTCAATCTTGTTATGAGAGAACAATTTTCTGGTATTGGTAATGAAGATGCTGCTTCCCATCTAAATAACTTTGTTGAACTTTGTGAGATGCAAAAGCATAGGGATATAGATGGTGATATTATTAAGCTGAAATTGTTTCCTTTCTCTTTGACAGGAAAAGCTAAAGAATGGTTGAATTCCTTAACTAGGAATAGTATTGATTCTTGGACTAAATGCAAAGATGCTTTTATTGGAAAATACTATCCTCCTGCTAAGACTATATCCATGAGAAGTGAAATAATGAAGTTTAAACAACTTGATAATGAGCATGTTGCTCAAGCTTGGGAAAGAATGAAATCTTTGGTAAAGAATTGTCCCACTCATGGACCGACTGCTTGGATGATCATCCAAACTTTTTATGCAGGATTGAACTATTCTTCAAGGAACCTATTGGATTCTTCTGCTGGAGGTACCTTTATGACCATCACTTTGGGTGCTGCAACAAAACTTCTGGACAATATGATGGTTAATTATTCTGAATGGCATACTGAGAGAGCTCCACAAGGTAAGAAGGTAAATTCTATTGGGGAAACCTCCTCCTTGAGTGATAAGATTGATATTATTATGTCTATGCTTGTTAATGGGAAAGCCCATATTGATCCAAATAATGTTCCTTTGGCTTCTTTAGTTGCTCAAGATCAAGTTGATGTGAACTTCATAAGAAATAACAATTTTGGCAACAATGCTTATGGTAATAATGCTTATAGGAATAATTTTGGTAACAACAATTATAAGCCATATCCTCCCAACAATGGTAATGCTTATGGAAATTCTTACAACAATAATAAGAGTGCTCCCTCTGAACTTGAATTTATGCTTAAAGAGTTTATTAGAAAACAAACTGCTTTCAATAAAACTATTGAGGAAAAACTCTCTAATGCTAAAAGAAATATAGCATCTTTGGCTGAAGCTCAATCTTCTTTGAATAAAATGGCTGCTAAACCTGAAACTAATGATAATCCTTTTGCAGCTACTAATGCTATACAAGTAAGAATTGATGAAAATGTTAGACTATTAGCTGAATTACATGCTAAGTGGGAAAGAGAAGATGAAATTGCTAGAAACATTAGTGTTTCTACTATTACCACCACTAGTGTTGAGGCTAGTAATAGTTCTACTACTTTAGATGATAAATTTGATTTTGATCTTGATGGTTGCAACATCTCTGAAGTTATTAAGTTCCTACAAAAGCTTGCTAAAAGTCCTAATGCTAGTGCAATGAACATGGCCTTTACAAAACACATTACTGATGCTCTCATAAAGATTAAAGAAGAAAAGATGAAACATAAAGCTTCTATTCCTATAAAACAAGAAGATGGTTAGGAACCCATCATTAATATGAAAGTGAATGACTTTAATTTCAAAGCTTTATGTGATCTTGATAGTAGTGTTTCTATTATGCCTAGAAGGATTTATGATATGCTTGATTTGCCTCCACTTGAAGATTGTTATTTGAATGTCCCACTTGATGATAATGCTAAAAAGAAACTCATGGGGAGTCTTAATGATGTTCTTATTATGGTTAACAATGCCTATGTCCTCGTTGATTTCTATGTTTTGGATGTCGAATGCAATGCTTCTTGTCCTATTACTTTGGGAAGACCTTTTCTTAGAACTGTTGGTGCCATCATTGATATGAAAGAAGGCACCAATAAATATCAACTCCCACTCAAGAAAGGTATAGAACACTTCCCTAAAAAGAGAGAAAAGATTTCTTTTGCTTCTCCTATGAAAACAAAATTTGGTCTCAATTCTTCTTCATTTGAGAACACTTGATTCTTTCTTGCTTCTTATGCCTAACTTAAAGGCGTTAAAGAAAAGTACTTATTGGGAGATAACCCAAAAGTTTTAGATGAGTCTTGGAAGTTATTACCTCTGTAATAACCTCTCCTTATCCTTTTTATTTGCTTTTTGTGCCAAGAGTAACCTCTAATGAGAGAGAAGTAATGATTGGGAAAGTTGCTGTCCCGAAACAGATTTCTATGCTTCACCGTAAAAATTAGTATAAAATCTCTGAACGTCTTTTTGAGGCGTGAATTTTTGTGCTGCTTCCCCAGGTTGTTATCTAACTTTCATTAGTTCAACACTTTTTGATTTGAGCAACAGAAGGTCTTCGAAAAAATTCGTCTTTACCTGCTGGTCTGTTTTGACAGATTT
This sequence comes from Avena eriantha, assembly GCA_910589775.1. Classification (NCBI taxonomy): domain Eukaryota; kingdom Viridiplantae; phylum Streptophyta; class Magnoliopsida; order Poales; family Poaceae; genus Avena; species Avena eriantha. Next base: position 371,942,213 of record OU342745.1, read on the forward strand.
TTGCCATTTTCTGCATTTGCTTCTTGTTGGTTCCTTCTTGAGTTATTTTGGGGAATTGAGATTTTTGAGGGAAGTGCTACAGTAGCTAGTGTTCTAATAGAAGATTATTTGGTGTTAGAACTGAACCTTAAGACTTATTTATCTTGAGTGCACTAATGTTGCTAATAAAGATTGTGTGAAGCTTTGTATGAAGGAAAATTTCTAGGTGTATGGAAGGAATGAGTAATGAGATTAAAGATGGACAAAATCTCAAGCTTGGAGATGCCATGCGTGTCACCCCAAGAAATATCCTAGAAGTACAAGCGTCAAAGCTTGGAGATGCCCAAGGCATCCCCCTCTTCATCAATAAAAATCCCAGGTTTCTTCCAAACGCTTCATTTTTATTATTTCATGCACAGTTGTGTTTTTCTTGGAGCGTCTTCTTTTTCGTTTTGGTTTTGGGTTTTCGTTTTCTTTAGTTTGCTTAGTTTTCTGAATAAATTGGTTGGACCCCCTCTTTCATACATTTGTTTGCAAATAGTTTGGTTTGGTTTGGAAAAGAGTAGGAAAGTTCATACTTATGTGGTAAAAAGAGCTCATTTTTGACTGTGGCCTACGCTTTGTCATGCCATGCTTGATATTACTTTAGCCTTTTGCTTAGTATTCTTTGCTGTAGCATGACTTGTTATAAACAATTGAGATTGCTTAATGTGCCTTGGATGAATCATGCGTTGTTTTAGCATATTAAAGCATAGTATAGTGGTATTCTCCTTTGATGCTTTATTTGGGTTGACTTGGCGCATGCTCACACCATGTTATAACTATCTCAGGTCACCATAGCCTTTATGATCCTTTAGTTTTCAACTTGTAGTATCACTTTATGCTTTGATCAATGATGTTTTGTCGCTCTGCATGATTATGGCCATTATTGCTCTCTTAGTTTGTCGCTCCCAGTCTTTTGCTAGCCTCCACCACCAAGTATGAGTTCCACTCATGCATCCAACTCCTTAAACCAAGTTATTCCAAAGACTCCACCATACCTACCTACTAGCTTATGCTATTCCAAGTATATCCATGCTTTTGTTTACCTTCGAAATTAAACTTGTTATGAGAAAACTAGTGATTAAAGCTCTCACAAACTTGATGGCACACTTTAATTTTCTTGACCTTAATAAACTTGAACCATTGTGTCTTCTATGTTGTATATGCTTGCACTTATTTTTTGGGAATTAGCAGAACCATGCTTTCATGGGGAACGCTTTCAACATTGCACTTGGTACTTGTACCTAGTTGATATCATGCTCTTTTGTATATGGATGTCGTCGATGTGAAATGAAAGGGGAGCTTGTAAGTCCATGGAGTTATGTGTATGTGTTAGAGAAATGCCTGGTCCGCTGGTCTAATCCATGCTGACATGGTAGAAACCTGCAGGGTAACCATAATGAGCTGTCTATGAAGCATTCTTCTTATAAAAAAAGAGTCCTATATTGATAAAAAAGAGAAAAGAAAAAAAAGATTATTAAAAGAGGAAAGAGAGAAAAAAGCACCATATTCCCATGGTAAATAAGAAGATTGTTGAGATGCTCGTTGTCTGCTTGCCTTGTCATTTTGATATGGGGATTCTTCCGTATCATCGGGTAAGGGGTACCCCGTTGGCGGTTCTCTATGATACACATGTACTTACGATGACAAGAACTTACCGGTGACTAAACTTGAGTAGCATGAGGAGCGGCCCTCGTATACAAGGGACATGAGATTTTTGACTTATACTTCGTCAAGCATGTACACCATAGTTTGTTCACTTTAACCTTAATCACTTCAAGATGCTTATGATAGGGGCAATGAGAGCTGAAAGCTATAAGTACCATAATTTTTGGAAGCTCTTTATGAGACTTGAATCCCTACTTCCTTTTATAAAGGCCTTTCTTCCACCATTATATTGAGTCTCCACCTTCTATCTTTATGCACCTACTTTGAGAGCATAGTGGCCATTCTTAGTTCAATGTGCATTGTCCCAAGACTAATTGATTGATGCATACTTTGATATTGCTTGTTTTAAACTATTGTATCTAGTCACTCTTATGAACTTTGAAGGTTTCCTATGCATTTATATTTGCTACTCTATTGAGGGACAAGCTGAATACTAGTATGCTATGTTTTCTTTATGTGAAACAAGCAAACGTCTTGCAAAGCATTGTTATTCATCAATCTTTTGTTTGTGTCTTTTCATGTTGCAACATAGTTTCTTTGCTTATTGCTAGAACTTTGTCTTTCATGTTCTGATTGAAGTACTATGATCCCAGCTTTGAATGTTTTACAAATACTTTGATCAAGTCTTTGATGGTGCATGTCACCTCAAAAATTATTATTTCTTTTTATCACTTACCTACTCGAGGACGAGCAGGAGTTAAGCTTGGGGATGTTGATACATTGCAAATGTATCTATAATTTTTGATGTTCCATGCTTAGTTTTATCCACTTTCTTGTGTTTTTTTCCAACTTTGGAGTACTTTTCATATGATTTCTTGGACTAACCTATTAATAAGAGCCACAGTGCCAGCTGCCTGTTTTCTGCTGTTTTTGGTTCCAGGAAAGTCAGAAAATGAATATTCCCGGAATTGGACGGGACAAAAGCCAAAGTGCCTATTCCCGGAAGTCATCAAGTGCCAGAATACGAGATGAAGAGGGGCCAGGGGGCCACCAAACCACCTGGCCGCGCAGCCCAGCCTGGCCCGCGCCAGGGGGTGGTGTGGCCGCCTCCGGCACCCCCTCGGCCTCCCCTTCCGACTATAAGATGCCCTCGGGACGTAAACCCTAAGAACCCGATCAAAAATCCATGAAAGAGTCTGTGGCCTCCATCATCTCCATCCCTAGATCGGGAGGGATCTGAAGCTCTTCCTGGCACCCTGCCGGAGAGGGGATTTCACCCTGGAGGCCTTCTTCATCACCATGCAAGCCTCCGGTGTGATGCGTGAGTAGTTCATCCTTGGACTACGAATCCATGTAGTAGCTAGATGGCTGGTTCTCCTCCTTTGTGCTTTCATGTCTAGATCTTGTGAGCTCCGTTCATGATCAAGATCATCTATTTGTAATTGTGCATGTTGTGTTTACGGGGATCCGATGGATATTGAGATGCTATTTCAGATTGATTATTGCTTCTATCATGTCTTTGTTATTTGTGATCTTGCATGCTTTCCGTTGTTAGTAGCTATCTTGGCCAAGTAGATGCTAGCAACTCCAAGAGTTAGTATTTATGCTCGATAGTGGGTTCATGCCTCTGGTAGTCTAGGGAAGTGATAGAAATCTCTAAGGTACTAGATGTGTTGTTTCTACTAGGGAGAAAACAACAATCCTTTGTTCATAGAACAATCGTATTGTTTACTTTACACGCAGTTCGTAAAGCAATAATATGTTGCTTGCAACTTAATACTAGAGGGGGTTCGGATGATAACCTGAAGGTGGATTATTAGTCGTAGATGCAGTTCGATGGCGGTCTATGTATAATGTTGTAATGCCCAATCAAGTCTCAAAGGAGTCAAGATGATTAGTATATGCATGTATTACCTTCTCGATGTTTGTCAATTGCCCCGCTGTAATTTGTTCACCCAGCATGTTATCTATCTTAAGGAGAGCCACCTCTAGTGAACTATGGATCTTGGTCCTTGTCTTTTACATTCAATCTACAATCTTTTACTCTTTTGTGTTTACTTTCTGCAAACTATTACTTCTTTCCATTCGATACATTTTGTAACACCCTCAAATCGGCCCTATGCAAGTTTTAGCCCTTTCCGCCAAACCTGCATAGAAACGATTCAAGGACGCCCACCAAGCACTTTCGTGCGAGTGGAAAACGAAGTAATAACATTACACAACAGTCCTCGATGGGACCCACAGAACAGATATATACAGCACGACTCCAAGAGTCAAGATTATAGATTTACACTACAAAGATCCAAATTACCTTGAAATCGATAGGGCGTCCGACTGCGGACAAGATGCAAATGGGGCTAAGAGCCCTGAAGAATAACCAATGGCGTCCATAACCCTGCCCAGGCCAAGCCGGAAGGGTAACCCTGCTAACGACGTCGATCTCAAACCTGCTAAAACAAAAGGGGCGCCGACAAAGGGCAAAGGAAAAAGAGGAGCGTCAGTACTGAGGCCAGTACACGGCGAGGCTAGAATTCGGCGGCTCTCGCCTACATAGGTATGGTGGCTAAAGCGGCAGCGCAGCGGCACTAGACAACCTATAGAGACTAGATTCAACTGGCGGTTATCAGAGAGGGATAAGAAAGACCTAATCGGATCCAACCTGAAGCTAACACCAAACAAACCCATCCTGGTATTTCCCCCTCGAGACCAAACGAGGAAGTCGGACCAAGGAACTCACACAGTTGGCAATTTTACTCATTCCATTATAGTTGCGGCATTTACTAATCAGATATAGATAGCATGAGTCATCCTGATAGCATAAGTAGTGGGCAGTTTTAGTTAACATTCCGTTGTAGTTGGAACATTTACTAGGCAGATATAATTGTCCTGAGGAATCCCAAAACCCAGCAGTGGTTGGCACTTTTATCATATTCCAATGGAGTTGCAATAATTACTAGGCAGGTATAGTATGACACAGATCACACAGACCCACCAGTTGTTGGCATTTTTAATACCCATTCCGTTATAGTTGCATCTGATTACTAGTCACATATTAAGTCAAATTTATAGCACTACTTTAGTTATGCTTATCTATGATCGAGATACTGTGCTCCAAGTCGTCCATAACCACGGACACGGCTTTCAGAAAGTTTTACCCTGCAGGGGTGCACAAATAGCAACACACACCCGATCAACCTCGGAAAAACCAACTCAAAACCCAACGAGGCATTCACGACAAAGCGATCATAGGATTCATAAAATATTTTAGGGGGCCACCCCACTAAGCTACCCGCAACGAAGTTGGCCGGCTCTAGAACGGACCCAGGGTTTGTGTCAATGGCTGTAAACGACTGGGAACCCGAAAGTGTGACTAGGCTTGTCGATACCACGAAAACATTCCACGTTCCAAAATAGTACAGGTGCTCCACGCACAATCTTAAATAAAGCAGTAAAGCATGGCATAGGTACAGAATAGTAATAAAGCCCCAAACTACTTGTGGCCCCAAGAAATAGAAATGAATCAAGCTCTGGCTCAGGGGGGTCCATAAGGCCTCCCGGATGTGGATAGTGCGAAAAATCAAGGAACAGGTATCAAGTACTCGGGGTCCTACGGGACACAAGTGAGCGTGGAAGAACCAAATAACATCTATTGCCCACCGATGCCTCTGCATTAGTTATATCTAGCATTTTAATATTTGTATTTAAAGTCATGATCATCTCCACCGGTACGCATCTCCACCATTAACATCTGCCAGCATTCCAACAACTGTGGTACTTGACAACACGAGATCACACCTAAGCAAGCGACTACGACTCGCAAGGCCAGCTATCTACCAAACATAGGTAATAGGAGGTGTCCAAGGCAATATAGAGGCTGCACGGGATATCACTGGGATACGGAAACTAAAGCATCGCGACACGGATAGCAGTAGATCAACAGGAGGAAATAAAGACTATAAATGCAAAATAGGTAGAAGGGGAAGAGATGCTCGCCTGGGAAAACACTGCCGAAGGATCAAAACTGGAGAACTTGTCCATACTCGCATCCACTCATCGGCTTAATCCGCGAAGAAGCAAACACTAGAAGAAAACACCGGATGCAATATTTAATACTACGGCAAAAGATCCGGCATGTTTATGATATGATGCATGGCATGGCATAGATGCGGTGCGATTAGGCAGTATTAAGCGGAACCGGGGTCCCGACAATTAATTAAACGGTTCAAGTTATTTAGAACCCCCACAATTTAAATGTTGGATTAGCAAGACAAAACATGGTATCGGTTCGCTACACCAATTTAAATGGGGGCCATATGAGACAAAAATAGCCCGCATATGGTCTCCATATTTAATTATGAGGTGAATCGACATAATGCCCCCAAACCCCATGATGAGATGCGAGCATGAACAATTTAATATGCGACAGATAGATGTCATATTATAAAAATAGGGGCTTAGGGTCACACATCTGGGTTCGGACGATCTTGGGGTTAGATGTGGTTTGGGGTCTGGTCTCAGGGTCCGGATCTAGGGGTTCGGATTGACGGGATCGGTCTTCAGAAAACGAGAGGTAGATCTTGTCCCATCCGCGGTCTTCGGGTCATGCCGCCGGTCATGGCGTTCGGGATGACATACTTGTTGTATTCGCGACGGCGACCTTGGCGTCCAGGATGAAGAGCTTGTCGTATCGGGGAGAAGATCTTGGAGGGTGCCGGCTTCAATTGTCGACGATGTACTTGGTTTCGGTACCGGGAAGGAGATCTTGTATCTTCGGCATGAGGTACTCTTCATGTGTCGGAGATCTTGTTTATCTTGCGTGAATCCCTCACCATCGGTGGCGGCTTGTGTGACTTCATGATTAGAAGAACTTGTCCACGCGAGCGAGGCCGATGTATTGGTTCGAGAATCAACAAGGCTCTGGGCTAACTCTATCCATCCGCGACATCTAGAATCGGAGCAACACCATACGAGCATCTTCAACACAAGCACACTATGCTACATACACGCATACACCCGAGACGAGGAACTGAGGCTGTTAGCGCGGACACGCGGCTTTCTAGAGACGGGGCCTGAAGCAAAGCATGGAGAGACAGTGAGACACGGCAGAGGTGGCATCTGGCTTGAACAGTGAGTGGAAGGCGACGGAGGGCGTTGTCCTGGGAGGCGAGGTAGGACAGGACAGAGAGCAGCCCGGCGATTCGCGGCGAGCCTGGGGCCGGAGAGGACTCGCAGGTGGTGTGGCGGTGAGCGGAGCGCAGACTGGCGGCGAGGGGCGAGGTGGTGCCGAGGCCGACGGCGAGCTGAGCGGCCGGCCCCTGGCGGGCGAGGCGGCGGCGAACAGAGACGGGGAAGGCAGCAGGGAAGGTTGCCGAGGTGGGGCCTGCGGCGCCGACGAGGTCGGCGTCGACCGGAGGCGGGGCCTGGCGGCGTCCGGGAGGAGTAGGGGCGGGGGAGAAGGCGGCGAGGGGGAGGAGCAAGGCCGGGCGACGGGGCGGAGGAGGTAGCCGAGCGGAGGTAGAGGCGGGGGAGAACGGGGCGGCTCCGACGGGGAGGGGCCCGGCGAGGAAGGAGGCGGACGTGGCCGGCGGCGGCGACGCGGTGGAGGAGCATGCAGGAGGGGCGCGGTGGACGTCACGGTCGCGGCCCGCGGTCGTAGCCCAGACCGAGGAGGCGGTCGTCGGAGCAGAGGGGCCGAGGCGGTCGCGGGCTCGAGGGTAGCGGGGAGGGGAAGGGGCGGCGGTGGAGAGGGAGACGGGGCAGAGGACGGACCGGCGGCGGCCATGGAGTGAGGCAGGACGGCGGCCGCCGTCGATCTGCAGGGGAGAACCGAGGCGAGGGATTCGGGATGGGGAGGGGATGGCGTGCGGGCGACGCGTACGTGCGCGGGTGGGGCCGGGGTGCGGGGAACGGGGTGGCTTGTCGGTCGTGGGGTGGGGATCCGTTGCGAGTTGAGTGCGGCAGGTGGCGGTGGGGATTGGGGCCAGGTGGTGGAGCCGGGAAGGACTTGCGGTAGGTGGGGTTTTGGAGGCTGGTGGGCGGGAGAAGTGACAGGGTGCGCGTCCAGGTGGTTGGGAGCGAGCGGGAGTGGCAAGGGAGTTTGGGCAGGTAGGGTTGGGTCGGCCCGGGGTTGACGGCTGGGTGTGGTGGGACCCGCTAGTGGCAGGGTGTGGTTTAGGCAGGGACTAGTGCTAGGGTTTGGGGTGGGGCAAGAGGGTAGGGGTTTTAGGGTTTGGAGGTGGCCGGCCGGGCTTTCGGGCCTGGCGGGCTGCCTCCTAAAAATAAAAAAAATATTTTATTATTTAAAATGGGGCTTTTGAAAACCGTTGGTAGACGAAACAAAATATTCCGGAGACCCGGGTTTTGATTTGAAATAATAACGGGGCGTTTAGAAAACAAAAATAGACTTTTCGAAAGTAGTTTTATGCAAACAAATGCAAGATGACATGACGATGCTCAAATGCAAGGTGGCATGATGACATGAGCATGCGGTCATGACGATGTAATGCACAAAAACAACGCGATTTTCTAGTAGTGGTTTTTGCGGGGCGCCACACGTTTAATCCTTTGTTTTCCGCAAAACACGGTGAGATTGACAACCTCATCGCAAGTTGGGGACAAAGTTATGTGGTTGTGTTGTGCAGGTCTCCACGTTGCTACTAGCACCGGTAGTGCGCCCTGCCAAAGCTCAGCTAGTAACACCTTTGGGGTGTTCCCTTGCTCCTACTAGTTCGATTAAACCTTGGTTTCATAACTAAGGGAAACTTGCTGATGTGCTCATCATACCTTCCTCTTGGGGTTCCCAACGAGCTCTACATCGACCACGCACTAGCACTTTTCTGGGCGCCGTGCATTGAGCCATCAATGATGAGAAACTAAGATTCAATCTTCTTGAGGAAGAGCTAAGAAAGAAAAGGGACATCACCTCCCTTCTTAAAGAACGAATTGAAATCTATGAACTAGATAAGGCAAAAGATATGGATACCATAGATTGAGCTATCACCTTGTCCCATGAGCTTGATACCTCAAAGAAAAAACTTGAGGTTGCTCATGCCTCTCTCACCAATGACCTTGATAACCTTGAGAAAGCTAATTTGCTTGTCAAGCGTGAGCTCATAACACTTGGGGAGAATCATGATCAACTTCGAGTGTCCTATGAGAAGGCTCTTGGTACATTCAAGGATCCTATTATTTTTAAGGATATTACTTGTGCTTCTAACCCTTCCTTAGATCAAGCTAGTCTCCTTGAGGATAATAAGAAGTTGAAGGAACAACTTGAGATGGAGCGTCTCAAACCTACCGCCAAGGGCAAGATTCTTGATGAGATTCTTCCTCGACAAACGATGAGAGCTCCAAGGCAAGGTATGGGGTATGACCCCAAGAACAACAAGAATGGTGCCAACCCATCTAAAAGGATTGACTTTGTGCGTGAAGGGCACAAGGTGGTTGACCAAGTAAAGAAGAATGTTGTGAATGGGGAGCCACAAGGGGCAACCCCAATCACAAGTTTGTGGGAAAATCCAATCCCTCCTATGTGCTATGTAGGGGCACCCAAGGAAATGTATATGCCAAATATGTTGGCCCTCGCCATGGTTATGCTTATAGGTGGTACTCAATTTGGGTACCAAAAGATCTTGTTGCTAATGCTAGGAGACCCATTACTCAATGGGTTCCTAAATCAAAGAATTGATTTTGTAGGGGTATGCCTCCGGTGGAACAGAATGGATGTTTGATAGTGGATGCACCAATCATATGAATGGAGGTAGAAGTGCGCTTGACCAATTTATTCATGATGTTAATTCAACATCAAGCATCACTTTAGGAGACAACTCTAAAGGAAAGGTACTAGGTTTTTGCAAGTTGGTGGTCTCCAAGGCCTTGACCCTAGAGACCATCATGCTTGTTGAAAACCTTGGCTAAAACTTACTCTCTATAAAACATCTTGTGGATGTCGGTTATGATTCCTATTTCTCTAGATCTTGGGGGAAAGTCTTTAGGGGTGATAATCTCAAGTTGGTCCTTGTTGGATATGTGGAAGACGACCTCTATGTGGTTGAGCTCTCGCAAGAGAGTCAATCTCTTTCCACATGTCTAATGGCCAAAGTTGATGAGGGATGGCTTTGGCATCGCTGCCTTGGCCATGTCAACATGAGAAATCTTAAACAACTCCTAAAGGGTGAACATATTGTTGGACTAACCGGTGTGTCTTTTGAGAAAGATCGTGTGTGTAGTGCTTGCATTTCAGGAAAGCAACATGGGAGGAGTCATCCATCAATATCCAAGGTGGCCACGTCAAGACCTTTGGAGCTTCTCCATTTGGATCTCTTCTGGCCATCAACATATGATACTATTTGTGGAAGGAGATATGGTCTTGTCATCGTCGATGATTACTCAAGATACACTTGGGTATTCCTTCTCAATTCAAAGGATGAGACCTACAAGTACTTCATGATCTTTGCCAAGCAAGCTCAATGCACCCATGAAGTGGAGATCAAGACCATTAGGACCGACAATGGCACCGAATTCAAGAATTATACCATGCAAGAGTTTGTTCAAGATGAGGGGATCAAGCATGAATTCTCGGCTCCATATACTCCTCAACAAAATGGTGTTGTTGAAAGGAAGAACCGGACTATCATTGTGATGGCAAGAACTATGTTGAGTGAGTTCAAGTCAGCCCACAACTTTTGGGGAGAAGCCATCGCCACGGTTCACTACTCGAACCGGCTCTTCCTCTAAGCTCCCTTTAACATGACTCCGTACGAGATTCTCACAAAGAACAAGCCCAATGTCAACTACTTCCGAGTCTTTGGGTGCAAGTGCCTTGTCAAGAACAAGATAGTAAAGCTCGGTAAATTTGAATCTAGAACCATAGAGGGTATATTTGTTGGTTATGCAGAAAACTCTCATGCCTATAGATACTACAACAAAACCAATGGTTGTGTTGAAGTATCTGAAGGAGATATGCCCTAGAGGCAAATAATAAATAGGTTTTTATTGTCATATCTCAATTAGTTTATAATAGTTTCATATTGTGCTATAACTGTGCCAAGTAGAAACATCGGTACAGGTGTGGTATGAAACAACCAAGTCCCTAGTAGCCTCTATTCATACTAGTTCGTTGGTCATGAGGATGATCTGGGTTTTAAGATCATGGGCATTTATGCCGATTGATAACGGGATCATATCATTGCAGAATGATGTGATTGGACATTCCTTGAAGGATTGCAACACGATCAAGTCATATAGTTCATTGTTGCAATAGCTATACCTAGACTCTTTTTCCTTAGACCGTGAGCGCATATTACTCACTATTTTCCGAGGCTGCTTAGACTGCATCAAGCGCCACTTGGTAATACAGTGGTTATAAAGGTGTACGTTGGGTATTCCGAAGGAATAGCAGATGACATGTGACTGCAAGACTAGGATTTTTTCATCCACATGACGGGTAAAGATACATACGGCCGGCTTGGTGAGATTACATCCATAAATGTTACAACATGTGACTAGGTCACGAGGATGTAATATCATGGTAACAAGAAAACATAACTTGTTGTGAACGAGATTGAACAAGGTATGGGATACCAATGATCGGATATCGGACAAGTCGTATCGAGAAACAAAAGGAAGAGGATGCTACATTTAGCGGTTCAAACGACATTGTCATCAGGAATGCATAGGGGTCACATGGATATCCCTGGTCCCTTTGTTGATCATTGATACAGATCATGTCTAGAGCATTCTCGAGCCGTGAGAGGATACACTTAAGGGTACGATGAGAGCGATCATTTGTAAGATGGAATCACAGTAGAGAAAGAGAAAGCCGGAATCGTTCCGTAGAGAGATCCAAAGTTGTTCGGAGAAAGAATAAAGGAAAAGACCGAAAAAGTGTTTTCGGATAAATGGGAATTTATATATATATTTATTATGTTAATTATGAATTAATATATTCTAAATAATATTTAAGTTAAGATTTATAAAAGCAACTTTCATATTAGGCCAAAACCCCGGAGGGAATTAGCCTAAGAGAAAATTTGCAGGAAAAGAAAAAGGAAAAAGAAAACAGCCCACGTGGGCGACGGATAATATCCACCGCACAGGGCGGGCACCAGCTGGCCGCAGCCGCTGCCAGGCCAGCTCAACCCGGCCCAAGAGGAGCTCGCGGGGAGCCGGCTGGCGGGCTACGCCGCTAGGCCGCCGGCGGGGCAAACATCCCACCCGGGCAGGCGGGGTCCAGGCAGGACAGGCGAGCGGGCCGCAGGCTGCTGTCGGCCACCCGGGCGAGTTGCCAGGCGGGCAGTGTGGGGCGCAGGCACAGGTCGCCGCCCTGCTGGGCCGCAGGGGCACCAGCCCACCCGGGCTAGCTCGCCAGGCCGCCGCTGCTGGTGCTGCTGGGCGCGAGGTGGGCCGTGCTAAGGCCCACCCGGCCAGCCCCCTTTTCCAGGCTGCTGTCTGCTGCCCTTTTGGCTTTTGGGCGGAGATGAAATCGGCCCATTCGGCCAGGACGAAAATTCCTGAGTTTTTCCTTTGACATTTAGTCCCACATGGCTTAGCCTTTGAGAAGGGCACAGCCCCTTAGGCTATATAAAGGGGTGCCCATGGGTGGGATTAAATACACCAACAATTGGAGAAGTCCTTTGGTTGACTTCCTCCTTCCCTCTCTCTCTAGCCCTTGTGACCATAGCCCCAAGTCTGGGTTGTGCGATCGAGGCACACCTACAGGACGCCATTGCGCTGCAGGGATTCCTAGCCAGATATCAACTTCCGCACTCCTGGCGGGATCAGGGAGCCGGAGATCTCATCATGCACCGGATGTGTACAAAGACACGAGGCGCAACACTTGGGGCACTTAAATGTCGTGAGTCGGAGCTGTTGCACGATGAAGATGAAGAAGGAGCAAGGGATGACCTGCGAGGAGCTTCGCGAGCTTGAGGTCGGCTACGAGTACGACTACTTCAACCACATTCCCCGTGGAATGTTAACCGCGTACGGTCTACAAGGGTATGTATTCTATACGCTTCAGCCGTTACAACATTACTACATAGATAGATCCTAGGTAGTTTCTGGGGTTCCAACGTAGGAAATTTTTTGTTTTCTGCTGTGGTTCCCCTTTAGTGGTATCAGAGCCGATATATGTGTAGGAGTGTTGTACGGCCAGTACACACAAGTATTGTGTGGGCATTGATCCCTTAGTTGTTACCCTCTAACGTGTACTTGTTTATATCGCGGTATTGTTTGATGAAGCGGCCTGGACCTGCCTTACGCGTACTCGTACGCGAGACTGGTTCCACGCTCAACATACGGCTTATACCGTATAAGTGGCTAGCGGCTGTCTCTCATTCAATAGTTGATATAGCATTTACAACGGAGGGCCCCGAAAGGGGTGTAGTATAGACAACTGTTGGATCCATGTTTTGGTTGAAAAGTTCGTAGATTAGAAACAGTTCTATTGCGAAAGCCCTAACAACCATGTAAAACTTGCAATAGATAAAGTAGAGGCGTCTAACTTTATTTTGCAGGGGGCATGTGATTATGATATGGCATTGGTCGTTGCGAAGGTAAAGTAGTTTACTTTTCTGTTACTAAGTAGTATAGTAATAGTCATCGTTCCGATGGACGACCTGGTGGAGGCGTCGTGGACTTGGCGTCAAACCAAGGGAAAGATGGAGCTCATGCCAGAACGCTCAGTGGAGATCAAGGCGCAAGAAAAACCATATCATATCACATTATACATATGATGTTGATACCTGTTTTTCATCTTGTTGTGTGCTAGTATTTAGATACTCAACGGTAGCAAATAAGATAATCCCTATTTAATTCCAATGTTTCGTGTTCCCCTTGTGTGTGCACCACCAAGAAAGTTCTTCGTTATGAGGCGCCCTGCGGTGAGTAGGGGTCAGACATATCTATGTTCGCATACAGTGGGTGTAAGCCATGCTGCACAGCGAATACACACAAGTAAGATTTGGCGAGCCTAGCATGTGCAGACATGGCCTCGGAACACAAGAGATCGAAAGATCGAGCATGAGTCACATGGATGATGTGATTGACATTAGTGAATGTTTACCTTTGATACTGCGCTGATGGCCGTGACGATCGGAGGAGGTGCAGAGGATAGGGATCACGCGATCACTAAAATCGTCTAGGGGATGACAATTTTAGTGGAGACCAATTATAAATTGATCTCTTATTATAAACTCAGTCTAGATGTCTGTCTGCAAATATCTTAGTAGATCTTAGCCTATCCCATTGAGGTCCTTTGCGACCATGGGAATATATTGCTTAATTTGGTACTTAGCAAAAGGGTCCAACTTCATAGATTAATACCCACGCCTGAGGGATATCCTCGTAAAAGGTGATCTTCTCTTCTTGATACAATAACCATTAGGAGATAATTCAATGTCTCCGAAATGTTTGGAAAAACACTTAGCGATCTTGCATTAGAGTTGAGAACTCTTGGAAGGGCTTGATTGCAAATGGAGGTCATGAATGAAAAGGGTATATATAAGATATACAAATTATAAATGTGGTTCTTGCAAAACTCATTACAGTTTGCAAAGTATTTGATACTTGTCCTGTTTTGTGAAAACAAGAGGATCTGCTTGAAAAATTGCTGGATTTGAGGCAATGTGACTTGATGACGGCAAGCAAATCAGTTGATGGTCGACATCACCTCTTTCCTCAAAGTTTATCATTTGGATTAGTGGACTTGAATATAAGTTTGTAATCCCTGTTTTTGTGTCTTGCCTTTGGCGAGATGATTATTCATATGAACAAGTTACAAGCCAGTTTGTACTATTCTTATGAACAATACCGTTATGGTCACATTACGGTTACAAACAAGTTATTCTCATCACTATGTTAATGATAATAGTTTAAACATTTATAAATCATTAGAATGCTAAAAGATATCCAAAGTTTAATAATGAAATGACACTATAGTTTAAGTCATTATGGTTATTGCAGGTTCTTCATTCTAAATGAAGATCGGGGTCCTAGATGCTTGATCTAGAGACTTTGCAAAACCATGCCTCTTAGGAAGAATGACCAAAACTCCGCATTCTGGTAAAACGGTGATATGCGAAGAAATGTTGAATCTTATACATAGTGATGTATCGTATTTTCAACAAGTAGTGGAAATCATTAGGTAATTGTGGACTTAAGTGAATAAGTGTATTTACTTAATGAAACATGAAGTTTGAAATGATTTGAATTGTTCAAATGAGTTCATAACAAAATGGGATATTGAATTAACAAGTCTCTTCGATTTGATCGACATGACTAAAGTATTCAAGTTAAGTTTAGCATAAAAGGAAGTTGTGAAATATGTTTCACAAATTATGATAATTAGACAAATTCAAATTGTGTTGAAATGTCTAAACATCATAAACATTTTGTATTAGATACATATGATCTAATATTATCTCTTATCAGGGTTATAGTTGTCATTTAGAGTTAGTGATCAAAATAAGCAAACACTCATTTGAAATACAAACGAACATCTAAATATTCGTGGAAACAACACCGTAAGTGTTATGGCAAGTTTGAGTTTCTAGAGGTTTCGATAAGTCGAAATCGTGGCGAATAAACAAGTCTTTGTAGAACATTCTTAGGAAGCTATGAATTCATCTTCCATAAGGGGCAAACTTGTTGTTGTCCAAAATTGACGTGTCTTGATGAAGATACAAGTGGAAGAAAGTAAAAGATCAAAACAAGGTATTTGACCTTGCCTCCGAATTGTTGAGTGGCGCAGTGGAATTTGTTTCATGAATCCAAACTTTACAAATAGAGGAGAAACCAATGATAATGATCATAAAGTTTCAAGGAATACTTTTACTAAAGAAAGTAGGATTCAACTATATATTCTACAAGTTTGTGGAATTATATTGTTGATTCACTTGTCATGTTTTGAACAAGACATACCTACGAAATACAAAGAAGCTGTAGGGGTTCCGCGTATGAAAACAATAAATTTTATCCTACGCCCCTGAACCCCTGATGCTGCCAGGACCTATCTATTACTAATACAGTAATGGGAGGGGCTGTTCGCGAACTTACCCTTGAAGACCGAAAAGCGTTGTCAACGCTCAGGAGAGCATGGTTGATGTAGACGAGCCGAAGCCGACCTCAAGGTCGTGTTGAAGTCCTTGCGCTCCTTCTGGCTCCAACGACTTGAGTGCCTCAAGTGCGACACCTCACGGGGAGTTACACACGTCCGGTGCCTGACGATGACTCCCGCTTCCCCGATCCAGCAGCAGTTGCGGAAGTAGAGCTCCCGTATCCGAATCCCGCAGCGCGACAGCGCTCTGCGGTGAAGATGTCTCTCGCTCGCGCAGTCCAGACTTGGGACCACAGTCATGAGAGAGAGGGGGAGAGAAAATATCAATTAGAGGTCCTCCCAAAAGTGTGGAGACCTTTATTGATTATTGGTGTATTTATCTTGGCCAAATACCCCACTATATATAGGGGGAGGGGAGGTACTACCTCCCTAAAAGTCCCGGGGTGGGACTAAAGGAGAGGAGGAGGGAGAAGGTGGCCGCCGGCCACCTAGTGGGCCCCGCGTGGGTGGGCTAGGCCCAGCCGGCCTCCCCCTTGGCCCCTCTCCCTCTCTCCTTTCCCCTAATGGGCCCTCTCCCTCCGGAATCGGCCGATTAAGCCTTTGACCATTAAAATTGATTTTTTCTCTTTATTAAATAATCATGAATAAATGATTAAATAAACATTTAACATCCATTCACATATTATGAAATCTCCGTGGCTATGGAACACCTTCCACCTCCACTCCAGACATCCTCCGGACTTACCGAAACCCTTTCGGTTTTCTCCCTTCTTTTTCTTTGGTGATTCTACCGATCCTATAAACACTCTCTAAGCATCATCAAGCCCTTAAGCGTGATACCCCACAGTTCGGGAACACTCCAGACATGGTCGGGACACTCCCGCACCAATGATCGACAGAGGGACCTGGATGGCCATGTGACCCCTGTGCGTTCCACGAAGATCTTTCGTCGTTTGAACCGGGACAGTCGTGTCTTATTCCCTTTGTCTCTTGATACTTGCATTGCCCGATATCTGATCAATGACATCATCATGTCGTGTTTAATCTCGTTACTGAACAATGCTACTTGACTCGTTCCGACAATTGATATCCCCGTGATCAAATCACACGCTGCGCAGCTATTGGATATAACTTCTCCGAGTGGGCCCTTGAGTATCTTCCTGTCACATGGACAGACAAATCCCGCTCTTGACATATATTGCCTCTACGGTTTCCTCCGAGTACCTGAACACACCTTTATAACCACCGTATTACCAGATGACGTTTGATGCTATCTAAGCACTCTCGGGAGACAGTGATTGATATAGCCTCACGGTCTAAGTAATAGTCTACGAGGATCCATTTCTAATCATCGTAACTTGAACTTCATGACATGATCGGGTCACGATGTTTAGCTTGGGTATTGGTTCATCATCGAGATGACTCCATTTCTAGCTGGCATAAATGCCACATGATCATCTGTTGACCAATGAACCAGTGACTAGAGTTTCACTGGGAACCCCTGGTTGTTTGTATATCACACATGTATTGATGTTTCCACTCAATACAGTTATAGCATGATATAAAACTTAATCATAAACTATATGAAATATGATAATAGTCCTTACTACTATTTGTCTCTAGGGCATATTTCCAACAGAAGTGTGATGGACCTAAGTACAAGAAATGAATGGTCATTGTAATCTCGTTAGTGGAATTCTCGATTTGATGATGATCAAGGAATTTTGGAATGTCCAAGATTATCGAGAGTACCTAGTTTTGAGTGGGAGCTAAGTGAAATCCCTGTATCTCAAACATGAATGTCATATTTGAGTGGGAGCGTGAAATCATTCTAGGATATGTGGATGACGTATGTGAATGATATGATCGGTGTTAATAATATTTAAGTTAGGATGAAGTTGAAGTTATTAAACAATAAAATCTAGCGAGATAGATTGGTGAGTTTAATAAACACTGAATGTCGAATGCTTCCTGGACTTGATTCTGAAAGATGATTAGAATGTCCTAAGACAAGATTCTGAAGAAGCTTACAATGGAATAAGGTGAGAAAGTAGTTCTTATTGTATGAAGCATTGAGATAGTATTGCAACTATGGTTGAAAGAAAGAGATGTGTTGCATCTCCTATGCCTCAGTCATAGGTTCTTCCATATAACCATGTTGTATACTCGACGTAATGTGACCCGAGGTTCTGGTTGGTAGGACAAAGTCTTAGCTGTAAGAACATGTCTTTAAGTGATTCCTGAGTTGATAACTAAACCAGAATTAAGTTTGTACATAAATGGCAAGAAAAAATGTAAGTGGCACAGATGCATTGCATGCACTAGGATCTACATAGATATAGAAGTATAAAGGCTCCATCTGTTGTATGTATAATGTTATGGCAGGGGTAGTTCACTTTTAGCGTAGAATGATGTGTCCTAGGGCCCAGTGCCCATGAGAAAGCCCTCGAGGTTGATCTAAAGTCACTGTAAGCTCCTGGAATCCGGCCTCGTTCTGCTGCCATGACTACAGTATATACACAAAGGATAGCAAAGTATGTTTCGAAGTTTAGATGACAATGGTGAAAACGACCGTCATCATAAACACTAGGAACAAAAGTCTCGCTTTGTCGCCAAACAAATACTTCGAGCCACTATACGATAATGGAGTGAATGTCAAAATCAGGAAGACATTAACGATTTGCAAAAGACATAATGATCTGGTAAAACAGAACATGGACATGACGTTTCCCATGAGCATGCATGATCTGTAAACGCATATGGTATATGGTTTATATGAGTAAAATGCGAGCTAGATTATTTGTACTCTAGTGCAAGTGGGAGACTGGAGGAGATATGCCCTAGAAGCAACTAATAAATAGGTTTTTATTGTCATATCTCAATTAGTTTATAATAGTTTCATATTGTGCTATAACTGTGCCAAGTAGAAACATTGGTACAGGTGTGGTATGAAACAACCAAGTCCCTAGTAGCCTCTATTCATACTAGTTCGTTGGTCATGAGGATGATCTGGGTTTCAAGATCATGGGCATTTATGCTGACTGACAACGGGATCATATCATTGGAGAATGATGTGGTTGGACGTTCCTCGAAGGATTGCAACATGGTCAAGTCATATAGTTCATTGTTGCAACAACTATACCTAGACTCTTTTTCCTTAGACCGTGAGCTCATATTACTCACTGTTTCCCAAGGCTTCTTAGACTGCATCAAGCGTCACTTGGTAATACAGTGGTTATAAAGGTGTACGTTGGGTATTCTGAAGGAACAATAGATGACATGTGACTGCAATACCGGGATTTGTTCACCCACATGACAAGTAAAGATACATATGACCGGCTTGGTGAGATTACATCCATAAATGTTGCAACATGTGACTAGGTCACGGGGATGTAATATCATGGTAACAAGAAAACATAACTTGTTGTGAACGAGATTGAACAAGGTATGGGATACCAATGATCAGATCTTGGACAAGTCGTATCGAGAAACAGAAGGAAGAGGATGCTACATTTAGCGGTTCAAACGAAATTGTCATCAGGAATGCATAGGGGTCACATGGATATCCCTGGTCCCTTTGTTGATCATTGATGCAGATCATGTCTAGAGCATTTTTGAGCCGTGAGAGGATACACTTAAGGGTACGATGAGAGCGATAATTCGTAAGATGGAATCACACTAGAGAAAGAGAAAGCCAAAATCGTTCCGCAGAGAGATCGAAAGTTGTTCGGAGACAGAATAAAGGAAAAGATTGGAAACGTGTTTTCGGATAAATGGGAATTTAAATATGTATTTATTATATGTTAATTATGGATTAATATATTCTAAATAATATTTAAGTTAAGATTTATAAAAGCAACTTTCATATTAGGCCAAAACCCCGGAGGGATTAGATAAGAAAAAATCTGCAAGAAAAGAAAAAGGAAAAGAAAACAGCCCACGTGGGCGGCGGATAATATCCACCGCACAGGGCGGGCACCAGTTGGCCACAACTGCTGCCAGGCCAGCTCAACCCGGCCCAAGAGGAGCTCGTGGGGAGCCGGCTAGCGGGCTGCGCCGCTGGGCCGCCGGCAGGGGAAACAACCCACCCGGGCAGCAGGGGTCCAGGCGGGACAGGCGAGCAGGCCGCAAGCTGCTGCCGGCCTACCCGGGCGAGCTGCCAGGCGGGCGGTGCGGGGCGTGGGCGCAGGCCGCCGCGTTGCTGGGCCATGAGGGGAGGGGGCACCGGCCCACCCGGGCTTGGTCGCCAGGCCGCCGCCGCGGGTGCTGCTGGGCGCGAGGTGGGCCGCGCCAAGGCCCACCCGACCAGCCCCCTTTTCCAGGCTGCTGTCTGCTGCCCTTTTGGCTTTTGGGCTGAGATGAATTTGGCCCATTCGGTGAAGACGAAAATTCCTAAGTTTTTCCTTTGACATTTAGTCCCACATGGCTTAGCCTTTGAGAAGGGCACACCCCCTTAGCCTATATAAAGGGGTGTCCATGGGTGGGATTAAATACACCAACAATTGGAGAAGTCCTTTGGTTGACTTCCTCCTTTCCTCTCTCTCTCTAGACCTTGTGACCATGGCCCCAAGCCTGGGCTGTGCGATCGAGGCACACCTATAGTACGCTGTTGCGCTGCAGGGATTCCTAGCCGGATAGCAACTTCCGCACTCCCGGTGGGATCGGGGGGCCGGAGGTCTCATCATGCACCGGATGTGTACGAAAACACGAGGCGCAACACTTGGGGCGCTTAAATGTCGTGAGCCGGAGCTGTTGCATGATGAAGATGAAGAAGTAGCAAGGGGTGACCTGCGAGGAGCTTCACGACCTTGAGGTCGGCTACGAGTACGACTACTTCAACCACGTTCCCCATGGAACGTTAACCGCGTACGGTCTACAAGGGTATGTATTCTCTATGCATTGGCCATTACCGCATTACTACATAGATAGATCCTAGGCAGTTTCTGGGGTTCCCATGTAGGAATTTTTTTGTTTTCTGCTGCGGATCCCCTTCAGTATCTTGTGACGTGGAGTTTTTGGAGGATAATGGCCCCCAAGAGGGGAAAGTTGTTCCACGTGTTGTAGGTGATGGAGATTCCTCTCAAGTCATCAAGTTGATGGGGGATTGGGCATATCTTGCCCACCGAATATCATATTCATGATCAAGATGTTGATGGGGGAGGATCAAGCCCAACTCAAGAAGAGCCTAGCTCTACTCAAGTTGAACCATCAAGTGCACCGCATGACGAACAACTCTCGCAAACCAAAGAACAAGAACCAAGCCCTCAACCCGTTGAGCAAGACCAAGAAGTCGTTCTAGTTCCCCAAGATCAAGGTCAAGCTCAAGATGTGGTCAATGATCAAGGACCAACGAAGGATGAATTCTTTGATCATGAAGGGACTATCCAGAAGATTAAATCTGCCTCTATTGCAAGTGGACTCCAAGTCAATAATATACTTGGAAGCATATCAAGAGGAATCGAGACTCGCAACAAGAAGAAGCAACTCACTACCTTTTGTGGCCATCATGCATTTGTGTCTAACTTCGAGCCACTCAAGGTCCATGAAGCTCTAGAGGATCCAGATTGGGTCATTGCCATGCAAGAAGAACTCGAGTGCTTCACCCGCAATGAAGTTTGGTCTTTTGTGGAGAGACCTAAAGATCATCGCATCAATGTTATTGGGACCAAGTGGGTATTCAAGAACAAGCAAGATGAGAGCAGAACTGTCACAAGGAACAAATCAAGGTTAATGGCGCAAGGGTATGCCCAAATAGAAGGTATTGACTATGAGGACACATTTGCGCCCGTTGCTTGCCTTGAAGCTATTCATCTCTTGCTTGCATATGCATCTTTTCATAACTTCAAGATTTATCAAATGGATGTGAAGAGTGCATTTCTTAATGGTCCCTTGAAATAGGTTGCATATGTAGCTCAACCCCCGGGTTTCTAAAACACACGCTTTCCCAACCATGTGTATCTACTCCATAAGGCGCTCTACCGACTAAAGCAAGCTCCTCGTGCATGGTATGATCACCTTAGGGATTTCTTACTCATGGACGGGTTTAGCGTGGGTAAAGTCGATTCCACCCTTTTCACCAAACGGGTTAAAGGGGGTGGCTTGTTTATTGTTCAAATTTATGTTGATGATATTATTTTTGGTGGAGCTAATGAATCACATAACAAAGCTTTTGCCGAGTTGATGACCCAGAAATTTAGGATGTCCATGATGGGGGAGTTGAAGTATTTCTTAGGCTTCATTGTGAAGCAACTTGCTCAAGGCACCTTCATCTCCCAAGATAAGTACGTGAAGAACATGCTTGCGAAATTTGATATGACCAATGCCAACCCCATGAAGACACCCATGCCACTCAATGGGCAACTTGGCCTTGGAGAAGGTGAGAAGGATGTGGACTAAAAGGTATATCGCTCCATGATTGGTTCTTTACTCTACCTTTGTGCTTCTAGGCCGGATATCATGTTAAGTGTTGGAATGTGTGCTTGTTTTCAATCCGCTCCCAAGGAGTGCCATTTGATGGTGGTCAAACGGATTTTTAGGTACCTTGTTCTCACTCCTACACTCGGGCTTTGGTATCCAAAGGGGTCAACCTTTAAGCTTGTTGGCTATTCGGATTCCGATTGGGCCGGCGATAAGGTTGACCGGAAGTCAACCTCCGGGGATTGCCAATTCCTTGGCCGGTCGTTGGTAAGTTGGTCATCCAAGAAACAAAAATCCACCGCCCTATCCATTGCCGAAGCCAAATACATTTCACGGCATCTTGTTGCGCTCAATTGTTATAGATGAGGCAAACCTTGAAAGACTATGGTGTGTCTCTTGGTACGGTGCCTCTTCTATGTGACAATGAAAGTGCAATAAAGATCGCCAATAACCCTGTCCAACATTGTCGCACCAAACATATTGACATCCGCCACCACTTCCTACATGACCATGTCGCAAATGGTGACATCAATCTCACTCATGTGGGAACGATGTTCCAATTAGCGGATATTTTCACGAAGCCTTTGGATGAAGCCCGTTTTGTCATGTTGAGGCGAGAACTCGGTATTCTAAATCCTCAAAACTTGTATTGATTCACTTCTTGCATTATATTCTTGCTCTTAACTTGCTATGTAGCCTAGTTGTGCAGCACATATGGAGATAGTCATCCGACCATGTATTGGTTTGATGCATACCTATGTGTGCGAGATAAATTGATCTCGTGTCATGATATGGGTCCAAGCATCTATCTTTGAGGCGCCATGACATGTGTGCT
The DNA here is from genome assembly GCA_910589775.1 of Avena eriantha. Classification (NCBI taxonomy): domain Eukaryota; kingdom Viridiplantae; phylum Streptophyta; class Magnoliopsida; order Poales; family Poaceae; genus Avena; species Avena eriantha. The sequence continues at coordinate 371,965,150 of OU342745.1, forward strand.
TAAATATAGGGGGGAAATGCCCCAACCAACTTTGGTGTTTGTGTATTGACTTTTGTTGATAAGTACCCATGTCCATTGTTGTTATTTTTGTTTAATTATTTATTCCATCGGATATGGGTTACTTACTTGTTGAATCTGGATTCTGTGTATATGTCCATATAGTCTCTCACTCAAACTATCAAAAGAAAAAGGGGGAATCATCAAAACTTTTTCTTCTTTTTCGCAGTTTTCGGCATTTTTCCTGTTCTCGCCGGATGTGGAGTCGAAATTTCTGGCGGAAACCGAAATTTCCGGCGGGTGACCAAACTACCACACAGAGCTAAGTTTCGGTCGGCCGCCGAAAAATTTGGTCGCCACCGGAATTTCCGGCGTGGGTTTCAGTCCGCCAGCCCGCTCGCCGAAATTGCCGGCTCCCGTTTCGGTCACGCTGAGCTTATTGCCGGTTTGCTTTTTTGGGGGTATTTAAACCGCACACGTAGGGCCATTCCTGTTTTTCCTCTCCTTCTTCCCTACACCCTCCCCTCCTCCATGGCCGCCGCCCCAAGCTCCCCCACCCTCCCCTAGGCCCTTTGTTGGGTTCGCAGCATAAAAAACAAAAAAATTCCTACGAGTGGATATACATCCATAGAGAACTTACCCTCGAAGAAAATAGAGTTTTGTTAACGAGTTAGAACTCGTGGGTGATGTAGTCGTACGCTTGCCGATCTCAAGATCGTGTGGAAGTCCTAGGGCCGCAAATCAGCAGCGCATCTGTCCTCGCACACACGTTCAAGCGACCGAACAACCTCCACCTCCTCGCTCCAGCGAATCAGCGGAAGCAGCAACTCCTTCCAGATGCAAGGCCACCGGGAACATGTATCTCGCTAATCTGAGACCATGGGGAATTATATCTAGAGGGGGAGAGAGATCCTTCACGAGGAGGTGTGCTTTATGAGGGAGGAGAGGGGGGCCTTTTATAGGAGAGGGGGCTCCTCCCCTCCCATGGCCGGCGGCCAAGGGGGGTGCCCCCACCTCTTCCTCATTCATGTGGTGGAAGCTCCACTCACATCAATTCAAGCTCCACTCAAAGTTCCTCTCACATGCATTAAATTTCCACCAAATTTAATGCAACTCTCATTTAATAAAACTCTTTTATTTATTTTATTCAGAATTTTGTTAATTACTTCCATTAACAAACATTCACATAAAACCCCTTGCAACATTTCAATATCACATGCAGAACTAGTTTCTGCAATTTCACTCGAAACAATTCCGGTTTCCATCGAAATAATTCCAGCGCTTTGCAATTCTTTCATCTGAAACATATGTGCTCCAAAATGGTGTTCGGCAACCCTTAAGTGTGTCACCCTATGGTTCGCGAATAATGCAGACATGATTGAGACTCCTCTCAGATCAATAATCATAAGTGGGACCTGGAGATCCATACTAACTCCTGCACATTCAACGATGACTTCTGTGATCGTGAGAACCTTTAACGTCAGCAATTTAATCCCTTTGTCTCATGATATAATACATGTCCGAGATTCGATCATCGGTATCCAAATACCTAGTTTGATCTCGTTACCGACATGCACTCTTTTCTCGTTCCCGTGATATAACATTCTAGTGATCACATCACTTGCTTGCAAGCTATCTTAATGTTATATCACCGAGAGGGCCCAGAGTATATCTATCCGTCATCTGGATTGACAAATTCCACTCTTGATCCATGAGCCTCAACATAACACCTTCGTAGCACTGAACCCACCTTTATAGTCACCCTGTTATGGTGTGACGTTTGATGTTATCAAGATACTCTTCCGGTGTTAGCAATTAACATGATCTCATGGTCTAAGGACTAAGATTACTTCGTATGATGTTATAGCAATATAAACATAATGACTTTGATCGTAGTGCTATACTTCGGATGAATGTTCATCGCATCATTTCACAAATGATGTGACCTCGTTATTAACAACATCTAATGTCCATGATCAGGAAACTTTGATCATCTTGTTAATCAACAAGCTAGTCTATAAGAGAGGCATAACTAGGAACCTTTTTGTTTATTAAACACACATGTATTGACGTTTCCTATCAATACAATTATAGCATACAAAAAAATCTATCATATACAAGGAATACATAATAACAACTTTATTATTGCCTCTCAGGGCATATTTGCTCCAGCCTCCCACTTGCACTAGAGACAATAATCTAGTTCACATAGTGATAAATCTAACACCCATGGAGTTCTGGTGTTGATCATGTTTTTCCCTAGGGAGAACTTTAGTCAACGGATCTGCTACATTTAGGTCCGTGTGTACTTTACAAATATTTATATCTCCATCCTTGACATGCTCGCGGATGGAGTGAAACCGGCACTTAATATGCTTGGAGTTCTTGTGAGACCTTGGTTCCTTGGCGTTGGCTATGGCTCCATTGTTGTCACAATAGATCACCATTGGGTCCAATGCACTAGGAACCACACCTAGTTCCATTATGAACTCCTTCATCCAAACCGCTTCCTGCGCCGCTTCAGAAGCAACAACATATTCCGCCTCCGTCGTTGATCCAGCCACCACAGGTCGTTTGGAACTCCTCCAACTAACTGCTTCTCCGTTCAAGAGAAATACATATCCCTATTGAGACTTAGAGTCATCTGGATCGGTGTCAAAGCTAGCATCGACATAACACTTAGCGACTAGCTCTTCTTCACCTCCGTATACAAGAAACATATCCTTAGTTCTTCTTAAGTACTTAAGGATATTCTTGACCGCTACCCAGTGTTCCGAACCTAGATCAGATTGGTACCTACTAGTCAAACTAATAGCATGTGCCACATCCGGTCTTGTACATAGCATGGCGTACATTATAGAGCCTATGGCTGAGGCATAGGGTATCTTATCCATTATCTCTGTTTCTTCCACCGTAGCCGGACTTTGAGTCTTACTCAATGTCTTGCCTTGCAACATAGGTAAGAACCCCTTCTTACTTCCGTCCATATTAAACTTCTTTAATTTCTTATCAATGTATGTACTTTGCGATAGCCCAATTAGGCGTATTGATCTATCTCTATAGATTTTAATGCCTAATATATATGAAGCTTCACCAAGGTCTTTCATCGAAAATTTGCTGTTTAGATAACTTTTAACACTATTTAAAAGATCTATATCATTTCCAATCAATAATATGTCATCCACATATAATATCAGAAATGCCACATTGCTCCCACTAACTTTCTTGTAAATACAAGCCTCTCCATAAGTTTGGACAAATCCAAACTCTTTCATCACCTCATCAAAGCGGAGATTCCAACTCCGGGATGCTTGCTTCAGTCCATAGATGCATTGCTGAAGCTTGCATACCTTATCAGCATCCTTAGGATTGACAAAACCCTTAGGTTGTATCATATACAACTCTTCTTCAATGTTACCATTGAGGAACGCTGTTTTGACATCCATTTGCCATATTTCATAATCAAAATATGCAGCAATTGCTAACATAATCCTAACCGACTTTAGCATCACTACGGGAGAGAATGTCTCATCGTAGTCAACTCCTTGAATTTGTCGAAACCCTTTTGCGACAAGTCGAGCTTTATAGATGGTCACATTACCATCAACATCAATTTTTCTTTTGAAATTCCATTTATTCTCAACAGCCTTTCGATCGTGAGGTAAGTCCACCAAGGTCCAACCCTGGTTTTTGTACATGGAATCCATCTCGGATTTCATGGCTTCTAGCCATTTGTTGGAATCCGAGCTCATCATCGCTTCTTCATACGTCGCAGGGTCATCTATTTGATCAATCATGAAATTCATAACAGGATTGCCGTACAGTTCAGGAGTTGCACGTGTCCTGCTTGACCTGCGAGGTTCGGTAGTGTCCTCTTTCGGAGTTTCATGATCATTATAATTAGCTCTCTCTTCATTAGGTGAAGTGAACTCTGAAACAAATTCCGGTGCTACGCTACTCGCCATTTCATGAAGAGAAGGTTTGATAACCTCTTCGAGTTCTACCTTCCGACTACTCACACCTTTCGCGAGAAACTGTTTCTCAAGAAATGATCCATTCTTGGCAATAAAGACCTTGCCCTCGGATCTGTGATAGAAGGTATACCCAATCGTTTCCTTAGGGTATCCTATGATGACGCATTTTTCCGCTTTGGGTTCGAGTTTATCCGGCTGAAGTTTCTTTACATAATCATCGCATCCCCAAACTTTAAGAAATGATAGCTTAGGTTTGTTTCCAAACCATAATTCATACGGTGTCATTTCAACGGATTTAGATGGTGCCTGATTTAAAGTGAATGCAGCGGTTTCCAGTGCATAACCCCAAAATGACAGTGGCAAGTCGGTCAGAGACATCATAGATCAAACCATATCCAATAAAGTACAATTACGACGTTCCGACACACCATTACATTGTGGTGTTTCGGCAGGCGTGAGTTGTGAAACTATTCCAAAGTCTTCCATATGTGTGCTAAACTTGTAACTAAGATACTCTCCTCCACGGTCAGACTGCAGAAAATTTGTTATTTCTGTTACGATGATTTTCCACTTCATTCTGAAATTCCTTGAACTTTTCAAAGGTTTCAGACTTATGTTTCATCAAATAGATATACCCATATCTACTCAAATCATCCGTGAAAGTGATAAAATAACGATATCCACCTTGCACCGACACACTCATTGGTCCACATACATCAGTATGTATGATTTCCAATAAATCTGTCGCCCGTTCCATTGAACCGGAAAACGGCGTTCTAGTCATCTTGCCCATAAGGCATGGCTCACATGTATCAAATGATTCAAAATCAAGTGATTCCAAAAGTCCATCAGAATGGTGTTTCTTCATGCGTTTAACACCAATATGACCTAGACGACAGTGCCACATATATGCAGATATATCATTATCAAGTTTAATCCTTTTAGCATCAACATTATGAATATGCGTAATACTACTATCGAGATCCAACAAAAATAAACCATTCAACACAGGTGCATGACCATAAAAGATATCATTCATATAAATCAAACAACCATTGTTTTCAGATTTAAAGGAATAACCACCTCGCATCAAACACGATCCGGATACAATGTTCATGCTCAGTGAAGGCACCAAATAACAATTATTCAGATTTATAACTAATCCCGACGGCATATGGAGAGGCAGCATTCCGACGGCGATCACATCAACTCTTGATCCATTGTCGACCCGTGTCGTGACCTCATCCCTTGCTAGCTGTCACTTGTTTCGTAGCCCTTGAATCGAGTTACATATATTAGCAACCGATCCCGTATCAAATACCCAGGTTCTACTGCAAGTACTAGTCAAGTACACATCAATAACATGTATATCACATATACCTTTGTTTTCCTTGCCAGCCTTCTTGTCCGCCAAATACTTGGGGCAGTTGCGGTTGCAATGGCTAGTCCCCTTGTAATAGTAGCACTCGGTATCAGACTTAGGGCTAGCTCAGGATTTCTTTTCAGGTGCGGCAACAGATTTGCCACCCTTCTTTCCTTTTTTGCTTGCCTTTCTTGTCCTTCTTGAAACTGGTGGTCTTATTGATCATCAACACTTGATGTTCTTTCCTAATCTCCACTTCTGCAGTCTTAAGCATTGACAAAAGCTCGGGAAGAGACTTCTTCATGCCCTGCATGTTATAGTTCATCACGAAGCTCTTGTAGCTAGGTGGCCGAGATTGGAGAACATGTTGTATGCCTAGGTAAATGGGAATCGATATTCCCAAGGACACAAGCTTATCAGCGTACCTAGACATTTTGAGTACGTGCTCACTAACGGAGTTGTTCTCCCCCATCATGCAGCTAAAGAACTTTTCAGAAGCATTATAACTGTCTACGGCAGCATAGGTATTGAAAATCATTTTCGATTCTCCCATGGTATCAAAGGCATTGCCATTTTCGAAATGCTTTCGAAGTTCTGGCTCTAGCCCATACAGTATGCTGCAATGAACTAAGTTGTGGTCCTCCTGACGAGTTATATAGACATTCTTTTCCTCGTCAGGGGCATCAGGAGCTAGTGGGGGGCCTAGCGGCGCCTCTAGCACATATTGCTTTTGTGCAGCAGTGAGGAGAATCCTCAAATTCATAGCCGAGTTGGTGAAGCTGCTACCATTCGCAGCAAGTTTCTCTTTCTCCATGAACACATTGAAATTAAAAGCAGGTGGTGCCATCTACAACAGAATTTGTAAAGTTTATTTAGACTAATTTTATGATAGATTGAGTTCAACTAATCCAAATTACTAATGAACTCCCAGTCAAAAACGACATCCCTCATGTCTTTTTGGTGATTACATGAACCAAATCCACTACACCAAGTCCGATCATCACGTGAGTCGGTGTAGCTTCAAAGGCGAGCATCTATATGGGCATCATATCAACTATATGACTCATGCTTAACCTTTTGGTCCGTGTTCCGAGGCCATGTCTGTACATGCTAGGATCGCCAAGTAAGAACATTAGTATTCGCGTGTGTAAAACGGTATTACACCCATTGTATGAAAGCGTAGAGTCAAGTTCACCTGATCATCACGTGATGTCTCGAAACACGATCCATAGAATGGTGCATACTTAAGGAAGAACACATTTTATCTTGATATTTAAATGAGGGATCATCTTGCAATGCTACTAAAAGCGCCAAACTAACAATATAAGATGCAAACATCTAATGTGTAAAGTGAGATGATATGGTCCATGCATTTGATCTCTATCATATGCACCATGGTATGATCTCTATCATTCCTTTGTGTGTAAGGCCAAGGTCTATGGAACTTACACGTTAAGTGTGTTGTAAGAGTATCTATCATACATCTACTTACAACATTACCATATCAAGACACTAGCCCAACAACGATCTAAACTAGACGCCTCTAATTTATCCATTGCAAGTTTTACGTGGCTTAGGGCTTTCGGAGAAAGAACCGGTCTTACATACGAACATGGAACCACAACGAGGATAACCAAGTTATTAGCAACTCGTTGTAAATCAGATATTGACTATAGTAGGAGAGACAGACACCCGCCAGCCACTTATGCAAAACTAGTTGCATGCCAGTCGTGGAACCGGTCTCATGTGCGATGCCATGTAAGGTTGGTCCGGGCCGCTTCATCCCACTATTCCACCAATATCCAAAATACATGAAAGAAGCAATAACATGATCATCATCGCCCACATATAAACATATGTGTACTACCCGTGCAAAGCACCTACGCATAGATCAGACTCTGATACCACTGTTGGGTTCATAGCATAGAAAATAAAAAAATTCCTACGATGAGAACTATACGCCAAGATCTATCTACTAGATACAAAGCAACGTGTGGATATACATCCATAGAGAACTTACCCTTGAAGACAACAGAGTTTTGTTAACGAGTTGGAACTTGTTGATAATGTAGGCGTACGCTTGTCAATCTCAAGATTGTGTGGAAGTCCTAGCGCCGCAAATCAGCAGCGCATCCATCCTCACACACACGTTCAAGCCACCGGACAACCTCCACCTCCTCGCTCCAGCGAATCAGCGGAAGCAACAACTCCTTCCAGACGCAAGGCCACCGGGAACATGTATCTCGCTAATTCGAGACCATGGGGAAATATATCTAGAGGGGGAGAGGGATCCTTCACAAGGAGGTGTGCTTTGTGAGGGAGGAGAGGGGGCCTTTTATAGGAGAGGGGGGCTCCTCCCCTCCCATGGCCAGCGGCGAAGGGGGGTGCCCCCACCTCTTCCTCATTCATGTGGTGGAAGCTCCACTCACATCAATTCAAGCTCCACCCAAAGTTCCACTCACATGCATTAAATTTCCACCAAATTTAATGCAACTCTCATTTAATAAAACTCTTTTATTTATTTTATTCAGAATTTTGTTAATTACTTCAATTGACAAACATTCACATAAAACCCCTTGCAACATTTCAATATCACATGCAGAACTAGTTTCTGCAATTTCACCCGAACCAATTCCGATTTCCATCGAAATAATTCCAACGCTTTGCAATTCTTTTGTCTAAAACATATGTGCTCCAAAATGGTGTTTGGCAACCCTTAAGTGTGTCACCCTACGGTTCGCGAATAATGCAGACATGATTGAGACTCCTCTCAGATCAATAATCAGAAGCGGGACCTAGAGATCCATACCGACTCCTGCACATTCAACGATGACTTATGTGATCATGAGAACCTTTAACGCTAATAACTTAATACCTTTGTCTCATTATATAATACATGTCCGAGATTTGATCATTGATATCCAAATACCTAGTTTGATCTTGTTACCGACATGCACTCTTTTCTCGTTCCCGTGATATAACATTCTAGTGATCACATCACTTGCTTGCAAGCTATCTTAATGTGATATCACTGAGAGGGCCCAGAGTATATCTATCCGTCATCGGGATTGACAAATTCCATTCTTGATCCATGAGCCTCAACATAACATGTTCGTAGCACTGAACCCACCTTTATAGTCACCCTGTTACGGTGTGACGTTTGATGTTATCAAGATACTCTTCCGGTGTTAGCAATTAACATGATCTCATGGTCTAAGGACTAAGATTACTTCGTATGATGTTATAGAAATATAAACATAATGACTTTGATCGTAATGCTATACTTCGGATGAATGTTCATCACATCATTTCACAAATGTTGTGACCTCGTTATTAACAACATCCAATGTCCATGATCAGGAAACTTTGATCATCTTGTTAATCAACGAGCTAGTCTATAAGAGAGGCATAACTAGGAACCTTTTTGTTTATTAAACACACATGTATTAACGTTTCTTATCAATACAATTATAGCATGCAAAATGAACATCTATCATCTACAAGGAATACATAATAACAACTTTATTAATGCCTCTCAGGGCATATTCCTTCACCCTTCCCTCCACCCCTTTCCCCCAAACTCCACCAAGTTGTAGATCGGGCCTCTACAAGTCTTCTCACCGAAGGTTTTTGCTCTCTCTTGCTTGCATTGGGAGATCAGGAACGTCTCTCGTTCTTCTCGTGTGGTGCTTCTTTGCCCATCCTAGGCACGGGAGGGCATGGCTTCACCAGGCTCCGAGGGTAATGTGCTTCCCCTTTCTTCCGCTCTCTTTCTCGTCCTAGGGTTCTCTTTCTTCTTGGTTGTGAAACCCTAAGCCTTGAGCCCTAGTTCCCTCCCTGTCTTTGGGTTCCCCTAACCTCTTCCTATCCCTTGTATGTTGAAAAGATTACATTCCTGCAAGTTTTCGAGCCATGTACAACTGCTTGGGTTGACACTTTCATTCGGGTAGTTTCGGCCCCAGCCCCGATCATCGCCGATCCAAACACCGAAAATTTTGGTCGTCGTTCCGGTCCGCCGGACCTGGCGCCGGAATTCCTGGTCGCTTCGTCGGCACCGCCGGACCTGGCGCCGAAACTCCTCTATCACCAAATTTTTGTCCATGCAGTTGCTGCAATCTAATTTTTTTCCCGGGTTCTAGTTGGGTTTCCTCATGGCATATACACTCATTTGCTTGTTTTTATGTTTCGTTTTTGTGTGCTCTTTGTGCAGGTTCCGATCATGAGTTTGACCCCGACACTAGAAAGAAGCGCAAGTTAACCATGCCTCCTCCTCCTCCTCCGTCTGGCCGCACCAGTCTTCGTATTACCAAGCGTCAAGAAGCAGCTGCCACTTTTGCTGGAGGTTCCGGTTCTGCTCGTGGTCCGCAGGGCACTAGGAAGAAAGCTTCTGCTGGTCGGGAGGCCGCCAAAGGCAAGGGCAATCTTGGACCTACTGAAGAAGATCCTCACAACTACAATACCTATTCAGATATCACCGTGAGACAGTGGAGGAATCTTAGAAGGGAGAATCCTTATCGCTTCCATGAACGCACCTATCAAGGCTCTAACAAGTAATGCTAGACTGACACTCAGCGTTGCTCCTAGGATGACTTCTATAATGAGCCCGCTTGCCTAAAGAGGGGCGTCATTGTCTCTCCTAGGTATCTTAATGTGGATCACTATGAACACTACCTTGATGACCCACAAGTATAGGGGGTGTATCGTAGTATTTTCGATAAGTAACAGTGTCGAACCCAACGAGGAGCAGAAGATGCTGGCTAGTGGTATGGATCAGGAATTCTCTGTAAATACTTAGCAAACGGATTTTTACGGGTTTTCGGTAAAGCAAGTAAATAAAGTACGAGTAAATAAAAGACAATAAGAATAAATGCAGCAAGTGGCCCAATCCTTTATGCAGTAAAGGACAAGCCGCTTGTATTACTTAAGATGACCAAACGTTCTCGAGGACACAAGGGAAGACTGTCAAGTGCTTTCGCTTCATATAGTTAATTAATCTTCTTTAGCCTTCTAAGTGTTTTGTGGGTGAACCTGTGCTAATGTACCGACCTTCCTAGGACTAATACATACTCGTGATTATACCCCTTGCAAACATCCATAAGTACAAGAAAGTAATTAAGTAGAAACCTAACCACAACTTTAAACTCTAAGACCATTACGTCCCTTGTGCAATGGTTTCCTAACAGGGGTTCAGGTTTCTGTCACTCCAGCAACCCCTACGATTAGTAGCCAAATACACAATGCATTCCCCTAGGCCCATATAGGTGAAGTGCCATGTAGTCGACGTTCACATGACACCACTAGAAGAAGTACACCACAACTTAATTAAAAAACTATTGAATCTTTCTCAACACAATTCCACTACTAACAACATGACTTCTCCCATGTCCTCAAGAATAAAACGAACTACTCACAAGACATCATATGGATCATGATCAGAGATGGAATAATGATGTATAACAATCTGAACATAAACAATAATTCAATGGTTCCACTCAATAGCATCAACTACAAAGAGTAATCAACACCGGGAAAGTTTCCCCTAAAAACTATACAAGATCCAACCCAATTGTTACAGCAATATGGAGATGGTGATGAGGGTGCTGCTGATGATGATGGTGGTGATGATAATGATGATGATGATCCCGATGAAGTCCAGCTTGGTGGTGGTGTTGATGGCGACGATCTCCCCTCTCCGGGAAGGAATTCCCTCGGCAGAATTCTATCTGACAAAGAGATCTTTCTCTCTCGATGTTTCCTGCCCCGCAGAGGCGGCGAAATCTTTCTGTGGTCTCTCTCCGAGTCTTAGGGTTTCAGGAGGATAATATATGCTAGAGGGAAGAGTCAGAGGTGGGCTAGGGTGGCCACACCACCTGGTGGGGCGGCCTAGGGTGGTCCGCGCCAGGGGGTGGTTTGGGCCCCCTGTGGCCCATCTCCACTCCTCCTTCTGGCATCCCTCGTCTTCTGAAAAAAATAGGATTTTCCGTATATTTTCCCGGATTTTCTGATCTTCGTGAATTTTGCCTCCAAACAGCACCTTTTCCATCAGAATCCTGACTGAAGCGGTCCATGCTCCAAAAGTCATCAACCATGCAAAACCAAATGAAATTACACTAGTAGAACTAATTATTTTTTTGTGTTTTTGATAAAGAAACAAGCAAACAAAGCAAAAAGAAACTAAGCAAAACAAAAACAACAAAGTAAAGAGATTGGTTATGAGGGACTCCCCTTGTGAAGATATCCTTGACTCCCCAGCAACGGCGCCAGAAAAATGCTTGATGGCTCGGTGTTGATGTAGAGCTCGTTGGGAACCCCAAGAGGAAGGTATGATGAGCACAGCAGCAAGTTTCCCTCAGTTATAAAACCAAGGTTTATTCGAACCAGTAGGAGCAAGGAAACACCCCAAAGGTGTTGCTAGCTGAGCCTTGGCAGGGCGCACTACCGGTGCTAGTAGCAACATGGAGACCTGCACAACACAACCACAGAACTTTGTCCCCAACTTGCGATGAGGTTGTCAATTCACCGTGTTTTGCGGAAAACAAAGTATTAAACGTATCGAATGGAAGGAAGTAAAAGTTTGCAGAAAGTAAAAACAAAGCAGTAACAGTTTATAGATTGTATGTAAAAGACAAGGACCGGGATCCATAGTTCACTAGAGGTGGCTCTCCTTAAGATAGATAACATGCTGGGTGAACAAATTACAGTGGGGCAATTGACAAACACCGAGAAAGCAATACATGCATATACTAATCATCTTGACTCCTTTGAGATTCGATTGGGCATTACAACATTATACATAGACCGCCATCCAATTGCATCTATGACTAATAATCCACCTTCAGGTTATGATCCAAACCCCATCCAGTATTAAGTTGCAAGCAACAAATTATTGCTTTACGAACTGCGTGTAAAGCAAACAATACGATTGTTCTATGAATAAAGGATTATTGTTTTCTCCCTAGTAGCAACAACACATCTAGTACCTTAGAGATTTCTGTCACTTCCCAGATTACCAGAGGCATGAACCCACTATCGAGCATAAATACTAACTCTTGGAGTTGCTAGCATCTACTTGGCCAAGATAGCTACTAACAACGGAAAGCATGCAATATCACAAATAACAAGGACATGATAGAATCAATAATCAATCTGAAATAGCATCTCAATATCCATCGGATCCCCACAAACACAACATACATAATTACAAATAGATGATCTTGATCATGAACGGAGCTCACAAGATCTAAACATGAAAGCACAAAGGAGGAGAACCAGCCATCTAGCTACTACATGGATCTGTAGTCCAAGGATGAACTACTCACGCATCACACCAGAGGCTTGCATGGTGATGAAGAAGGCCTCCAGGGTGAATTCCCCTCTCCGGCAGGGTGCCGGGAAGAGCTTCAGATCCCTCCTGATCTAGGGATGGAGATGACGGCGGCTATAGACTCTTTAGTGGATTTTTGATCAGGCACTTAGGGTTTTCATCCCGAGGGCAATATATAGGCGGAAGGAGAGGCCGAGGGGGTGCTGGGGTCGGCCAGACCACCCCCTGGCGCGGGTCAGGCCTAGCCGCGCGGCCAGGTGGTGTGGCCGGCCCCCAGCCCTTCTTCGGCTCGTATTCTGGCATCTGATGACTTCCGAAAAAATAGGCACTTTGGCTTTTGTCCCGTCCAATTCCGAGAATATTCATTTTCTGACTTTCCTGGAACCAAAAACAGCAGAAAACAGGCAGCTGGTACTGTGGCTCTTGTTAATAGGTTAGTCCAAGAAATCATATGAAAAGTACTCCAAAGTGTGGGCAAAACACAAGAAAGTGGATAAAACCAAGCATGGAACATCAAAAATTATAGATACATTTGCAATGTATCAAAGTGACACAACTAAGAGGATATGCTTGACAAGTTATAAATTGAAATCTCATGCCCCTTACTTACGAGTATCGAACCTCATGCTACTCAACTTCAGTCACGAGCAAGCTCTTGTCATTGTAAGTACATATGTATCATAGAGAACCGCCAATGGGGTACCCCTTGCACATGACACAGGAGCTATCCCATAATCAAAATGATAAGGCAAGCAGACAATGAGCATCTCAACGATCTTTTTATTTGTTATTTGCATAGGTTTTTATTGAGGATGCTTCATAGAATGTTCATTATAGTTATGCTGCAAATTTCCACCATGATTAGGCATGGCTTAGGCTAGCAGCCTAGGCGTTTCTCTAACACATATACGAACTCCATGATCTTATAAGTTCCACTTTTATTTCACACCGTCGGGATCCATAAGCAAAATAACATAGTATCAACTAGGTACAAAGTACCAATGTAGTGTTGAAAGCGTTCCCCATGATACATGGTTCTGCTAACTTCAACTCATAAAGCGCAAGCATATGCGGAACAAAGAAGGACCCAATGGTTCAAGTTTATTAAATGCAAGAAAGTAAAGTGTGCCATCAAGTTTGTGAGAGCTTTAATCACTAATTTTCACATAACAAGTTTAATTTGGAAGGTAGATAAAAACAAGAATTTGCTTAGAATAGCAATAATGCTAATAGGTAGGTATGGTGGACACAAATGACAGAGGTTTTGGTTTCAGGAGTGGATGCACGAGAAGAATACCCTCTCAGTACAGGTTTTTGGCTAGCAAGGCTGGGTAGCAAGTATAAGAGTTGAAGAAAAAAACCAAACATACAAATGATAAAAACAAACATGCAATCTTCCTTAGAAGCACAAAAGATCTTAACTAGAGAATACTAAACTTATGAGCAAATCAAGAAAGATGATGAAATTATATTTCTTTAGAGTACTAATATCTTTTTCATTCAACTCTCAAAAATAGTGTTGCTACAGACCGAGCCAGGTTTGCCAAAACCAACTAAATTAACTCAATGATCCCAAAGTGATACCAATACTAACAACAAGATCAATCATATAACCATGAATTGAAAACTAATATAAGATATGCAAAAGAGTAAATGATAGAACTTATCATTAATATTCCATAACGGCAAATCACACCAAGGGATACATATCTAACGAGAGAGGGGACACTTCCATAATGCAAACCATCCTACATGATAACTTCTCTATTCACGATATGACTCTAAAAAGGTAAAAAGATAGAAGATAGTGATGTGATACCGCGGCACTCCCCCAAGCTTGGAACAAACCAAGGGAATGCCAAACCTGATGACGAATTACTCCTTCGGTGGTGGTGGTGTTCTCTCATCTTCGTCGGACTTCCAAGGTAAAGGCTCCCCATCAACAAAAGACATCCTGGTCTCCATCATCCTGAAACTAGCAGCAACACTTATGCGTTTAAACCTAACTTCATACCCATAGTTTTGATTTTGAACGTCATAGAGCTGCGCTTGCAGTTGGTTGGTTGTTTGGTGAAGTGAGAGGATTTCATCCTTGAGCTCAGCAGTCTCCTTTTGGTGATCGGCGATGAGTTCGGAACAAATCTTATGGATGATATCCACTTCGCGTTCCACCATCTTCTTGTACCTAAAGACCTCTTGCTCTAGCGCTTCCATCCTGTCCTCCGGACTTCCTTCGCCTTTAGGGCCTTGAACTTCTTTTATCCGTACCTCCCCTTCTTCAAAACGCAACTCCTTAGGATGAATCTTTAACTCACGCATGTATGGGTTGATGATATCCGCTGAGGAATCATCTTTAGCTGATCCAGGGGAAGACATTGTGGCTCCAAAACTGGAATTCTACTTGTCAGAAATAGATCGAAACAAAAACGGGACGAAAACACGACATACGAACCTCGGAGGATCTGGGGGATTATATATTATGAAGTTTCATAACAAAAGGAAGGTACTGGGAGAAAACGAGTCGGAGGCGGAGACCGGGGTGGACTCACCACCTGGTGGCACGACCAGGGGAGGGCCCACGTCACAGGATGGTGTGAGCCACCCTGGCTCCGTTTTCGTCCCTCTTTCGCTTCGTTGCTTTCCTTATTGTCTAAAAACTGCAAAAATATAGCTGGATAGTATTTTTGCGGAACTTTTCTTACCAGAACTGTTACCTATTTGAAAATGGACTCTACAGGTCTCTAAATTTGGTCCTTGATAGATTCTTCCGGAGTCACCAATTGAATAACATCAATATCTTCATCATCATACACATATTACTTGAGTCATGAAACCTTTCTCTTTCTTATGACACCATTATCTCCACTAACCCTGAAACTTCTTTCACACAGTTCTCATTAGCAACATTAGTATAAGTGAAGTGATAAAACCTTTTTAGTTCAATTTCAACTGAAAACCATCAAGATATAAGCTACTGTAGGAAATCCTTCTGAAAACCCAAAAAGAATTCAAAAAGGAAATCGAATAAAGAAGCAAATGCAAGAGTGGCAAAATCTGTCAAAACAGACCAGCAGGTAAAGATCAATTTTTTCGAAAATCTTCTGTTGCTCAAATCAAAAAGTGCTAAACTAACGAAAGTTAAATAACAACCTGGGGCATAAGCACAAACAATTACAGCTCAATTAAAAGTACAGAGATCTCTCACGAATTTTTACGGTGAAGCACAAAAATCTGTTTCGGGATAGCAACTTCCCCAAATCTTACTTCTCTCTCATTAGAGGTTGATATTGACATAAAAACCAAACAAAAAGTATAAGGAGAGGTTATTACCGAAGTAATAACTTCCGAGACTCAAAGAAACAAAAACAAACTGAAAGCAAAAATAAATTGGGTTGTCTCCCAAAAAGCTCTTTCTTTATAGCCATTAAGATGGGCTTGCTAATTTTGAAGATGCTCACATAAGAATATGAATTGAAGTGAAAGAGAGCATTAAGAAGAAAAAATACACATGTTTAAGTCTAACCCACTTCCTATGCAAAGGAAGTTTGTAAGCAAACAGATTATTGAAGCCAGAATCCGCAAACATAAGAAGGCAAAACAAGTGCAACATGAAAACTTTCAGCATAAAACGAGGAAACTTGATATTATTGAGATGCATAAGAACACTTTTCCCTCTCTCATAGTAACTTTCAGTATCATGCATAAACTTAACAATATAGCTATCACAAGGACTATCGTAGCAATGATCACTTATTCTAACAGAAAACACAGGAATACTAGCTCTCATAACACTACTCTGTGGAATAATATTAGAGGTATCCTTACAAAGGATAGTGTGTCCCTCTTCTACATATTTAGTAACAAAGTCTTTCAAATTTGCTATTATAGGTTCATCAACCACTTGTTTATCAGGTTCAACAGCTTTATTTGTACTTTCATTAACCATACTAGCTATCATAGAGTGTTCCTTTATCTTAACTGGGAACGGCATTTTCTCAATATAAGGTTCAGGTAAAACATGATTAGCAGTATAAACTTCAGTATTTCTTGCAGGAACACTCTTAGCAACATCTTTATATGGTTCCTGATACTTATTCCACTTCTTTTTAGGCACTTCAATGTAGGAAGCAAAAGCCTTAAAATAAGAAGCAATAGCTTGAGAGTCTAGACCATAAGCATTTTTAATATTTGAAAGTCATCAGTTCCCATAAAAGATTCAATGCATTCATAATCATAATTTATACCTAACTTTCTACATTTGTCATTCTCCCAAGCTTCAGCATTGTCTTGAATACGGTCTAGAAGATCCCATTTAGCTTCTTCTTCCATGCGAGTGAATGATCTAGCACAAGAAGCATCCAATAAATCCTTGTCATGTAGAGGGAGTCTTGCATAAAAGTTGTTGATAATAATATTGTTGGGGAGCTCATGAATGGGACATTTGAGCATAAGTAACTTCAATCTTCCCCAAGCTTGAGCTATACTCTCTCCATCAAAAGCCCAAAAGTTGTATATTTGATTCCGGTCTTTATGAATCTCACTAGGAGGATAAAACTTTGAATAAAAGAGAGGTACTATTTCCTCCGATTCAAGAGCTTGACCATTCTTCAAAAGCTTATACCATTCCTCAGCTCTTCTTTTTAGTGATAATGAGAATAACTTCTTCTTAACTTGATATGTAGTAATACCTGCACACTTGAACAACCCGCATAATTCGTGTATAAAGAGCAAATGATCACCAGGATGAACAGTTCCATCCCCAGCATAGTAGTTATCCATAACACGATCAATAATTCTTGTAGGTATTTTAAAAGCATCACTCTTAGTAGGTGGTGGTTCATCTACTACCTTAGAATTGGTAGTAGCATTACCAAATAAGAAACTCATTGAATTATCCATAACAAAAATAAAGCAACTAACAGAAGTAAACAATACTCACAGAAGAAGTTTCCTTTACCAGTTCCACTCTCCAATAGCGCTTCACTCCCCGGCAACGGCGCCAGAAAATAGTCTTGATGACCCACGAGTATAGGGGGTGTATCACAGTATTTTTGATAAGAGTGTCGAACCCAACGAGGATCAGAAGGTGCTGGCTAGTGGTATGGATCAGGAATTCTCTATAAATACTTAGCAAACAGATTTTTAGGGGTTTTCGGTAAAGCAAGTAAATAAAGTACGAGTAAATAAAAGACAATAAGAATAAATGCAGCAAGTGGCCCAATCCTTTATGCAGCAAAGGACAAGCCAGTTGTATTACTTAAGATGACCAAACATTCTCGAGGACACATGGGAAGACTGTCAAGTGCTTCCGCTTCATATAGTTGATTAATCTTCTTTAGCTTGCTAAGTGTTGTGTGGGTGAACCTGTGCTAATGTACCGACCTTCCTAGGACTAATACATACTTGTGATTATTCCCCTTGCAAACATCCGTAAGTACAAGAAAGTAATTAAGTAGAAACCTAACCACAACTTTAAACTCTAAGACCCTTACGTCCCTTGTGCAATGGTTTCCTAACGGGGGTTCAGGTTTCTGTCACTCCAGCAACCCCTA
Source organism: Avena eriantha (assembly GCA_910589775.1). NCBI lineage: Eukaryota > Viridiplantae > Streptophyta > Magnoliopsida > Poales > Poaceae > Avena > Avena eriantha. The sequence continues at coordinate 371,983,360 of OU342745.1, forward strand.
CGATTAGTAGCCAAATACACAATGCATTCCCCTAGGCCCATATAGGTGAAGTGCCATGTAGTCGACGTTCACATGACACCACTAGAAGAAGTACACCACAACTTAATTAAAAAACTATTGAATCTTTCTCAACACAATTCCACTACTAACAACATGACTTCTCCCATGCCCTCAAGAACAAAACGAACTACTCATAAGACATCATATGGATCATGATCAGAGATGGAATAATGATGTATAACAATCTGAACATAAACAATAATTCAATGGTTCCACTCAATAGCATCAACTACAAAGAGTAATCAACACCGGGAAAGTTTCCCCTAAGAACTATGCAAGATTCAACCCAATTGTTACAGCAATATGGAGATGGTGATGAGGGTGTTGTTGATGACGATGATGGTGGTGATGATGATGATGATCCCGATGAAGTCCAGCTTGATGGTGGTGTTGATGGCGACGATCTCCCCTCTCCGGGAAGGAATTCCCCCGGCAGAATTCTGTCTGCCGGAGAGATCTTTCTCTCTCGGTGTTTTCCGCCCCGTAGAGGCGACGAAATCTTTCTGTGGCCGCTTTCCGAGTCTTAGGGTTTCAGGAGGATAATATACGCCAGAGGAGAGAGCCAAAGGTGGGCCAGGGTGGCCACACCACCTAGTGGCGCGGCCCAGGGTGGTCCGCGCCAGGGGGTGGTGTGGGCCCCCTGTGGCCCATCTCCACTCCTCCTTCTGGCATCCTTTGTCTTCTGGAAAAATAGGATTTTCCATATATTTTCCCGGATTTTCTGATCTTCGCGAATTTTTCCTCCAAACAACACCTTTTCCATCAGAATCCTGACTGCAGCGATCCATGCTCCAAAAGTCATCAACCATGCACAAATAGATGAAATTACATAAGTATCATCTCTTAATATGGAATATATTAATGAATAACAGTGAATTATGACATAGAATAGTGATGCAAAATGGACGTATCATACCTCCATGCAGATTTTCAGTATATTGATGCGGCTCTGAAGAAGATGGATATCTATGATCTCACCACCATCAATGTCACGCTCATGCCCGAGGCTCTCCGCCAGTTCCATTGCACTGTTTTCTTTCACTCTGATGCAACTCACACTATCACTTGGATGACCGGTACCAAGCCGTACTCGGCAACTTTTGTTGACTTCTGTTCTGCTCTGGGCTACACTCCTGAGAGGGCCTCTGGGTTCTGTATTCACTCCAAGAAGGCTTTCAGTGATGACCGCATCCTGCAGTGCTACCCTGAAAACCCAAGCCATCCTGCTCCAAGTCTGACTGGTATGTTCTACTATTACATGACCCTTGGCAAGTTCTTTCACCACAATCTTGTGAGCAAGGCTGGGGATGCTTTTGATGTTCGTGGTCACCACAAGAATCTGCTGTACTATTGTGACCCTCGCCGCCTGAGGAAGATTGATGGGTGTGATTTCATCTATTCTGAGATTTAGCGGTCTGTTGAGAAGCGCATGACCCCTAACTACTGCTAGTATGTTAAGTGTCTGCTCGAGGTCACTGTTCCTGCTAAGTGCTTCCCTCCGGGTCCGCGCAAAGAGATGGAAATCTACACCTTGCCTCTTCAGGGTACTCATGTTGATCTCCCAAAGATGAAGCGGGCCCAGTAGCGCACCAAGCTTCTTCATGACCCATTCATTGCTGGCTCTAGCTCTCGTCGGGCTCTTCCCCGCAAGAAGGGATTTGCCAGGTTCTTCAATGGTCTGTGGGATATGTGCAGGTCCTCCTATGATGTTGCCCATCACAGTCTCGAGCTCAGTCAGGAGAATAGGAGGCAGCACAATGCCTTCTTGGCTGAGTGTGGTCGTCCAGTGCCGGATATGGGCAATGCTTTGACTCCTGTGCCCTATGTGAATTTTGAGAAGCCACCGCTAGATGAGGACATGTTTCGGGGTTTTGATCCATCTATGCTACTTGGCTTTGCTACTTCCAGTTCCTCACAACGTCAATCTGCTGCTCCCGAGGGTGATGATGGTGAGGATGAAGACGAGTATGCTGGCAAGGACGGGGACGAGGACGAGGAAGAGGTCGCGGAGGATGACGATGATGATACATTTGGCGGCTAGATCTCCCTCTATTTTGTTCTTCCTTTTTGGTGTCTTGATGCCAAAGGGGGAGAAGAGAGCAGAGTCTGCTTTTATGCTATTTACCTTGTGCACAAGCCTTGCTATGTTTATTTGCCTCTTATGGGCGCTCCTATTTGCTTTATCAGACTATTTGCTTTCGTGTGTGTCTGGACAAGTTTGGTTATAATTATTGTACTTGGATATCCTATGCTTGTGCTTACTATCCTTACTATTATGTGCTAGTTATCCTTGTCTTTAACTTGTCTTGCCATGCTTGCTTCCTAAATTTTTTGGGGGAGCTCTCCATTTACCTAAGTAGGTGCACCTTGCATTCAAACGCAACATCTTCCATGTGCAAACCTTATGGGGGAGATCCCAAGGAAATGTCTATTAAAAGCCTATATTATTATCTGTGTATGACTCTAGCTTGTTTTGTCATCGTCAACAAAAAAGGGGGAGATTGAAAGGGCAAAATGCCCTTATCTAGTTTTTGGTTAACTATGACATCGGAGTTAGAGAGTGGACTAATGTTTCTACTAGTATTTCTACAGGTGATAGTCCGCGTTTGATGATGAGGGGCGGTAGGTGACCCCCCATTCGTTTATGAAGTGAAGAGCCGTGTTTTTGTTACTTTTCTCTTATTTTGTCTTTGAGTCTAGTAGGAAGCACCACACTATTAAGAGGGGTGATCTCGATGCGCTTGTTGGGGATGTTCTACACCACACACACATCATATCACCTTCATCCATACACCCACTAAAGGAGAGACAGAATGTCGTTGTGAAAAAGGGCTGGAAAAAGGACTATGCGAAATCGGCATGAAAACCGGCACCGCCGGAGTGGCCGCCGGAATTTCTGGTCAGTACTGAAAATTCCCGGCGCACACCAAAACGGCTCACTATAGAGGGTTTCGGTTTGCTGTCGGAAATATCGGTCTCCGCCGGAAATTTCGGCGCAGCAGCCGGTCCGCCCAAGCTGCGACCAGAATTTCCGTCGCCTAGTTCGGCGCCGCCGGACTTATTGCTGGTTTGGTTGCAGGACACTCCAAACGACTCCTTTTTCACCCCGGACTATAAATACCTCTTCTTCCACCTTGAGCTGGCAGGCATTCTATTACACACTCATTCTTGAAGCTCTCTCCCTCTCTCACACCATTGTTGAAACACAATTCCTTGAGGATCTCCCATTCTACCCAACCAATTCCAAATCCCTTTGGTAGAAAGCAAGAGGAGCTCCCGATCTACATTTCCACCAAGCCAAAGTTCATTCCCCTTGAGTTCATCGAGTTAGCTTATTAGACTTGGGTTTGTGGGAAACCCTAGGCGGCTAGGGTTGCCCGGAGGCATTTGGCTTGTGAGTTGCTCCGTGGAAAGTTTGTGAGGGTTTGGAGACTACCTTAAAGTCTACCACGAGTAAGTGAGCTATTCCTTCGTGGGATAGGTTCGGAGAAAAAGGTGAGCCTTCGTGGTGTTGAGGAATCCTTCGTGGAACCTCACACCTCTCCAACGTGACGTAGCCCCCTTCCCAAAGGTGGTGCACACGGGAATACATCTTCGTCTCCGCGTGCTTTGGTTATTACTTAAGCATTCTCTTACTTGTGTTGTTTACCTTGTGATAGCCTTCGTGCTTGAAGTATTGTATGATCATCTAGGTTGCCTCACCTAGTTTGCATTTAGGTTCACTTATTTTCCGCAAAGCCAAAAACATGCAAAAGATTACAAAGAATTTTGTAGAAACCTATTCACCCCCCTCTAGGTAAACCATCTTACACTTTCAATACCTCCGGCATAATTCAGAGCCAGACCCAGAATCGAGAACGCTGTTCTGGATGGTGTAGCAATTTGCTCTCCCTTACAATATTCCCTTCGTTGCCACCAAATATACCACGCTGCAATAGAGATTGTCTCCTTCAATCCCAGAGAGCCGAGAATCGACGGTTTCTGAAAGTCATTCCGCAATAGTTCTTCCATGGCTGCCGATCCCTAGCTATCTACCAATAGTGCTTGTTGAATAATCTCATTTAGGAATAAGGGCATCTCCACCGGGCCGACCCAAATGCATGACCGAAATGGTCTGTTTCTGTCCGTTTGGGTCGGCCCACGGTCACTTTGGTGCCATGGTCCGGCCTATCTGGATGACCGCGCCCAGCGGTGCGACCCAAATGTCTGTTGTCCTCTTCGTCGGTAGATAAATTTTGAGACGGCACACAATTCGGTAGATAACATCGGTGCATAAATTTGAGACACAAGAGCTACAAATTAAACCTAGCGGAATACTAAATGAAACCCTAGTCGACGATCTCGCTTCCGATGTCCTCTTCATCGCCATCTTCCGCGGCTGCACCGTCCTCCTCCGCCCCATCTTCCTCGGTCGCGCCGTCGTGGCGTCCTCGCTGCCGCTGTCGGAAATATCGGTGATTTCGGTGCGGAGCGCATCGTTGATAACAGAGGAGATGGTGCGCCTCGGAACCACCCAGAATTACACCCTCCCTTTGCGGTTGCGGTCGTCGGGGTGGACCTCGTGGAGGTGTTCGTGGAAGATGGCAAGCACAGCCCGGCACTCCAGCTTGAATAATCTCGCCTAATAGGAGCTCGAAGCCGCGTATCGGGGCATGGCCCTCTTCCACTCCGGGAGTTCGAGGCGGCGCTCCTTGATTCGGCATCCCAACTCGGCACCGCGCGGAACCGGCGCCACCGGGACCCCGTGGTGGCTGAGTTCGAAGCCTTCCAGGATCGTCGCGCATGCAGAGCAAGGATGCCATGGTGGGTGAACATGGACGCCTCGTAGTAGTTCAGAGTGGGTCTCTCCATGGCTGCGTCGAGGAGGAAGGTCGCGATGGGAGGGAAGTGCGGCACCGATGAGGGCTAGGGCCTGTTTAAGTAGAGCATGCGCGGAGGTTCTCGCGCCTTCGCCCTTCAATGCTAGCGCGGGAACTCAGGCTGCGTTCCGTCAGTCACAGGCTAGCGTGCCGGTCGACATTGATGGTGAAGGTTGCCGCGTTTGCATCTGAATCAGTGCCGCAGGTCGGCTGACCTTTGTGTCTGAATCGGTGTCGCGGTTGCGTTTGAATCGGCGCCGATGTTGCGTCTCTCGCTGGCGAGTGGGCCACTAGCGCGCGAGGGGGGGGTACACGCCCTAGGCCAGCCCATGTCCGGGCTGACTCAGTGCTCACACAAATTAGGTGCACGGATGGGTCGAGCCGGGCGCGTCAGGACGGATGGGTCGTGCCACTACGACGCCGCGCACGTCGCGCGCGGACAAGTTCGGGCACGCCCGGGCTGGTTGAGTCGACCCGGTGGAGATGCCCTAAAGCTTCCCATACCTCGGTCGCACGTTCACACGTAAACATTAAGTGTTTCACATCTTCTACACCTTGTGCACAAACTGGACACTGGCCGAGGACAAACATTCCTAGTACGGTGCCATGTAGAGCCCTCCAAATATATATCTTCACTTAGCTTGGCACCTTAAGTTTCTAAAGAATTTCCCAAATAGGATTATGAGAGGAAGAACTCAGCTCTGCTGCTCGATCTAGCTTGTGACCGTGTAGATGATTCCATTGCATAGAATATGCCGATCTCACAGAGAAGGCACCAGACTTTGTCATATGAGACGCAATAAAATCTTCAGGAATATTTTCACTCAACAGAATTCTCAGGATTCTCATAGCATCAATCGGATTAAAAATTTCCTTCACCATCACTTCATCCGATTGCATTGTATCCAAATTAATAAGTTCACACAGGTACTTTAGCAGTATTTGGGGTTTGGATCATTCTATCTGGGTTACCAGGAACCCATGGGTCTTCCCATATGTTAATCAACTCCCCATTACCAACTCTCCAAATTAAATCGCACTTAAATCTGCCTACAACTATACTTTGCCAAGGATAAGATGAACCATTTTTCAGACCAGATTTTAAAAGGTTGCCATCTGGGTAGTATTTAGACCTTAGAATTTGAGCACATAGTGAATCTGGGTTTGAGATTAGCCTCCAACTTTGCTTTGCCAACATAGCTAGATTAAAAGCATGTAAATCTCGGAATCCCATACCACCAAGCTTCTTTAGGATACACATCTTCCACCACGCCATCCAGTGCATACAGTGTTTTTCTTCTGTATCTCCCCACCAGAAACTTGCCAGTGCATCAGTTATATCTTTTAATAATTTTTTGGGGATATAGCATACATAGATATCGACTGTATAACTACTTTCAGCAATATTTCCTTACCACGCATTGAAAGGAACTTCTCCTTCGATCCTTCCAGCCTTTTGATAATCCTTTCTAGCAAATACATGATGCTATCACTTCGGTCCACCCCTACCATTGCAGGTAATCCGAGGTATTTATCAGATAAGGCTTCCGTCATAATGTTCAATTCAGTACACAATTCTACCCTGACATCCGGATCAACATTAGGGCTAAAGTACATGTTGCACTTGGCCTCACTAACCAATTGTCCCGAGCTTGCGCAATATTGATCAAGTACCTGTCTCAACGAGGTTGCATTAGTCATATCTGCCTTCATAAGGATTAGAGAATCATCAGCAAAGAGTAAATGAGATACTGATGGCGTATTTCTGCAGACCCTTACACCTTCCATACCACAAACCTCCTCTCTATGAGCCAGTAAACTCGAAAGTCCCTCTGCACAAATCAGAAACAGATAGGGGGATAGTGGATCTCCCTATCTAAGGCCTCTACTAGGGATAAAAGAATCAGTTTATTGATTGTTGAACTTGATCTTGTACTTCACAGAACGAACACATCATTAAAAGATCAATAAAACCTTGCTGAAAACCAAGTCTTCTCATCATATTTTCAAGAAAATCCCATTCAACTCTGTCATAGGCCTTATGCATATCTAGCTTCACAGCACAATACCCCCATTTTACTTTTTTTAATCTTGTGCAAGCATTCATATGCAATCAGAACGTTATCAGTGAACTTTCCCTCTATGTAAGCAAACTCAAGAAATGGCGGCTCATCTCTTCTCCCATTGTAGGTTTACCAGGAGGGTGTGGAGTTTGAATAAAGGTTGGCTTGGGCTACCAACTACCTGAACTCATGAATGAACGTCGAACATAAATAGCAAGGAGTGGTGACTACAAAGGTCACGACGAACCACAAGGCAAAGGCTTCTTGTCACACTAACTAGTTGGACTATTTAGAAAGAGAGGAATGTACAAATCTTCAACAACAAAGCTGTGCCACCTCCTATCCTCCTTCAAATTATCAAGGCCGAGGCAAAACTTTGGGTCACCGCGGGTGCTAAGCGTTTGAGCTTTGTAATGCCGGGAGAGTAATCACCCATGTATACTTACTTTTTTTCTTTCGTTGTCATGTCATGACTCTTCTCCTTATTTAATGGAACATGGCACATCTTTCGCCCACGGTCAAAAAATAAATTCTAGTCATTGTCTATCCACAGAACTATATGGGCATTGTTGGTCGGTAATGTCACTTTCTTCAACAACCTCTTCTATTTTCTATTATTTGCTTGTCTAGATCGGGTGGTTACTTCGCCGACCTGTTTGGTGTGATTGTAAGTGTCATATGCGACGATATTCGATTTAACAAGGTTTAGCTATCTAGTAACTTTGCAGGTACTTCAGTGACTGGATTTCTTTACATATCATGGCCGAGGGCTATGGTTGTGCAACCAACGACGAGTGCAATTACGGCTTTGGCAAGATGTTTGAGTTACGTGGTCTTGTTTTCTTTTGGGAGGATCATGCGTTTGTGGGTTTCGTCCAGGATGCATCCGCTGTTGCATGTTTTCATTACGGAACGGAAGGGGTACTATTTAGGAACATGCGTAACAGTAAGCCCCCCATCGAACACGTCATGGAACGCTCATTTCCGAGCTCACCCGGCTTCCCACGATGGAAGAACGTATATGTGCGAGTTTGCCTACGAAGTCTCCGTGTCTCAGCACCATGTCAACTGCAATACGACAACTGTACCGGGGAGATTCACCAATGCGCGCTGCACCGCGCTCTAGACGCATAAATGGCGTCCACAACTAGACCACACACACGCACAAACGCTCATCGGCAACCCTGCAGCGCGCACACACACACATAGTACACTCAGCAAAGGAACGGCATGCCCATCCTACCAGGGGAGTAGGTTCAGGGATGAGACCGTAGGCGGATGAGACAGGGAGACTAGGGACAGGTCCATGTGAGAAAAGCCCTTGGTTTCCAAACCCTAAACCCCTGCCGGCCCTTGGCTGGATGCAAGGGAATTGAATGCCTTGCGTTCGCTCGCTCATAAACTCCGCCACAGTCACGCCCATGCCTTCTTCCCTCCCCTCCCCTCCCCTCTCCTCTCGCTGTGCAATCGAAAGAAACCACGGCCAATGGAGGGGGGAACTGGAGCCATGCAGCATGGACCATTGAAGGCGCCACGGAGCTTCCATATGAGAGCGGAGGGGGACAACTTCTGGTTGCAAAGCCAGCAGCTAGGGCTGTACGTGTACAGTAAATAATTCTGCGTCGCCTGCCGCCTGCCACACAGGGCTAGACCAGCTTCCATTCCTTGGCCCGCGACACATGTTTGTCTTACACTGTTCTCTGCCTGCCTGCTCCAACAGACGCGCGAATTCGCTAGAGCAACCCTTGCATGCCATGCCAGTGTCCACCCAGCTGATTGCACCGGCCAGGAGGAAGCGTCCGTTTGGTTCCAACCACATTTTGCCAAGCCAATGTTTGGCAATTTAACATGGCGTTCGATTTTGCCATATTTTAGCTTCCCACATTTTATTAATCATATGCCGCACCTGTCATAAGCTTTGCCAAGTTGATTCGTAAAAAAAATATATATATATATATATATTGCCATGTTTTTATCACACTGTGGCAGCTATTTTTCCGGCCACACTTTTGTGACCGTCATAATTGTGAATGTTAGAGCATCTCCAGCGGCACGATTCAAACGATCTTGCCGCGTCTGAACCGGTCCGTGCGCACAAGTGAACCACGTGTGCGGACAAGTGAACCACGTGACCCATACATACCGACGTGTCCGGCACAACCAATTGGTCCACCAAATTTATGAAGCCGATGCGTTTGCATGGACATTGTGCACATCCTCACATGTCCGCCCACGTGGACTGAGGGTCCGCGTGGTAGAGACTCAACGGCCTTCTTCCTCTAGCCACCAATGGAGGTAGACTGACTCCAAAGCTGGTTGCGCCACCCAATGCTGTGATATCCGCTGGCCTTCATCAATGTCGGTGTTTCGTCCTCCGCGTCGGCACCAATGTCCTGACCTTTTTAATAGGCCTCTCGCGACCATTTTCTTCCATACTCTCATCATTTTTCCATTCCCCACCACCACCATAGGACTCGTGGCAGGCATGGCTGTCGGCATAGGATCCCCAGCTGGGAGCGTGGCCGAGGTCGGTGCCTCTATAGGCGGGGGAAAGGCTAGCGTGTTTCTGCCACCGTCCCCGTCATCACCCGCGTTGGCATCATCGACCTCTCCGGCTTTGAATTCGTGCCACCGTCCTCTTGGGCGACATATTCAATAGGATCCGCCTCCCCCACAAGTTCGTATCGATGGTCGATGGGCAAGAGCCCCACCAGCTCGTACTGCGGGGCCTGACGGCTCGACTGGCCTATGGTCTTTGGTGGTGTTGTTTCACTGCCTTGGCCAGATGTACCTCCACAACGGTGGGAGTGAGTTCGCCCGAGCGCATGCCATTGAAGTCAGGCGCTTCTTCGATTTCAAGTTCAACGGCTACTGCATGCTCACTGTCAAGATATTCGATGAGACCATATGTTGCCGCCACTATCACTCCAACTCTGATGACTAGGCAACGACGAGACGCGGACGCTAGGGTCTTGTACTATGTATTTATTAATTTCTAGTTGATTGCATCATCAATTTCTTGTCCCCACGTTGTGTATGCAATCCATGGATTTAATCAAGATTTTCAAATATAAATACTAGACCGTGGATGCAAGCCACGATTACCTCATTGGCGCTGTGTCTCCCTTAGCATCTCGAGTGCTTCCCGGGCTTGATCGCTGCGGGCAGCCGAAACATTGGCCGTTTGTCTGGTGCTGACCAGAACTCACTGGTGTCAGCACCGATGTTCACCGTATTAGGCTAAAATTTAGCTAACATAGACGAAATGGATCACGCCGCTGGGACACTGGCCTGACAGGCTGGAACGCGACCCATTATCTATCTGCGGACCGCCCAAACGTATTAAATTGGACGATTTAAGTGTTTATATGTATGATCGTGCGACTGAAGATGCCCGTGTACTCGTCAAAGTGTGGCCACGAACCAAACATACCTCGAAAAGTCTCCATCTGGTTCTGTACGTAAAGATCAGGCACAGGAACAAGAAAAGGAAAATCGAAAATTCTGTTCCTGTCACGGGGTATGCTGCTCCTGTTTTTGGTCTGTCCAGCGGGCTGGTCGCGGCAGGCAGGACGGACGTGCGCGTACGTATGCAGAGGCCGACAGGGAATCATTTTGCACGTCAGGAACAGCAGCAGGCGCGTGCCGGTTCTGGTACAGCCAGACAGGAGAGGACGGTTACTGCCCGCGTGTCATGCTCGGTGCTACGACCCCTCACGCGCGCGGCACGGGGGATAGGAGACGCCGCGCGCGATGGAACGTTTTCTCCCGCTCGGTGCTACTAGTACAAGTACGTAATCGCGCGCGCTGCCGGTACTACAGGATCTTCACGAATCGTACGTGCGTGAAACGTACAAAGTCAGTTCCTTTCTCGAACGGAAATCCCTGTGCCTCTTACCGGCCAAGAAATAAAAGCCCTTGCTTTCCACGGAGCAAAACACAACAGAACGCATCGCCGCTTTTCCCGCCGGCGACCATACCATGCACCGCCTACGCCATGAAGAGCTGACCATGCATGCCTGCATGCTTCCCTGTTGCGACAGGAAGAGAAGAATGGCTTCATATTAACTCTGCCACACTGGCTGGCTGGCGTCGGGAAGATTTGGCTGCTGGGCTCTTTTCTGGCCAAGCACCAACCCTGGAATCTGTGCCGGCCGGGGGAGCCCAAGGGGAACAAGAGATTTACTATCACCATGCATGCTCTGCTCTACGCTGCGACACACTGCAGGCTGCAGCGACGGATACTGCTGCTGCGTCCTTACCCTGTCTCTGCGCGCACGCGCGAGGAATGAACACTGCCGGAACCCTCTGCTCCTCGATCCGCCTTTTTCAGCGATTGTCCACGGAGTTACCGTCCAGACGTAGCGTACTCTTGGTGAAATTTACTGTTGGAAAAAAATCCCCTAATAATTGATGTGGTAGTAACTTCTTTTCTGAATGATTAAGATTCCATGTCAACAATGCGATACTAGTTGACATGTTTTAAAATCGAAATCTGTAAGGAGAAATCCTTCGCTCCCTGGCCACTCACAGTGAACACAAACCTAAGTTTCCCTTCAATTTTTCTGTTTTATCCTGTCAACTTTGATTGTTTTGTGTTTTTTTTCTTCGGATTTCTTGCGCACCCTTGGATGGGAATCGTGGGCAAGGGGCGTTCACGCCGCGGGGCGAAAATCCACGCGTTCACGCGTTTTTTTTTTGTTTTTTGGAAAAGAGTATATATTAATATCACAGTGATACCAATTACACCCAGCCTCTGCAACAACGCATGCCCTAGCGGTTCTACGGATACAGAAAAAGAAAGAAGAATTACAAAAAAGAAAAGTCCCGCTACAGAGAACTAATCCTCAAAGCAACGACACTGACACCATCAGAACAACACCAGTAGTCAACCACCCCAATACCAACGCATTTAAGAAGGAAACAGTGCCCAAGCGCCGTCGTTGCCCGATCAAAGATCATAGGTTTTCACCATGGAGAAAGTCCTCGCTCACAAAACAATGCCTTCAACAAGGTCATTGCCAGGCACAACTGAAAGAACATTTCATGTTTTCCTATGTTTTGCGGGTTAGATAACAATACTATGGAGACTTTTCATGTGTGCTAAGTGTACATGAAGTTTTGAGGGGGGCCGGATAATCCGCCCCACCAAGGGCCGGATAATCCGGCCTACCTCATCTCTCAAGGAAGCCAAGGCGCGTCGCTCGGTACCCGGTCGGATTTTCTCCCGGAAAATCCAAACTGGGGCGGTTTTTTCTCACCAGGCCGGATAATCCGGGTGTCGCATGGGCCGGATAATCCAGCCCCCAGTTTTCGAGCAAAAGGAGCCAAGGCGCGTCGTTGGGTATCCGGTCGGATTTTCTACCGGAAAATCCGAACTGGGGCAGTTTTTCTTCCCTAGGCCGGATAATCCGGCCTTCGCATGGGGCCGGATAATCCGGCCCCCAGAAGTTGATCAAGGGCAAGCTCGGCGCGTCGCTCTGAGAGGGGGCGGATTATCTGCCGGATATTCCGAGTCTGGGCGGTGTTTCCCCAGACCAGATAATCCGGCCCTCACTTGGGCCGGATAATCCGGCCCTCACTTTTTCGTATTGTCTCCGCGTGCTTCACTTCGGTTTACCCGTTTCTCTTCCACTCGCTCTTTACTCGCTAGTAGATAGGGTTGCATATAGGAAAATTCCACCTAATAGTTTATCTAGAGAATTACCCTTTGTGCTAAGCCTAAAATTGAAAAAGAATTAAAAATTGGGGTAGCACCTATTCACCCCCCCTCTAGGTGCCCATACGATCCATTTCAATTGGTATCAGAGCCCCGGCTCTTAATTCGGGCTTAACCACCTAAGAGTAGTATGGGTACCAAGGATGATGGAAATGAGGCTGCGGATAAGGTCACAATGGATGATCTCAAGTCGTTGGAAACAACCTTGTTGAAATCCTTTGAGGCCAAGATGGAGGAGATGAATCAAATGATTGCTCGCCTTACATCATCCATAGCCCCATCTCCATCCGCCTCTGAGGCTCCCACACCATCATCTAAGGAAAAGGGTAACACCGGATCCAAGGATGATGATGTGGAAGGTGAAAAACTAAATGGCTCCACCTCCAAAAAGGGAAATGGTAAGGAGGAATATAGTGAGGTTCGCCACGTATATTCCCCCGACCCACCTATCCCTCATCCTCATATAAACAATAGGGGTGATCCACCCAAGCTCACTGCATCCTCTTTTAACCAATGGCAATTCCTAATGAAATCTCATGTTTGCAGCTCCTCTATTGAATTGTGGAGGATTGTTGAAGAAGGTCTTCATATTGGAGATCAAACCAATCTAACGAGAAGGGAAGTTGTGGATAGCCAGCTGAATGCCACCGCTCTTCACATGATACAGCTGGGTGTGGGTCCCAAGGACATGCCACACATTGAACATCTCAACACAGCTAAAGAGGCGTGGGATGCTCTTACGGACCTTTTCGTTGGAAATGAAAGCATGAGAAGAAACAGGTATGATGCCCTTAGTAATGAAGCTGAGGGATTCTACATGTTGGATGGTGAAAACCATGAGGACATGTATAGAAGACTCAAGGGCATCGCAACAATATTTCAAAAGCATGGGGCCACTCACATTGATGATGCTTGGATAAAAAGAAAATATGTGAGTGCCTTAATGCCTTTCGAGCCAACGGATTTGAAGAGCCTGCAAGGTAGACACAACTATCATCAAATGACATCCAACGAAGTCATGCAAGAAATGGCGTCATTCAAAGTGGCGGCAAAGAATGCTGAAGATGCCCGTGCTCGGGCCATTGGAATGCAAAAGGGCGTCAATGTGGCTCTCAAAGCCAATGTTGTTGAGCAAGAGGAAGATGAAGGAGCTTTTGAGGGGGTATTCATGGACTGCCCCGATGAGGTCAAACGTGCTCATGGTGAGTACATGGCATTCTATGCAAGGAACTTTGGGAAGGACCCTGCCAAAGCCAAGTTTGACCTTGAGCGCAAGAACGGGTCAAATGGAAGAAGAGAAAGTGGCCCAAGATTGAGAACTTGCTTCAACTGTGGAGATAGAATGCACTTTGTAGCCGAGTGTCCTTATCAAAATAGACAAGACAATGGTGGCAGGCTCATTCTTAAAGAGAAATCTAAAGCTCCTAAGAAGAAGCCGTTTATTAAGAAGAATGGCCCTTTCAAGAAGCAACCCAAGATTGTCCTTGTAGCTCAAGAGGAATACTCCTCCGCAAGTGAAGATGAAGAGGATGATGATAGTTCCCGCGAAGTGGCTGCTACAACCACCACATCGACTCCCTCCTCTCTCTTCGACTTGCTGAACGAGAATGCCATCAACAACAACGCCACTTGCCTAATGGCAAGAGGATCCGAGGTATCAACTTCTAGCTCTTCATTTCCTAAGACTAACATAATTTTGGATATGGATGATCATGACCGTCTTGAAACGAAAGAATTAAGGATATGCTTCGGCCATAGGCTCTATTATGTATGCCATGCTATGTACAAGACCGGATGTGGCACATGCTATTAGTTTGACTAGTAGGTACCAATCTGATCCAGGTTCGGAACACTGGATAGCGGTAAAGAACATCCTCAAGTACTTGAGAAGAACTAAGGATATGCTTCTTATATACGGAGGTGAAGAAGAGCTAGTCGCTAAGTGTTATGTCGATGCTAGCTTTGACACCGATCCGGATGACTCTAAGTCTCAATCCTGATACGTATTTCTCTTGAACGGAGCAGCAGTTAGTTGGAGGAGTTCCAAACAACCTGTGGTGGCTGGATCAACAATGGAGGCGGAATATGTTGCTGCTTCAGAAGCGGCGCAGGAGGCAGTTTGGATGAAAGAGTTCATTACAGAACTGGGTGTGGTTCCCAGTGCGTTGCACCCAATGGTGATCTATTGTGACAACAATAGAGCCATAGCCAACGCCAAGGAACCAAGGTCTCACAAGAATTCCAAGCATATTAAGCGCCGGTTTCACTCCATCCGCGAGCATGTCAAGGATGGAGATATAAAGATTTGTAAAGTGCACACGGACCTAAATGTAGCAGATCCGTTGACTAAAGTACTCCCTAGGGAAAAACATGATCAACACCAAAACTCCATGGGTGTTAGATTTATCACTATGTGAACTAGATTATTGTCTCTAGTGCAAGTGGGAGACTGAAGGAAATATGCCCTGAGAGGCAATAATAAAGTTGTTATTATATATTTCTTGTATATGATAGATGTTTATTTTACATGCTATAATTGTATTGATAGGAAACATCAATACATGTGTGTTTAATAAACAAAAAGGGTTCCTAGTTATGCCTCTCTTATAGACTAGCTTGTTGATTAACAAGATGATCAAAGTTTCCTGATCATGGACATTGGATGTTGTTAATAACAAGGTCACAGCATTTGTGAAATGATGTGATGAACATTCATCCGAAGTATAGCATTACGATCAAGTCATTATTTTTATATTGCTAGAACATCATACAAAGTAGTCTTAGTCCTTAGACCATGAGATCATGTTAATTGCTAACACCGGAAGAGTATCTTGATAACATCAAACGTCACACCGTAATAGGGTGACTATAAAGATGGGTTAAGTACTACGAAGGTGTTATGTTGAGGCTCATGGATCAAGAGTGGAATTTGTCAATCCAGATGACGGATAGATATACTCTGGGCCCTCTCGGTGATATAACATTAAGATAGCTTGCAAGCAAGTGATGTGATCACTAGAATGTTATATCACGGGAACGAGAAAAGAGTGCATGTCGGTAACGAGATCAAACTAGGTATTTGGATACCGATGATCGAATCTCGGACATGTATTATATCATGAGACAAAGGGATTAAATTGCTGACGTTAAAGGTTCTCACGATCACAGAAGTCATCGTTGAATGTGCAGGAGTCAGTATGGATCTCCAGGTCCCGCTTCTGATTATTGATCTGAGAGGGGTCTCAATCATGTCTGCATTATTCGCGAACCGTAGGGTGACACACTTAAGGGTTGCCGGACACCATTGAGGAGCACATATGTTCCAGACAAAAGGTTTGCAAAGCGCAGGAAATGTTTTGATAGAAACAGGAAATGTTTTGATAGAAACCGGAATTGTTTCGGGTGAAATTGCAGAAAGTGGTTATGCATGTGATATTGAAATGTTGCAAGGGGTTTTATGTGAATGTTTGTTAATTAAAGTAATTAACAAAATTCTGAATAAAATAAATAAAAGAGTTTTATTAAATGAGAGAGCATTAAATTTGGAGAAATTTAATGCATTTAAAGTGGAGACTTTAAAAGGGAATGTGAAGAGGCATTTTAATGTGGAGGGGTTACCACCACATGAATGGGGGAGGTGAGGGGTCACCCCCCATGCACCGGCCATGGAGAGAGGGGGCACCCCCCTCCTCCTATAAAAGGCCACCCATTCCCTCCTTCATCCTCACACCTCCTCGTGAAGGATCTCTCTCCCCCTCTAGATATTCCCCAATGGTCTCGGATTAGCGAGATACATGTTCCCGGTGGCCTTGCGTCTGGAAGGAGTTGCTGCTTCCGTTGATTCGCTAGAGCGAGGAGGTGGAGGTTGTCTGGTGGCTTGAACGTGTGTGCGAGGACGGATGCGCTGCTGATTTGCGGCGCTCGGACTTCCACACAATCTTGAGATCGGCAAGCATACGACTACATCAACCACGAGTTCCTACTCGTTAACAAAACTCGTTGTCTTCGAGGGTAAGTTCTCCATGGATGTATGTCCACCCGTTGCTCTGTATCTAGTAGATAGATCTTGGCGTATAGTTCTCATCGTAGGAAATTTTTGGTTTTCTATGCTCCGGACCCAACAATACTGACTCAGATTGGGCTGGTGATAAGGATGATCGGAAATCCACTTCTGGAGCTTGTCAATTCTTGGGAAGATCTCTTGTATATTGGTCCTCCAAAAAGCAGAATTGTATATCTCTCTCCACCGCTGAAGCTAAATATGTTGCTGCTGCCAGCGCTTGTACTCAATTATTGTAGATGAGGCAAACTTTAAAGGAATACGGTGTCAATTGTGACAAAGTGCCTCTTTTATGTGATAATGAAAGTGCAATCAAAATTGCGTACAATCCTGTTCAGCACACTAGGACGAAGCATATTGAGATTCAGAATCATTTTATTCGAGACCATGTTGCTCGCGGCGATATTGATCTATCCTTTGTGAGCACGAAGAACCAACTGGCGGATATTTTTACAAAGCCACTTGATGAAGCAAGATTCTGCTATTTGAGGAATGAGCTAGATATCATTGATTCCGGGAGCTTGTCTTGATTACCCATGCACTCACTCGTACATCTCAATCCTTGTTTGGTCTAGGTGTGGGCATGGATATAGGGGGAGTGTGGTCCTAACTCATTGGGCTAACCCTCCCCCCATAATGCCAAAAGCAAGATAAATCATTTCTCTTAATATCATTTTGTGATATGTGAGCTTATTGATGAGTATTGGTCGTGAGCGAGGAGGTGGAGGTTGTCCGGTGGCTTGAACGTGTGTGCGAGGACGGATGCGCTGCTGATTTGCGGCGCTCGGACTTCCACACGATCTTGAGATCGGCAAGCGTACGACTACATCAACCACGAGTTCCTACTCGTTAACAAAACTCGTTGTCTTCGAGGGTAAGTTCTCCATGGATGTATGTCCACCCGTTGCTCTGTATCTAGTAGATAGATCTTGGCGTATAATTCTCATCGTAGGAATTTATTTGTTTTCTATGCTGCGGTTCCAAGAGTGGTATCAGAGCCTGATCTATGCGTAGGTGCTTTGCACGGGTAGTACACATATGTTTATATGTGGGCGATGATGATCATGTTATTGCATCTTCTATGTACTTTGGATATTGGTGGCATAGTGGGATGAAGCGGCCCGGACCAACCTTACATGTCATCGTACATGAGACCGATTCCACGACTGACATGCAACTTGTTTTGCATAAGTGGCTGGCGGGTGTCCGTCTCTCCTACTATAGTCAATATCTGATTTGCAACGAGTTGCTAATAACTTGGTTATCCTCGTTGTGGTTCATGTTCGTAGGTAAGACCGGTTCTATCTCCGAAAGCCCTAAGCCACGTAAAACTTGCAATTGATAAATTAGAGGCGTCTAGTTTAGATCGTTGCTGGGCTAGTGTCTTGATATGGTATTGTTGTAAGTAGATGTATGATAGATACTCTTACAACTCACTTAACGTGTAAGTTCCATAGACCTTGGCCTTACACACAAAGGAATGATAGAGATCATACCACGATGCAAATGATAGAGATCAAATGCATGGACCATATCACCTCACTTCGCACATTAGATGTTAGCATCTTATATTGCTAGTTTGGCGCTTTTGGTAGCATTATAAGATGATCCCTCATTTAGATATCAAGATAAAATGTGTTCTTCCTTAAGTATGCACCGTTTTATGGATCGTGTTTTGAGGCATCACGTGATGATCGGGTGTTCTCGACTCTACGCTTTCATACAACGGGTGTAAGACAGTTTTGCACACGTGAATACTAAGGTTCTTACTTGACGAGCCTAGCATGTACAGACATGGCCTCGGAACACGGACCGAAAGGTTAAGCATGAGTCATATAGTTGATATGATGCCTATATAGATACTCGCCTTTGAAGCTACACCGACTCACGTGATGATCGGACTTGGTGTAGTGGATTTGGTTCATGTAATCACCAAAAGGACACGAGGGATGTCGTTTTTGAGTGGGAGTTCATTAGTAATTTGGATTAGTTGAACTCAATCTATCATAAAACTTAGTGTAAATATATTTTACAAATTCTGTTGTAGATGGCACCACCTGCTTTTAATTTCAATGTGTTCATGGAGAAAGAGAAGCTTGCTGCGAATGGTAGCAACTTCACCAACTGGGCTATGAATTTGAGGATTCTCCTCACTGCTGCACAAAAGCAATATGTGCTAGAGGTGCCGCTAGGCCCCCCACCAGCTCCTGATGCCCCTGACGAGGAAAAGAACGTCTATATAACTCGTCAGGAGGACCACAACTTAGTTCATTGCGGCATACTGTATGGGCTAGAGCCAGAACTTCGAAAACGTTTCGAAAATGGCAATGCCTTTGATACCATGGGAGAATTGAAAATGATTTTCGATACCCATGTTGCCGTAGAGAGTTATAATGCTTCTGAAAAGTTCTTTAGCTGCATGATGGAAGAGAACAACTCCGTTAGTGAGCACGTACTCAAAATGTCTGGGTACGCTGATAAGCTTGTGTCCTTGGGAATAACGATTCCCATTGACTTATGCATACATCGTGTTCTCCAATCTCTGCCACCTAGCTACAAGAGATTCGTGATGAACTATAACATGCAGGGCATGAAGAAGTCTCTTCCCGAGCTTCTGTCAATGCTTAAGACTGCAGAGTGGAGATTAGGAAAGAACATCAAGTGTTGATGATTAATAAGACCACCGGTTTCAAGAAGGACAAGAAAGGCAAGCAGAAGGGAAAGAAGGGCGGCAAATCTGTTGCCGCGCCTGAAAAGAAACCCCGAGCTGGCCCTAAGTCTGACACTGAGTGCTACTATTGCAAGGGGACTGGCCATTGGAAGCGCAACTGCCCCAAGCATTTGGCAGACAAAAAGGCCGGCAAGGCAAACAAAGGTATATGTGATATACATGTTATTGATGTGTACTTGACTAGTACTTGCAGTAGCACCTGGGTATTTGATACGGGATCGGTTGCTAATATATGTAACTCAGTTCAGGGGCTGCGGAACAAGTGACAACTAGCAAGGGATGAGGTCACGATGCGGGTCGGCAATGGATCAATAGTTGATGTGATCGCCGTCGGAACGCTGCCTCTCCATATGCCGTCGGGATTAGTTATAGACCTGAATAATTGTTATTTGGTGCTTGCACTGAGCATGAACATTGTATCCGAATCATGTTTGATGCAAAGTGGTTATATGTTTAAATCTGAAAACAATGGTTGTTCGATTTATATGAATAATATCTTTTATGGTCATGCACTGGTGTTGAATGGTTTATTTCTATTAGATCTCGATAGTAGTATTACGCATATTCATAATGTTGATGCTAAAAGGATTAAACTTGATAATGATATATCTGCATATATGTGGCACTGCCGTCTAGGTCATATTGGCGTTAAACGCATGAAGAAACTCCATTCTGATGGACTTTTGGAATCACTTGATTTTGAATCATTTGATACATGTGAGCCATGCCTTATGGGCAAGATGACTAGAACGCCATTTTCCGGTTCAATGGAACGGGCGACAGATTTATTGGAAATCATACATACTGATGTGTGTGGACCAATGAGTGTGTCGGCGCGAGGTGGATATCGTTCTTTTGTTACTTTCACGGATGATTTGAGTAGATATGGGTATATCTATTTGATGAAACATAAGTCTGAAACCTTTGAAAAGTTCAAAGAATTTCAAAATGAAGTGGAAAATCATCGTAACAGAAAGATCAAATTTCTGCGGTCCGACCGTGGAGGAGAGTATCTTAGTTACGAGTTTAGCACACATATGAAAGACTGTGGAATAGTTTCACAACTCACGCCTGCCGGAACACCACAACATAATGGTGTGTCAGAACGTCGTAATCGTACTTTATTGGATATGGTTCGATCTATGATGTCTCTGACTGACTTGCCACTATCATTTTGGGGTTATGCACTGGAAACCGCTACATTCACTTTAAATAGGGCACCATCTAAATCCATTAAAAAGACACCGTATGAATTATGGTTTGGTAACAAACCTAAGCTGTCATTTCTTAAAGTTTGGGGATGTGATGTTTATGAAGAAACTTCAACCGGATAAACTCGAACCCAAAGCGGAAAAATGCGTCTCATAGGATACCCTAAGGAAACGATTGGGTATACCTTCTATCACAAATCCGAGGGCAAGGTCTTTGTTGCCAAGAATGGATCCTTTCTTGAGAAGGAGTTTCTCGCGAAAGGTGTGAGTAGTCGGACGGTAGAACTCGAAGAGGTTATTGAACCTTCTCTTCATGAAATGGCGAGTAGCGCAGCACCAGAAGTTGTTTCGGAGTTGACTTCACCTAATGAAGAGAGAGCTAATGATATTGATCATGAAACTCCGAAAGAGGACACTACCGAACCTCGCAGGTCAAGCAGGACACGTGCAGCTCCTGAACTGTACGGCAATCCTGTTATGAATTTCATGATTGATGAAATAGATGACCCTGCGACGTATGAAGAAGCGATGATGAGCCCTGATTCCAACAAATGGCTAGAAGCCATGAAATCCGAGATGGAATCCATGTACGAAAACCAGGTTTGGACCTTGGTGGACTTACCTCACGATCGAAAGGCCGTTGAGAATAAATGGATTTTCAAAATAAAAACTGATGCTGATGGTAATGTAACCATCTATAAGGCTTGACTTGTCGCAAAGGGGTTTCGACAAATTCAAGGAGTTGACTACGATGAGACATTCTCTCCCGTAGCGATGCTTAAGTTGGTTAGGATTATGTTAGCAATTGCTGCATATTTCGATTATGAAATATGGCAGATGGATGTCAAAACTGCGTTCCTCCATGGTAATATTGAAGAAGAGTTGTATATGATACAACCAAAGGGTTTTGTCGATCCTAAGGATGCTGATAAGGTGTGCAAACTTCAGCGATCCATCTATGGACTGAAGCAAGCATCCCGGAGTTGGAATCTCCGCTTTGATGAGGTGATCAAAGAGTTTGGATTTGTCCAAACTTATGGAGAGGTTTGTATTTACAAGAAAGTGAGTGGGAGCAATGTGGCATTTCTGATATTATATGTGGATGACATATTATTGATTGGAAATGATATAAATCTTTTAAACAGTGTTAAAAGTTATCTAAACAGCAAATTTTTGATGCAGGACCTTGGTGAAGCTACATATATATTAGGCATTAAAATCTATAGAGATAGATCAAGACGCCTAATTGGGTTATCGCAGAGTACATACCTTGATAAGATATTAAAGAAGTTTAATATGGACGAAAGTAAGAAGGGGTTCTTACCTATGTTGCAAGGCAAGACATTGAGTAAGACTCAAAGTCTGGCTACAGCGGAAGAAAGAGAAATGATGGATAAGATCCCCTATGCCTCGGCCATAGGCTCTATTATGTATGCCATGCTATGTACAAGACCGGATGTGGCACATGGTATTAGTTTGACTAGTAGGTACCAATCTGATCCAGGTTCGGAACACTGGATAGCGGTAAAGAACATCCTCAAGTACTTGAGAAGAACTAAGGATATGCTTCTTATATACGGAGGTGAAGAAGAGCTAGTCGCTAAGTGTTATGTCGATGCTAGCTTTGACACCGATCTGGATGACTCTAAGTCTCAATCCGGATACGTATTTCTCTTGAACGGAGCAGCAGTTAGTTGGAGGAGTTCCAAACAACCTGTGGTGGCTGCATCAACAGCGGAGGCGGAATATGTTGCTGCTTCAGAAGCGGTGCAGGAGGCAGTTTGGATGAAAGAGTTCATTACAGAACTGGGTGTGGTTCCCAGTGCGCTGGACCCAATGGTGATCTATTGTGACAACAATGGATCCATAGCCAATGCCAAGGAACCAAGGTCTCACAAGAATTCCAAGCATATTAAGCGCCGGTTTCACTCCATCCGCGAGCATGTCAAGGATGGAGATATAAAGATTTGTAAAGTGCACACGGACCTAAATGTAGCAGATCCGTTGACTAAAGTACTCCCTAGGGAAAAACATGATCAACACCAAAACTCCATGGGTGTTAGATTTATCACTATGTGAACTAGATTATTGTCTCTAGTGCAAGTGGGAGACTGAAGGAAATATGCCCTGAGAGGCAATAATAAAGTTGTTATTATATATTTCTTGTATATGATAGATGTTTATTTTACATGCTATAATTGTATTGATAGGAAACATCAATACATGTGTGTTTAATAAACAAAAAGGGTTCCTAGTTATGCCTCTCTTATAGACTAGCTTGTTGATTAACAAGATGATCAAAGTTTTCTGATCATGGACATTGGATGTTGTTAATAACAAGGTCACAGCATTTGTGAAATGATGTGATGAACATTCATCCGAAGTATAGCATTACGATCAAGTCATTATGTTTATATTGCTATAACATCATACAAAGTAGTCTTAGTCCTTAGACCATGAGATCATGTTAATTGCTAACACCGGAAGAGTATCTTGATAACATCAAACGTCACACCGTAACAGGGTGACTATAAAGATGGGTTCAGTACTACGAAGGTGTTATGTTGAGGCTCATGGATCAAGAGTGGAATTTGTCAATCCAGATGACGGATAGATATACCCTGGGCCCTCTCGGTGATATAACATTAAGATAGCTTGCAAGCAAGTGATGTGATCAGTAGAATGTTATATCATGGGAACGAGAAAAGAGTGCATGTCTGTAACGAGATCAAACTAGGTATTTGGATACCGATGATCGAATCTCGGACATGTATTATATCATGAGACAAAGGGATTAAATTGCTGACGTTAAAGGTTCTCACGATCATAGAAGTCATCATTGAATGTGCAGGAGTCAGTATGGATCTCCAGGTCCCGCTTCTGATTATTGATCTGAGAGGGGTCTCAATCATGTCTGCATTATTCGTGAACCGTAGGGTGACACACCTAAGGGTTTCCGGACACCATTTAGGAGCACATATGTTCCAGACAAAAGGTTTGCAAAGCGCAGGAAATGTTTTGATAGAAACAGGAAATGTTTTGATAGAAACCGGAATTGTTTCGGGTGAAATTGCAGAAAGTGGTTATGCATGTGATATTGAAATGTTGCAAGGGGTTTTATGTGAATGTTTGTTAATTAAAGTAATTAACAAAATTCTGAATAAAATAAATAAAAGAGTTTTATTAAATGAGAGAGCATTAAATTTGGAGAAATTTAATGCATTTAAAGTGGAGACTTTAAAAGGGAATGTGAAGAGGCATTTTAATGTGGAGGGGTTACCACCACATGAATGGGGGAGGTGAGGGGTCACCCCCCCATGCACCGGCCATGGAGAGAGGGGGCACCCCCCTCCTCCTATAAAAGGCCACCCATTCCCTCCTTCATCCTCACACCTCCTCGTGAAGGATCTCTCTCCCCCTCTAGATATTCCCCAATGGTCTCGGATTAGCGAGATACATGTTCCCGGTGGCCTTGCGTCTAGAAGGAGTTGCTGCTTCCGCTGATTCGCTGGAGCGAGGAGGTGGAGGTTGTCTGGTGGCTTGAACGTGTGTGCGAGGACGGATGCGCTGCTGATTTGCGGCGCTCGGACTTCCACACGATCTTGAGATCGGCAAGCGTACGACTACATCAACCACGAGTTCCTACTCGTTAACAGAAATCGTTGTCTTCGAGGGTAAGTTCTCCATGGATGTATGTCCACCCGTTGCTCTGTATCTAGTAGATAGATCTTGGCGTATAGTTCTCATCGTAGGAATTTTTTTGTTTTCTATGCTCCGAACCCAACAATACTGACTCAGATTGGGCTGGTGATAAGGATGATCGGAAATCCACTTCTGGAGCTTGTCAATTCTTGGGAAGATCTCTTGTATATTGGTCCTCCAAAAAGCAGAATTGTATATCTCTCTCCACCGCCGAAGCTGAATATGTTGCTGCTGCCAGCGCTTGTACTCAATTATTGTAGATGAGGCAAACTTTAAAGGAATACGGTGTCAATTGTGACAAAGTGCCTCTTTTACGTGATAATGAAAGTGCAATCAAAATTGCGTACAATCCTGTTCAGCACACTAGGACGAAGCATATTGAGATTCAGAATCATTTTATTCGAGACCATGTTGCTCGCGGCGATATTGATCTATCCTTTGTGAGCACGAAGAACCAACTGGCGGATATTTTTACAAAGCCACTTGATGAAGCAAGATTCTGCTATTTGAGGAATGAGCTAGATATCATTGATTCCGGGAGCTTGTCTTGATTACCCATGCACTCACTCGTACATATCAATCCTTGTTTGGTCTAGGTGTGGGCATGGATATAGGGGGAGTGTGGTCCTAACTCACTGGGCTAACCCTCCCCCCATAATGCCAAAAGCAAGATAAATCATTTCTCTTAATATCATTTTGTGATATGTGAGCTTATTGATGAGTATTGGTCGTGAACCCAAGATATATCTTCGCGGTGTCACACCATACACTCCCACAAGGTGGCTTCGGCCACCGCCCTCTCCCTTGAGGAGAATTGGATCTTTTTGGATGTTATTTGCTCCCTCATGTTCTTATGGGAATCACACTGCTTTTATTTGATTTGGATTTTGCAATTTTGAGTGTCTAGTACCATCTCAGTTTGGCTCTCTTAATCCTAAGCCTTCCCTACCCCTAAGCCATATATTCTTGCACACAAGTCCCTTGTACACCTTGTGGGGGTGTTGTTTGGGGACGCGCAGGCCTGGTTCTGTGTATAACAGAATCCCAGAATTTAGGCCGGATAATCCGTCCCAAGTGTTGGCCGGATAATCCGGCCCTGGTGGATTTCATATTAAAGGGTAGGGCTTGGGGGGAAGGGCTCATATCGAGCAGCACTTCTCCCCTGCCCTCTCCTGCTCCACAGCTGCCGCCTGCCGCCCCTCACCCTCCCCGGAGCCTCTCCGGCCACCGGATTTTCCGGGCCTCCCCGGATCTTCTTCTCCGCGCCTCCGGGTACCTTCTCCTCCATGTTCTTCCTCCAATGAGTGAGGGTAACTCCCTCCCCATCTTTGGCTAGATGTGTATCTTGTTGGGTGGAATGTTGTCTAGAAGGATGTGTTTTCACATAGAAATCATAGTCTTGCAGTTTCTAGGACCGATCTACTTTTTTTCATGCAATTCTGCTTCAGTTTCACTATGTGTATGCATTGAGTAGTTTTGTCCTATGAACTTTTTGACTACTTTTTCCATGCTCTCTCCTGGACTTGTGTGTATGCTTATCCCCTTGCTATCGCCCTTATTCTCCTCACAGGTGGTTCCGGTGTTTCCAAGACCTACAAGCGTCGTCCTCGCACTAAATACTTTCGGGACGACGGTCAAGGTAACCTAGTGGATGAAGTTGAATTGAGGAGAAGGAAGAACGAAGAGAGGCGAATGGCTGAACAATCCAAGAGGACTAGGAAGGGGGTGTCCAAGAGGAAGGGCAAGGAGCCCAAGATCAACTACAGGGCTTTCGATGCGGTCTCCTTTTCCGCCATCCGTCACCGTGACTTGTTTGCTGAGCTGCCTCGTGATGATGAGCTGGGGGATACCCGTTTTTGGTGTGCAGAATAGAAGGGGATTTATGAAGACATCTATGCCAGGTTGAACATTAGGCCTATGCACCCATTGGTACTTGCTGATGCTTTGGAGAAGGCGCATCTTGTGGATGCGATGTATGTGGCTGAGAGGATGGGGCTGCACCATCTCATGTCTCTCCAGTGCTCCTTTGACTCTGAGGTGGTGAAGCAATTCTTCTCCACTTTGGTGATTTGTGGGGATGAGCGTCGCACTATGAAGTGGATGACTCATGACAGGCCAATGACTGCTGATTTTCACGTGTTTCCTGAGGTTCTAGGGTACTCCTTCCGCAACAGGGATAGAGCCAGTGGCCACCGCATCATCACTCAGTTGAAGCCCAACAAGGATGCAAATCTCTCTCTATGCACTATGGACAATGGAATTGTCAGTACTGTGGTTGGTCTTGCTCCCATCTATGCTGCGTTGGTGGGTCTCTTTCGTGACTCCATTACTTCGAGTGGGGGAAACAATGACAGCATCCGTGGTCACCTTGTTCAGCTACTTCAATTTTCTCATGAGGTTGCCTCCTGCGAGGACGAGTCAGTGCAGTACATGTTGGATGTCATGGACTTCATCTACCATGAGCTGTGTGATGCTATGTTCAACCGTATGTCCATTCCCTATGTGCCCTACATTATGATGCTCATCCGTCACCTGCTTCCTACTGAGGAATTCCACATTGACTCGGTGCACAAGGCCAAGAAGATTTACAACAAGGTTCGGAAGACCTCACCCCTTCTCTTCTCCAGAGGGCCTCATGAGGGATGCTCGCAGGCCCCCTATGCCTCCCGTGGCCCGTGAGATCAAGCAGCTGAACTGGTTCCAGCGTCACATTCTCTGCATGGGCGTGGACATGTGCAAGGGTCAGTACGAGGCATACAAGCAGCGCCATGAGTTGGCTCACTCCCAGCAGCTCATTCTCCACCATGTGTCCGGTGCTTCGGGTGCTCCTCCAGCTCCTACACCTCCCACTCCGTATGCTCGGTGGAACTCTTCCTCCGGGCTGAACTATGGTGAGCTGGAGCATCACTTGTTCCCCTCTGCGCCCGCTACTGATGATGAAGATGAGGAAGGTGACACTGAGGAACTTGAAGATGAGGATGAGGAAGAGAATGAAGAAGAGGCCGAGGACGAGGACTACGATGAGTGATCCCATGGGGCGCTAGCATCGCTCTTCTCCCTTTTTGGTGTCTCGATGCCAAAGGGGGAGAAGTAGTTCTATTAGGTTGTCCGTGGATTTGCATGGGTCGGGCATAAGCACTTGCACTTTTCTATTCGTTATTTCCTGCTTATGCCCATTTAGCGTTGAACTTTAAATTCGTGATTTGGTTGTTTGAGACTCTTTGTGGTTGCCTGGATTATGCTATGCCTATGGACTTCATATCATGGATTATGCTTATGGATCTATCTATTCATATCCTATTGCTGGAGGTATATCACGGAAGGCGCGCTCACAATGGTTATCTGGTAATAATTGTGATTTATGTCAAGAATGCCTATTCTCTACTTCGGTGGTATATGTTTTTGCTCATATGTCTATGGAATAGATTCACCTATTTGTGTGCATTTGTATTCCAATGCAAAACTCTATTATGCACACATTCAGGGGGAGTCTCTTTCATAAGTTATCTCTGTCTGTCTTGTGTCTTTCTACTGCAAATCATGGTATTGTCATCTAACACCAAAAAGGGGGAGATTGAAAGAACATTTCATGTTTTCCTATGTTTTGCGTGTTAGATAACAATACCATGGAGACTTTTCATGTGTGCTAAGTGTGCAGGAAGTTTTGAGGGGGGGGTGGATAATCCGCCCCACCAAGGGCCGGATAATCCGGCCTACCTCATCTCTCAAGGAAGCCAAGGCGCGTCGCTCGGTACCCGGTCGGATTTTCTCCCGGAAAATCCGAACTGGGGCGGTTTTTACTCCCCAGGCCGGATAATCCGGGTGTCGCATGGGCCGGATAATCCGGTCCCCAGTTTTCGAGCAAAAGGAGCCAAGGCGCGTCGCTCGGTATCCGGTCGGATTTTCTACCGGAAAATCCGAACTGGGGCGGTTTTTCTTCCCTAGGCCAGATAATCCGGCCCCCAGAAGTTGATCAAGGGCAAGCTTGGCGCGTCGCTCTGAGAGGGGGGTGGATTATCTGCCAGATATTCTGAGTCTGGGGCGGTGTTTCCCCAGACCGGATAATCCGACCCTCACTTGGGCCGGATAATCTGGCCCCGAAAGGTTGCAACGTCTGGTTTCTGAAGGGGGGGTATAAATATCCATTCTTCCCCAATGTTCAGAAATCTTGATTCATTTGAAATTGACCAGACCTTGTGCAAGAGCTCTAATTCTCGATCTCCCACTTCAACCACCTGAAGGTCTTGATCTTTGGTGGAATTGAAGGAGGAGAAGTTCATCATCATCATCAAGAATCAAGCGCTTAAACTCCTCTCCATTCACTTGGAGAAATCCTTGATCTAGTATTCTTGTCAATACCTAGATCTTGTTTATTGTATTTGATAAGTTTGTTTTTGTGGCAGCTTGTTGTCATTTCGGGAGCCTCCAAGTTGTTGTGGAGTTGTTGCCCCGCTAGTTGTGTAAAGGCGCTGGTGGCCGCGTCGAAGGGTACCTATAGTGGAAGGTGGATCAAGCCTGGTGTGGCGAGATCCATTGGAGAACAGGGTGAGGCCTTTTGTGGCGTGGTGGTCTTAGTACCGCCCACCCCTCCAACGCAGACGTACTTCCCTTAACAAGGAAGGAACTGCGGTCAAACAAATCCTGTGTCTCCGCGTGCTTCACTTCGGTTTACTCATTCCTCTTCCACTCGCTCTTTACTCGCTAGTAGATAGGTTTGCATATAGGGAAATTCCACCAAATAGTTTATCTAGAGAATTTACCCTTTGTGCTAAGCCTAAAATTGAAAAAGAATTAAAAATTGGTGTAGCACCTATTCACCCCCCTCTAGGTGCCCATACGATCCATTTCAACAACCAGTTAAGGCTATACCTTGAATTTTCACCCTGTAAGGTAAGATTGGGAACTCCCCTTGTGTTGTCTTCCCGCACCAGCAGACGCTGCAACGAGTCCCAGATCACGCAGCCAGATCTCCGTCGCCACAAGAACTAAAATCACCATCGCTACCCTCATATTTCCGCTTTCCTGTCAATCTCCGTATCTGACTTCACCAAGGCTCTAAGAATGGCACTTGGTGGGAACGAACAACAAAGCTTCACAATGCTCCCGCTGAAACCAAATGGCCAGAAAAACAAGGTGCGCACGACCGAATACCTTCCGATCTAGCAATCTCCAGGCATGATACGCCCATGGGAGTTCGCCGGCAGAGCCTTCCGGAACCCGCCTCTTCGTCTTTGTGCGAAAGATACCAAAGGACCACCTCCTTTATTAGATCCGACACAGCGATCCCCACATCACCGGCCGGTTCCGGAGAACGGAACGAGCAGGCCGACCATCGGTGCCGGATCAGGCTGAGCACCGCCACTAAGGGCGCGCCATCGCCTCCACCTCAGCACCATCTGCCGCTTCCCCCAGATCCCGGCCAACGCCACCCACGGCCCTCGCCGCCCTGGTCCAGCAGCCGCCGGGCCCGACCACGAAACCACCGCTCCACGCAGTCCTCCACGCCACAGCAAGGTGACTGTTGGAATTTTCCCTAATAAAGGCCCAACCCATTTATATTATTCAACAATTTCTGAAATCCTAGAGGCCCACTTGGCCCATTCATGAAAGGCAAGAGGTGGGACAAGAGTTTAGTCCCACATTGCTAGTTGAGTGGAAGTTGGACCAGCTTATAAGGAGAGCTCTTCCACCACTTGTACGAGCTTGAGAAGACAAGACATATACACGCGCGCTCCTCCTCCTCCTCCGCCGCCCGTCTCGCCTCGCCACGCCACGACGCGCGCACGCCGCGGGTTGCGGGAATGCCTCGAGCGGAGAGCTTCTCTTTCTTTTTGCCACGCATAAATGTATAATAATTTGAACAATCTGCGTGAGTGTATTTTTAATACGAACTCAGTGGAGATTTAATTCGAGCTTAATGGAGGCGGTTCGGCTTCGGTCGATGCCTGTTCGCTTCCTCTCCCGACGCCGACTGTTCGCCTGCCTACTCGTGCCTATAAGAGCGAGAGGTCGCTCCTCTCCTTAGACACACCAACGCACACACCCTGTGACATGGGTATACCCTATAGGTACTCGAGCTTGGTATATACGGTCCAAATACGTATAGGCCCACGGCGTCGCCAAGGCCCAGATAGAAGGACTCGAGAAACCTGCGGACTCTCGATTGCTTGAAGATCAAGAAAAAGCTAAAGATAGAAAGTTTGAAGGGAAAAACCCTAACTTGTAACCAACTCGACCTGCTACCCGAGACCTAGCCTATCTATATAAAGGCTAGGAGGGGGCGGCGAGGAGGACACACGCAACCCTAGTTTCCACAACCCTCGCCAGATTGCATCTGCGCACCATTGTAACTTTCGACTCCTTCGATAATTCCACGAGAAGACAAGCAGGAGTAGGGACCTCTACTAGGCCTGAACCTGGGTAAATCCTTTGTCCCCTGTGTGCTTGTTTGCGAGCCGATAGATGTCTCCAGTGCTCCCTCCTTCTCCAAAACCCAAGTCCATAACAATGGGCATTGATGAGTTAAACCCTCGTCAATTGGCGCCATCTGTGGGAACTGGGAGTGCTGATGTTGCGGCTTATTCGGCTC
The DNA here is from genome assembly GCA_910589775.1 of Avena eriantha. Taxonomy (NCBI): domain Eukaryota; kingdom Viridiplantae; phylum Streptophyta; class Magnoliopsida; order Poales; family Poaceae; genus Avena; species Avena eriantha. The sequence goes on from OU342745.1 coordinate 372,014,354, forward strand.
CATCGACTGTGATCTACAACTCCGCAACAGCGGAGATTCGCCAGCTCTTCGGCGCGTTCGACTTCACCATCCACATGCCCGCCACTCGTGCATCCTTCGAATCCGTGGGCGACGGAATCAGTCTGGCGATTGGGAGCTTCCGCTTCCAAGTTAGCCAGATGGGCACGCTTCGCATGCCCGATCAGCCAACAACACCGGCGATTGCCCCGGCATCGTGGTTCCCTCCATCAATCGGCACCCTCAGCGAGCCCAACGCTCCGGTGGCAGCGAGAACACGATCAGCGACAGCAGTTGCGATTCCGATCTGAGCGATCTGGCCACTGAAGATGGAACTTACGGTTTCGGATCTGAAAGTTGCGGAAGCAACAGCTTCCCCAACCACTTCATGTGCGCCGTTATCAACGCAGGCGACATCTCCGCCAATCGCGGCAATGGTGGTAACACCGGCAATGGCACCGATCCGCCCAACGGCGGCAACGGCGGCAATGGAGGCAACGGCGGTAACGGCGCCAACAGAGGATCAGTCGAACCTCCCAGCATGATCAACAAGCAAACCGGCAAACGCGTCGTAATCAAGCTCAACGAGCAAGAGTGGGTTCGCTGCCATGAAGCCCTACGAGGTGCACCTCTACCCTTCGGGTCCCCACAGGAACTACTGATGGGCTACCACTGGCTCCTAAAAGAGGAATTCAAGCGCCAAAAACAAGCAATCGTGCAACTTGAGGCGCGTAAAAAGGCGAAGGACGAGTCGAGCCTTCGTCGCGCTGGGCTCTCCTCCTACGGAGGATCCTCCTCACGAGGCAACGAGTACCTCACCAAGAAGAGGCAGTCGCGAATGGCTCACCTCACCGAACAAGAGCGCATATACGCCGCGAAAGTCCTCTGCTTCGGCTCTATGACAGTCAACACGAGAGGCAATGTGGTTCCCAGGACGCCGCAGGCTGCGGTGACAGCAGCCACCATGTACCTCCTCAACAACCAGCCACCGGCTGGAGATCCCCGAACTGCCATGCACCAAACTGCGGGTTTGGGGTTAATCGAGGCCGCCCTCAACAAGGAGCCGGTACCAGACCCAAAAAAGGGCAAAGCGCTACTCCTCACCCTCATCTAGCGATGACAGTCACGACCTGTCTCGACGCCGTTGCTCACGACGACACGATCGCGACTACAATGCGCGCAACGACCTCACGCAGCGCAAGATCGACAAGTCAAGGGCACGACGTGCTCGGTCGACTGACTCGGAAGAGGAAGATGGGGAGCTCTGCGGCGCCAGATGCTTCAGCAGATCCATCAGGCAAAAGCGAATGCCTAAAGGGTTTAAACTCCCATCGGAGAACCCGAAATTTGATGGTCTACAGGACCCCAAGATCTGGCTGGAAGACCACGTCTCCTCCGTCAGGCTACACGGGGGCAGTCGAAGTACTGCCATGCAATGCCTACAGCTACAGCTGCAGGGCGTCGCCCGAGCATGGCTCAATAACCTCCCACGCAGATCCATTCATACTTGGGATGAGCTGGTTTACAGCTTCATGCGCAACTTTAAGGGCACGTACAAATGGCCCGCCTCAATCGAAGAATTGAGATGCTGCCAGCAAAGATCTGGCGAATCGCTGCGCTCCTACATCCAAAGGTGGTCCATCATCAAGAACTCCGCGGAGAACATCTCGGAAGACCGTGCAATTGATGCATTCAACGGTGGCGTCCGCCACATGGAACGCAGGGAGGAGCTAGGCCGCTCAAAGCCCCAAACCATCGACCACCTGATGGAGATCGCGAATCGGTGGGCCGATGGAGAAGATTCGGTGAAGAATCGCGCTCACTCTGACGAGGAGGCAGAACTCAAACGCAGACACGACCGCCAAGGCAAACGCCGCATGCGCATCTACGACGACCGTGACGACGTCAACATGGTCACAGCCGGCTACGCCGATAGACGCGACGAAAACCGGAACATCGGATACCGCAGCGGCGGATACCGTGACTCCGCGAAAACCACGCAAGTGTGGCAATACTGCACTCGCGACGAGGCACCCGCGACCTCCATTGAGGACAAACTGTCCGGGCCATGCACGGTACACTTCTACATCGACAAGCATGATGGCAACAGAAAGTCTAGCCACCTCCTCAAGGACTGCCGCGAGTTCCTCAAGCTACACCAGGGATTGGTTCGGATGAACGGCAACACAGTCGAAAGAGGCTACGGAGCCGCTCCAGGCGCCGTGGCACATGGCGCACCGCCACCACCACCTGGGCCACCCCCGAACGGAGTTGCACCGGACCAGCACCACGGAGGAGAACCGTACCCACGGGCCATGGGTACCATGATGATCCAAAAGGGGCGCCCCTCCAACAGGGTGCAGAAAGCCATCACTCGCCAAGTCAACTTGGCCATGCACTCGCCACCATCCACCACTGAGTACCTCAGTGGCAGTGAGTCATGCATTACCTTTGATAAAGGCAACCACCCGCCTCAAGTACCTCGCCCAGGTCGTTGCCCCCTCATACGCGAGGCGCAAATTGGAGGCTTCGACATGAGTCGCGTCTTCATGGATGGCGGAAGCGGCATCAACCTCATATTCGCGAGTACCTTGCGAGCAATGAGGATCCCTCTAACCTACTTGGAGGCATCGGACACAATGTTCCACGGCATCGTCCCAGGGAAAGGCGTATACCCCCTGGGCAAAATCAACCTCGACGTCATATTCGGCACGCCAAAGAACTTCCGGCGCGAGCGCATCGACTTTGAGGTCGTCGACTGGCCCTCACAATACCACTGCATCCTCGGACGCGTCGCATTCACTAGGTTCATGGCGGTACCCCACTACGCCTACCTGCAGATGAAAACGCCAGGTCCCAACGGCGTCATCATGATCAACGGGAGCTTTGAGCGATCTGATAGTTGCGATAGGGAATTCAACTGAATCTCCCAGTCCTTTGGCATGCAGGAGGAGCTCGCGCGATTGAAAGAAACGACAGACAAACGTCTGCCTCCCCTGAGTAGGCCAAGCTCACCTGATCTCTCCTTCGGCTCATCTATGCACACAAAGAAGGTGCAGGTCCATCCGTCAGATCCCGCCAAAACGTCCCTCATTGCCAACAACTTGAGTCCCGCATAGGAACTCGCGCTCGTCGAATTCCTCCATGAGCACTGGGAAATTTTTGCCTGGTGTCCTGCGGACATGCCAGGAGTTCCCAGGGAATTCGCCGAGCACGCACTCAACGTCAACCCCGACGCAAGGCCAGTCAAGCAAACAATCAGGCGACTGTCTAAGCCACGAGCGCAGGCAATCGGAATGGAGATCAACAGACTCCTCGAGGCCAAATTCATACGCGAGATCAAGGAAAGCACTTGGCTCACCAATACGGTGCTGGTGCCAAAAAAGGACACGGATATCCTACGGATGTGCGTGGACTTCACTTCTTTAAACAAGCACTGCCCAAAAGATCACTTCCTGCTACCACGGATCGATCAAATCATCGACTCCACCACTGGATGCGAGTGCCTCTGCTTCCTCAATGCCTACTCAGGCTATAACCAAATTCGAATGAAGGAGGAAGACCAGGAGAAGACCGCCTTTACAACGCCCTTCGGTGTGTTCTGCTACAACACAATGCCCTTCGGGCTAAAAAACGCGGGAGCCACCCACCAGCGGTGCATGCAGGCTTGCCTCAAGGAGCAGCTGGGTAGCAACATCCAAGTCTATGTCGACGGCATAGTAATCAAAACCAAGGAGGTAGCCTCTCTAATCGACGACTTGCGCGAAACCTTCATCAATCTCGATTGTTACCGGATTAAGCTCAATTCGGACAAATGCGCCTTCGGCGTACCATCTGGGCAGCTGCTCGGATATCTCATCTCCGCGAGAGGGATTGAGGCAAACCCGAAAAAGATAAAGGCCATACTGGCCATGGAGAAGCCAAAGAACATAAGAGGCGTCCAGCAACTAACCGGACGAATCGCGGCCCTCAGTTGATTTATCAGTCGAATGGGAGAAAAGGCACTGCCCTTCTATCAGCTCCTCCGCAAAGCTGACAAATTGGAGTGGACCAATGAAGCGCAAGAAGCATTTGAAGATCTCAAGCGCCTGCTATCCACCTCGCCAGTACTAGTGACTCCACGAGAAAGGGAACCACTACTGCTGTACATCTCCGCTACCAACCAAGTGGTTAGTACAGTGCTCATTGTCGAGCGGGCCAAGCAAAACAAGGTCCATGGCGTACAACACCCGGTATACTACCTCAGCGTGGTCCTCACGCCAACAAAACAGCGGTACCCGCACTACCAGAAGCTGGCGTACGGCGTCTTGATGACCGCCCGGCGACTGCGCCATTACTTCCAGGAACACCCAATCATGGTAGTCAGCGACGCCCCATTGGGACATATCCTCAATAACCCGGACGCCACGGGACGAGTCGCGCTTTGGGGAATTGAACTGTCTCCACGAGACATCACATGCGAAAAGCGCGACGCAATCAAGTCGCAAGTTCTCCCAGAGTTCCTCGTGCATTGGATGGAAAACCAACTCCCGGACAAGCCAGATATGTCCTACCTCTGGACAATGCACTTCGATGGATCCAAGCGGAAAGATGGAGCAGGAGCAGGTGTCATACTGACATCTCCTCAAGGGGACAAGCTGAAATACATCCTGCGAATGCAGTTCATAGCCTCAAACAACGAGGCTGAATACGAGGCCCTGTTGCATGGGATGAGGATGGCAAAAGCCTGCGGCGCAAAGAGGCTCATCATATATGGCGACTCCAAGCTAGTCGTCAACCAAACAATGCACGAGTGCGATGCACTGAATGACAACATGATCGCATACCGTCACCTCTACGATACACTCGAGGGAGACTTCGATGGTTGCGAGTTGCGACATGTAGGTCGCGAAAGCAACGAGGAGGCGGACGCACTCGCCAACATAGGCTCTACCTGCGCCCCCATACCACCTGGGGTATTTCTCGAGCGCATCTGCGAACGCTACATCAAGCCAAAGGCCGCAGAGAAGAAAACAAGCGCAACAACAGACTCAGGGGCTATGCCACCCAATGAGCCAATGGCACTCGATGACTTGGAGCTAGACAAAGGACTCGAGGGCCCAATGAGCGTCATGATGATCGAACAATCCTGGACGCAGCCGTACATTACGTACCTCCTCAGTAAGCGCCTACCGGACGACCCGACAGACGCACGGCACATCGCGCGACGCTCCAAGGCATTCGCCATTATCAATGGCGAATTGTATAAACGCAGCATCACAGGCGTGTTACAACGATGCGTCTCCTTGGCCGATGGAAGAGCAGTCCTCCTCGACATCCATGAAGGGATCTGCGGGCACCACGCCGGCAGTCGCGCCCTCATCGCCAAAGCTCTACGAGCTGGATTTTACTGGCCCACGGCCATGCGCGACACCAAGGACATAGTCTAAAAGTGCAACGCTTGTCAGCGATTCGCGGACAAGCCACACGCACCAGGCGCAGAACTACGGCCTATTCCATTGGCCTGGCCCTTCGCATAATGGGGGCTCGACATGGTGGGCAAGCTCCCAAGGTCCTCGCAAGGAGGCTACGTCTACCTCTTGGTCGCAATCGAAAAGTTCACCAAGTGGATTGAGGCCATGCCAGTGACCAAGCAATCAGGGCACATCGCGGTCAAGTTCTTCGAGTCCATCGTCTACCGCTTCGGCGTGCCGCACAACATCATCACTGACAACGGGACGAACTGCACATCCAAAGAGTTCCAAGAATTCTGCGGAAACCTGGGGATCAACATCAGTTACTCCTTAGTCGTGCATCCATAGGCCAACGGTCAGGTGGAAAAAGCAAACGGGCTCGTTTGCAGCGGCATCAAGAAGCGACTCCTTCGACCACTCGAGCAAGCTGCGGGTTGCTGGCCAGATGAGCTCCAATCCGTACTCTGGAGCCTACGAACAACTCCAAACAGCGCCACGGGCTACACGCCATTCTTTATGGTGCACGGAGCAGAAGCAGTACTACCCGCCGAAGTTCGGTACAAGGCGCCGCGCGTAGTCGCTTACAACGAACAAGAGTCATCTCTTGCACACGAAGACTCCGTCGACCTCCTCGATGAGGCAAGAGAAATTGCCGCAGAAAGATCCACGATCTACCAGCAGAACCTGCGCAACTACCACAGTAGAAGGCTTCGCCCCAGATCCTTCGTCGAAGGTGACCTGGCCTTGCGACTGAAGCAGCAGGGGCATCTCAAGCTCGAGTCCCCCTGGGAAGGACCGTACGTGATTACAGAAGTAATCCCAGGTGGCGCCTATCGCCTTCAAGATTTAGAGACAGGAGTCGCATACTCCAACCCTTGGAACGTCGCACAACTGCGACGCTTCTACCCCTAGCTGTTTTTACTTTTACATCGCAAATAAGGCTACTCAGCCAAGGCTACATAGCCACACATTGTACCTCGTACTGTTCTTCAAATAAATAAAAGCTAAGTGCCCTAAAACTCTGAGTTTTTTCTTGTCACTTCTGTCAATTTTATACTCGGGGGCTACACCACCCTACATACATCTGTTCTTCGAACCAATAAGCGCGATATCCTGAGTAGCTGGCACATCAATCAAACCCCTTAATGCAAACTCAACCCAACTGCAACGCGCCTGGCAGGTTGACAAAGGGATGGCCAGGCTAACGAAGAGGACTCGCATAGTGCAACGCACCTCACGCTAACAAAGCTGTTTATACACATTCAATAATAAAATATCTACAACCTATACATGAACTTTACAACACAAATACACTTATGTGCAGGATACAAATCTGGCTACTGCTGCAACAGAAGAACATTGGTTTGTTCCTCGAAGAAGTCGACAATCTCCTCTGCTGGACGGTCCACCGCCTGATAGTGCGGCACCATATTCCAAGCAGATCCGGCTGGCGGCGCTGGCGGACCGGAAGCAATGGCGGCGACATCCACATCAGGCCTGTGCAATCGCACCATCGAGAGGGCAGCCTTGGCACCAGCCACCAACTGCTGCTTCACGCACTCGCGAACCGTGGACATATCTTGAAATTTGGCCAGAAGAGCCAACAGGCTTGATGGAGTGTTATCCAACGGGAACATCGCCCGATAGATGTTCTTCAAACACGACTGCGACTTCTTCAGGAAGAGCAGCACTCGCGAAGCGCGATCCTGCAGGGTCGCCAATGCAGTCGCACGATCATGATCTACCCAGAAGTATCCACTCTCTTGGAGTTGCTCCTGGGTGAGATCATGAAGGCGGATGGCAATCCTATCCCTCTCCTCCTGCGGATGGCGTGCGCTAACGACTACATGAAGCAACACCAACAACATGAGTACAACGTACCATTGCGACTAACTACAAAGGAAAAGATGAGGACAAGCAATCTAACACTTAAACTGGTCGCCCAGCTGCGTCACCTCGCCAAGCAGATATTGCTCGCGGGCGGCGGATTTTCCGCCTTCGACTTCCACACGTCTGCGTTACCACGGATCAGGGGCAACTCACACTCCAGCTCCTTCACGCGATCACGAAGTCGCAACAGCAAGGACAACTCCTCTACCCTGGAGCGTGGCGGTGCCACTGTCTCATCAAGACATTGCGAATCCTGGTTTCCCCCCACAGGACCACTCGATGCACCCTACCACAAGTCAAGACAAAGGCAATTAAGGCGACCAAATTAACACAAAGGCAAGGGGAACATATGCATTCAAGATAAGCATAAGTGTTTACAAACACACTCGCCAGCAGGCACGTCCTTAGGCTAAAAAGGCAACTGATCAATTATTACATAAAGCTAACTACGAAGCAGTTGGCTTCTTCGACTTCGACGGCTTCGGGGGCTTCATCAAGTCCGTGGCAGTATCAGATGCCACTGACTTTCCGCCGGCCTCTGAGGCCGAAGCTTTCGCTGCCTTCTTCGCACGTTGGAGCTCCTCCGAATACTTGGCAACAATATTTATCAAGGAATGGCCATATTTGGCACAAGCAGTCGCAAAGGGAGCGAAGACTACCTGCTGACCATCCGCGCCAACAGGCATCGCCTTCGACACCGCAGAGGGATCTATCTCGACTCCGTGGGCTTGCACCATGGCGAGTGACATCGTCGCACCAGCCGCCCGGAGGGAGTTCTTGTAGGTAGCAGGCACAGCCCCGACGAGTGACTCCACCAGCTTGTCCATATTATCGACTAGCTCCGCCTTCAGCATCAACTCCTCTCGGAGGCGACTAAGGGCGACCTTGGCCTTGGACAATGTATCCTGGATGGCGGCGCTTCGGTCCTCGACCGCAGAGACCGCGCCGGCCAGAGCATCATCACGACGAAGGGCCTGCGGGTCAAAATTCAAGTCGCCAGCATCTACACCGAAAATACACACATGGATCAAACTTCTAGTGCCACCGGCAAAACTCTAGATGCAGATAGGAACATCAATAAAAATATGTACCAGTAAAGGTACCTGAGAGGGCCTTGGCGACTGAGAATAGTTGCTCTTCGAACAACTTTTCCCTGGCCGCAAAGGAGATGCGTAGATCCTCTTCACGCTTCTGGGCATCATCACGAGCCGCGATTGCCTCATCGCGCCCCTTCACAGCTGCGGCTAATGTCTTCTCCAATGTGGCAACATTGCGCAGTAAAGCATTATGCTCAGCTACATGGCAGTCAATAATTGGCTATCAGTCGATTACACCAAAACAGAGAGAAGACGAAAATATTAAGTGTAGAAGCACTCACTTTCGACCACGCGGTGACGCGTCTCTAGCATTGCATGCTGGCGACCCATCGCCATCACCTGCTCCGCCACTTGCGCAGCTTCCTTTACAAGGAACTGTCACACAAAACAAGGAGTCAGAAGAGGGCAACAGAAGGCGTTGACTGCCACACTAAAAAAGAAGGAAAGATATACTTACATGGTCCTCTAGCGACTCCGAAGAAGTTTGCTGAACCGTCATCCGAGCAACTATTCGATGCTCCCCTACGTGAGGAGAGCTTGACGAATTGTGCCCGAAGTGGGCCGCCGCCGGAGGAGAAGGAGCGCGCTCGACCTCTACTTTGGCCCTTGAGGTTGCGACTCCAGATTCCTTCACAAACTCGACGTTGCCAGAAGATGACGACGCCTCTTGGCTACAAGACCAAATTCACATTGAGAAAAGGAAAACTCCAGGGCAAAGCCAACAAGAAGAAAACATAAAAGAACTAGTGAACTCGCAAATTTACCAGTCAAAGTTGTCAAGATTAAACGTGGCCTCCACCGAATCTGACGAAGAATCCTTCGGCAATCGCATCTTCTTGCGAGAAGATGGTGCCACAGCCCTCACAGGAACGGCGGGAATTGGTGACTCCACGCCAGCAGCTGTGCCTTCTGGAGTCGAAGGAGTCGACGCATCGGAGTCCTCGTTGCGCGAACGCTTGCGAGTATCCGGGCTCTCGGACTCGGGGGCTTCCTCTTCCACATCAGAAGGAACAGTCGACTCAGACTCGTCCTCTTCCAAAGCTTCGCGAGGAATAATACCCTCAGGGAGAGGAGGCATACAAGGCGACATCGCCCAATCCTGCATACAGATAGTGAATTTCAGCAAACAGAACAGGTAAGCAACAGAAAAAGCAATCGCGAAAGTAAGCTACTGCGTAGCACAACTGTACCACAGGAGGAGGATTCGAAGCATCGAAAGGAGGAATGACTGGCTCATTCGGAAGCACATCCTTGAAGGTGTACTTTGTGACCAGTCGCACCCTCTTATCTACCTCACTCGCGGACATGCCATCGGCAGACACGCGAGTGGCATCATCAGTGCCACCCCATTGAAACATGGGATGGACTCTGGCCTGGAGAGGCTGGACGCGACGATGCAACCAAGTCCTGACAAGGGCACAGCCTCCTTCTTCTGTGCCTATGCGACTCTCGAGGTCATAGACACGTTGATATAGCACGTCTGTCTCCGCGAGTTCGGAAGGCATGATCACGTTCTTCCAAGAACGCATCTTCTTGAAGGGAGTCGCGGGATCGAAAGGCGCGAGTCCAAGGTGCTCGTCCTTGGCCTTCTGGTCGTGAACATAGAACCATTTGTCCCTCCATCCCTGGACGGACTTGGCGAGCTTGATGTCGAAGTAGGTGGCGGACGGGTCGACATGGATTCCACAACCACCTACGTCGTAAACTAGAGAGCCAGATGCGGACTGACGCTTCAGTTTAAATAAGCGTTTGAAAAGGCCAAAGTGTGGCTCGATTCCGAGCCAGCACTCGCAAAGAGTTATGAAACAGGAGATGTGAAGAATCGGGTTTGGGGACACCTGATGGAGCTAGAGCCCGTAGAAACAAAGGAGACCCCTAAGAAAGGGGTGGAGAGGCAAAGAAAGGCCACGAATGACGAATGCAAAAAACATCACTCGAAAACCGGAGGGAGGCACAGGAATGGTCTCACCACTGGGGACGCGCGCATCGGCGACTACTGCAGAAATAACTCCGTCTTGGCGAAGAAGACGGATATCCGACGCCTTGATGATAGAGGGGCGCCACGCGCCATTCGTCACGCGGGTGCCCGCGACCTTCTTTTTCCCGCCGGCGGCGGCACTGGCGCCCACAGCAGCAGGGCAACCCTTCTTCTTCGTCGCAGCGACGATGGCCGCGGATTCAGCGACAATGCCTCCTTTCTTCTTTCCCATTGCGCGACAGCAATGAGAACACAGAAAATAACTTGGAAATGAGTGGAGGTGGTCCAGAGTTGAGGAGGATATGAGCGCATGGAAAAGCAGATGAGCAGCAACAATGGCAATGGCAGCGAGGAAGAAAAGAGTGCAGATGGAAAATTACCGCCGCAGCGCCGCTACTTAACCCCTAGGAGATGCAATCCAACGGCTCACAAAAACCCTACTGGGCGTGTGGCACGCATCGCGTTCGACACGTGGAGAAGAGGAAGCGCGAACCGTCCCTCCACTGCTCCGATTACGCGCCGAAATTGAGGAGGCACAGTTAATAAGAAGATTATGCACTTCCAGTCAAATCAAAGTCAGAAAGTGGGACCCACCGCTCGTCACGTCCCGTCAAAATCGCTCACGCGGGCAACTGAGGTCATGCAAGCGTCAGCACTGACGTCATCAACAGCAACGCAGCGGAAAACTTCGACTACTTTAGTCCTTGCTGGAGTCTTCGACTCCACCAAGCACTCGGGGGCTACTCCCATAGGGAGCGCTGGCCGCGCACCCTACGATTTTTTCTTTTCTTATTGCAGGGATATAGGCAATCAAATTCAAACCCAACCACTCGAAACACGGTTCGACTACGGACATGGGTTACTCCCATAGGGAGCACCGGAAACAATTTCGACTGAAACAAGCAAGCAGAAGACGACATCAGTCGCAAATGTGTTTTAGTCTCTGCCTGAGTCTTCGACTAAAACAAGCAAGCAAAAGACGACAGCAGTCGCAAACATGTTTTAGTCCCTGCCTAAGTCTTCGACTGAAACAAACAAGCAAAAGACGACAACAGTCGCAAAACGTGTTTTAGTCACTGCATGAGTCTTCGACTCAACCAGGCACTCGGGGGCTACTCCCATAGGGAGCGCTGGCCGCGCACCCTATGATTATTTGCACAAAAGCTGTGTGTTGATAACATCCACACTCACAGATCATGGTGACACCGCCTCATAATTTTCCCTACAAAGAGACTACGTCTCCTAGGTCGCCCGAATCGTCTCCGCGATGATAAAATTCGGATGCCGCGCTTACAGCGTGAAGGTAAGACCTGAATAAGGCCTGGCAACGCATTTAACTGCTCACTACTAGAAAAATATCCGTGCCTGCAGGCACGATGAACATGCCTTGACGGACGCGTCAAGTGCTCACACCCATATAACTGGAATTCGACTCCTGTAAGACCTCCACGGCCTGAGTCGAATTACGCCAGCACTTTTTCGGATTCGAGTCTGGGGACTCGAGTTTGAGTAGATTGCGTTGTTTCACCCTAAGGTGGTTAACTGATACCGATACTTCGGCTATATTAGGCACGTATATCAACAATCCCTATGACATGAATAAAAGTAGTCGAAAACGTACTCATTCAGGCACTCGAAGACTTCAAAAAGTCCCTAGTCGAATCTGTGATTCCACTGGACACTCAGGGGCTACTGACATGGGTATACCCTACAGGTACTCGAGCTTGGTATATATGGTCCAAATACGTATAGGCCCACGGTGTCGCCAAGGCCCAGATAGAAGGACTCAGGTAACCTACTGACTCTCGATTGCTTGAAGATCAAGAAAAAGCTAAAGATAGAAAGTTTGAAGGGAAAAACCCTAACTTGTAACCGACTTGACCTGCTACCCGAGACCTAGCCTATCTATATAAAGGCTAGGAGGGGGCGGCGAGGAGGACACACACAACCCTAGTTTCCACAACCCTCGCCAGATTGCATCTGCGCACCATTGTAACTTTCGACTCCTTTGATAATTCCACGAGAAGACAAGCAGGAGTAGGGACCTCTACGAGGCCTGAACCTAGGTAAATCCTTTGTCCCCTGTGTGCTTGTTTGCTAGCCGATAGATGTCTCCAGCGCTCCCTCCTTCTCCAAAACCCAAGTCCATAACAATGGGCATTGATGAGTTAAACACTCGTCACCCTGCGCCTCCAGTTTCAGAGCATTGCGCTGCTTAGATCTTCCCCATCCCGTCTTGCGGCGTGCACCACGAGCTGGGACAGTAGGCCTCTGAAACCCCGCTGCTTCGAGTCCTGTACGGGAGAAGGGCGATAAGGTTTTTGGGGAGCGCTACCAGCGCGACTACTGGCTTCATCACGGACTCCTTCACGGATAGCGACTGCAGTGACGTCTTCCCCAACGACGACTTCTTCCCCGACATCAATGGCCTTTTCCTGGACAACATGGTTGACGATGGTGCCAACGCTAACGGGAACACTAGCGGTTCCTCTACCGTGATGTATATCATCTTTTGGTCTTTTTGTATTATTCTGCCTATGCTTTATCTGTCTTTTACTATGGCTCTATTTCTCAACAATCCAAAAACCTTATTATAGGCAATTTGCTCCAAGTGGTTTCGTTGCTTCTGTGAAGCCACCTTTTTTTTAGGGTACGCATTATAAGAGGTGGCGCGTGAGAGCAGTTCTCTGGTTTCAGAACATGAACTGTTATGACGCCACTCTTGGCAAGCCTAAGGGAGAGCTTACTCCTGCTCAGGAACAAGTTTTTTGGAAAACTGATACCCTGTTCAAGGCTTCTTTGCTGTCTATTCTAGGGGATAACATTTTTGAACCCTATATGTCATTTGATAATGGCAAGGACATGTGGGCTGCGCTCGAGTCCAAGTTTGGGGTCACGGACGCTGGTAGTGAACTGTATGTCATGGAAAAACTCTATGACTACAAGATGACTGATGACCGCTCCGTGGTTGAGAAGGCTCATGAAATACAGTCACTGGCCAAGGAGCTTGAACACTTCCCTTGTGTTTTACCGGACAAGTTCATTGCCGGGGGCATTATAGCCAAACTTCCCCCTTCGTGGAGGAACTTTGCTACTTCCCTAAAACACAAGAGACAAGAGTTTTTCGTATCGGATCTCACTGGAACTCTTGATGTGGAAGAGAAGGCGAGAGCAAAAGACACACGTGCTCGAGGTGCTGAGGGATGTTCAAGTGCCAATCTGGTACAGAAAAAGAACTTCTAGTCACACAAGTCCAAGAACAAGGGAAAGTTTGATGGAAAAGGAAAGTTCGATGGAAAGAACAAAGCCTCACAGTCTACTAGCTTCAAGAAGAAGACTGATAAGAAGAAAGGTGCTTGTCATGTGTGCGGTGATCCTGATCATTGGGCTCCTGCTTGCCCCAACCGGTTTGAGAAGCGCCAGCATGGAAAAGGCAGCAAGACTGCTAATGTTGTCATGGGTGACGTTGAGATAAAAGATGTTGGGTATGGTATTTTATCTACTGTTCTTTAATTATGTCATTCTCCTGATTGGTGGATTGACACGGGCGCTAATGTACATGTTTGTTCTGATGTTTCTATGTTTTCTTCATATCAGGTCAGAGGGGCTTAGTTCGTGCTGATGGGGAACGTCTCGCATCCTTCTGTTCATGGTGTTGGTACGGTCGATCTGAAGTTCACTTCGGAAAAGATCGTGCACCTGAAGAATGTGCATCATGTTCCCTCAATAAATAAGAATCTTGTTAGTGGATCACTTCTATGTCGTGATGGCTACAAGATTGTGTTTGAGTCCAATAAATTTGTACTGTCTAAGTTTGGAACATTTATTGGTAAAGGCTATGAGTGTGGAGGTTTGTTCCGCCTATCATTGTCAGATGTGTGTAATAAAGTCGTGAATCATGTTTCATCTGATCTTGTATCAAATGTCCGGCATTGACGTCTTTGTCATGTTAATTTTGGTTGCATGACTCGGTTAGCTAAAATGAATATAATCCCAAAATTCACTACTGTGAAGGGATCTAAATGCCAAACTTGTGTGCAAGCAAAGCAACCTCGCAAGTCACATACGACTGCAGAGGTGAGAGATTTTGCGCCACTAGAGCTCATACATTCAGATCTTTGTGCGATGAATCGTGTGTTAACAAAAGGTGGAAAGAAATATTTTATGACATTGATCAATGACTCTACGAGATATTGTCATGTGTATCTTCTAAAATCAAAAGATGAGGCTTTGCGTTACTTCAAAATCTATAAAGCTGAAACGGAAAACCAACTTGATCGAAACATTAAGAGGCTTAGGTCTGATCGTGGTGGAGAGTACTTTTCCAACGAGTTTGATTCTTTTTGTGCGGAACATGGTATAATCCATGAGAGGACGCCTCCCTACTCGCCCCAATCAAACAGGGTAGCCGAAAGAAAGAACCATACTCTAACAGATTTGGTTAACGCCATGTTAGACACATCGGGTCTCTCCAAGGAATGGTGGGGGAAGGCATTACTGACTGCATGTCATGTCCTAAACCGAGTTCCCACTAAGAACAAAGAGATTACTCCATTTGAAGAATGGGAAAAGAAAAGATTAAATCTTTCTTACTTGCGAACTTGGGGATGTCTGGCAAAGGTTCATGTGCCAAACCCAAAGAAGCGCAAACTTGGACCAAAAATCATGGACTGTGTTTTTCTGGGATATGCTTTTCGTAGCATTGGCTATAGATTCCTGATAGTAAAATCTGGAGTACCAGAAATGCATGTTGGTACAATCATGGAGTCAAATGATGTGACTTTCTTTGAGGATATCTTTCCCATGAAGGATATACCTAGCTCATCAAATCAGGAGATACCTGACTCATTGAATCAGGAAATACCCACAATTCCCGAACATACCATTCCTACTGAACACTCAGAAAAACCTGAGGAGGATGATAATGAAATTCCTAAGAGGAGAAAGAGACAGAGGACTGCAAAATCCTTTGGTAATGATTTCATTGTGTACCTTGTGGATGATACTCCTATAGGGGTTCCACGCATAAAAACAATAAATTTTACTCTACGCCCCTGAACCCCTGAAGCTGCCAGGACCTATCTATTAGTAATACAGTAACAGGAGGGGCTTTTCGCGAACTTACCCTTGAAGACCGAAAAGCGTTGTCAATGCTCAGGAGAACGTGGTTGATGTAGAGGAGCCGAAGCTGACCTCAAGTACGTGATGAAGTCCTTGCGCTCCTTCTGGCTCCAACGACTTGAGTGCCTCAAGTGCGACACCTCGTGGGGAGTTACACATGTCTGGTGCCTGACGATGACTCTCGCTTCCCTGATCCAGCAGCAGTTGCGGAAGTAGAGCTCCCGGATCCAAATCCCGCAGCGCGATGGTGCTCCGCGGTGAAGATGTCTCTCGCTCGCGCAGTCCAGACTTGGGACCATGGTCACGAGAGAGAGAGAGGGGGAGAGAGAAAATATCAATTGGAGGTCCTCCCAAAAGTGGGGAGACCTTTTTTGATTATTGGTGTATTTTTCTAGGCCAAATACCCCACTTTATATAGGGGGAGGGGAGGTACTACCTCCCCTCAAGTCCCGGGGTGGGAGTAAAGGAGATGAGGGGGTGGGGTGGCCGCCGGCCAGCCCCTAGTGGGCCCCGCGGGGGGCAAGGCCCATCCGGCCTCCCCCTTTGGTCCCTTCTCCCTCTCTCCTTTCCCCTAATGGGCCCTCTCCCTCTGGAATTGGCCCATTAAGCCTTTTTGACCTTTAATTGATTTTCTCTTTATTAAATAATTATGAATAAATAATTAAATCAATATTTAACATTCACCCACATATTATTCAACCTCCATGGCCATGGAACACCTTCCACCTCCACTTCGGACATCCTCCGGACTTACCGAATCCCTTCCGGTTTTCTTCCTACTTTTCTTCGGCGATTCTACCGATCCTATAAATGCTCTCTAAGCATCATCAAGCCCTTAAGCGTGATACCCCACGGTTCGGGAACACTCCAGACATGTTCGGGACACTCCCGCACCAATGATCAACAGAGGGACCTGGATGGCCATGTGACCCCTGTGCGTTCCACGAAGATCTTTCGTCGTTTGAACCGGGACAATCGTGTCTTATTCCCTTTCTCATTCGATACATGCATTGCCCGAGATCTGATCAATGACATCACTATGTCGTGTTCAATCTTGTTACTGAACAATGCTACTTGACTCGTCCCTACAAGTGATATCCCCGTGATCTAATCACACGCTGCGCAACTATTGGATATAACTTCTCCGAGTGGGCCCTTGAGTATCTTCCCGTCACATGGACGAACAAATCCCGCTCTTGACATATATTGCCTCTACGGTTTCCTCCGAATACCTGAACACACCTTTATAACCACCGTTTTACCAGATGGCATTTGATGCTATCTAAGCACTCTCGGGAGACAGTGATTGATATAGCCTCACAGTCTAAGGAATAGTCTACGAGGATCCATTTCTAATCATCGTAACTTGAACTTCGTGACATGATCGGGTCACGATGTTTAGGTTGGGTATTGGTTCATCATCTCATTCTCTGAATGAGATGACCTCATTTCCAACTGGCATAAATGCCACATGATTAGGAAACATGATCATCCGTTGACCAATGAACCAGTGACTAGAGTTTCACTGGGAACCCCTGGTTGTTTGTATATCACACGTGTATTCATGTTTCCACGCAACACAATTATAGCATGATATAAAACTTAATCATAAACTATATGAAATATGATAATAGTCCTTACTACTATTTGTCTCTAGGGCATATTTCCAGCAGTCTCCCACTTGCACTAGAGTACATATACGCTAGCTGCATTTTTTCTTAATTATTGGCACCATATTTCCGGTACCCTGAACATGCTTGCTTATGGAAGAGGTTGAGTCTTGGATCTATATTTTATAGTCCCAAATCCTTTGCAACTTACTAATGTCTCTTTGATTGACATTAATACTTTATGATCACATGATAGCATCTGTGTAAATGCATCGCCGCTATGGCAGCAGAACGCGGCCTGATTCCAGGAGCCTACAGTGACATTAGATCAACCTCGATGGCTTTCTCATGGGCACTGTGCCCTGGGACACATCATTCTACGTTAAAAGCGAACTAGCCCCGCCATAACATTATACAACACCTTAGATGGTACCCTTATCTATTATTATAAATGTATTCATCGAAACACTAGTGCACTCTATGCAACTTTCGATGTTTTGTTCACCTCGCTTCCTACTTGACTTTAATTGGTATCTACAGGAGTTTCCAACATATTCCCTTATAACATAACTCTTTATGCTTTAAGATATGTTATCCTTTATGGATTTTGAAAATATGTCCACAGTTCTCTACTAGACACTGCGGACAAAAACTTAGCTCAACGTTCTGTGACTCAAACTTAATCACTTTCAAACGTTCCCTCTTGGATCACATATTATGCTAAGTTATCATCATGGTTTACTAAGATAGAACCAATTTCTCAACATAGTGGATGACGATCATCCTTTTTTTTCTTTCAACCATTGATGTTCAACTTAATACTATTCCTAATTTGAGTCATTAAGGATCACTTCCTTAATTAACTTCTATTCTGAAACCCCTTTCAGAACCCCTTAAGGAATACTACATAATATCATAATACACCTATTATCACCTTCTACATCTTATAAATCATTATTTATAAATACTTGCGCTTTCATTCTTAACACCCTTAAGAATCACTCCTATAAGCTCCCACTCAAAATATGTTCCTACATATTTGAATTTGAGTCTTATATTGCTCCCACTTAAAATATGTCAATCACATATTGTTTCAGGAAGACTTTCATAGCTCACACTCAATTTTATGCAAATTGCATATCCACTCACTATCTTGGAGATTTACTATGAGATACTAGTACTTTTCTAGTTTTAAATCCACTAGACATTTTAGCACACATGAATCAAATTCATTTGAATTTATCCAATACTTGAATTTTTTTGATTTTGTCATTCTCCCCTTTTTCCACTATGGCTTTGCAGTCATTTGGGGAAAAACTCAAGTAACCCTTTTTACTTGTGAGATTGAGCAACGAATTGCTTTCTAATCTCAAGGGAAGTTTGCTTCTAGGATTTCTCATAATTTAGTTTACCATTATTTCCTTTGTAGTTCATAGGTATGTCACATTCCAAGAATTATGACAAGTGATTCACAAATGTCTCCATACAAGATATGGATTTACATTTTGAATCCAACTTCATGTAGTGAAAAAAAATAGTGGAGGAGAAAAACACAATGATCAAAATCATTGATTCTTTCCTTCTGTGAAGAGAATCGTTCAGGAACACTGTCCGTTGCGCTTCTCAACACTCTGATGTAGGGTTTTGAATCCTCGTCGTGTTTTACACTATTTCCCAGTTGCTCCATAATTGATAAACATCACTAAAAGTGAGCTTTCTCAAGAATGTACCAAAATCCAAGCAATACAAATCTTGCTTTCCTTTTGGTTTGAGCTATGGGTTTCGTATTCAAAGTTTCCAATGGATACACTACAAGGACTTATTCGCTATTGTTTTGGTTATATCGAATAACCCCAAAACTTTCACGAATTCAAATGGTTCGCTACATTCTAATTGAGTGCTAACTATTTCTAGCTAATGGTCTCTACATCTACACCACAACGATTTATTTGGTGCCTTCTATTCAACCCCTTCGATATCTAATATCACTTCGTGATGCTTTGTACTTTGACGTTTCAAAACACTTTGCATTTCACAATTACTTTTATGCCATTCTTGTAAAGTTGAATTTCATTACTATTGATCAAATCATAGTAACTAGATTCCCTTTTATATTTATACCCTTTGTTGATGAAACATTTTGATCAAATCAAATAGTTTCATATTCATGTTTCCTTTGGTAAACTACTTTAGACATTCAAACAATCAATTAATGATAATTACCATTTTCGTTAAAACACAATACATCAAATATGTATTTACTTTTAACAATTATTTAAACACTTTGTATTCAAGTAATACACGATGTTCAAGTTATTTTGCCGAACTTAGGCATGATTTATATGTGACAAGAAATCGAATGACTTTCACATATTATCTCATAACTTTGAATTCAAACAATGGTTTCATTCATTAATGAAATATCATTAAGTTGGGTATTTTTAAACAAGGCATTTTAATGTTTTACAAATGTTCATGCATTATCAATTAGTTTCAAACAACAAGGATAATTCACAAGCAATCAAACAAGATATGAACATGAATAGAAATCATTCATAAAAGTGGAACAACTGTTTGTCACAAACTCATATGAATAACTGTCTCACGAAGTGTGAGACACACTAAAGAAGTTCACAATCTCTTGATTACAAAAAATCATCCTAAACATAAACTAAATGATAAATGTCGAGGGAGAGTGTCGTCGGCCATCATCATCATGCTCGCCATCAACACGCAACGTCACCTCCTCTCCAGCAAGCACCTCTCATGCAGAAGGACCTGTTTTCATCAAAACAGAACAAGTATCAGATATACTTAACACTGCAATGTGTTTGCAAGATTATAACATTTATAAAACTGTATATCAAATATATACCTTCGTCATCGGTGACCTCACCGGTGATAGGTTCAACCTTTACGTTCCGGAAACGTAATATGAACTCATGGAAGTCCAATGCTTCCGTATCACCACTCATGATGCTACTTCGGACATGTCCTTCGTAGCTAGGAGGTAACGACCAAAGTAGTACGTCTATCGCAAATGGATCAGCCATCCAGTAATCCACGAAGTGAACCAGTCTCATGTGTGCATCAAGCATGCGCTCCAAGTGACTCTTCAGACATGTATGCTCCTCCATCTATATGGAAAGGAACTCTCCAAGCGACTCGTGCTTCCACATGCGCATATGGCCTATGAACTCTGCTCTCAGCTGATCCACCATCGAATATGGGTCAAGATCACCCATGAGCGGATGTAGTTCATCCACCATCCCGTAACGCATTATTATCTGAATGTAAGTGGACATCTCTTGGCGATAGTAGCGGTCTGCCAGCTCTTGTGGAGTCTCATAGTAGTTTGGCTCAGTCAAATCCATCGTGCGGCGTATGTAGTCTACCACATGATTCCTAGTAAGGAGATCATCTAGGCGCACAAGCCAACTACGGAAGTTGGATCCATCGAGTCTAAGTTTCTCACCCTTTACCCAATCCACAATGGCAAAGTAAGCTTCACGGTGAGCCATCTACATTTATAATTGCAAAAGGAATTTAGACTAAGTTTATAATTAAATGAGTTAATAATAACTCCACTCAGAAACACCTATCCCCAAAAGGGTTCCTAGTGATAACACGACCCCTATCAGCCACATCTCCCCCGATCATCACGGCCATCAATGTGGGTTTAAGGTTGGACGCTAAACGTCGGTCACATCATTCATGCGACTCGTGCTCGATCTTTCGACCATCCGCGTTCCGAGGCCATGTCTGTACATGCTAGGCTCGCCAACTCAATCTTAGTATTTTTGCTGTGCAGCACGGCTTACACCCACTGTATGTGAACGTAGATATGTCTGACACCCAGCCCTGTAACCCTGGATCGCCTCATACCGAAGAACTTTCTTGGTGGTGCACACTAAGGGGGAACACAATCGTTGGTAATTTTAACAGGGATCATCTTATTAGGCTACTGTCGAGTATCTAATACTAGCACACAATAATACATACAAACACTAACATTGAATGTAAATGGTATGTGATATGGTCCTTCACGTCGTGATCTCCATCCGTCGTCGCCGGGTTCCGGCGCCGTAGACACCAGGGTACCGGTGTCATTCCGGCATGGTAGTTCGTCACCTCCGTGACTATCTACTATTACGTAACAAAAGGTAATCACTTTACATTTTTCACAACCATATCACAAAGCAACGCCCTCCCTGCAAAACAAAGTTAGACGCCTCTACTTTATCTTTGCATGTTTTACGTGGCTGAATGGGCTTTCGCACAAGAACCGTTCTTACCTACGAACTTTCAGCACAACGCTGATCAAGTAGTTGTCTATACTACACCCCTTTCGGGGCCCTCCGTTGCAAATGGCATACCAACTAATGCGAGAGAGACAGACACCCCCCTAAGCCACTTTATACGGTACAAGCCGTATGTCAAGCGTGACCAGTCTCGCGAATGAATGCGTAAAGTCGGTTGGGGGCCGCTTCATCAAGCATTACTGCGGTATGCACAAGTGCACGTGGGAGGGTAACAACTAAAAGATCAATGCCCACACGCTACACCTTGTGTGTTCTACCCGTACTAGCATTACTACGCATAGATCTAGCTCTGATACCACTGTAGGGGTTCCGCGCATAAAAACAATAAATTTTACTCTACGCCCCTGAACCCCTGAAGCTGCTAGGACCTATCTATTAGTAATATAGTAACGAGAGGGGCTTTTAGCAAACTTACCCTTGAAGACCGAAAAGCGTTGTCAACGCTCAGGAGAGCGTGGTTGATGTAGACGAGCCGAAGACGACCTCAAGGTCGTGATGAAGTCCTTGCGCTCCTTCTGGCTCCAATGACTTGAGTGCCTCAAGTGCGACACCTCGCGGGGAGTTACACACGTCCGGTGCCTGACAATGACTCTCGCTTCCCCGATACAGCAGCAGTTGCGGAAGTAGAGCTCCTGGATCCGAATCCCGCAGCGCGACGGTGCTCCACGGTGAAGATGTCTCTCGCTCGCGCAGTCTAGACTTGGGACCACGGTCACGAGAGAGAGGGGGAGATAGAAAATATCAATTGGAGGTCCTCCCAAAAGTGGGGAGACCTTTTTTGATTATTGGTGTATTTTTCTAGGCCAAATACCCCACTTTATATAGGGGGGGGGGAGGTACTACCTCCCCTCAAGTCCCGGGGTGGGACTAAAGGAGAGGAGGGGGTGGGGTGGCTGCCGGCCAGCCCCTAGTGGGCCCCGCGAGGGGCAAGGCCCATCCGGCCTCCCCCTTTGGTCCCTTCTCCCTCTCTCCTTTCCCCTAATGGGCCCTCTCCCTCCGGAATTAGCCCATTAAGCCTTTTTGACCTTTAATTGATTTTCTCTTTATTAAATAATTATGAATAAATGATTAAATCAATATTTAACATTCATCCACATATTATTCAATCTCCGTGGCCATGGAACACCTTCCACCTCCACTCCGGACATCCTCTGGACTTACCGAATCCCTTCCGGTTTTCTCCCTACTTTTCTTCGGCGATTCTACCGATCCTATAAATGCTCTCTAAGCATCATCAAGCCCTTAAGCGTGATACCCCACGGTTCGGGAACACTCGAGACATGGTCGGGACACTCCCGCACCAATGATCAACAGAGGGACCTAGATGGCCATGTGACCCCTATACGTTCCATGAAGATCTTTCGTCGTTTGAACCGGGACAATCGTGTCTTATTCCTTGTGTCATTCGATACTTGCATTGCCCGAGATCTGATCAATGACATCACTATGTCGTGTTCAATCTCGTTACTGAACAATGCTACTTGACTCGTTCACATAAGTGATATCCCTATGATCTAATCATACGCCGTGCAGCTATTGGATATAACTTCTCCGAGTGGGCCCTTGAGTATCTTCCCGTCACATGGACGAACAAATCCCGCTCTTGACATATATTGCCTCTACGGTTTCCTCCGAATACCTGAACACACCTTTATAACCACCGTTTTACCACATGGCGTTTGATGCTATCTAAGCACTCTCGGGAGACAGTGATTGATATAGCCTCACAGTCTAAGGAACAGTCTACGAGGATCCATTTCTAATCATCGTAACTTTAACTTCGTGACATGATCGGGTCACGATGTTTAGGTTGGGTATTGGTTCATCATCTCATTCTCTGAATGAGATGACCTCATTTCCAACTGGCATAAATGCCACATGATCAGGAAACATGATCATCCGTTGACCAATGAACCAGTGACTAGAGTTTCACTGGGAACCCCTAGTTGTTTGTATATCACACGTCTATTGATGTTTCCACTCAACATAGTTATAGCATGATATAAAACTTAATCATAAACTATATGAAATATGATAATAGTCCTTACTACTATTTGTCTCTAGGGCATATTTCCAACAACTCCTACTTCTATTTCAGAAGCCTATGCATCTCCTGATGCTTACTACTGGAAGGAAGCCGTTCGTAGTGAGATGGATTCCATCTTAGCGAATGGAACATGGGAGATCACCAGTCGTCCTTATGAGTGCAAACCTGTAGGATGCAAATGGGTGTTTAAAAAGAAACTTAGGCCTGATGGTACTATTGAGAAGTACAAGGCAAGACTTGTAGCCAAGGGTTAGACCCAAAAAGAAGGCAAGGATTCTTTGATACTTACTCACCCGTAGCCAGATTAACCACCATTCGCGTACTACTGTCTTTGGCTGCCTCACATGGTCTTCTCGTTCATCAAATGGACGTTAAGACAACTTTCCTAAATGGAGAGTTGGACGAGGAAATCTATATGGATCAGCCAGATGGATTTGTAGTAAGTGGTCAAGAAGGAAAAGTGTGTAAGTTGTTGAAGTATTTATATGGCCTTAAACAAGCACCTAAGCAGTGGCACGAGAAGTTTGAGAGAACCCTAACCACTGCAGATTTTGCTATAAACAAAGCTAACAAATGTGTGTACTATCGCTATGGTGGGGGCGAGGGAGTAATTCTTTGTTTGTATGTTGATGACATACTGATTTTTGGGACCAATCTTAATGTGATTAAGGAAGTCAAGGATTTCTTATCTCGGTCTTTTGAGATGAAGGATCTAGGAGTAGCTGATGTTATTTTGAACATCGAGCTATTGAGAGATGATAATGGTGGGATCACACTGCTTCAGTCTCACTATGTGGAAAAGATCTTTAGTCACTTTGGGTATAGCAACTGTAAGTCTTCTCCAACACCGTATGATCCTAGTGTGTTACTTCGAAAGAATAGAGGCACTACTAGAGATCAATTGACATATTCTCAGATTATTGGTCACTTATGTATTTAGCTAGCGCTACGAGGCCTGACATCACTTTTGCTGTAAGCAAACTCAGTCGGTTTGTTTCAAATCCTGGAGATGATCATTGGCAAGCTCTTGAGAGAGTCATGCGTTATTTAAATGGCACTGCGAGCTAGGGCATTCACTATACTGGGTATCCAAGGGTGCTGGAGGGATATAGTGATTCAAATTAGATATCTAATGCTGATGAGATAAAGGCCACGAGTGGATATATATTTACAATTGGTGGTGGTGCTGTTTCTTGGAAGTCTTGCAAGCAGACCATCTTAACGAGGTCAACTATGGAAGCAGAACTCGCAGCATTAGACATAGCCACTGTTGAAGCAGAGTGGCTTCGAGAACTCTTGATGGACTTACCTATGGTTGAGAAACCTATACCCGCAATCCCAATGAACTGTGATAAT
Organism: Avena eriantha; assembly: GCA_910589775.1. NCBI lineage: Eukaryota > Viridiplantae > Streptophyta > Magnoliopsida > Poales > Poaceae > Avena > Avena eriantha. The sequence continues at coordinate 372,039,225 of OU342745.1, forward strand.
CAAACTGTGATTGTTAAAGTTAACAGTTCTAAGGATAATATGAAGTCCTCAAGACATGTGAAGAGGAGATTGAAATCTGTCAGGAAATAAAAACTCCGGAGTTATTGCATTGGATTATATCCAAACATCTAAGAATCTGGCAGATCCCTTCATAAAGGGTCTATCACGTAACGTGATAGAAAATACATCAAAGGAGATGGCTATGAGACCCACAATATAAGTTTTCCATAGTGGTAAACCACTGTATGTGATCGGAGATCCCGTGAATTAGAATTGGGAGACAAGCTATTGGTTAACTGAGAGGAAAGTATCCCTACTTTAAAACACCACTCCGTGAAGATGCAACACTTTCCTATTCTGCATGGCAGGTTGATTTATCTTAATCTATTCTAAGTGGCTTAGTTTAAGCACATATGTTGTCCTGCAGAACATATTTTGAAGAACACACCTATATGAGTCTAACTGTTAAACGTCGCAGTCTATGAGAGTTGGGTGCTCTCTAATAAACTCATGAAAGGCTATGGAGTATGACGCATAAGCTCCACCCGAGGGGAAGTCCCATGGCAGCCCAGTATTGGTCAAGGCTTTGTGTAAAACTAGAATGCAGCAAACTTGCAGTTCAAGGCATAGTCCACTGTACAAGTTGCAAACTAGTGTAGCATAGAGTTCTAGGTGGAAGTTCAACTTAACAGTCTCCACTAGTACCACAATATAAACAATGTTTTGGAACCATAGGCAAATTTATATGTGCCTCTGGGATCTGGTGGGGGATTGTTGGAATTTTGCCTAATAAAGGCCTAGCCATTTATATTATTCAACAATCCCTAAAATCCTAGAGGCCCACTTGGCCCATTCATGCAAGGCAAGAGGTGGGACAAGAGTTTAGTCCCACATTGCTAGTTGAGTGGAAGTTGGACCAGCTTATAAGGAGAGCTCTTCCACCACTTGTACGAGCTTGAGAAGAGAAGCCATATACACGCGCGCTCCTCCTCCTCCGTCGCTCGCCTTGCCACGCCTCGCCTCGTCACGATGCGCGCTCGCGCGCCGCGGTTGTGGGAATGCCTCGAGCCGAGAGCTTCTCTTTCTTTTTGCCATGTATAAATGGATAATAATTTGAACAATCTGCGTGAGTATATTTTTAATACGAACTTAGTGGAGATTTAATTCGAGCTTAATGGAGGCGGTTCGGCTTCGGTCGATGCCTATTCGCTTCCTCTCCCGACGCCGACTGTTCGCCTGCCTACTCGTGCCCATAAGAGTGTAACACCCTCGAATCGGCCCGATGCAAGTTTTAGCCCTTTCTGCCAAACCCGCATAGAAACGATTCAAGGACGCCCACCAGGCACTTTCGTGCGGGTGGAAAACAAAGTAATACTATTACACAATAGTCCTCGATGGGACCCGTAGAACAGATATATATACAACAACGACTCAACGAGTCAAGAATACAGATATACAATACAAAGATCCAAATCACCTTGAAAGCGTTACAGCGTCCGAGTACGGACAAGATGCAAATGGGGCTAAGAGCCCTGAAGAATAACCAATGGCGTCCATAACCCTGCCCAGGCGAAGCCATAAGGGTAACCCTGCTAACGACGTAGATCTCAAACCTGCTAAAACAAAAGGGGTGCCGACAAAGGGCAAAGGAAAAAAGAGGAGCGTCAGTACTGAGGCCAGTACATGGCGATGCTAGAATTCGGCGGTCCTCGCCTACACAGGTATGGTGGACTGAAACGACAGCGCAGCGACACTAAACAAGCTATAGAGACTCTGTAATACTGGCGGCTATCAGAGAGAGATAAGAGAGACCTATTCGGATCCAACCTGACACTAACACCAAACATACCCATCCTGGTATTCCCCCTCGAGACCAATTGAGGAAGTCAAGCCGAGGAAACTCACATGGTTGGCAGTTTTATTTAATCTTTCCATTGCAGTTATCCAACTTACTAGTCATCTCAGATGTAAGTCAAATTATAATAGTAAACTTTAGTTATAGTTGTCTATGATCCAGAAACTGTGCTCCAAGTCGTCCATAACCGCGGACACGACTTTTCGAAAAGATTTAACCCTGCAGGGGTGCACCAAAGTATCCACACGCACTTCGACCCTTTTTGCCAGATCAATTAACATACACCCATCGGTATGTCGGCGGGGCCTAAGTCATGATGTTTCCCAGACCCAAAGCAAGTACATGGGGGGCCACCCTACTAAGCTACCCGCAACGAAGTCGGCCGGCTTTGAGGCGGACCCAGGGTTTGTGCCAATGGTTGTAAACGACTGGGAACCCGAAAGTGTGACTGGGCTTGTCGATACCGCGAAAACATTCCACATCCTAAATAGTACAGGTGCTCCACGCACAATCTTAAATAAAGTAGTAAAGCATGGCATAAGTACAAGATAGTAAATAAAACCCCAAACTAGTTGTGGCCCCCGGTACAATACTTTGAAATCAGGTAGTAAGCCGATGGGGGTGCCCACACGCCCCACCTGTGGTTAGCGCGCTCGATCTTGGAACAAGTGTCAAGAACTCGGGTCCTAGGTGGACACAAGTGGGCGGTTAAAAACCAAATATTGACTATTACCCACCGGTGCCTCTGCATTATATCTATTTCCAGCATTTTACTTAACAAGTTATAATGTAAGCCATGATCATCTCCACCATTAAGCATCTCCACCATTAAGCATGTGCCAACCTTCTATCAACGGTGGAACGACACGTCGCGAAGCAGCACCTGAGCAAGAAACTACGACTCGTAAGGCCGACTGTCTATCATTCAACAGGCAATAGGATCTGTCCAAGGCAATATAGAGGCTGCAAGGAATATATCTGGTACGGCACACTGAAGCATCGCGACACGGATAGCAATAGATCAACAGGAGGAAATAAAGACTATAAATGCAAAATAGGTAGAAAGGGGGAGAATGCTCGCCTGGGGAACACTGCCGGAGATCACATCCGGAGAACTTGTCGGTACTCGCATCAACTCATCGGCCTAATCCGCGAAGAAGCAAACACTAGAAGAAACACCGGATGCAATATTAAATACTACAGCAGAAGATTCGGCATGCTTATGATATGATGCATGGCATGGTACAGATGCGGTGCAATTAGGCAATATTAAGCGGAACCAGGGTCCCGACAATTAGTTATATGGTTCAAGTTATTTATCTACCCCGCAATTTAAATGTTGTCTTAACAAGGCAAAACATGGCATCGGTTCGCTCCTCAAATTTAAATGGAGGCGGTATAATACAAGTATAGCCCGCATATGCGCTCCATATTTAATTATGAGGTGAATCGACTAAATACACCGAACAAATGAATATGTATGCGACATGAACAATTTAATATGCAACAAGTATATGTTATTTATTATAAAATAGGGGGTCTCGGAAAAGGGGATCACATTGGGGTTCGGTGATCTTGGGTTCTGAGGGTCCGACGGGGTTCGACAGGGTTCGACAGGAAACGAGGTTCGGACTCCGGGGTTCAGGGTCTTCGGATCTGTGAAGGAGATCCTGGCGTTCCGAGGAGAAGATCTTGGCGTGCCGAGTCTTGGTCTTCGGATCTGGGAAGGAGGTCTTGTTGAACCGGCATCCTCGCCTCTGGGTCTCATAACAGAGAACTCGATGTCCCGAGCAGGTCTTGGAGTTTGTCGTCGGTCTTGTCGGCGGTCGATCTTGACTTGTCGGTGGAGGTCGTGCCAGCTCTTGGTGTCGGCGGGATCGGTCTTCAGGTCATCAGGTTCGAGGTCTCGGTTTTCCAGGGCCGAAGGACTTGGCGTCCGAGAGACGATCTTGTCATTCCGAGAAGGAGAACTTGACCTCCGTGCTCGGTGGCGTACTTGTGCGATGCCGGTGGTCTTCGGGTGGCACGAGGCTGGGGTTGATCTTGCCGAGATACCTTGGGGTTGTGATGTGCTCTGGTTTGGACTTAAGCAGCTCCAAATCACACCACAACATCACTGTGGCACACAACAACCGGGAGAAGAGCCACACACGCACGTATAGGAACCAAAGCATCTTGACGAGCCGAAGCGGTCTTCACGGGGACATCAGTCACGGCAGTAGACTACCTGAGTGTTCATGACGAGGCCGACACGGATGCACACGCACGGGAAGGAGGTCATGGACAGAGAGCAGCGAGCACGAGGCGGAGAAGTAGCCATGGGCGGAGGTGCCCCGGTCGCCGACGAGCGGGTCGGGAGAAGGCACATGCGAGGCCGGCGAGGAGAGGCGTGCGCCTGCAAGAGGAAACGGCGAGGCGGTCACGGGCTCGGGGCCGCGGTGGTGGGGAGGAGCAGAGGCGAGAGGCGGCGACGCTCAGATGTGCGGCGAGGCGAAGGAGTCCGGGGTGGCGGTGCTTGACACAGAGGGGTGAGGATGAGCGAGGCCGAGCGTGGAGCCACATGGCGACGGAGAGGGGGACCATCAAGGGGAACCTCCTGGCGGTGGTGCGTCACGCGGTGGGGTCGGTGGGCTCGAGGAATGGCGCCAGAGAGGGGCTCGGACGATCGGAGAAGAGGGCGGGCCGGCGACACGGGCCACGCGAGGTCGTCGAACGACGGAGAAGCGGGGCCCCGGCCAGAGGCGGGGTCGGCGCGGCCGGGGACGGGCGGCCTCGGGGCGACGGTTCGCTGGCGATGGTGGACGCAGAAGGGGACTGAGGTCACCCGCGGCGGCGGTGGCTGTGGGGGGAACATCGGGGGAAAAAGGAGGTCGAGAGGGGGTGGGAGGCGCCGGACGAGGATGAGGAAGGAGGCATCGGGGGAGAGAGGGGTAGGTGAGGGCGGCTGAGGCAATAAGACAGGGGCGTCTCGCGGGGAACGAGGTGGTGGGACCGGTGGTGGGAAGGTTGGAGATGGGGATCGACCTAGGCGGGCTGGTTCGCGTGCCAGGTGCAGTGCGGGGCAGCGGTTCGTGCTGCGTGCGAGCGGGACAACAGGGGTGGGGCCCGGTGTGGGGATGTGCGTGCATGAGGCGGTGTGGTGGGCGGCAGGAGGGAGCTGGGGCAGGTTGAGAGGGAGTGGGTGTTGGAGATATGCCCAAGAGGCAATAATAAAAGTGGTTATTATTATATCTTTGTGTTTATGATGAATGTTTACATCCCATGCTATAATTGTATTATTAGGAAACACTAATACTTGTGTGTTTTGTAAACATATAAGAGTCCCTACTAAGCCTCTTGTTGAACTAGCTTGTTCATTAATTGATGATCATGGTTTCCTCATCATGGACATTAGGATGTGATTAATAACAAGGTTATATCATTAGGAGAATGATGTGATGGACATACACCCATAGTAACCGTAGCATAAGATCAAGTCATTAAGTTCGTATTGCTATAAGCTTTTAAAATGCATAGTAACCTAATCCTTCGACCATGAGGTTGTGTTAATCACCATCACCGGATGGGTACTCTGATGACATCAAACGCCGCTTCGTAACTGGGTGGTTATAAAGGTGTCATTGGGTATTCTGAAAGTATGTGTTGAAGCGCATGGACCAAGATTGGGATTTGTCCATCCATATGACGGATAGATATGCTCTGGGCCCTCCCGGTGGAATGTCGTCTAGTTAGCTTGCAAGCATGTGACTGGGTCACAAGGGATGACATATCACGGAACGAGTAAAGAGTACTTATCAGTAACGAGGTAGAACTAGGTATGGAGATGCCGACGATCAAACCTCGGATAAGTATAGTATCGCGTGACAAAGGGAATTGGTTTCGTATGTAAATGGTTCAATCGATCACGAAGTCATCGTTGAGTATGTGGGAGCCATTATGGATCTCCAGGTCCCGCTGATGGTTATTGATAGGAGATGTGTCTCTGTCATGTCTACATATTCACCAACCGTAGGGTGACACACTTAAGGTTCGAAGTTGTTTTAAGTAGATATGGAATGTGCGTTGGAGACCGAATGTTGTTCGGAGTCTCGGATTGGATCCGGGACATCACGAGGAGATCCGGAATTGTCCGGAGAATAAGATTCATGTATTGGGGATCATTTTCTGAGTTAGGAAATGTTCCGGAGCATTTGTATGAGGATTCTAGAAGGTTTCGGAATGTTCCGGAAGGTTCTGGAAGATTTCTTGGAGTTTGCTTGAAAACCAAGAAAGGGATCAAGGAGTCCTGGTGGGGCAAGACAAGGAGTCGTGGGGGAGGAGGACTCCTCCCCCCTCCCCAATCCGCTAGCCATAGGAGGGAGGGGAGTCCTACAAGGACTCCCCCTCCCATGGCGCCTCCCCCTTTAAATAGAGGGGTAGGGGCGCCACCTCCAAGCCATCCAACACAACTCCAAATCTCCGCCGCTTCTCTCCTCCTCCTTTCTTCTGCACAGGCATAGGCGAAGCCCTGCAGAATTCTCTACTCCACTACCACCACCACGCCGTCGTGCTGCTGAGATTCCGTGGAGAAGATCTACTACCTCCGCTGCTCGCTGGAACAAGGAGAGGAAGGTCTGCTTCGACTCCGCACGTGTGACCGACTGCGGAAGCGCTACTGGAACGCGGCGCCGGAAGGATCGTCCACACGATCTTGAGATCGGCAAGTGATCGACTACATCAACCACGAGATCTAATCTCGTAACGCTTTCGGATCTACGAGGGTTAGTACATATCTATCTCGTTGCACATGTCTAATAGATTAGATCTTGGCTTTTATCTAGATTAGATCTGGGTTTTGTTCGTTCTTGCGGTAGAATTTTTTTGTTTTCCATGCTACGAACCCATCAGTGGTATCAGAGCCGTGTCTATGCGTAGATCTGTTGCACGAGTAGAACAAAATGGTGTTGCGGGCGTTGGTGCTCGTGCCGTCTTTCGCTTTGTGTACTTTGCATCTTGCGGCATGGTGGGATGAAGCGGCTCGGGCTAACCTTACATGTCATCGCACATGAGACTTGCTCCACGCTTGACGTGTAACTTGCTTTGCACAAGTGGCTTTGCGGGTGTCTGTCTCTCCCACCATAGTATAGATCCAATTTTCACTTTGCACTCGATAGCACTTGTATCAACGTTGTGGTTCAGTTTCGTAGGTAAGATCCGTTATTGTTCGAAAGCCCCAAGCCACGTAAAACATGCAAAGAAAATTAGAGGCGTCTAACTTGTTTTTGCAGGGGTTTTGTGATGTGATATGGCCATCATGTGATTGTGATTATATTTGATGTATGCAATGATCCTTGTTGTAATATGGCAACCGGCAGGAGCCTAATGGTTGTCTTTAATTCTGTTAAGACCTGCTTGTCTATTCATCTTGTAATAGCTTTATTCCAAGTAGTTGTAATAGTTGCTAGTGATGATGGACAACCATGAAGCGGCGCCACTGACCTTGACGCAATGCTGGTGATGATGGAGATCATGTTCGTGCTTTGGAGATGGAGATCAAAGGCGCAAGAAGAAAGGGCCATATCATATCACACTAATTATGAATTGCCTGTGATGTTAATCCTTTATGCATCTTGTATTGCTTAGATCGCGACGGTAGCATTATAAGATGATCCCTCTCACTAAATATCAAGTAATAAAGTGTTCACCCTTAGTTGGCACCGTTGCTAAGACTCGTCGTTTCGAAGCATCTCGTGATGATCGGATGTGATAGATTCTACGTGTGCATACAACGGGTGCAAGCCAGATTTGCACATGCGGAAACTAAGGTTATCTTGACGAGCCTAGCATGTACAGACATGGTCTCGGAACACGGAATACCGAAAGGTAGAGCATGAGTCATATAAATGATATGATGAACATGAAGATTGTTCGCCGATGAAACTACATCTTCTCTCGTGAAGATCGGACTTGGTGTAGTGGACTTGGTTCGTGTAATCACTAAGACAATGTGAGGGATGTTGTTTTGAGTGGGAGTTCACCTAGTTAACTTAAGTATTAAATTTGAACTCAATTCATCATAAACTTAGTCTAAACTACTTGCAAATTTGTTGTAGATTATGGCGACCCCCTCCATCAATTTCAATGCGTTCCTAGAGAAAGAAAAGCTTAAGAACAATGGAAGCAATTTCACGGACTGGTTCCGTGCACTGAAGATCGTCCTTAGGGCTGGTCAGTTGACCTATGTGCTCGAAGCAGCGCTAGGTGACCCACCTGCAGATGATGCTACCGATGACGTAAAGAATGTTTACGCCACTCGGAAAAATCATTACTCCACAGTTCAGTGTGCCATCCTGTACGGTTTAGAAGCGGAGCTCCAAAAGCGTTTTGAGCACCACGACCCGTTCGAGATCATTAAGGAGCTCAGGCTAATTTTTGAGACTCGCGCGGCCATGGAGAGCTATGAGGCCTCCGAAAAGTTCTTTAACTGTAAGATGGAAGAGGGAAGCTCCGTTAGCGAGCACGTGCTCACCATGTCTGGGTACGCAAACAAGCTCCAAGAATTGGGGATATCGATTCCTAATGAATTGGGGATTCACCGTCTCCTCCAATCACTGCCACCGAGTTATAAGAACTTTGTGATGAACTACAATATGCACTGCATGAACAAGACGTTGCCTGAACTATCGTCCATGCTGAAAACTGCTGAAGTGGAGATCAAAAAGGAGCACCAAGTGTTGATGGTCAATAAGACCACTAATTTCAAGAGACAGGGCAAGCCTAAGAACAAGGGCAACTTCAAGAAGGACGGCAAGAAAGCTGCCGCACCTGCAAAGAAGCCCAAGGCTGGTCCCAAGCCTGAAACTGAGTGCTTCTACTGCAAGGGTGCTGGTCACTAGAAGCGTAACTGCCCCAAGTACCTGGCGGATCTGAAGAACGGCAACATCAAGAAGAAAGGTATATTTGATATATATATATGTTATTGATGTGTATCTTACTAGTAATCGTAGTAGTGCCTGGGTATTTGATACTGGTTCGGTTGCTCATATTTGTAACTCGAAACAGGAGCTGCGGAATAAACGAAGACCGGCAAGAGACGAGGTGACGATGCGCGTTGGAAATGGCTCCAAGGTTGATGTGATCGCCGTCGGCACGCTCCCTCTACATCTACCTTCGGGATTAGTTTTAAATTTAAATAATTGTTATTTGGTGCCTACGTTAAGCATGAACATTATATCTGGATCTTATTTACTGCGAGACGGTTACTCTTTTAAGTCCAAGAATAAAGGTTGTTCGATTTATATGAGTAATATCTTTTATGGTAATGCACCTGAGATGAATGGTTTATTCTTATTGAATCTCGATAGTAGTGAACACATGTTCACAACATAGATGCTGAACGAATAAAATTTAATGATAATTCTACATACATGTGGCACTTCGTCTTGGTCACATTGGAGTGAAGCGTATGAAGAAACTCCATTTAGATGGACTTCTTGAATCACTTGATTTTGAATCACTTGAAAGATGTGAAGCATGTCTAATGGGAAAAATGACTAAGACTCCATTCTCTGGTACAATGGAGCGAGCTACACACTTATTGGAAATAATACATACCGATGTGTGCGGTCCAATGAGTGTAGCATCGCGTGGTGGATATCGTTATGTTCTCACTTTCACGGATGACTTAAGTAGATATGGGTATGTCTACTTTATGAAACATAAATCCGAAACTTTCGAGAAGTTTAAGGAGTTTCAAAGTGAAGTGGAAAATCATCGTAACAAGAAGATTAAGTTTCTGCGTTCTGACCGCGGAGGTGAATATCTGAGTTATGAGTTTGGCATGCATTTAAAGAAATGTGGAATACTTTCGCAGTTGACACCGCCGGGAACACCACAGCGTAATGGTGTGTCCGAACGTCGTAATCGAACTCTCTTAGATATGGTTCGGTCTATGATGTCTCTTACAGATTTACCGCTATCGTTTTGGGGCTATGCATTAGAGACAGCCGCATTCACTTTAAATAGGGCACCATCTAAATCCGTTGAAACGACACCGTACGAATTGTGGTTTGGTAAGAAACCTAAGTTGTTGTTCCTTAAAGTTTGGGGTTGCGAAGCATATGTAAAGAAGTTACAACCTGATAAGCTTGAACCCAAAGCGGAGAAATGCGTCTTCATAGGATACCCTAAAGAAACAATTGGGTATACCTTCTATCATAGATCCGAAGGCAAAGTTTTCGTTGCAAAGAATGGATCCTTTCTTGAGAAGGAGTTTCTCTCGAAGGAGGTGAGTAGAAGGAAAGTAGAACTCGATGAGGTTATTAAACCTTCTCTCGGATTTGAGAGTAGCGCAGCACCGGAAGATGTTTTTGTGCCGCCTGCACCAATTGGAGAGGAAGCTAATGATGATGATCATCAAACTTCAAACGAAGTTACTGCTGAACCTCGCAGGTCAACGAGGGTTCGTACCACTCCTGATTGGTATGACTCTGCCTTGAACGTCATGTTGGTGGACAACGTTGATGACCCTGCGAAGTATGAAGAAGCTATGGTGAGCCCAGATTCCGACAAATGGCTAGAAGCCATGAAATCCGAAATGGGATCCATGTACGAAAACCAAGTGTGGACTTTGGTGGACTTACCGGATGGCCGTAAGGCTGTCGAGAACAAATGGATTTTCAAGAGAAAAACAGATGCTGATGGTAATGTTACCGTCTATAAAGCTCGACTTGTCGCGAAAGGGTTTCAACAAATTCAAGGAGTTGACTATGATGAGAAATTCTCACCAGTAGCGAAGCTAAAGTCTGTGAGGATTTTGTTAGCAAATGCTACACATTTCGATTATGAGATTTGGCAGATGGATGTCAAAACGGCGTTCCTTAATGGTGACATTGAGGAAGAGTTGTATAAGGTACAGGGATTCTGAAAGTATGTGTTTATAACTGGGTGGTTATAAAGGTGTCATTGGGTATTCTGAAAGTATGTGTTGAAGCGCATGGACCAAGATTGGGATTTGTCCATCCATATGACCGATAGATATGCTCTGGGCCCTCTCGGTGGAATGTCGTCTAGTTAGCTTGCAAGCATGTGACTGGGTCACAAGGGATGACATATCACGGAACGAGTAAAGAGTACTTATCAGTAACGAGGTAGAACTAGGTATGGAGATGCCGACGATCAAACCTCGGATAAGTATAGTATCGCGTGACAAAGGGAATTGGTTTCGTATGTAAATGGTTCAATCGATCACGAAGTCATCGTTGAGTATGTGGGAGCCATTATGGATCTCCAGGTCCCGCTGATGGTTATTGATAGGAGATGTGTCTCTGTCATGTCTACATATTCACCAACCGTAGGGTGACACACTTAAGGTTCGAAGTTGTTTTAAGTAGATATGGAATGTGCGTTGGAGACCGAATGTTGTTCGGAGTCTCAGATTGGATCCGGGACATCACGAGGAGATCCGGAATTGTCCGGAGAATAAGATTCATGTATTGGGGATCATTTTCTGAGTTAGGAAATGTTCCGGAGTATTTGTATGAGGATTCTAGAAGGTTTCGGAATGTTCCGGAAGGTTCTAGAAGATTTCTTGGAGTTTGCTTGAAAACCAAGAAAGGGATCAAGGAGTCCTGGTGGGGCAAGACAAGGAGTCGTGGGGGAGGAGGACTCCTCCCCCCTCCCCAATCCACCGGCCATAGGAGGGAGGGGAGTCCTACAAGGACTCCCCCTCCCATGGCGCCTCCCCCCTTTAAATAGAGGGGTAGGGGGCGCCACCTCCAAGCCCTCCAACACAACTCCAAATCTCCGCCGCCTCTCTCCACCTCCTTTCTTCTGCACAGGCATAGGCGAAGCCCTGCAGAATTCTCTACTCCACCACCACCACCACGCCGCCGTGCTGCTGAGATTCCGTGGAGAAGATCTACTACCTCCGCTGCTCGCTGGAACGAGGAGAGGAAGGTCTGATTCGACTCCGCACGTGTGACCGACTGTGGAAGCGCTGCCGGAACGCGGCGCCGGAAGGATCGTCCACACGATCTTGAGATCGGCAAGTGATCGACTACATCAACCACGAGATCTAATCTCGTAACGCTTTCAGATCTACGAGGATTAGTACATATCTATCTTGTTGCACATGTCTAATAGATTAGATCTTGGCTTTTATCTAGATTATATCTGGGTTTTGTTCGTTCTTGCGGTAGAATTTTTTTGTTTTCCATGCTACGAACCCATCAGTGGTATCAGAGCCGTGTCTATGCGTAGATCTGTTGCACGAGTAGAACACAATGGTGTTGTGGGCGTTGGTGCTCGTGCCGTCTTTTGCTTTGTGTACTTTGCATCTTGTGGCATGGTGGGATGAAGCGGCTCGGGCTAACCTTACATGTCATCGCACATGAGACTTGCTCCACCCTTGACGTGTAACTTGCTTTGCACAAGTGGCTTTGCGGGTGTCTGTGTCTCCCACCATAGTATAGATCCAATTTTCACTTTGCACTCGATAGCACTTGTATCAACGTTGTGGTTCAGTTTCGTAGGTAAGATCCGTTATTGTTCGAAAGCCCCAAGCCACGTAAAACATGCAAAGAAAATTAGAGGCGTCTAACTTGTTTTTGCAGGGGTTTTGTGATGTGATATGGCCATCATGTGATTGTGATTATATTTGATGTATGCAATGATCCTTGTTGTAATATGGCAACCGGCAGGAGCCTAATGGTTGGCTTTAATTCTGTTAAGACCTGCGTGTCTATTCATCTTGTAATAGCTTTATTCCAAGTAGTTGTAATAGTTGCTAGTGATGATGGACAACCATGAAGCATGCGGGAGAAAACAAAACCGGTTTAGAAAACAGTTTAGAAAACAAACCGGTTTTTCGAAAATAGTTTCAGACAAACAGATGCATGATGATGACGTTGCTCAAATGCATTGTGGCATGATGACATGAGGATGCGGTCATGATGATGCAATGCACAAAAACACCGCAATTTTCTAGTAGTTATTTTAGCGGGATGCCACAAAGAGCGAGAGGTCGCTCCTCTCCTCAGACATACCAACACACACACCCTGCGCCTCTAGTTTCAGAGTATTGCGCTGCTTAGATCTTCCCCATCCCGTCTTGCGGTGTGCACCGTGAGCTGGGACAGTAGGCCTCCGAGACCCCGCTGCTTCGAGTCCTGTACGGGAGAAGGGCGATAAGGTTTTTGGGGAGCGCTACCAGCGCGACTACTGGTTTCATCACGGACTCCTTTATGGATAGCGACTGCAGCGACGTCTTCCCCAACGACGACTTCTTCCCCGACATCAACGACCTTTTCCTCGACAACATGGCTGACGACAGTGCCAACGCTAACGGGAACACCGGCGGTTCCTCTACCCTGATGTATATCATCTTTTGATCTTTTTCTATTATTCTGCCAACGCTAACGGGAACACCGGCCAACGCAAAATAGCATGTCTAGCACTAGGAGGAAAATATTTCTGCAGGAAAGTACTAATCAAGCAATCAGGGCTATCAATAGATCCAGGAGGTAAATTACTAAACCAAGTTTTAGCTTCTCCTTTCAGTGAAAAGGGGAAAATCTTAGCAACAAAGTAAGTACGCATCTTAATATCATCAGAAAACAAGCCACTCGTGGTAGAAAGTTCATTCATATGTGCTATCGCACTTTCATTCTTAATCCCACAAAAAGGTTCTTTCTCAACAATAGCTATGTAAGATAGATCGAGAGAGAAATCATAATCTTTATCTATAATGTTTATGGGAGAAGCAGCAAACTTAGCAATCGGAGATAATTTGGGTCTAATAGTACGCCTCTCAAGGAAACTCTTAGCAGCACTCCTATCATGGGTGTTTTTACATTCTTTAATAAATTCATCGGTCATCTAACCATAACCATCTTCAACATCATAACTTTCACTAGACTCAGGTGAACTAACAGGTGTGGTAGCGTCTTCATTAGGAGTTTCAGTATTTCCAGCTATAGTTCTAGCAATCTTAGCATCTAGGAAAGGACCTAATGAACCACTCTTATCAAGCATAGCAGAGGCAACATCATAAGCATAAGAAGTTCCAGATTCAGCAGTAGTAGCAGTGTGTGTAGCATGTGTATGTGGTGGTTAATACATTGCAAATGTATCAATAAATTTTGATGTTCCATGCTTAGTTTTATCCACTTTCTTGTGTTTTGTTCCAACTTTGGAGTACTTTTCATATCATTTCTTGGACTAACCTATTAACAAGAGCCACAGTGCCAGCTGCCTGTTTTCTGCTGTTTTTGGTTCCAGGAAAGTTAGAAAATTAATATTCTCGGAATTGGACGGGACAAAATCCAAAGTGCCTATTTTTCCGGAAGACATCAAGTGCCAGAATACGAGACGGGGAAGGGCCAGGGAGCCACCACACCACCTGGCCGCGCGGCCAGGCCTGGCCCGCGCCAGGGGGTGGTGTGGCCGCTCCCGGCACCCCCTCGGCCTCTCCTTCCGCCTATATATTGCCCTTGGGACGAAAACCCTAAGCACCCGATCAAAATCCACGAAAGCGTCTGTAGCCACCGTCATCTCCATCCCAAGATCGGGAAGGATCTGAAGCTCTTCCCGGCACCCTGTCGGAGAGGGGAATTCACCCTGGAGGCCTTCTTCATCACCATGCAAGCCTCCGGTGTGATGCGTGAGTAGTTCATCCTTGGACTACGGATCCATGTAGTAGCTAGATGGCTGGTTCTCCTCCTTTGTGCTTTCATGTCTAGATCTTGTGAGCTCTGTTCATGATCAAGATCATCTATTTGTAATTCTGCATGTTGTGTTTGCAGGGATCCGATGGATATTGAGATGCTATTTCAGATTGATTATTGATTCTATCATGTCTTTGTTGTTTGTGATCTTGCATGCTTTCTGTTGTTAGTAGCTATCTTGGCCTAGTAGATGCTAGCAACTCCAAGAGTTAGTATTGATGCTCGATAGTGGGTTCATGCCTCTGGTAATCTGGGGAAGTGACAAAAATCTCTAAGGTACTAGATGCGTTGTTGCCACTAGGGAGAAAACAACAATCCTTTGTTCATAGAACAATCGTATTGTTTACTTTACACGCAGTTCGTAAAGCAATAATATGTTTCTTGCAGCTTAATACTGGAGGGGGTTCGGATGATAACCTGAAGGTGGATTATTAGTCATAGATGCAGTTGGATGGTGGTCTATGTATTATGTTGTAATGCCCAATCAAGTCTCAAAGGAGTCAATATGATTAGTATATGCATGTATTGCTTTCTCGGTGTTTGTCAATTGCCCCGCTGTAATTTGTTCACCCAGCATGTTATCTATCTAAGGAGAGCCACCTCTAGTGAACTATGGATCCCGGTCCTTTTACTTTACATAAAATCTACAATCTTTTACTGCTTTGTGTTTACTTTCTGCAACCTTTTACTTCTTTCCATTCGATACGTTTAATCCTTTGTTTACCGCAAAACACGGTGAGATTGACAACCTCATCGCAAGTTGGGGACAAAGTTCTGTGGTTCTGTTGTGCAGGTCTCCACGTTGCTACTAGCACCGGTAGTGCACCCTGCCAAAGCTCAGCTAGTAACACCTTTGAGGTGTTTCCTTGCTCCTACTGGTTCGATTAAACCTTGGTTTCATAACTGAGGGAAACTTGTTGGTGTGCTCATCATACCTTCCTCTTGGGGTTCCCAACGAGCTCTACATCAACCACGCACCAAGCACTTTTCTGGGCGCCGTGCATTGAGCCATCAAGCGATTTTCTGGCGCCGTTGCCGGGGAGTCAAGGACATCTTCACAAGGGGAGTCCCTCATAACCAATCTCTTTACTTTGTTGTTTTTGTTTTGCTTAGTTTTCTTTTTGCTTTGTTTGCTTGTTTTTTTCTTCAAAAAACACAAAAAAATTAGTTTTAAAAGTTTGCTTTCTTATTTCAAAAACACAAAAAAAATTAGTTCCTATCCTAAGTTGCCACTATGTCTAGCCTTGCTCCAATCACTATGTCACCTGAGGAAATGATTTTCACTTTTAAACAAGGAATTGAGGAAAGTTTTAAGGAAGCTTGGTCTAGAATCTCTGATCTACATGAAAAAACTGAGCCTAAAATGACTCAAAGCTTGTTCCTTAGCAGTTTTTACCTTGGGATTGCTCTTTGCTATAGATATGCTCTATATGCTGTTGTGGGAGGAGATTTCCTCCAATGTAATGAGGATGATGCTATTAATGCTATAAAGAAATTGATCCTCACTTACAACATGCCTAGCCAAACCAATATTTCTTTCGCAAAAATATTCGCTAGGTTGGACACTCTTGAGGCTAGCACTACTAGATTAGAAAGTTGCTATAATACGCTTAGGGAGCATCACGATTATGTTCCAATAAACTCTGAACCATCAAAGTGGTTCCCTACAGTAAAGATTGAGATGAACACTGAAACTTTTCAAGCTCGCTGTGATATCATGTCTGAATTTTGCCTGATGCCCAAAGATATTTATAAATCTCTGAATACTTGGGGGATCACTGAGGGAGGAAAAGAAATATCTCTTACTAATAATACTACCATATTACCTCTTGGAATAGCTGAAGGAGTGTTTACAAAGATCCTTGGAAAAACAATTTCTATTGATTATCTTGTTATTGAATGTGCAGGAAAAGGACAAATTACACTTGGAAGGTCCCTATTAGAACACCTTGGAGCAATAATATATGTGGGAAAGGGGACCATGCACCTTTCTTCTCCACCAAACAATCATATTTTCCCCAAGGTTAAGATTAAAAGTAAGAGAGGTAAGGGCAAGAAAGTTGGTTTTAATGCTTCTTCATTTGAGAACACTTGATTCTTTCTTTGCTTCTTATGCCTAACTTAAAGGCGTTAAATAAAAGTACTTATTGGGAGATAACCCAAAAGTTTTAGATGAGTCTTGGAAGTAATGATTGGAAAAGTTGTTGTCTCGAAACAGATTTTTGTGATTCACCGTAAAAATTCGTGTAAAATCTCTGTACGTCCTTTTGAGGCGTGAATTGTTGTGCTTCTGCCCCAGGTTGTTATCTAACTTTCGTTAGTTCAACACTTTTTTATTTGAGCAATAGAAGGATTTCGAAAAAATTCGTCTTTACCTGCTGGTCTATTTTGACAGATTTCTGTCATTTTCTGCATTTGCTTCTTGTTGGTTCCTTTTTGAGTTCTTTTGGGAATTGAGATTTTTGAGGGAAGTACTACAGTAGCTAGTGTTCTAATGGATGTTTATTTGGTGTTAGAACTGAACCTTAAGACCTATTATCTTGAGTGCACTAATATTGCTAATAAAGATTGTGTGAAGTTTTGTATGAAGGAAAAATTTCAGGTGTATGGAAGGAATGAGTAATGAAATGAAGGATGGACTAAAGCTCAAGCTTGGGGATGCCACGCGTGTCACCCCAAGAAATATCCAAGAGGTACAAGCGTCAAAGCTTGGGGATGCCCAAGGCATCCCCTTCTTCATCAATAAAAATCCCAGGTTTCTTCCAAACGCTTCATTTTTATTGTTTCATGCACAGTTGTGTTTTTCTTGGAGCGTCTTCTTTTTCGTTTTCGTTTTGGTTTTTTGTTTGCTTTGGTTTTCTTAGTTTTCTGAATAAATTGGTTGGACCCCCTCTTTCATACATTGGTTTCAAATAGTTTGGTTTGGTTTGGAAAAGAGTAGGAAAGTTGATACTTATATGGTAAAAAGAGCTCGTTTTTGACTGTGGCCTATGCTTTGTCATGCCATGCTTAATATTGTTTTGGCTTTATGCTTAGTATTATTTGCTGTAGCATGACTTGTTATAAACAATTGAGATTGCTTAATGTGCCTTGGATGAATCATGCGTTGTTTTAGCATATTAAAGCATAGTATAGTGGTATTCTCCTTTGATGCTTTATTTGGGTTGACTTCGCACATGCTCACACCATGTTATGACTATCTCAAGTCACCATAGCCTTTATGATCCTTTAGTTTTCAACTTGTAGTATCACTTTATGCTTTGATCAATGATGTTTTGTCGCTCTGCATGATTATGGTCATTATTGCTCTCTTAGTTTGTCGCTCCCAGTCTTTTGCTAGCCTCCACCACCAAGTATGAGTTCCACTCATGCATCCAACTCACTAAACCAAGTTATTCCAAAGAGTCCACCATACCTACCTACTAGCTTATGCTATTCCAAGTATATTCATGCTTTTGTTTACCTTCCAAATTAAACTTGTTATGAGAAAACTAGTGATTAAAGCTCTCACGAACTTGATGGCACACTTTACTTTTCTTGCCCTTAATAAACTTGAACCATTGTGTCTTCTATGTTGTATATGCTTGCACTTATTTGTCGGGAATTAGCAGAACCATGCTTTCATGGGGAACGCTTTCAACATTGCACTTGGTACTTGTACCTAGTTGATATCATGCTCTTTTGTATATGGATGTCGTCGGTGTGAAATGAAAGGGGAGCTTGTAAGTCCATGGAGTTATGTATATGTGTTAGAGAAACGCCTGGGCCGCTGGTCTAATCCATGCTGACATGGTGGAAACCTGCAGCGTAACCATAATGAGCTGTCTATGAAGCATTCTTCTTATAAAAAAATAGCCCTATATTGAGAAAAAAAAAGACACTATGAAAAGAGGAAAGAGAGAAAAAAGCACCATATTCCCATGGTAAATAAGAAGAATGCTGAGATGCTCGTTGTTTGCTTGCCTTGTCATTTTGATATGGGGATTCTTCCGTCTCATCGGGCAAGGGGTACCCCGTTGGCGGTTCTCAATGATACATGTACTTACGATGACAAGAACTTACCGGTAACTAAACTTGAGTAGCATGAGGAGCGGCCCTCGTATACAAGGGACATGAGATTTCTGACTTATACTTCGTCAAGCATGTACACCATAGTTTGTTCACTTTAACCTTAATCACTTCAAGATGCTTATGATAGGGGCAATGAGAGCTGAAAGCTATAAGTACCATAATTTTCGGAAGCTCTTGATGAGACTTGAATCCCTACTTCCTTTTACAAAAGGCCTTTTTTCCACCATTATATTGAGTCTCCACCTTCTATCTTTATGCACTTACTTTGAGAGCATAGTGACCATTCTTAGTTCTATGTGCATTGTCCCAAGACTAGTTGATTGATGCATACTTTAGTATTGCTTGTTTTAAACTATTGTATCTAGTCACTCTTATGAACTTTGAAGGTGTCCTATGCATTTATATTTGCTACTCTATTGAGGGACAAGCTGAATACTATTATGCCATGTTTTCTTTATGTGAAACAAACAAACGTCTTGCAAAGCATTGTTATTCATGAATCTTTTGTTTGTGCCTTTTCATGTTGCATCATAGTTTCTTTGATTATTGCTAGAACTTTGTTTTTCATGTTATGATTGAAGTACTATGATCCCAGCTTTGAATGTTTTGCAAATACTTTGATCAAGTCTTTGATGGTGCATGTCACCTCAAAACTTATTCTTTCTTTTTATCACTTACCTACTCGAGGATGAGCAGGAGTTAAGCTTGGGGATGTTGATACATTGCAAATGTATCTATAATTTTTGATGTTCCATGCTTGGTTTTATCCACTTTCTTGTGTTTTGTTCCAACTTTGGAGTACTTTTCATATGATTTCTTGGACTAACCTATTAACAAGAGCCACAGTGCCAGCTGCCTGTTTTCTGCTGTTTTTGGTTCCAGGAAAGTCAGAAAATGAATATTCTCGGAATTGGACAGGACAAAAGCCAAAGTACCTATTTTTCCGGAAGACATCAAGTGCCAGAATACGAGACGGAGAAGGGCCAGGGAGCCACCACACCACCTAGCCGCGCGGCCAGGCCTGGCCCGCGCCAGGGGGTGGTGTGGCCGCTCCCGGCACCCCCTCGGCCTCTCCTTCTGCCTATATATTGCCTCTGATACGGAAACCCTAAGTACCTGATCAAAATCCCACGAAAGAGTCTGTAGCCGCCGTCATCTCCATCCCTAGATCGGGAGGGATCTGAAGCTCTTCCCGGCACCCTGCCGGAGAGGGGAGTTCACCCTGGAGGCCTTCTTCATCACCATGCAAGCCTCCGGTGTGATGTGTGAGTAGTTCATCCTTGGACTACGGATCCATGTAGTAGCTAGATGGCTGGTTCTCCTCCTTTGTGCTTTCATGTCTAGATCTTTTGAGCTCCGTTCATGATCAAGATCATCTATTTGTAATTTTGCATGTTGTGTTTGCGGGGATCCGATGGATATTGAGATGCTATTTCAGATTGATTATTGATTCTATCATGTCTTTGTTATTTGTGATCTTGCATGCTTTCCGTTGTTAGTAGCTATCTTGGCCAAGTAGATGCTAGAAACTCCAAGAGTTAGTATTTATGCTCGATAGTGGGTTCATGCCTCTGGTAATCTGGGGAAGTGACATAAATCTCTAAGATACTAGATGTGTTGTTGCTACTAGGGAGAAAACAACAATCCTTTGTTCATAGAATAATCGTATTGTTTACTTTACACGCAGTTTGTAAAGCAATAATTTGTTGCTTGCAACTTAATACTGGAGGGGGTTCGGATGATAACCTGAAGGTGGATTATTAGTCATAGATGCAGTTGGATGGCGGTCTATGTATTATGTTGTAATGCCCAATCAAGTCTCAAAGGAGTCAAGATGATTAGTATATGCATGTATTGCTTTCTCGATGTTTGTCAATTGCCCCGTTGTAATTTGTTCACCCAGCATGTTATCTATCTAAGGAGAGCCACCTCTAGTGAACTATGGATCCCGGTCCTTTTACTTTACATACAATCTACAATCTTTTACTGCTTTGTGTTTACTTTCTGCAAACTTTTACTTCTTTCCATTCGATACGTTTAATCCTTTGTTTACCGCAAAACACGGTGAGATTGACAACCTCATCGCAAGTTGGGGACAAAGTTCTGTGGTTGTGTTGTGCAGGTCTCCACGTTGCTACTAGCACCGGTAGTGCGCCTTGCCAAAGCTCAGCTAGTAACACTTTTGAGGTGTTTCCTTGCTCCTACTGGTTCGATTAAACCTTGGTTGCATAACTAAGGGAAACTTGCTGCTGTGCTCATCATACCTTCCTCTTGGGGTTCCCAACGAGCTCTACATCAACCACACACCAAGCACTTTTCTGGGCCCCGTGCATTGAGCCATCAGTGGTGTAACGAGCTTACTTATAACATATGGTGAATCAAGAGCAGCAGGGGTGTTCAGAACCATACCTCTTCTTGTAGTGGATGGTAAAATAGGAACCTTGCCATCACGAGACTTACCCAGGATGGATGGATAGCAGCGAACAATATAGAATCCAAGTGAACTTAATAAATAAAGCTATGCTCCCTGGCAACGGCGCCAGAAAATAGTCTTGATGACCCACAAGTATAGGGGGTGTACCGCAGTATTTTCGAGGGAAGTGAAACCCAATTTATTGATTCGACACAAGGGGAGCTAAAGAATATTTATATGCCTTAACAACTGAGTTGTCAATTCAGCTGCACCTGGAAACAATCTTGCTCACAGCAGTTTATCAGTAGCAACAGTTTTATAGTAGAAATAGTAAAGTAACAGTAGTAGTAAAGTAAAGACAGCAGTAACAATAGCAGTAAACAGTAGGATTCGAGTGCGGTAGGCATAGAGATGGATGGACGGGCATTGCATGGACAAGACAATTCACATGGCAATCAGAACATAGGGCAATTGCAGATAAACAAGATAAAGCATCCAAGTACTAGATAATCCTAGGCATGTGTTCCATATATAGTCATACGTGCTCGCAATGAGAACTTGCACAACATCTTTTGTCCTGCCAGCCCGTTTGCAGCGGGGCCTCTAGGGAACTACGGGCAATTAAGGTGCTCCTTTTAATAGAGCACCAGAGCAAAGCATTAACACTCCGTGAACACGTGTGGTCCTCACATCAAAGCCATTCCCTCCGGTTATCCCGATTTCTGTCACTTCAGGGCCATTGGTTCCGGACAACAACGTGTGTATACAACTTGCAGATAAGACCATAAACAATACTATCATAATGAATCAATAACATGTTCAGATCTGAAATCATGGCACTCGGGCCCTAGTGACAAGCATTAAGCACAACAAGTAGCAACAAAGTCATAAAGCACTAATAAAAGATACTAGGCACCATGCCCTAACAATCTGATGCCATAACATGAACGATCTCATCTAATCCCTACCATCCCCATAGCCTACAGCGGGGGATTACTCACTCATAGATGGGGTAAACATGGATGGTCGATGGAGAAGCGATGGTGATGATGATGGCGATGATCTCCTCCAATTCCCCGTCCTGGTAGGGTGCCAGAACGGAGTTTCTGGTGCTGTTTCGTGGAATCTGGTGGTGGCGGCGGAGCGGAACTCCTTCTGAAAAAACGTCGACCCCCCCCCAGAGTTTTTAGGTCAGAAGGCTTCTTATAGGCGAAGAGGGAGACCGAGGGGGTGCTAGGGGGCCCACACCATGCCCTCACGCGGCCTAGGGGTACCCGCGCCTGGGGGTGTGTGGCCATGCCCTAGCCCTCCTCCGTCTCGTATTATGGCTCCGTGAGTCTTCCGGTAAAATAGGAACTTTGGCTTTTGTCCCGTCCAATTTCGAGAATATTCATTTTCTGACTTTCCTGAAACCAAAAACAGCAGAAAACAGGCAGCTGGCGCTGTGGCTCTTGTTAATAGATTAGTCTAAGAAATCATATGAAAAGTACTCCAAAGTGTGGACAAAACATAATAAAGCAGATAAAACCGAGCATGGAACATCAAATATTATAGATACATTTGCAATGTATCAAGCCCTAGGGCATGTCTTGTTCTAATAACCTGAAAACTCTAATAGGCCTACCCAAATGCAGGTGAGATTGTAAGTAAATTCTGTTTTCCTTTCAAAAGAGAGCATGCATTCAACATTACAGAATCTGAAAACTCTAACAGGTCTCTACCCAGATGCAGGTGAGATTGTAAGGAAGTTCTGGCTTCCTTTCAAAGGAGAGCATGCATTCAATATTACAGAGTATATCTACAAGGGAATGAAGTAAGTGCTACATCCTTCTAGCACAAGAATGCATGTCCGCTTTTTTTTAGGCAAATATTGAGGCAAATTGTTTTTCTGGCAAATAAAGACGGGAAACTGTTGTTTCAAACTTCTTCATAATACTAATAATAACTTAATATGACAATGTGCAATTCATCTTTTTCTTATTTCATGTTTTCTATCAGAGCATCTAGAGTGCAACTTACTTTGCATGTCTATTGCAAGCCATTCATTACTTTCTCCTTTTTGTTGTTATAATATTTTTTTCAACAGATGAAATAATTACAATTTTGATTTTTCCTGTATTTTTACGTCCCAGTCGGCCTAACTCTCTTTGGCATTATAAAATTGCATATATTTCCAATGTTGTTCAGATAATTTATTAATAGTTTAATAGTTAGTATTTCATCCTCAGTTATACAGTTTTAGGTCGGATGTATGATACAGCTTAAAAATTTAGCTATGCAAATGGAGGACAATTTGACAATTCTGGTGTGAGCTTTGCTACACATGAGCAGATATGCAAGTCTACTATATTGCTGCAAGTAGCTACCTCAACACCTTCGTTAGAAACAGAAGGTTATCATGTTGCCGAGTCAAAGTAGCAGTATATGTTTCTTCACTGTTTCCATGGTTGTTGGTAAATATTCCCTAATGGCTCATATGAAAGTATAATTATACTTCCAATAGCTTCGGGGTGTAAATTCTTACGCAAACGACCCCTGAAAAAGAAGAAAATGTCAAAGGAGAAAGTTATCATAGACACCGAACTGATTTCCAACTCTTCGATTGTTCCATTCGACTAGATTTAAGATTCATGAGGAGCTACTTATTATCATCTATTTGCCTTATTTTTAGCCACTATCGATGTGTTCTGTAGTAGCGTAACTATCTAACGGAACTTAAATCTGCAGGTTGACATCACATACAAGACTCGTTTTTTCCTATGTTCTAACACATGAGCACAAGATGATACTATTATTTCAAACAAACCTCCAAGTAATGGGAACATCCTGTTAACTCAACCCTACCTCAAAATATGGCAATTCTGCAAACGTTCCCCTTTTCTATATCAGTGTTGGCCTTATTCCTTTTGTGGATTTAGTTTGATGGCTCTATATAGTTTGTATTTGAGCTACAAAATGCCTGCCGACGAAGTACGAGATATTTAATCGATAATAGCACACACTGATATTATTTTTAGTTGTGGTTATCCTAAGTTGGACCATTTTATGCTGAATGAATTGTTTTACCATTGTGTAGATAATTATGTGATGAAGAACTTAACTTGGGTATGCACAACCATGAAACAAAGGGAACATGAAAATTCTTCTTAAAACATATAGTACAATTTATAGAGCTCTAACACAAAAATTATAGACTTAACCCTTTTTTTCTCAATGATCATGGTAGAAGCAAGGGGATATTGGACATCCAAAAAAGATTGTACATATACAAGGTTTAACACCCAACTTTATAAGTGTTCTGTGCGCGAGGCCTCACCATTGGTAGGGCAGCTCATAACCTGAGCTGGTGGTTGGAAAATCTATAACAAATGCACTACTTATAAATGCCATAAACAAGGATGTACTATAGATATTTCATTCTGTAAAATGTTAGAATTTCCAAATGGTTATGTTTCGCTGCAATTACTCCTGATCAAAGTTGTTTGCTAGAACAGTTGAAGAGTGTATCGTTTTTTCCCGCAGTTAAAAAAGCTTTTAGATGGAAAGATTATTCTTTAGTTGAAGTTGAAAGATTACTAAATGGTTGTGTGGAAGAAGCTTGGTTAGAGGATTATAAGAATACACTGAATATGGTTGTGGTTGAGGTTGATCGAGGTTATATACTCCCTCCGATCCATATTAGTGACTCAAATTTGTCTAGATACAAGTGTATCTAGCACTAAAACTTGACTAGATACATTCCTATCTAGATGAATATAAGTCAACTAATATGGGTCGGAGGGAGTACAAAGTTTCCATTACAACTACTGTTGATTGCCCCAGGTCCATGTTGACAATTAGCGTACTGCTGGTGCTGCTGGTAGGGGAGCACGTATTACAATTAGCGTACTGCTGGTGAAACCTGAGAAATCCCTGTGTGATATTACCTAGCACATCCAACGACTGGTCCACCCATGGCATACCCTATGCATTGTTCTGCACGCCTGTCCCACTAAATATGCATAGATAGTAGCATGAACATGTTGCAGCCGAACCCAAATGCTAGCACCGAGTCGCCCACTGATGCACCACACATTCCAGGATGCAAGGCAGACAGCGTAGCGAAGCGCGTTGTACGTCTAGTGAACCAATTTATTCTCTTATACTTTATAAAATAAAGGGAGGCCAAATTCTTGTTTTGTTCAAAAAAAAAAACATCCAAAATAAAATTGATTCTACTCTATCCCCTCCATGCTGGCTCAAGATCTTTTTTCCGGGTATAACTATGTAACATCTCCATAGTCAAAGCATACCGAAAACAAAAAAAATTGCTAGAGTTATGAGCATCTACAAAGACATGATAACAGTTTTACTTGGTGATATTAGAACTGACTCATAATGAAGAGTTGGAGTTTTCGAAGAAGCTCCATCTCTGACATTTTTTTTACACATTTATATTTAAAACCAATCTTTTACGTATAATAAGACTAAGATGTTTGTCGATGATGTTGAGTTAGAGTCAAATCTAATTTTGTGGATGCATGCATGTCTAGGTTTAAATGCCCTCTTTGGTTTGCATGATTCTAAAAATAAAGGACTAGCAGAAAATAATAGTAGTAGGATAGATATTTACATGTGCAAAGCGGATGATTTGAAAACCATGGAGATTTTGGACACTTGATTAATTGGTTTGGAGGTAAAAAGATAGAAATCCTAATAAAAATGGTCAAATAAATATCAAACTAAATGAAAGTATAATTAGGATGTTATTCTGCCATTGAAGACCTTGGTATTGTTCTTCGCACGAAGGAAATCCAAAAGGTGATCAAAGTAGATTGTGAAATTTACAATGGTTTTTCATTTAAACCAAGATCAAAGGAAAATTTTCTCCATTTTCACTTTGCTTCACTCTTTTGAACCATACAGATGAATACTGATAAAAAATACGAAAAAGTTCCTATTCCTATGTTTTTTCTCCACTTTTCCTTCGAACGAAAGAGGTCCTAACTAGGGCGCCAAGCTGAGGAGCTAAATATAAATAAAATGAGTAAATGTCTTTGGTTCAAAGGAATTTCACATAAAATTTTGAGGATTCTAACACGTGAGTCATATATATTGCTTGGTTTGTAAGATTTGAAGCCATTAAAATTTATTTTATTGTCTACTTTGCATGCAAATTTGAAAGAAAAAGTCCCATTTGAGTCCAACCTCTTGCGTCTTTATACTTGTTTCAATGCTACTTCTAATTACAGATTTCTGAATTTTAACTATACTATATACGCCTAAATCTTTAGAAAAAACATCTTAGTTTTCCGGTGGTGCAAACAAGAAACATCTATTACAGATTTCTGATGAATTTCCAGTTTATGTAGGATCTAGCATGTTTTGGCTCCCAATTCTCGTGTTCTTTTATCTGCAAGTTTTTAAAAATCCTGGAAACCAAATCAGAGTGGAGATGAACCTACACATTGAGAGAAGAGTTGGAAGTGCATTTCCAGCAACAATAAAAAGGAAATACTACTAGTACTTATAGTACTGATCATTATTTCATCATCATTATGGTAGAAAACAACAGTGGATCGAAACTTACCAGCTAGGACGTGCATCGGCTTCTCCCCGCATTAACTTGTGAGTGCAAAGGCGTTTCCGTTGGGAGGGGAGAAACGGAAACTAGCTCTCACCGCAAGCAGTTAACGCGTGCCGGGGTTCACCGAGAGGATGTTTTTGATCCCAGAACTCACCCGGACACACACAACGCCTCATCGATTCCATACCCGACGACTATCATTTTACTCATTGAACGGTGCCGCTGTGCGTGCGCCCGCCAGCGTTCGGTATTGCAGGGTCGGCTCGCCGGACGCGCGGCGTGGCGCACGTCGTGAACCGGCGGAGCACTGGCCATCTGCCGTCGACATTAATCCCTCCGTCCCAAGGATTAAGACATATATTTTAAAAAAAAAATCAAGTTATGAAAAGATTGACAAATTTTTTTAAAAAAACTATCAAGAACTATGATATTATATAGATACCACATGAAAATATGTTTTATGATGTACCTAAAGGTATATATTTTATATTATAAATATTAATATTTTTTTCTAAAACTTGGTCAAACTTTACATGGTTTAACCTTTTTCAAAAAATTATATGCCTTGAGACGGAGTATATGTGAACGGCGATTGTCTATTGAATAGTACAAGGAGTGGCATGGGCGCGGTAAGATCGAGAATTGAGCATGCGTTTCGGTTCATTATCGTCGGAGATTAGCTGGACGGATGCATGCGCAGGCGCAAACTTGAATCGACAGAAAACACTACAATTGCATGAATCGATAAATTTAAAACTTTTGGATAGTCATTAAAATGCACAATCTTATACTCCCCGAATTTGCAACAACGTAAAGAGAAATGTCCCCAAAACGTAGCAGATCGCACAGCCAACAGGAATGGCACCACATCAGACCATGGAACACAAAGCTCAGAAACAGGACATGGTTTCAATAAGCTTACTACTTTTCATTGCATTTGCCACCTAGGAGATCAACAAAAGGTGAACTAGTACTACACATTAGCATGATTGATTAGGTAGAAGCATATATAGAATAGGGAGACTAGGCAATCTTCTTGAAGCCAAAACAACTAATTTCTCGGATGATTTCATGCAGAACAGATAGCGCACATCGCATGCACTCCAGGTCGGTCGGTCCACGATCGAGCGGCTTGAGCTGCCGGAGACATCAGGGCCAGCGACTGCGGCCGACGGCGGACGGCGCCGCCACGACCTGCAGGAACGCCGGGTACTGGATCACGTCCTCCAGAAGCCCCTGCGACACCATTGGGAACTCGCCCTCGTAGTAGCCATCCTCGGACAGGCCGCCGAACGCCTCCTGCCGCGGCGGCCAATCCGACGCGGGCTCGGCGCTGCAGACGTTGTCGCGTGGCCGCCTGCTCGCGTGGAACCCGTGCACGACGTCCTGCAGCAGGCCCGTCTCCGGCGGGTCTCGCCCCTGAAGGACGCCGGCCCAGTCCCAGTCGTCGTCGTCGTCCGCTCCGGGAGCAGACGACGCCGAGGCCGCGGAGGTGACGGTAGGGGCGGCGGTATCGGCTGGAGGAGGAGGCGGTGGTGGGGTGGGGGTTGGCGGGGAAGGGGCGTCCGGGTGGGCGTGGACGTGGCCGTGGCCGGCGTGATGGAGCAGGACGCAGCCGTGCGGGGAGGAGCTCATGAGGTTGTGGAGGATGAAGGTGTTGAGATGCGGCGCCTGGGGCGCCTGCGCCGTCGGCTGGCCCCATGGCCAGTACCCCGGCGCGGACGGCCATGTTTCGGCGGGGGCGACGGGGAAGTTGGTGCGCGCCTTGGCGCCGCGCATGAAGCGCGCGGCGACGTCGTAGGCGCAGGCGGCCTGTTCGGCGGTGTCGTACGTGCCGAGCCAGCGCCGCGCCTTGGACATGGGGTCACGGATCTCCGCCGCAAACCTGCCCCACGGCCGGCGCCGCACGCCGCGGTACTGCATGGCGGTCGGGGAGCCGGCGGCGGCGGCGGAGGAGGAGCGCTTGCTCCGGTGGCGGTGCGCGTGCGTGTCGTCCATGCTGTCGACGCTGCCTCTGGGTGTTCTATGTGTGTGCGCTTGTGCTTGGATCGGTGGTGTGTTCGGAGTGTGAGAGGATGATGAGCGGCGGGCAAGGCTTATATAGAGGGACAAGGGAAGGAATGGGATGGTCCACTCGATCACGACTGTGTGGGGTGTGTGGGATCGGCCATTGTCTTGTTTATGCCCTTTCTTCCTCAAGATAAGTCTAGTCTTTTCTTTGACAACCTAGTCATTTAGGAAAGAAATGTGTGCAGTTTTTGTTTACCTCACATCGCGTATGCACTCTTAGTCCATGTTAATTTTCCTTCAAAAATTAATATGGAGTAGTTTTTTTGTTAGAAAAAATATTGCTAACCTAATTGAAACAAACATTGGTCATCTATTTATAGTATGGTAATTAAAATAACTTAACCTTTTTGGAGGTTGATAGAGTTCATTTGTCGGGGAAGATTTGATCCTTTTCTTTTCATGAAAATCGATCATCGCGAACCATCCGTTGAGAATCATTCACTGAAGAGTACTGTAAAGATGAAGTCATTGAACTTCATTGTTAACCGCGTCATCCCAAATGTCCTATTGTTGAAGACGGCGGTGCGTGAGCGAGGTTGATCAAATTCTTAGAATGTGGCGGGCAATAATGAATGCAATGAGCCTTTTGTGCTATGTGTATGTTGTTTGTGTCGTTTACCACACAACTTCTAACAAAAAGGGAAGTTCATACTCCCTCTGTTTTTTAATATAAGGTGTATAGTTTTCTTGCACGGATATTAGCGCACAGGCAGGGAGGGCAAATTTCGTTGCTTTCGAATGTTAAAACCCCAGGTGATTAACATGATATAGAGGGTACATACAAAATCTCGGTATCCTCTCTCTCCTGATCAGATTATTTGCCTCCTAAATAAGAGGAACAAATCCCAGAATTCTCTATACACCTTATATTATGGATTTTTTTCATAAAAAACTATACATCTTATATTAATGAACGGAGGGAGTAATTTAGAGAGGTTATTATTTTCAAGGGGTATTCGCTACAATGTGTTGACGCATGAGATTCAATGGTCTATAGATGAAGCCACCCGGAGATGGTAGCACAAGCTATGTTCAGTTAGTTTGGATGACCGGATTATTGATGCATAAATGCCCGATGTATTTGATGTTCCGATTATTATAACACTTGAGTTTATTTTAGGGTCCATCTACATCCTAGCCGAATAAAGATTTTTCTTGTGTCTAAATATTTTTGATAAGTGTTAGACTTCTATTAAGTGAAAAGTTGTGTGAGAGTGGAGTGGTGGTTATGGCCTCGAGCCGATATGCACAACACAGCGTGAGACGTCCCGGGTCGGTGGTCGGCGACAGAGCCACGCCATTTGGCTTGCTGCTCCATAGCCCATGCCCTCGGGCTTTGTGTTCGAGATCACACTCCAGGTGAAAGCCTCTCACTTAATGTCGAAGACGGTTGCATCCTAGGGTGTTGTTTTTCTTCTTGATTGTGTCATTTGGAAGTTGCCATCCTCTATTGATGCAAGTGTCTTAGGTCTCTTGGGTTGAAAACCTAAGCTCCTCTAGAGCGGGTGGCCACGACGTACACATAGTTATCTTCTTGGAGGCATCGCCTTGGAGTTTCTTAGCTCTTGTTGTGGGTCTGGTTCACGATAGTTGTGTCGTGTAGCTCTGTGGTCTGGACGGTGGATGTCTGGGCGGCGGTCCCGAGAGATGGATGTGTACCGAGGTGGCGTGTGGCGACCTTAGGAATCGTTACGAGCATGCCTCTTCGAGGCAGGGCCTTGGTTCTGCATCGCAGGGTTGTTGAATCAGTGCCGCGAGGGTGGCTGGCTCGTCACCCTAAGGTTTTATCCATTTCTTTTCTTTTTTCTGCTCGTTTTTGTTTCTGGACCTAAGTTCGTCCGGACGACATCATTCTGTTGTACTACAACTTATATGAACTTTCCCTCTGCTAATACATTGAAAGCCTACGTTTGCGGGATCTTTCAAGAAAAAATGCACTTCTTAGAAACTGATTAAGAATTAAGAATATCCCAATGGACAGGGAATTTAGAAAATCCATCATTTATTATGCCTTTTTGTATGGATTGAAACAATACAATGAAAATTGTTGTTGTAAAGCTGATTTTGAGTGAAGTAAGGATATCTGATAGGCAAGCATGTGATCCGTTGTTAGCCAGTACTAGTACTTCCCAATGCTCCATCATCAATTAATAATAAAAACTGACCAAATCCGATGTCGAAAACTTATAACAATTGTAATCAATTCCCTAAACATATTCATTACCGCAGAGTAATATTATAACGTGATATATATACATTCACATTTCCAATTGAACTATCGGTTCTCTGTCTGATCATTGAAACCGCAACATAGCTCCCGGTAGAGAAGAGACTTCTTTTTGCCTTTTTTTTTCTCAAAACGAAGGGATACAAGCCTCTGCGACGCAAGTGGTTGTACATGTATGTAACACAGTAAAGAACGTGATGGTTCGTGGAAGGGAAGGGAATTGGCCATTTCTAGCACGTCTGTAATTATTCGGGACCTATGATGAATACGGGGCGCGATCGACGGAGGGAGCTGCAGTGGTAGCCGCCCAGCCATGGGCGCGTGGCCAATGGACGCCGGGCAGTGTTTGTTAACTGCGTGGGTATTAATCATCTCATCATTTGCTAGCTCTTCCGGCCACTGCATGTTTGCCTGCCGCCATTAATTCTGTTTCCGCACCGTGCCCGAGCCGAACCTACGGTGCTTGCCGTGCCAGCGCCAGCGCGCACCGCTGGGGACCGGGCGGAGAAAAGAGAGCTCGCTAGCGACCGCTACTACACTATGACATTTAGATTTCTAATGAAAGAAGTTCCAAAATAAATTCGAGCTCGATGCAAGAATATCACAATGCCTCACTTATGGTTATTTGTGAACCGCTGCTCCTGCAAATTTCTACACCCATATAAGTTGTACAATATTAGTTCCAAATTATAAGATGTTATAGTCTTTTTTTAAAGGGTGGTGTTGAGCGTCCTCCAGAGGACCAGCATGACTTCCGATCCTCCGCATCGAGCAGACGCCATGTGTCCGACCCCACGGCAGAAAAGAAAGAAGACACTTTGACTTCCTCCTTTGTTTTTTCTAAGAGCACCACATCTCCACGATGCCTCTCCTCCCCTCGTATCTTGACCACCACCAGTAGTACTGGCCGCACCTTGACTGTACCACCGTCGACCACCACCACCAGTAACATAGTCTGATGCAGCTGGCAGCAACACCACCCGTCGGTGATAGCATCGTCAGAAGCCTGTCAACACCTGGATTTTTAATTCCAGATGCCTGTTATGCCATACATCGCAATCTCAGGATTACCATTTTGGGAGACATAACAGACTGGATATCGCAGTACATCATCCATTACAAACCATAATAAGGTCTTACAACAAATAAAGGATCTCATGATCCAGTCTTAGTACAATCAAGTAGCGGAATAAATAGCGTAGCGGTGGGGTCCATCTTCAGAGTCACATGCAATGCTGACGATGAAAGATAGTCCTAATTATCATAGCCGTCCTGTTGTCTTTCATCTTGGTAATTTCCTTCATAGTCTGGCCACGAGAATAGCCAGGGACAAAAGCCATGAATACTCTTTAAGTACTCGCAAACTATCACTAACAAGTAGGATAGTTCTAGGATGAAAGCTAACTCTAAGTTTATTAGTAAAGCTAAGTTTGAAACCTAAGCCGAGTTCAGAAACAAAGAAAGATAAAAGAAGCTTGAAAACACCTAAGTGGGAACTTTCATCATAGTCACAACTCTGTTGTGGTCAAGTCAAGTCACAATTCATTTCAACATATGACAACGGAACAGTATGGCCACGCCAACTGTCCATAACCGCGGACGCGGCTATTCGAATAGTTTGACACTCTGCAGAGGTTGTACACTTTCACCACAAGATTCGATACATCTGTCAGGGATAACCCTGAATCATCATACTTAGTATGCATATAATCAAACATAACCTTTCCTTTACACACCCTAGTATAAGCACCTCTCCTATGAACATGGCCTCCCAACCATGACCATCTGTCATCTTGGGCACTGTATAGGTGGACAACATCGAGAGGTAGCCTCGGCTCAAACCTCTTCTGCGAGGGAACTAATACTAATGCATATAAACTTCCGGCTAAGCCTTACCCAATTCAGGTATTGTGGTTCTACGGTAAAATTGGAATAGTATCGCATCCGAACCCAACCATCAGTTTTTATAAAGGGGCTAAGGCTCATGCCTCAACATTTTCATCTGACTCATAAACCATTTATGTTTCTCAACACATGTCAAAACATCTCAATAGAATGACTCATCATTCCAAGGTTTTCCCAAATCATTTTCACCAAGTATTCCCATCTAGAGTGAATCAAGTTTTGGTTTAGCTCTAAATTACTAAGTTAAGAGTGTTCACTAATGTGGGATGCTAAGATCAATCTCACGCCATAGCATGACATCTAAGTCTAACTAGATAGGTCAAGTTTTATACTCTTTATGCTACCTTTAAAAACAAGTAAAGGACTTTGATAAAGTAACGAAAGGTAAACCTTGTAAATGAAACTGGGGATAGGTATAAGTCAAAGGGTATAACTAAAGCATGCCTAAAGCATTTGCTCAAGTTAAGGGGGGCAAGTGTTAACTTGCTTAGTTCTAGCTTGCCTTGATTAGTGTAGTGGTTGAAGTTTTCTTCCTCCTCCTCTTAGTAGAACTCCTCCTCTTCGTAGACTTGGTCGGTACTATCGTCTATAAATACATACGAAATACACAATCACCAAACAATACTTAAATAATCTACTTAGCACACTAAGGCACACATTTGATGATCTAGTATCATCCCAAACATCACAAGTTTTAATTAACTAGCTTCATTCTTTTTATTTGAGAAAAGTAATTTCTACTCATTAAAATTAACTAAGATTTAATATTCTCCAATTAAAATATGGGATCATGTGGACACATGTCCTCACCACATATTCCAACATATGGGAATGTGATTTAAGGGTTGGATCATATTTTAATAAGTTTAAGTTTAATAATTAATGATTTAAAGTGACTAGAAATGCCTATATAGCATTATTTTGGTACTAGTCCAAAGTCATTGCATGTAAACCTTAATATTATTACATATTCAGATAGGTATGGTTAAATGTGATTTTTGAGAGTTGGAATCAACTCAAAAGCTATTATGGTTGATTTTATAAAAATGTTTGAATGTTCAAAAGCTTCTGTCTTGTTATTTTTACTAGGAGAGATTTCTAACTCTAAATGATTTAAATCCAACGGGCTTGGATATATCTTTTCATTAGCTTTCCAACAAAATTGGAATCACTCAATTTTGATTTATAAAACTCTCTGAATTGATTTTTAAACTAAGGGACATAATTGATTTTACACCTAAATAGAAAATCCTAATTTGAATTACTGGGTCAGCGCGGGAAAGTAATTGGGCCGGCCCAGTGACGCTCATCGGCACAGAGGGCGACTGATAGGCTGGTCCCACATGTCAGTGGCACTTAAAACCCGAAACGGTATCGGGCGATCTGGGCCACACGATTAGAACATAAATCGACGGCTCACGGTCGTCGTCGACGACAGACTCGTCTCCGGCGAGACTGAACCCTAAACGGTCGGTGGGGGTCTAGTGGGGACGTACCAGGGCTCCAGCTAGTGCGGTGAGGCGGGCAAACGAACTGGACGGCGATGCCGGGCTCAGGCGAGGTCGCGGCAGGGGCTGAGGTGGATGGAATCGACGGGAGCTTCTCCTCCTCTACAGCGGCTACCTCCGGCGGAATTCCGGCGATGTGCTGCTCGAGCGGCTCCGGCGAGAGAGGGGAAACGATCTGTGGAGAGAGGGGAGTGAGATCGTGTGAAGAAATGATGTGGGGGAGGCCTCCTTATATAGGCTCGACGGTGAGGCAGTGAGGTATGGGCGTGGCTCGTCGGTGACGGCGATATAGAGGGCTACCGGCATGGGCGAGGTAGGCGGATGGTGGGCGGTCTTCTGGCGGTCCTCTATGGCATAATGGCGATGCTAGGGACGGTGCCTAACGGTCGGGAGCTTCCCGCGCTCTGGGAGACAGAGGCGGTGCTCGACGGTGCTCCCGACGACTGTGGGTCGCGCGGCGGTGCACGTCTATGTCTGGCGGATTGCTGGGTTCAAGGCGGAGCGGCGTGCAAGATTTGGTGTCGAGGCTTGGTCTGAGGCGTGATGGCGGCGACCGCGCTCTGGCTGCACGCAGAGAGAAAGGGCGGCGCGGCTCTGGGGTGGTCTAGTGGCTAGCAGGTGCCGTGGGGTGGACCGTGGGCGGTGGTGAGGTCACGCCTCACTCCCTGGAGCGGCGGAGAGGGGGTGGTGGTCGCCTGTGGCTGGTGCACGTTTGGCCAACGAGCATGGCATCGGGGCGGCGTTGCACTGGCGCCAGGGGCTAGGGATAGGGGTGGTTTTGGTCTGGTTGGGCCTGGGGAGACCAAGGTGATCAATGTGCATCAAATGGCTCGACAAGATTTGCTCCTAAACAGTATTAGTTA
Source organism: Avena eriantha (assembly GCA_910589775.1). NCBI lineage: Eukaryota > Viridiplantae > Streptophyta > Magnoliopsida > Poales > Poaceae > Avena > Avena eriantha. Next base: position 372,074,407 of record OU342745.1, read on the forward strand.
TGCCACTTTTTGTCTACCTGCTAACTGTTCGATCAAATGGCCGCATGAGAGAAACTTTTGAATTTTTGAAATATTTTTGGCGGAGTGATTCATCTTATGCTTAAGCATCTAGGTTTGCTTGGGATTTTGAAATGGACTTCATTTGAGTGGTTTTTGAAAAAGTGGTATCTAGACATATGAACTAGATTCAATTTCCAAATGCCATTTAAATTTAGAGTTTGAATGTTTTTGGGAGATCACAAAGTGGGCCTTGGCACATCACTACTTGTACTAGCAAGGGGTGCAAAGATTCACAATTGTCTCTGTTGCAATTTGAGTGCTAGGAATTCCCAAAGTAGGTTAGGTGATTAAAATGGCAAAAGTGACCATTTGCTTATTTAATTCTTTTTGATTTCTTTTTATTTGGGATTTGCTTGGGGATGATCTAGATGATGTGTAATTCACCTTAGAGTCATTTTACAATCAATAGATCACTCAATCATGGCATTTCAAACAACTCCTATTTTAAATGCACACACATATGAATACTTAAAGATTTTTAAATAGAAAAGGTTTCCGTTAACCCTAAATTGGGTAGATTTGATCTTGATCACTTGGATTAAAGTTTTGGAATGTTATAAACCTTCCCCCCTTAAAAAAAATCTCGTCCCGAGATTTAAGAAAGAAAACTAGGAACTAAAGAGATCTGGGAACTCAGTCCTAATGTAATCTTCCCGCTCCGAAGTGGCTTCTTCTTCGGTATGGTTGTTGTATTGAATCTTGAGAAACTTGATACTCCTGGTCCTGGTGGTTCTGTAGGCTTCCTCTAAGATACGGACGGGAACTTCACGATACGTCAGATCCTTGTTGATATCAACAGCTCGGTGATCGATGTTCTTGAAAACTTCGGTCTTCTCCGGCACTTCTAAGCATTTGCGAAGTAACGAGATATGGAACACATTGTGGATGGCTGACATCTCCTCTGACAGTTCCAATTGATACGATACTTCTCCTCGACGGTTAAGAATCTTGAATGGTCCAATATATCTGGGGGCTAACTTTCCTTTCAGATTAAAACGTTGCGAAACCTTAAGATTAACTGGTTGCATTGCTGCGGTCAGTCGATTTGTAAGTCGGCTTGGTGAAAGAGCCGCACCATTATACAAACTCCTGAAGAAGACCAAAGATTTTGTTTGGACTGACGAAGCCGAAGCTGCACTACAAGACCTGAAGAAAGTACTCTCATCTGCTCCTATCCTTGCAGCGCCGGAACCTCAGAAACCGATGTTGCTTTACATTGCTACGACAAATAAAGTTGTCAGTATCGTCATGGTGGTGGAGAGGCCAGAGGAAAATCAGGAACACCTGGTGCAGCGTCCGACGTACTTTGTCAGTGAGGTCCTAACAGAATCAAAACAGCGATATCCGCACTATCAAAAGTTGGCTTACGGTGTTTTTCTAGCATCTCGTAAGTTACGACACTATTTTTAGGAGCACCCAATTACCGTGGTGAGCAAGGCTCCCATGAGAGATATAATCAACAATAGAGATGCCACAGGACGCGTCGCTAAATGGGGCATAGAGCTTGCGGCTTTCGATATTGAGTACAAACCCCGGACAACAATCAAATCCCAGATCCTTGCCGACTTTGTCGCTGATTGGACAGAGACCAAGGAGAACATGGTCCTCCCTGAGTCGGAATATTGGACCCTCTTTTTCGATGGGTCTAAGGCTCGAGGGGGCTCGGGGGCTGGCGTGGTGCTCAAATCACCCCAAGGAGATAAACTTTTATACGTGTTGCAGATACACTTCACAGCGACAAACAACATTACCGAGTATGAAGCAATGCTGCATGGAATCCGGATTGCTAAGGATATTGGCATCCGACGTTTGATGTGTTACGGAGATTCGGATCTTGTTGCTCAGCAAGTCTCGGATATTTGTAATGCAAATAAGCACATGGCAGCATATAAAGCTGTCGTGGATGATCTATCTAAATCGTTCGAAGGGTTTGGAGTTCAACACATCCCTCGAGCAGAAAATGAGGAAGCAGATGCACTATCTCGAATAGGCTCTACGTGGAAAGAGGTCTTGGATGGCGCATTTTTAGAGCACCTCAAAGTTCCCTCGATAAAGGGAGTAGATGAGGAATATCCGACCAAATTCGACTCACCTTTGATAGCAGTTCTTGCTGTAATTTCCAGCTGGACTCAACCCTACCTCGATTACTTGGTAGATGGCAAATTACCCGAAGACGAGGTGCTGAGCCGACAGATTATCCGACGAGCAAAAGCATATACTATTGTTAAAGGTGAGCTCCATAAACGGAGTGTTTCTGGGGGTTTTTAGCGGTGTGTATCTCCAGAAGAAGGAGTGGAAATCCACGAAAGCGAGTGTGGTCACCACGCTGCAACCAAATATTTAGTGGCAAAAGCTTTTTGACATGGATTTTTCTAGCTTACAGCTCAGGCAGATGCCGAACGATTAGTCAAGACATGCAAAGGTTGCCAAAAGTATGCCAAGCAAGCTCATGTTCCGGCTGATCAGCTACGAACAATACCTATAACATGGCCATTTGCGGTCTGGGGGCTTGATATGGTAGGACCTTTTAAACGAGCTCCAAGTGGATTCACTCACCTCTTAGTGATGGTGGATAAATTCACGAAATGGATCGAGGCTAAACCTGTCACTAGTTGTGATGGAGCAACAGCCAAAAGATTTGTCGAGGATGTTATAATCTGGTATGGTTATCCGCATAGCATTATCACGGACAACGGGAGCAACTTTTTCATGGGAGAATTGGCTGAATTCTGCGACGAGCAAAGTATCCGGCTTGACATTGCGTCAGTCGCACATCCACAGGCTAACGGACAAGTCGAAAGAGCAAATGGTTTAATTCTACAAGGCTTGAAACCAAGACTCGAAGCACCACTGAGACGTGCTGCGGGGCTTGGGCAGAGGAACTACCCTCTGTAATTTGGAGTTTACGAACAACTCCGAACAGGTCAACAGGATATACACATTTCTTCTTGGTCAATGGCGTAGAAGCAGTTCTTCCTAGTGATTTAATTCATACTTCTCCTAGAGTGGCCGCGTATATCGAAGAGGATGCCGAGTTTCTCGACAAAATGATCTCGACTTAGTCGAAGAAGTTCGCGTCGTTGCTGAAATGAGATCTACAGCCTATCAGCAGAAGTTACGCAAGTATCATAGCCAGAGAGTCCGAGCTAGATCTTTCAATAAAGGTGATTTGGTTCTCCGGCTTGTGCAACAAAGAAAGCACAAACTTTCCCCAGTATGAGAAGGGCCCTTTTTAGTTAGTCGAGTATTGCACAATGGATCGTACTACTTAACTGACATGATGCCAGTCAAAGAAAGACCTGCTACTAAGAAGAGAAAGAGAGCTGGAGGCAGTACAAATCCGGATGAGTTAGACAGACCGTGGAATATTGCTCAGCTACGTCTCTTTTATTCTTAGTTTATCCTTCTTTGTAATCATACATATGTACATGTTCTGTGAGAAATAAAAGTTTTGGTTGCCTCAAAGTTTTTTCTGAGAAGTTTGTACCATCTTATTTCCTAATGATCATGTCATAGTCGAAAATCCCAGAATGCATGAAAGTACTTTATGCTCATGTTCGTTCTGGTTTAGATTTCCGATTCTAAAGCTGCTACCTTCGGGTATAACTCTAAAAATTCTAGTTTTTACTTTGGTTATTTGTCTGATTGCTGGATGCGGGTATTTTCCGAGTAGTGAATTGTTGGTACTGGAAGACGGCTTTGTTTCCGAGTTTAAACTGGTTTAGCAATTGAGCTTCGTTGCTTGGCAAAGTTTCCGGCTGAAGGTTTAGCCGGCTCATGAAAGGGACGAGGCGGAAAGCCAGATAAACGATAAGTAGAGACGAAAAATTCCAAGTGCTTATGTAAACATTTCAGGCACGCAAAAAATCTAAGACAAAAGTGTTGAATAGATAAAAAACTTAGCACTAGCAAAAGTCATAGTACTTAATATTTACAAGCGCATCATGTTCTTTCACAGAATAATACATAAGTTTGTGGTCTATGATGCAGGAGGAGATGAAGGATCTGCCGGCTCGCTGGTAACTGCGCCTTGATATCGTTCCGAGATGTCCGGATCCGAGGTGGTCCGTTCATCGTCGGAAACTTCTCCGGCTTCTTCTGGAGGAGGAGGCGGGGTATCCACGCGGGTGAAGAAGGGGACCTCGTAGCTGGTCAGGTCAGCTACGTGGCACCCATATCCGGCGCAGGAGTGCATGATGGCTTGAAGGTCCTGCTCCTGGCCGTCTTCGTCTACCTTGCAGTACCCTCTGGTCACTTGCCATATCTCCATGTTTCCATGGTGGCTCATGACCATGGTGAGAGCGTTCTGCACAGTAGTCCACGCGTAGGACATGTTCCAGTCCCGAACGAGCTGCGACATCTCCTTGGCCTTCTCCCGCACCTGGGAGTCCGACATGCTTGGCATGTCCGGAATCCTGAGAGACTCGCCAATGTCCTCAAGGGACTAGCGGTAGTCATGAAGAAGATCACCGACTTGGGTAAGCCGGTGGGTACGGGGCTCAGACGAGGAAGAGTCCGTCAAGTTCAGGGGACCTATACACAAAATGAAGATAAGAAAAAACCGACATTGATAAGAGTCGAAGAAAAAAGATAAGTCAGAGAGGTGGAACGTACCGAAAATGACATCGTCAACCTTGGTGTTCTCCTCCTGGAGACTTGGAGTTCAGCCCAAAGCGCCTGGGAGATATCCTTCTCTCTGCCAAGCTCATTTCTGAGGTCCGAGATCGCTTGATTTTGAGCTGCGATCTTGCGATCACGCTCTTCAGTGGCCATGGAGGAGGATTCAAGGACTTGAGTTATGCTCCTTTCATGATCCGCCTTGAGCTTATCCAGCTCTTGGCGGAGTCCCTTGTTCTCCACCACCAGGGTCTTGAGGTTCTCGGCCTCTTCAATCATAGCGATGGATTGTTGCACCAACATTATAAGTCAAAAAGAACAACAGTTCAGAAAAATTTGACATTGAAAAATCAAAGGACATGGTTTTTGAAACTCGAAATGTTTACCTTCGGCTTCATCCTTGGCTACCTTGAGCTCAACATTTTTAAGCCGGAGAGCTTTGATCTCTCTCCGCTTATCACAGACATTGGTTAATAATTCCTGGTTATAGGAACATACTTTCTGTAAGTCAGAATACCCAAAGTCAGAAAGCTACTTAAGACTCGGGCTAATATTTTTTGCTAAATATCAGCACGAGCCTTGGGGGCTATACTAGTTCGTTCTTTGGCATCCTAACGAAAGCATAAACCCGGATTTCTATATCCTATTTCATGCTTGGGGGCTAGAGGATATGATATAACATAATGTAAAAAAAAGAGTTGGAATTCTGACTTACATATTGCTCGCGGGTGAGTTTGTCTAACCCCGCGTTCACTTCAGCTGCCACCTTCTCGGCGAGGGTAAGAGGAATTACTGGGGCTGTTGGAAGTTCGCCAGTCCTGATTCTCTCGTCGCGAAGGCGGACTTGAGCGAGAACTTCAGAGAACTTGACGTCCTCTACTTCTTGCGCTTCCTCTTCGGGGGATATATGGCTTTTGTCTAGGACTTGCTTGGCCAGCCGCTGGATCTCCTATGCATATTTCCGGGATAAGCCAAACTTGGCAAGTCCGAGATTGCTGAGGAGGTTGTCGGCGAAGACTTCAGCCGAGGGATCATTACCCGAAGAGGGTTCACCCTTATCTTGAGCTGGCGCACCCACGGTGACGACATCGTGTGACCCAAGGATCACAGGCGCCGTTGGAGGAGCCGGATCTTCTGCAACAACCGGAGAAGGAGTAATCGCCGGTGTTGCAGAAGGTTGAGGGACAGGAGTCGGAGGAGCCGTGGCAGGGGAAGCCATGGTAAGCTTCGTTTGTCGCAAGGGCTTCGAAGGAATCCCTTTCCCCTTGCCCTTGATGATTGATTTTGCTCTGAGAAAGTAGTAAAGTCGGAAACATTACTTCTCGGAAAGACACTTGAGTAAAGTACAAAGGCGAAAATGTTGTGACAAAAGGTTACCTTTTCACGACTGGCACCTCCTTTGTGCCAACTGCCACTGTCGGAGCTTTAGCTTCTTGAGCGCAAGATCCGGCAATAGGACTACTTCGGTCTCCTGAGAAAACTCGGGAGGATATCCTTCGAGTGGAGCAAGCTCTACTCGGGGAGGTCAGCAAGCTGAAAACAAGAAAGCATATCAGCATTGCAGTATATAACTTAGAGATTGAAACACATGAAAGGTGTATTGATGGAAGCTTACCGGCACCACGGGGTTTTCCGCTGTGTACATATCCAGAGAAATCTCCAGAATCCTCCTCTCAATCCGCTCCTTGATCAGCCACTTGATCTGGCTGATGTAGCCTTGAGTGGTATAGGCTTTGGGGCTGATGCGGAGAGAGTCTTTTTTGGAAGACGTGATGGAGTGCATCAGCCTCTCCCCGTGGTACTAAAGGGGCTGGATCCAGCGTGAGACCCAGCACTGGACCAAGTCGGATCCTTTCAGACCCTTGTGCTTGATAAGATATTCGATCCGCCTCTTAGCGAGGATCAGATCATCGGTGAGAGCCGGAGCAGGCTCGTCCCAGGAAGGCTGGGCCGTGGCGGCTCCGTCGACAAAAACCGGCAAAGCAGTAGCTTTGCCGGGAGCCGGAATATCCCTATAGTAGAAGAAAGTGGCTGGCCATTGTTTGACCGAGTCACTGGCAGAAATTTTGGGATAGGCCCGGTCTCGTCTAAGAGAAAAACTAATGGTACCGGTGATATAAGGAACACCGGCAGTGATGGAATTTCTCCGGACATGGAAATAGTACTGGAAGAGAAGCAAACTCGGCCTAATGCTGAGAAAGCCCTCGCAAAGAGAAGTGTATGCGCTCATTTCTAGAAGAGAATTGGGAGGAAGATTGTGGAGTTGAACTCCATAGTGATCTATCACCTCGGAGAAGAACTCCGAGGGAGGAAAGGACAAACCTCGGTCCAGATGGGTGCCGAAGTGGACACGCTCGCCCTCGCGTGGGTTGGGGACGGTTTCGCCAGAGCCGGTCCGCCAGTCACCGGCGGCGAGAAGCCCCTCCTTCTCCACGTTCTTGAGGCCGGCCTCGTCGAGGGCGTAGGGGATCCAGATTCCCTAGAAACTCTCCTTCTCCGCAGCTGCTTCCGCTGTCACCGCTGCCGCTGCCGCCGCCAAACCAGAGGAAGAAGAAGATGAAGCCATTTTTCTCCAGTGGAAAAGGTGACCTTAAAGTGGCGGCGATACGAGCTCTGTGGGAGGAGGACGAGGAGGCTCTGGGCGCGCAGGAGGATTGGGAAGGAAGGAACGGCAAAGGACTGGTGGAGAGGAGAAGAAGAAATCTAAACCCCTTATATCCACCTACCTGCGCCAAGATTCGTGCAAACGCTATAGTGTAACCGCCACGCATCGTGGAAAGAACTGGGAAGGGCCCGCGCGATGATTGCGTCGCCTCGATCTCCATGCACGCATTGAAACGGCGCCTCGGTTCCGCGAACCGCGAACCCACCAACGGTCGTGCTGACGGAACGTCTGTTAGATGACGTGACTTGACCATGCTTGTGTCAGGTGGCGTTAGAGACCAAGTTCCGGCTTAGTTTAAAAGCGAGCTGGATAATCCGAGTAACCAATTGAAAGGTCCGACTTACTTTTAAGACCCGGATTGTATTTTTTGTTGTGAAGTTTCAGGAACCCTTCAAGATTCTTCAAGCCGAAGATCAAGCTAGACAATGATAAAATCCGACTTTGGATCTTGGAGGCCTCCGGAGGCTGCTGCTGGGGATATACTTTCCGGGTATCCTCACAGTTCCTCACTGACCAGGGTGGCCCACTTCGGGTTAGAGCTTTGCTTCACGGGCGGCCCAGTTAGAGAGAGAATACGGAGTCCAATCCGGCTACGGGAAGGCCCAGAAGACTTACCGACTTAGGCCCATAATGTTACTTGTAGTTCAAGATGTACTCTGTAACCAACTCTTAGTCGTAGCCAGATTGATCTCTCCTGTAAACCCTAGGCCGGATATCTATATAAGCCGTCCTAGGGAGAGCCTTTAGGGCATAACCTCAATAGTCAAACTCGCACAGGCGATTCCCTTGTAATCCATATTCTGGCTCTGCCGTATTATTGGATTGCTAGCAGGAGTAGGGTCTGTCCAAAGCCGGCGGATTCGAACCTGGGTAAACTTGTGTGCTCACTGTCCCGAAACACCGTACGTCTCACACCCCTCTCTTCCGCACGCCTCCAGGACTCCCTCATGGCGTACTTGTCCTCAATCCGACGATAATATCCCCGTGACCTAGTCATACGCTGCATCTTATTAGGTACAATCTCGACGAGTGGGCCAAGTATCTTTCTGTCATACGGGTGAACAAATCCTGATCTTGATGCATAGGCCTCAACCTATTCCTTTGGAATACCCAATACACACCTTTATGATCACCCAGTTATGGTCATGACGGTTGATGTGATCAAATAATCCGTGGGAGACAGTGATTAACATGATCTCATAGTCTAAGGAGAATGTCACTTTGTTTCTAACTATCACAACGATGAACCATGTGACTAGATCATGTTGTAATACTTATGTGGGTAATGTTCATCACATCATTCTCCAATGACATGACTCCATTGTCAACTGGACTTCCACATTGTAATACTTATGTGGGTAATTTCCACAGAACTTCTAGGCCGATTTTTTCATTCGAATGGCAAAAAATCGCCCAGTCTGGTTCCTAGAAGCCTAGTTTTCTCTAGATTCGGTCAAAATTAGATACGGCATTATCAAACGGAACCTAGGGAGCTGGGTGTTGCCTGGGAACACCAGATGAAGTTAAATCTGCAGGGAAAAAACGGACTAGAGACCCCGTTGTGTCAGCGACCAAAGCAGTTCATCCATATCCCGTCACCTCGACTCCCGTGAAGGACCACCGAGCAAACAGCCGCCTGAACACTTGCCCACATGTCACCGTAATGGCGCGCCACCGTCTGCCCACCTTCCCGCCACTTTCCCTTTTCCCTCTCTCTCTGCTAGAACCCTCCCGCCCTCGCGGCCCTTTCCCTATTTGGGTATAAATGTTGGTGCTCTCGCTATTCCCAGAGCATACACTACCGCCTCCCATTCTCCCAATCGCAAAGCTCCAAGTTCCGGCAAAGAGGAGAAGAGCTCGGCGTCAGTGATGGCGGAGCGCTATCATGGCGACCCGGCGGCGGCAAACGGCTTTGGCCACTGCACTTTGCAGACCTAGGAGGACCACCTACTCCACGACGCCGGCTACCCGGCGCCACCGGACTTCCGCTACCGCCGACGTGTAGGCTCAGCGTGGGCGGTGTGCCCGTGCTGCCGGTGTCGGAGGGCCACGAGCTTGGCGACGAGATTGAGGCGGTTATAGCCTCCATGGAGAACACCGAGCTTGTTAAGGACCAAGGCAACCTCGCCCAGTGGGAGTAGTTTTTCATCGACGGTCGGGAGCAGGAGATGGCCACCTACGAGGACAGAGGACCGCCGCCAGAGCAGCACAACGCCACAGGACGACGATGGTGGTGGAGCACGCCCGGCCACACACTTGCCGCCATCCTCGAGCACATTAGCGCGAGGGACAACCCGTGTCTAGGCTATCCTCCGTTCTCGCCACCGTTGCTCTCTCGGCGCCGTGAGGCGGCCAGCTAGATGCCAAGAAGGATGGCCGATGGGTCGTTGTCGTTGTCGTCCTCGGCTTCAGTGTCGCGATCATTTGACTTGGCGCCAGCGAACTCACCGCGTGTCACTGTGCTGCTCCGGCCGGTGAAGCGGGAGGTGGAGTCATCGGTGCGCTCGCCGCGGCAGACACCTTCGCGTGGCATCGTCATCAACGAATGCCGTGCGTCGTCGCCACCGAGCGGCCACCTTCAAATAGCAAGGATGAAGTTGCGCATGCCGAAGAAGGAGACCGGACTAGGCGGTGCCAGTCGACGAGGACGAATTCCTCCTGAAGATGGGGCTGGAAGTGTCTGATGACCCACAAGTATAGGGGGTGTAGCGCAGTATTTTTGATAAGTAAGAGTGTCGAACCCAACGTGGAGCAGAAGGTGTTGACGAGTGACTTGGATCAGGAATTCTCTATAAATACTTAGGAAACGGATTTTTAGGGTTTTTTGATAATGCAGATAAATAAAGTGCGAGTAAATAAAAGACAATAATAATAATTGCGGCAAGTGGCCTAATCCTTTCTTTATCAAAGGACAAGCCGGATGTATTACTTAAGATAACCAAACGTTCTCGAGGACACATGGGAATATTGTCAAGTGCTTTCACTTTATATAGTTGATTAATCTTCGCTGGTTGGATAAGTGTTGTGTGGGTGAACCTATGCTAATGTACTACCTTTCTAGGACTAATACATACTTATGATTATACCCCTTGCAAGCATCTGCAACAATAAGAAAGTAATTAAGATAAAAACTTAACCACAACCTTAAACTTTGAGATCCTACACTCTCTTATGCAAAGGTTTTCTAACGGGGGTTTAGGTTTCTGTCACTCCGGAAACCCACGATTAGTAGCCAAATACACAATGCATTCCCATATGCCCATAAAGGTGAAGTATCATGTAGTCGACGTTCACATGACACCACTAAAAGAATAACACCACAACTTAATTATCAAACCATTGAATCTTTCTCAACACAATTCCACTACTAACAACATGACTTCTCCCATGTCCTCAAAAACTAAACGAGACATCATATGGATCAAGATCAGAGATAAAATAATGATAAGCAACAATCTGAACATGAACAATAATTCAATGGTTCCACTCAATAGCATCAACTATAACAAGTAATAAACACCGAGAAAGTTTCTCCTAAGAACTATGCAAGATTCAACCCAACTATTACAGCGGTATGGAGTGATGATGATGGTGCTGGTGGAGAATATGGTGGAGATGATGATGATGATCCCGATGAAGTCCAGCTTGATGATGGTGACGATCTCCCCTCTCCGGGAAGGAATTTCCCCGACAGATTTTTGCCTGCCGGAGAGCTCTTTCTCTCTCTACAGTTTTCCGCCCCACAGAGACGGCGGAATTTTCTGTGATTGCTCCTGAGTCTCAGGGTTTCGAGGGGATCATATACGCCAAAGGGCGATGCTGGAAGTGGACCAGGATGGCCACACCACCTAGTGGTGCGGCCAAGGGGACCCGCGCCACCGGGGGGTGTGGACCCCCTTTGGCCCATCTCCACTCCTCCTTCTGGCTTCCTTCGTCTTATGGAAAAATAGGATTTTCCATATATTTTCTGTGATTTTCTGATATTCGCGATTTTTGCATCCAGACGGTTCTTTTTTCCATCAGAATCCTAACTCCGGTGGTTCATCCTCCAAAAATCATCAATCATACAAAAATAGATGAAATAACATAGGTGTCCTTTCTTAATATAAAATATACCAATGAATAATAGTGAATTATGATATAAAATAGTGATGCAAAATGGACGTTAGTGTCTCTAAATGATGTGCAGCCCATGCATGCCCCCGACGCGTGGGGCTGGTCTAGGGCGGACTGGGAGTGGGACGAGGCCGAGCGCATCCGGTGTCGGCATGAGCAAGCCGCGCGCGACACTCGCCGATAGCACGCCTATCAAGGCGCTCCACTCGTCGTCTTCGACGACAACGACGAAGATGAGGTCGGGCCCTCATCGCAGCCGTGGCACTACGGCGACGCCGGCCAGGGCAGCTTTCGGCCACCTCATCCACCGAGCGACGACGGCGGCACCCAAGATGCCGACTACACCGCCTTCTACCGCTGACTTCGGCGCGTGGTCGGCATCGGCTAGTTTATTTACTATTTTTGATGTTCTTTTATAGTTTTTCTTAGCCCACTGCAGTCAAAATTTGGGTATATGTCCGAATTAGACATAATATTTACGGACTCGTCTAATGCAATCACTTGAATTCATCTAAATTTTACCACTTTACTCAAACTTTCGTCGAACTTTCAAATTCTCGAGAACTCGTCCTGAGATCGCGACTAGAAAAAAAACTGTTTCAATACCGAAAGTTTTATCCGTCCGGCGCTAAATAGCGTTTGATTTCGGTCTGTAAACGCCGGGTCGGAGGTGCTGTTAATCCACTATTGCGAGAGCTATATTATACGCGATGATGTGAAACTCAGCCACCGGAAAGAAAGATCTGCCCCGCGCGCCGTAGGTAGGCAGAACCAAAAAGAGATACGCATTTTGGCAGAGATAGACGTAACACCTTTTCAGGGTTGGGATCGTGCATGGGGACAAAGCCCCGATCTTCTTGTCTCCCGGCCGTCACGCTTCCCCATGCACGGCCGGCGGCGACGCCCAGAGGCGCAGAGAGAGAGAATGAGAGAGCATGCTCGGCTGGCTCTCTCCAGCGTGTGCATGCACGCACGCACGCGTGCATTCCCATGCATGTAACAACAAGGAGAAGGCTCCAATCGCTCCATTTATGAGCCTGCGGGCGCATGCAGGTCGAGGCTTCGACACCCCGTGCATGCGCGCTGCGTGCGTGCGTGCGGCTGCCGCTGCCGCATGCCGCTACTACGTGCACGGGTAGAGTAGCCTGGCTGGGCCTGGGCGCGCCGTGTAGCCATAGCGTCTACTACTCGTGCATGTACGCGTACCACTGCTACTTTGCGTTACAGTAGTACTCGTCGTGCTGGCTTGGCCTGGTGTCTGTCTGGTGTGCGTGCCATGCTCTCGCATCGCATGCAGGCCGGCATCTAGGGTTGACCCTGGCCGCCTAAGCAAGTCTTGTCCGTGCGTGCGTGCATGCACGACATGAGATCTGCAGACGTACAGCACGCGTAGATCCACTTAGGACTTGGGAGTATATACTTATACGACATGATCAGGGCATGCAGAGTTTTGCAGCATGCGGAGGCGTGTCTTGCTGTCCTACTTGCTACACAGTGTAGTGTACCGGCAGTGTGTATTTTAGGGATACAAGCCGGCGACCGCAAGTCGTCTTTTTTGCTTGCACGGCGATGCATGCATTGCATGGTAGCACTTGTCAAGGTGGAGCACAATGAGAAACCTTAGAAAACATGAGCGAGCTGGTGATCGGGACCAATATTGGACCCTCCTACATACCGTTCGAATTTTAGGACCTTGTATATGTTACTGGGTACCAGTTTAAGAGCTCTACTTTATTCACGAGTTTTTTACAGGATACTGTATCTAGGGTTGAATCTTATCGTGTAGTGTGCAGATGATGTGTGATTCATGGGATCGTATTTTTTTGAGAATACACCTTGGAAAGTTATATCAGCTTTTTATAGAAGAAGAAATCAAGACGGACGAAACAACGCCAAAACACTACACGATGCAAACTCAACGCCACACGGTTTACAACACAACCCAAACCAACGGAACATAAAAACCACCTTGCATGTCTCCAACCGAAGAAGGGAACTTCCCGAGACTGGCTCCAACTCCGTGAAGGAACAAGCCAACTCACCGCGCACCGCCCTCATTAATTAGCACCTAAGTCAGCGAGTGAGCGGTGGGACCGAACTGGACTAGAGAAGACGTCGATCAAGAAGTGCCAGTGACGGTGTACATAGCGCCCTAGAAGCCCACGCTTGGAGCGGCAGCCAATCATCGACTCCAACTAGCGCATTGAGGACTCTGCGAACCACCTAGGCGGTGTCTCCATGAAGGGAACACCACAGCCGTGACGCTGTCACCCGATCAAAAGATCGGATCAAGGGTTCCCCGGTTCTCGAGTCGACGAAGCATGGGCAACGCCATGATGATGCCTCCAAGGAGATGACAACGCCCGCAGGTGTCGCCATCGTCAGCATCACCCAGGGATTTCTCCATGTCCCTACCTTCAACAACAATGCCTATCGAATGTGCATCAAGGAGACAACTTTTTTCCTCTTCGTCGATGAGAGGCGAGCTAGAAAGTCGTCGGTTGAGTGCTGACCACCTTCTTACCACTACAAAACGGGGGCTAGGTTCGGGCTAGGTGGTGAGAACCTAGCCCACTAGTTCATGGCCTTTCTCCGACATCGCCATGATGCCCAGCAATCGGCGCTTTGAGGCACCGCCGCGCTCGCCTGCCACCACAAACCTTGAGATCGTGGTCGCAGCAGCAAGGGTGCCTCCGCCGCGGGGAGGTCGCGGTTCCTTTTATTGTCTATGTGTCGTGCAACCCCGTGCTGCCGGATAACCGCCGAGAAACGCGGCGTCGCCACTAGGGAAGTTGTCACCACCGTGCAGAGTAAAAGGCCCAGTCGTCGCTGTCGCCGCCTAGGCTTCACGGGGTCATATTTCATACGAATTGGTCCTATTTTAATATTGGAGTGTAAATTTTAAAGAAAAATAACATTAGATTAGACCCATAAAATTTGTCTTCAATACATCCGGTCCTATATGTGTTTTATACTCCTATATACTTTTTCCTGTCCTATGAATCAAAGAAACACTTAGGGGTGTGATTGGTTGCTTGTTTTCCCGTTTCTCGCATGCGGTGGGAAGAAATAAGGGCGTTTGGTTTCCCGCGGCGGATGGAATCTTTGCACCGCACGAGTTTTAAAGCCCTCTCAGACCGGCCCTGGAGGAACGCCGAAATCAGGCGTTTCTATGGAGCCAAGTTCTTCTCGCGCTCACGGGTAAGAAACTGCACGCGCTCGTGCAAGGGAGGGATGGCGGGAGCTCGCAAAATCCAGCGGGAGAAATTGGGGTTGCTGCCTACCGATTCGTCGTGGCTATTTACACCGCCCCTCCGCCGGCTCCAAAATCCCCTCCTCCATTTCCCCAATTTCGAGCTCTCCCTCCAAATCCTCTTCCTCACCGACGAGCAGGTAAGCGACGCCTCCAACTCCGGTGGATCTAACTTATCTCCGGCAAATCTTCCTCCTCGGCTATGTCGGACATGTCCTCATCGCCAGGCGAGATTGAGATCGTGGTAAGAAACACCTAACCCTAGTTCTCGTAGCTTAGATCTGTTGCCATGTTCTAGCTCATAGTTCTAAGTTGTGAGCTGCTGTTGTAGATCCGGACCTGAGAATTTTTGCACTCAGTATTCATGTTGTCCTGTGAGGATTGCCATGTGCTGTAGGTAGGATTATTGTTATAAGTATAGTTTATCCCCTAGAAATGAAAACATTATTATCCCTACTGTCGTAGGAGAAGGTTGTGTCCCTTGATCTGTCCGCAACCTCTGTGCTGCCTCTGCGTTATATGCCGATGCCTGATGCGGTCATTGAGATGGACACGAGGAGGTTAGCCATGTCATGGCCAGCATCTCTGTCCACCTTTGTCCTGAATCGGGTTGTCCAGATAATCGAGAAAAGAGGTTCAGTAATGCGGGAATTCAGACATGCGGAGATGCGCCTGATTGCAGAGGATGTCTTCAAGTTCTGTGGCCGGACAGTCACTCCGATTCAGGTGTACAACCACATGAGGCACTGGAGAGTGCGCTGGATTCAAGTGTTGAGGCTCAAGAGGCTTGAGAACGTGCGCTGGGTTGAGGAGTCATCTTCTATCATCATGGACTGATTACCATGAGCACATCAAGGTTTGATATATCTGAACTTGCATCGGTAGTTGTAAAGATCACATATGCGCATAGATGCCTTGAACTAATATTGATTCTCATGAAGGCTCAACCATCAGACACTGAGTTGATCAACAAGCCCATTGTCAACTATGCTCAAATGAAAATCATCTACGGTCCTTGCATTACCGCCGTGCCGTCACTGTGACCGCGATATAGCGTGCGCCACCTGATGGAGTACAGTGGACAGGCTACCAGGTATCTTGCTATGACCATGAGCGCGGGATGAGCTGGTTCACAGTCTTTCTGAACAAGCACTACATCTGAGCAACGGACCGAGCTGTTCAACGAGGTGTTAGTAGTAATGATATGGACGTGATGTGTATTTTGGAGTAGTTAGGGCTGATGATCTATGGCTGCGGTGACCCCTGAACTTTGGTCTGTATATTCTGGAAGGTTATAACCCCTCCATATGTGATGAACTAGTGCCGCATCACACGCAGTTGGTCGTGAATCACACGTGCCATGACTTATTATGTCGAACCTGTGTTAATACAAGCTAGTAGTTCTCTGCATTGCACTTTTCTAATTTTTTTTTGCTTTGATGATGTTGGGTAAGCTCACCTCACTAACCAGGAGGTAAGGCTAGCAGGGACAATGCAGTTACCCAAACAAGTATCAATTTGCTCATATCCTGAAATGCATGGAACCAAAAGACTAGACTGGCTTCTTAACCCCTAGGAAAACGAGAATACATGAAACCAAACGAATACCATTTTGGCACCAAAGCTTGTTGCCGCGCGCAGCTTCCGTGTAACCATGATGTTCAGTTGCGAGAAAATTGCACAAGCAACCAAGGACGCCCTTAGTTTCTCTATAAAAAAAACTGAAAACGTAGTCAGCATGCGCATGGATGCTCTAGCAGCCTTGTCGTACGAGATATCAAATGCGGAGAGAACCGCACCAGCTGCACTGTGAACATGTACACATGCACGCAACTTTTGGGGTCGTCGGCCATGCATTCTTTTGCTCGTGGAATACAGTTGCACTGGGTAGTAGTACTGCGTGACAACATCGGGAGCATCGGCGCAACGACCTCCCTCCCAGCAGTCAACTTCCCAACTGTAACGAGGCGTGCCGGCCCCGAATCTGCGTGTGCGCCCGCACGGGCACGTACCGCTACAGCGAGCGAGGGGGAGGCAGTCAGGATCAAGCACCCCTAGCTAACGGATCTGGCGACGTGATCGCGGCGCGCGCCGGGTACAGGACAGGACATGACTGGACTGGACTGGCCGGGACGCGACGCGATGCGCGCCTGCACAGTGGCAGCGGCGACGCGCCCAGTACCGCGTGGCCATGCACGGCCTGCTGTACGTGTCCGTGCGGCGACGACTAGACGGGATGTCGGTGGCGGTCTGAACCCGCCGGACACGAGGAACCCCCCTGCCGGAAAGCGCCCAACCGCTGTCTCCTCTGTTCCGCGCCAGTGCAATAAGCCGGTCGCCTACCTGCTAGGGCTACCTGTCTCGTCCGTTTTAGTGTGCCGCTTGTTTTCCTTTTTTCTTGGGAAATGTTGTATGTGCTCAGCTCAAGTCATGGATGGACCAAGGATGCGACTTCCTGTCGATGGCAATTCGGTTGTGGGTTTGTGTTTGATTCAAATGCTACTCAACATGTACACGCAACAGTTAGCATATCAACGAGAAAATGTATCGAGTTGCCGCTATTTTTTTAATCCGTTTGTGAGAAAACGTGAAAACAGCCAAGAGACTTGAATTTTTGACTTCAATAATCAGGAGAAGTCCCCCGGAAACACTTCAGAGGATGTCAAAGTGACATCTAGCCTCTTATTTATTTTTTAAATCCAAATTTATACTCTGATTTTTTAAATTACTTTTGGACGATGCATACTACAAACGTGTAAAATCTCAATATGGACTATTTTGTATTTTAGACCATAAAAATCTCAAAATTTATAGTTTGGAAATGTGCACTAATAAACTACTATAAACAAATCACACTTTTGTCATTTTCCAAGTGGGGGAAGCGTTTGCGGAAATTAACCACACTATATCCAAAGCAAGTACATTTTAGATGAGTTGGAGGAGAGAGAAGAGGAGAGAGAAGAAAGGTAGGTTATTAGAGCAAGTTCAATAATGTAGCCTGCGGCTGGCTACGAGAAAGTGTCATGTCATCTATAGCCAATCATATCATCAACGCATACAATAGCTAGTTACAAAGTATATTATATTTGACCCATATTTTGCTCTCACAAATCGTCTAGGAGCACATGCTAAAATTGGCTCTTGCATGAGAGCCCGTTTACTCTTTCCTCTTCTCACTCCTCCACCTCATCCAAAATATCGTATTTAAAATCTTATAGCTAGCTGACTATAACTTATTGTACTTGTTCTTATGGAATAGTCAGCTCTTGCACGTGCTCCTGGACACTTTGTGAAAATGAAAGGTGGAACATGTGTTAGTAAAATACTCCATTCTTATAGCCAACTATTGTAAATGTTAGCTATATGTTGACAACAAATGACATGTCTTTTTTTATTGCCAGCAGTTAGCTATACTATTAGAATTGCTCTCAGAGCCAGTAGAGTCGAGAACCCAAAACCTCGTAGTCTGCATAAACAAAAAAACAAGTGCATTTGTAACAACAAAAGTCAGTGTATGCTAGGAATGCTGAACGAGCAATGAATCAAGGTTGGCTGCTACCTGAAAAACTGTGATTCCAAAGCGAAGTTATATCTTTAGAGAGTCGCACTCAGTGTCTTCAGTTTTATGTATAGAGATTACACGTATGGTCGTGGGGCTAGACTTTGGACCAAGTGGTAGCAATCTCTCGAGGCACGAGGCCTCCTTGATAATAACCAACTCTTGTAAACGGACATATTAGAACAAGTACAATAAGGTATAGTCAGCAGGTTATAAGAATTTAAATACTATATTTGTACTGAGTTGGATGAGAGGGCAGATGAGAGAGAAGATGTGCTGGCTGTAGGATAAGAGTCAGCTGCAGCACTGCTCTTAGACACTTTGTGAGAGTGTCAAGCGGCCCATATATTGAAAATGTAATACTCTTTTATAGTTAACCATTATACATGTTGACTATGAGCCAGCTATAGATGGCATGACAAGGACTTATAGCCAACAATTAACTCTACTATTATTCTTGCTCTTATTTCATCTAACGAACACAAAAACCTATACTCTTAAGAGTAGAGACGACCAATGCAAACACATCATTTCACCTCAAGGATTTCCAAGACAGGGCAACCATAGAAAATGGACCTCTAACTAATGACAGCCCATGCGTACGACCGGGGCGTACGTACCGGACACCAGTAGTGAGAACACGGCACTAGCCAAGCTGACAGTTTTCTGGGTCTAGAAGGTAAATGGGCATGCGACGAAGCGAAGCGACGCCTAGACCGGGATAGAACAAAGATAGGTATGTTTACCCAATGTTCCGAAGAGCGCCCTCCAAGATGATGACGCTCGAGTTGGGTTCAGTTACTTGAGGCACAGAAACCCGAGGGACAACTTCACAATCGAGTTTGGGAGATAGAAGCCGCCGAATTTTACCATGCGGAGTGTGGGCGCCAAGCGGTACACAGACTCACGAAGTACCCGTAAAGTTATGTTCTAGAGACAAATAATAAATGGATTTTTTATTATCATATTTTAATTAATTTGTAATAGTTTTATATTGTGCTATAATTATATCAAAGGAAAAATTGATACAGGTGTGGTATTAAACAAACCAAGTCGCTAGTAGGTTCTATTCATACTAGTTCGTTGGTCAAACGATGATCAAGGTTTCCTAATAATTGGGCATTTATTGACAACGAGATCATATCATTGGTAAATGATGTGATGGACATTACCCAAAGATTGTGACACGATCACATAGTTCATTGTTGTAATAGTTAGAAACGCAGTCTCCTTCTCCTGACCGTGAGATTATATTACTCACCGTTTCCCGAGGATACTTGGTGATACAATGATTATAAAGGTGTACGTTAGGTATTCAGAGGAACAGTAGACGACTATCACTCAAGATCGGGATTTGTTTACCCACGTGGCGGGTAAGATACATACAGTCGGCTTGGTGAGATTACATCTATAAATGTTGCAACATGTGACTAGGTCACGAGGATGTAATATCGCGGTAACAAGTAAAACAGTACTTGCTAGTAAGGAGATTGAACAAGGTATGTGATACCAATGATCGAATCTCAGACAAGTTATATCAGAGAAACAAAGGGAATTGGACTCGACATTTATGGTTCAAATGATATTATCATCGTGGAATGCATAAGGGTCACATGGGCATCCCGGTCCCTCTATTGACCATTGATGGAGATCATGTATGTGCCATTCCCGAGCCGTGGTGAAATAAACTTAAGGGTACGATGAGCTAGAGATCATCTGTAAGTTGGAATCACCATATGAGAGAGAAAAGGAAACCGGAAAAGTTCCGTGAGAGAACTGGAATCTTTCCAGGAAAGTTTCAGAGTCGTTCAGATGAAATTGGAAGGGAACCGAAAGGTGTTTCGGGTCAAATCGGATTTTGTAGTATGTATTTACATGTTAATTAATGTAATTAATATTAAATATAATATTAAAATCTAATTTTAAAGAGTATTCTACTAATGGGCCCAATTCCTAGGTAAAAAAAGTCTCATGAGGGAAAACCGCAAGAGGGAAGGGCCAAAGGGGCCAAGGGCTAGCCGCCACATGGGCCCCTCCCGGCGAGCCTAGAGTTGTGAACGGGGTGGGGCCCACCCCTGGCCGGCCGGCCCATGGTGCCCTAGGGCCCATGGCGCCTCCCCCTCTCTCCCTTGTTCAGTCCCACATGGGAAACCCAAAGGAAGGGCACACCTCCCTCCCCCTATATAAAGGGGTGCCCATGGTAGGATTAGACACACAACACCGACACAAAAATAGAGAAGTCTTTTGGTTGACTTTATCTCCTCTCTCTTCCTTATGACCATGCCCCCATATATGGGCTGTGCAAACAAGGCTTCACCACAACACACCATTGTGCTGCGAAGATTCCAAGCCGGAGATCTACTTCCGCACTCTCTGGCGGGATCGGGGAGCCGGAGGTCATGATCGTACACCGTATGTGTACGAAACCTCGAGGGTGCCTCATACCAGGGCATCTTGGATGTCGTGAGCCGGAGCTGCTGCACGATGAATATGGAGCAAGGGGTGACCCGCGAGGAGCTTCGCGACCTTGAGGTCGGCCATGAGTTCGACTACTTCAACCACGTTCCCCTCAGAAAGTTAACTACATACGGTCTACAAGGGTATGTATTCTATACGCTCCGGTCGTTACTGCATTACTATATAGATAGATCTTGTGCGTTAGGAAGTTCCAACGTAGGATTTTTTTCTTTTCTGCTATGTAACCCGTTCAGTGGTATCAGAGTTGATCTATACGTAGAAGTGCTATATGGCTGGTACACACATGTATTGTGTGTGCATTGATCCCTTAGTCGTTACCCTCTAACATATACTTGTTTATATCACGGTATTGTTTGATGAAGCGGCCCGGACCGACCTTACGCGTATTCATACACGAGATTGGTTCCACGCTCGACATACGGTTTGTTCTGTATAAGTGGCTAGCGGGTGTCTGGCTCTCATTCAATAGTTGATATGGCATTTACAATAGAGGATCCCGAAAGGGGTGTAGTAGAGACAACTGTTAGATCCATGTTGTGGTTGAAAAATTCATAGATTAGAAACGGTTTTATTACGAAAGCCCTAACAACTACGTAAAACTTGCAAAAGATAAAGTAGTTTACTTTTCTATTACTAAGTAGTATAGTAATAGTCATCATTCTGATGGATGACCTGGTGGTGGCATCGTGGAGTTGGCGTCAAACCAGGGGCAAGATGGAGATCATGCCGGAGCGCTCGATGGAGATCAAGGCGTAAGAAGAATGACCATATCATATCACAATATACATGTGATGTTGATACGTGTTTTACATCTTATTATATGCTAGTATTAGATATTCAATGGTAGCAAATAAGATAATCCCTCAATAATTCCAATGATAGTGTTCCCCTTGTGTGTGCGCCACCAAGAAATTTCTCTGTTATGAGGCATGCCGTGACGATCGGGTGCCAAACATATCTGCGTTCGCATACGGTGGGTGTGACAAGGGTTTAACTCGTCAATGCCCATTGTTATGGACTTGGGTTTTAGAGAAGGAGGGAGCGCTGGAAGCATCTATCGACTAGCAAACAAGCACACAGGGAACTCGAAGATTTACCCAGGTTCAGGCCTCGTAGAGGTCCCTACTCCTGCTTGTCTGCTCGTGGAATTATCAGAGGAATCGAAGATTACAATGGTGCGCAGATGCAATCTAGCGAGGGTTGCGGAAACTAGGGTTGCGTGTGTCCTCCTCGCCGCCCCCTCCTAGCATTTATATAGATGGGCTAGGTCTCGGGTAGCAAGTCGAGTCGGTTACAGGTTAGGGTTTTTCCCTTTGAACTTTCTATCTTTAGCTTCTTCTTGTTCTTCAAGCAATCGAGAGTCCGTAGGCTACTCGAGCTCTCTCTTTGGGCCTTGGCGACACCGTGGGCTTCCGCTATATTCATGCCGTATATACCAAGCTCGAGTACCTGTAGGGTATACCCATGTTAGTAGCCCCTGAGTGTCCAGTGGAATCGCAGGTTCGACTGGGGACTTTATGAAGCCTTTCGAGTGCATGAATGAGTATATTTTCGACTGCTCTGTTTGTGTCATAGGGATTGTTGATGTGCGTGCCTGATTTAACCGATGTATCGGTATCAGTTAACTACCTTAGGGTAAAATAGCGCAATCTACTCGAACTCGAGTCCCTAGACTCGAATCAGGAAAAGTGCTGGTGTAATTCGACTCAAGCCTGCAGAGGTCTTACAGGAGTCGAATTCCAGTATATGGGTGTGAGCACTCGACGCGTCCGTCAAGGCATGTTCATCATACCTGTAGGTACGGATACATTTCTGTTAGTGCGCAACGAATGCGTTGCCAGGCCTTATTCAGGTCTTATCTTCACGCTACAAGCGCGACATCCGAATTTTGTCATCGCGGAGATGATTCGGGTGACCCAGGAGACGCAGTCTCTTTATAGGGAAAGATCATGAGGCGTGATGTCTACGTACTTCTATTCTTGTAGACAGTTGTTGGGCCTCCAAGTGCAGAGGTTTGTAGAACAGCAGCAAGTTTTCTCTTAAGTGGATCACCCAAGGTTTATCGAACTCAGGGAGGAAGTGGTCAAAGGTATTCCCTCTCAAGCAACCCTGCAATCAAGATACAAGAAGTCTCTTGTGTCCCCAACACACCCAATACACTTGTCAGGTGTATAGGTGCACTAGTTCGGCGAAGAGATAGTGAAATACAAGTGGTATGGATAATTATAAGTAGTAACGGTGATAGAGAATAGCAGCTTGGTGGCATGGAAAAGACTAAAGGCAAACTGAAATAAAGATGTAAGCAAGAAAACATGTAACAGATCTAGTAGCAAACGGTGTATCAATGCTTAGAAACAAGGCCTAGGGATCATACTTTCACTAGTGAACACTCTCATATAAATATCTTCTCTTTATGATACTACTCTTAACTACTCTCTGGTTGGACACTCTAATCAACGGTAGGGCTATAACAACACTCCTCAAAGTAAGCCTTTCCCATCTAGAAAACCCCACACTGTCACCTTGATTACTAGATGAGTCCAACAAACACCACAATTTCATAAAGACATCCAACTCCAAATATAACTCATAACAAGTATTTGTAATATCTAGCCTAAGTGCCACCATGGTGAGCACGCTGTCACTTTCACACACATGGGGAGAGCAGAGATTCATTAAAGCACTTGAGTAGCAAGGTAGATCTATAGATTACAAGCTCATGATCTCAATAAGATCATGCATAGATAGAGAGATGAACACATAGCTACCGGTAGAGCCCTTAGCCTCGAGAGAGAACTACTCCCTCCTCATCATGGGAATCAACAATGGTGGTGGAGATGGCGGTGGAGATCGATGGAGATGGCTTCGGGGGCACTTCCCCGTCCCGGCAGGGTGCCGGAACAGAGACTTTCTGTCCCCCGAATCTCCTTTTCGGTGGTGGCGGCGCTGCGGAACTTTTCGTGGCTGGAGGCTTGACGATTTAGGGTTTTGGCTTCGGGAGGCTTCTTATAGGCTAGAGGGCAAGGTTGGTGGAGTGCCAAGGGCCCCACACCACCTGGTGGCGCGGGTAAGGCTAGCCCGCGCCTGGGGGGGGGGGGTGGCCAGGCTCTGGCCCTCCTCTGTCTCGTATTCTCGCTCCATCAGTCTTCCGGTAAAATAGGAACTTTGGCTTTTGTCCCGTCCAATTCCGAGAATATTGATTTTCTGACTTTCCTGGAACCAAAAACAGGAGAAAACAGGCAACTGGCACTGTGGCATCTTGTTAATAAGTTAGTCCAAGAAATCATATGAAAAGTACTCCAAAGTGTGGACAAAACATAAGAAAGTAGATAAAACCAAGCATGGAACATCAAAAATTATAGATACATTTGCTATCAACATCCCCAAGCTTAACTCCTGCTCGTCCTCGAGTAGGTAAGTGATAAAAAGAAAGAATAATTTTTGAGGTGACATGCACCATCAAAGACTTGATCAAAGTATTTGCAAAACATTCAAAGCTGGGATCATAGTACTTCAATCATAACATGAAAGACAAAGTTCTAGCAATAAGCAAAGAAACTATGATGCAACATGAAAAGGCACAAACAAAAGATTCATGAATAACAATGCTTTGCAAGACGTTTGTTTGTTTCACATAAAGAAAACATAGCATAATAGCATTCAGCTTGTCCCTCATAGAGTAGCAAATATAAATGCATAGGACACCTTCAAAGTTCATAAGAGTGACTAGATACAATAGTTTAAAACAAGCAATATCAAGTTATGCATCAATCAACTAGTCTTGGGACAATGCACATAGAACTAAGAATGGCCACTATGCTCTCAAAGTAGGTGCATAAAGATAGAAGGTGGATACTCAATGTAATGGTGGAAGAAAAGCCTTTTTAAGGAAGTAGGGATTCAAGTCTCATAAAGAGCTTCCAAAAATTATGATACTTATAGCTTTCAGCTCTCATTTTCCCTATCATAAGCATCTTGAAGGTGATTAAGGTTAAAGTGACACAACTAAGAGGATATGCTTGACAAGTTATAAGCCAAAATCTCATACCCCTTACTTACGAAGACCGAACCTCATGCTACTCAACTTTAGTCACAAGTAAGCTCTTGTCATTGTAAGTATATGTGTATCATTAAGAACCGCCAACGGGGTACCCCTTGCACATGATACGGGAGCTTTCCCATAATCAAAATGACAAGGCAAGCAGACAATGAGCATCTCAGCGATCTTTTTATTTGCTATTTGCATAGGTTTTTATTGAGGATGCTTCATAGAGTGCTCATTGTGCTGATGCTGCAAGTTTCCACCATGATTAGGCATGGCTTAGTCTAGCGGCCCAGGCGTTTCTCTAACACACATACAAACTCCATGATCTTACAAGTTCCACTTTTATTTCACACAGCCGAGATCCATAAGCAAAAGAACATGATATCAACGGAGTACAAAGTAAAAGTGCGATGTTGAAAGCGTTCCCCATGAAACATGGTTCTGCTAATTTCAACTTATAAAGCGCAAGCATATACGCAACAAAGAAGGACCCAATGGTTCAAGTTTATTAGAGGCAATAAAGTAAAGTGTGCCATCAAGTTCATGAGAGCTTTAATCACTAGTTTTCTCATAACAAGTGGAAGGTAAACAAAAGCATGAATATACTTGGAATATCATAAGCTAGTAGGTAGGTATGGTGGACTCTTTGGAATAACTTGGTTTAGGGAGTTGGATGCATGAGTGGAACTCATACTTGGTTGTGGAGGCTAGCAAAAGACTGGGAGCGACAAACTAAGAGAGCAATAATGGCCATAATCATGCAGAGCGACAAAACATCATTGATCAAAGCATAAAGTGATGCTACAAGTTGAAAACTAAAGGATCATAAAGGCTATGGTGACTTGTGATAGTCATAACATGGTGTGACCATGCACCAAGTCAACCCAAATAAAGCATCAAAGGAGAATACCACTATACTATGCTTTAATATGCTAAAACAACGCATGATTCATCCAAGGCACATTAAGCAATCTCAATTGTTTATAACAAGTCATGCTACAGCAAAGAATACTAAGCATAAAGCCAAAACAATCTCGAGCATGGCATGACAACGCATAGGCCACAGTCAAAAACAAGCTCTTTTTACCACATAAGCATGAGCTTTCCTACTCTTTTCCAAACCAAACCAAACTAATTGCAAACCAAAGGTATGAAAGAGGGGGTCCAAACAACTTATTCAGAAAACTAAGCAAACCAAGAAAACTAAAAACCAAAACGAAAAATAAGACGCTCCAAGAAAAACACAACTGTGCATGAAATAATAAAAATGAAGCGTTTGAAAGAAACCTGGAATTTTATTGATGAAGAAGGGGATGCCTTGGGCATCCCCAAGCTTTGACGCTTGTACTTCTTGGATATTTCTTGGGGTGACACGTGTGGCATCCCCAAGCTTGAGATTTAGTCCATCCTTCATCTCATTACTCATTCCTTCCATACACCTGAAATTTTTCCTTCATACAAAACTTCACACAATCTCATTAGCAACATTAGTGCACTTAAGATAAATAAGTCTCAAGGTTTAGTTCTAACACCAAATAAACTTCCATTAGAACACTATATACTGTAGCACTTCCCTCAAAAATCTCAATTCCCCAAAAGAACTCAAGAAGGAACCAACAAGAAGCAAATGCAGAAAATGGCAGAAATCTGTCAAAATAGACCAGCAAGTAAAGACGAATTGTTTCGAAGACCTTCTGTTGCTCAAATCAAAAAGTGTTGAACTAATGAAAGTTAGATAACAACCTGGGGCATAATAAAAAAACATTACAGCTCAATCCGACATACAGAGCTCTCTCATGAATTTTTACGGTGAAGCACAGAAATCTGTTTCGGGACAACAACTTTCCCAATCATTACTTCTCTCTCATTAGAGGTTACTCTTGGCACAAAAAGAAAATAAAAAGGATAAGGAGCGGTTATTACAGAGTTAATAACTTCCAAAACTCATCTAAAACATTTGGGTTATCTCCCAATAAGTACTTTTCTTTAACGCCTTTAAGTTAGGCATGATAGTTTGAGAAGATGCTCACATAATAAATATGAATTGAAGTAAAAGAGAGCATCAAGAAGCAAACTCAAAGCACATTTAAGTCTAACCCACTTCCTATGCATAGGAATCTTGTAAAGAAACAAGTCATGAAAGCACAAAGCAACAAGCATATGAAAGCAAAACAAGTGAAATTTCAAGACTTTCAACATAAAGAGGGGAAACTTAATATTATTGAGATGCCTAGAACCATGTTTCCCTTTCTCATAATAACTTTCAGTAGCATTATGAATAAAAGTAACAATATAACTATCACAAGAAACATTCTTATCATGAGCCACATGCATACAAGAATTAATACTCCCCACATAAACATAGTCATTCTTGTTGATTGTACTGGGAGCAAATTCAACAAAATAGCTATCATTATTATTTTCATCACCATAATCATCAAATATAGGAGGCATATTGTAATCATAATTAATTTCCTCCTCAATAGTAGGTGGACTGAAAATATCATAATCATCATTGCAATCATCATATATTGGAGTATAGCATCCTCATAAGCAATAGAATAGTTATCTTCCCAAGTGTGTTCATTTGTAAACATATCATCATTGGAAGGATCATGGATAGCACTAATAGTGTAGCAATTATTAATATCATCATTTTCAGAATTGGTACCAAAGAGATTTTCAATATCAAAAGAAGTGTGCTTTTCCCAATCATGATCACTACTATAGGTAACATGCATAGGAACATCATCGAGTTTAGACTCATCAAAAACTATAATAGGAGCAACATGCTTAGGGGAAAATACCGTTTCCTCTCTCCTTTTACTCCTCCTTTTCTTATTTATCTTCCTCTCTTTAGGAGGGAGAGGCTTGAAAGGAAGCTTCTCCATATACCCTGGTTCATTGTTAGATACAATAGAAGAAACTTTGGAGGATTCCTTCTTTTCATTAATAAGATCAAAACACATATTAGTCCTATCATATTTTGGTAAAATCTCATCTTCTATAATATTTTGTATGTAAGTATTTGTGTGACAATTATAAACACAATAAAGATGACAACCATGCAGGACCCTATTCATATCAAAAGCACCCATATCTACCAAAGAGGTTTTTCTTGATAACTCTTCACACCCCCAAAATAATGTAAGTTCATCATGCTGATTAGGAGTGATCATGTCATCACAATACAAACTTGCAGTACTCATTGGATTAGAAGGGCTATTATTATGGCCTGAGCATTGGAAATTGAAATGACCCACTTCAAAGCAAAGTTCACAAATAAAAGGATAGAGGGCACACACTTTTTTACCAAGATCATTTAGAGCCCTATACCACATTCTAGTTTTTTCATTCTTGTGGGTGATACAATATTCTTCTTCAATTTAATTATTCTCACAAGGCCTACGTATTCCACAAAAATTAACATGCTTATAAGAAATAGTACTTTCAGAGGTTTGAGCATGTTTATTGCTATCATTAATAACAATTTCATTTTCCATGCAAGTGTCTTTAAAAGGCTCATGATACATGTCCCAGTTTTCTTTAGTAGCATTAATATGATAAGCAAAGGATCTAAAACAATCAATAAGAATTTGAGGATCAAGACCATATTTAGCACTAAGCTCTTGAAAATCAGTAGTTTCAGCGAAAGACTTAATGCAATCATACTCATAGTTTATACCTAGTTCTTTACCTCTATTGTTATCCCAATCTTCGGTATTGCTTTGAATTGTTTCAAGAAGATCCCACTTAGCTTTGACCTCCTTACTTGTGAAGGATCCCTCTAAACAAGTATCTAGATAGTCCTTGTAATGTCCTAAAAGCCTTGCATAGAAATTATTAATAACAATATTACGGGGGAGCTCATGAATGGGACATTTGAGCATTAGTGACTTCAATCTCCCCCATGCTTGGGCGATACTTTCTCCATCATGAGGATGAAAATTATAAATGTAATTCCTATCTTTATGAATTTCATGAGGAGGATAAAATTTAGAGTAAAAGAGAGATTCAAGTTCCTTCCACTCCAAATGATGAGGATCATCTAGTAGCTCACACCACTCCCTTGCTTTACCCTTAAGTGATAAAGAGAATAGCTTCCTATTAACTTGGTTCATTCAAATACCTGCACACTTGAACAACCCACATAATTCATGTATAGAGAGTAAATGATCACCAGGATGGACAGTTCCATCTCCAAAATAAGAGTTGTTCATAACACGTTCAACAATTTTTATAGGTACTTTAAAAGGGATGCTTTCAGTATGTGGATTTAAAATATCACAAGTATCATTAGAATTACCACATATGGGAGATAAAGTATCATCAGAGCAAATTTTCTTCTTTAAAGCTGGGGAACTAAAAAGATCATTTTCATAAAAAACAACTTCCCCAAGCTTAGACGTTTCCATAGCATTAGTACCAAATGTGTTCAAAAGATTCATACTAATAACATTGCTATTAGCATGCAAATAATGTTCCATAGGTTTTTTAATTTTCTCTTCGAACACTTCATGTCCTAACTCAAGATAAATACTATAAAGCTCTCTTATTTTTTTTTCCATTAAGCCTAACTAGTGAAAACAAGAAACAAAAGACAAAATTGCAGAATCTAAAGGAAATAACTTCGAGCACTCACACCGGAGGATGTGAGTACCTTTTACCTTACCTCCTGGCAACGGCGCCAAAAAATAGGCGTTTGTCGTGGGAGGTTCTTCTTCTTTAATCCTCCGGTGTGAATACCTTTTACCTTACCTCCCCGGCAACAGCGCCAAAATAGCTTGATGTCTACGCACTTCTATTCTTGTAGACAGTTGTTGGGCCTCCAAGTGCAAAGGTTTGTAGAACAGCAGCAAGTTTTCCCTTAAGTGGATCACCCAAGGTTTATCGAACTCAGGAAGGAAGTGGTCAAAGGTATTCCCTCTCAAGCAACCCTGCAATCAAGATACAAGAAGTCTCTTTTGTCCCCAACACACCCAATACACTTGTCAGGTGTATAGGTGCACTAGTTCGGCGAAGAGATAGTGAAATACAAGTGGTATGGATAATTATAAGTGGTAACGGTGATAGAAAATAGCAGCTTGGTGGCGTGGAAAAGACTAAAGGCAAACTGAAATAAAGATGTAAGAAAGCAAACATGTAACAGATCTAGTAGCAAACGGTGTATCAATGCTTAGAAACAAGGCCTAGGGATCATACTTTCACTAGTGAACACTCTCATATAAATATCTTCTCTTTATGATACTACTCTTAACTACTCTCCGGTTGGACACTCTAATCAACGGTAGGGCTATAACAACACTCCTCAAAGTAAGCCTTTCCCATCTAGAAAACCCCACACTGTCACCTTGAGTACTAGATGAGTCCAACAAACACCACAATTTCATAAAGACATCCAACTCCAAATATAACTCATAACAAGTATTTGTAATCTCTAGCCTAAGTGCCACCATGGTGAGCACGCTGTCACTTTCACACACATGGGGAGAGCAGAGATTCATTAAAGCACTTGAGTAGCAAGGTAGATGTATAGATTACAAGCTCATGATGTCAATAAGATCATGCATATATACAGAGATGAACACATAGCTACCGGTGGAGCCCTTAGCCTCGAGAGAGAACTACTCCCTCCTCATCATGGGAATCAGCAATGGTGGTGGAGATGGCGGTGGATCAATGGAGATGGCTCCGGGGGCACTTCCCCGTCCCGGCAGGGTGCCGGAACAGAGACTTTCTGTCCCCCGAATCTCCTTTTCGGTGGCGGCAGCACTGCGGAACATTTCGTGGCTAGAGGCTTGACGATTTAGGGTTTTGGCTTCGGGAGGCTTCTTATAGGCCAGAGGGCAAGGTCGTTGGAGTGCCAGGGGCCCCACACCACCTGGTGGCGCGGGTAAGGCTAGCCCGTGCCTGGGGGTGTGTGGCCAGGCCCTGGCCCTCCGCCGTCTCGTATTCTGGCTCCGTGAGTCTTCCGGTAAAATAGGAACTTTGGCTTTTGTCCCGTCCAATTCCGAGAATATTGATTTTCTGACTTTCATGGAACCAAAAACAGCAGAAAACAGGCAACTGGCACTGTGGCATCTTGTTAATAGGTTAGTCCAAGAAATCATATAAAAAATTACTCCTAAGTGTGGACAAAACATAAGAAAGTAGATAAAACCAAGCATGGAACATCAAAAATTATAGATACATTTGCAATGTATCAAGGCGGTGTTGCCATAAACTTCGAGTGTGGATGTTATCAACACACATTACAATGTACAAATAATCATAGGGTGCGCGACTAGCGCTCCCTATGGGAGTAGCCCCCGAGTGCCTGGTTGAGTCGAAGACTCAGGCAAGGACTAAAGAACTTTTGCAACTGCTGTCGTATTTTGTTTGCTTGTTCCAGTCGAATTTATTTCCAGCGCTCCCTATGGGAGTGACCCATGTCCATAGTCGAATCGCGGATTCGAGTGATTGGGTGTGCTTTGAATGTTCATGTTCCTGCAGAAAAGAAAAAGAAAAATCTTAGGGTGCGCGACCAGTGCTCCCTATGGGAGTAGCCACCGAGTGCTTGGTGGAGTCAAAGACTCGAGCGAGGACTAAAGTAGTCGAAGTCTTCTGTTGCTCAATTTTGGATGACGTCAGTGCTGACGATGTGATGACCTCAGTTGCCCGTGTGAGCGGGTTTCACGCGACGTGACGAGTGGTGGGTCCCATTTCCTGACTCTGACTTGACCGGGTGTGCGTAATCTTTGTTTTAACTGTGCCTCCTCGATTTCCGCACGTAAAGGGGGTAGTGGGGGACGGTTCACGCTTTGGGTCCTCCACGTGTCGATCACGATGAACGCCACGTGTATGATAGGGTTTTTCCTGGCCGTTGGATTGCATCTTCTAGGGGGTTAAGTAGCAGTGCTGCAACGGTAATTTCCACATCTGCTTCTTTTCTCTGCCTTTGCCTCCATCGCCATTGCTGCTGCTCTTCTGCTCCTTTGTGTTCATCTTTCTCGCGGCGCTGGACCAGCTCCGCGTATTCCCCAGTTAGTTTCTCCGGTCACACCGCCACCATGAGATGGGAAAGAAGAAAGGAGGTGCCGCGGCTGATTCCGCCGCCGCCACTGCTGCTGCCAAGAAGAAGGGCGGCTCCGCCGCCGCCGGGAAAAAGAAGGACATGGGCACTCGCGTCACCAATGGCGCGTGGCACGCATCCGTGATCAAGTCCCCTGAGCTTGGTCTCCTATGGCAAGACAGAGTTCTATCTTCCGTAGTCGCTGACGCGCGTGTCCCCGGCAGCGAGGTAATCCCTTCTCCTCCTGCCAGTTTTCGGGTGATGTTCCTAGCGTTCATCATCCGCGGTCTCTCGTTTCCCCTGCATCCTTTCTTCATGGGCCTTCTCTGTTTCTATGGGCTCTAGCTACATCAGCTGTCCCCCAACTCCATCCTCCATGTAGCTTGCTACATTACTCTTTGCGAGTGCTGGCTCGGAATCGAGCCACACTTCGGTCTCTTTAAGCGTCTCTTCAAGCTGAAGCGCCAGTCGGCGTCTGGCTCCGTAGTCTATGATGTAGGGGGCTACGGTATCCACGTCGACTCCTCCGCCACATACTTTGACATCAAACTCACGACGTCTGTCCAAGGGTGGAGGGACAAGTGGTTCTACATCCGCGACCTAAAGGCCGATGGAGACCACTTAGGACTCGCGCCTTTCGATCCCGCGACGCCGTGCAAGAGGAGGCGCTCCTGGAAGAACGTAGTGATGCCCGGCGAGTCCACGGAGACAGATGTGCTGTACGAGCGTGTCTGCGACCTCAAGAGTCGCTTGGGGGAAGAGGAGGGAGGCTGCACCCTTATTCGTACATGGCTGCGCCGTTGCGTCCAGCGCCTGCAGGCCAGAGTCCACCCTATGTTCTAGTGGGCTGGCTCGGACGATGTCACTCGCGTATCTGCCGATGGCATTTCTGCCGATGGCATTTCTGCCGATGTCACCAAGTACACCGCCAAGGATGTGCTCCCCAATGATCCAGTCGTACCTCCATTTGATGTTGCTAATCCTCCACCTGAGGTATAGTTGTGCTACGTGGTAGCTTTGTTTGTCGACTTCTTCTTTTCTGTTTTTCTTGACTTGTGCTAAATTGTTTTCTGTATGCAGGATTGGAGGGTGTCGCCCTGTATGCCCCTCTTCCTAAAGGGGTTATCCCTCATGAAGCCCTGGAAGAGGATGAGTCGGAGTCGACCGTCCCATCTGATGTGGAGGAGGAAGCCCCCGAGTCCAGTGGTCCGGACACTCGCAAGCGTTTGCGCAGCGAGGACTCGGATGCATCATCTCCTTCGACTCCAGAAGGTGAAGCTATGGGTGCTGAGTCGTCGATACCTGCTGTTCCCATGAGTGCTGTGGCGCCACCTTGCCGCAAGAAGATGCGGCTGCCGAAGGAGTCGTCGTCTGAGTCGGGGGATCAAACCTTCGATTTTGACAAGTTTGATTGGTAAGTATACGAATCTTCTTTTGGTTGTTTTTTGGAGTTGCATTCCCTTTATGTTGGTTTTTGCTCTGCAGTCAGCCGGCATCGCCATCTTCTGGCATCGTCGAATTTTTGAAGGAATTTGGAGTCGCAACCTCCAAGGCCAAGAAAATGGCGGAGCGCACTCCTTCTCCTCCATTGGCGGCCCACTCCGGCCATAATTCATCAAGTTCTCCGCACGATGTGGAGCACCAGATGGTTATCCGGACGACTGCGCGTCAATCGACTTCGGAGTCATTGGAGAATCATGTATGTGGAGTGTTGTTTCTTATGATTTTTTGCAGTCAAATGTATCATCTCCTATCATCTTCTTATCCTTTGATGTTTCTTCTATCACAACTTATTGTGAAGGAATCCGCTCGCTTGGCGGAGCAAGTTCTTACGATGGGTCACCAGCATGCAATGCTGGATAATCGCCATCGCGTAGTTGAAAGTAAGTGTTTTGCTTCTTCTTCTTCCTCCTTGTGATATATCCGACTGATAGTCTATCTTTGTTTGTTTCATAGCTAAGCATAATGAACTCCTTCGCGACGCTGCTTCCCTTGAAAAGGCGCTTGCCGCGGTGGTGAAGAGTCACGATGAGGCAGTCGCAGCATGTGACGAATCACGGAAACGTGAAGAGGATCTGCGCGCCTCCATCGTGGCTAGGGAGAAGTTGTTCGAGGAACAGCTTTTCTCGATTGCCAAGGCTCTCTCAGGTATTCCCTTATCTGAATTTTTGCTGTTTCTCTTCTTTTGAATTTGTTGTTGGTGCTGACTTTCATGCCCATGCTTGGGTTTTGTGTAGATGCCAGCGGTCTGAGCTTCGATCCCTAGGCACTCCATCGTGATGATGCCCTGGCGGGTGTCATTTCGGCAGTCGAAGATCGTAGTGCTGCCGTTCAGGGGACGCTCACCAAGGCCAAGGGCATGCTCAGTCGCCTCCGGGAAGAGCTGGCACCCAAGGCTAAATTGATCGAGAATATGGATGAGCTGGTGGAGTCCCTTGGTGGAGGCATTCCTGCAAGCTTCAAGAACTCACTCCGTGCGGCTGGCGCTTCGATGTCGCTTGCGATGGTTCAAGCCCACGCAGACGAGGTTGATCCTGCAGCGGTCTCCAAGGTGATGTCTGTCGGCGCAGATGGCCAGCAGGTAATCTTTGCTCCTTTCGCAACTACTTTGTGGCAAGTACGGGCCGCAACTGATCAACACAGTTGCGAAGTACTCTGAGGAGCTGCAGCGAGCCAAGAAGGCGGTGAAGGCTGCGATGTCAGGGGCCGGCGGAAAGTCTATGGCGTCTAATACCGCCACGGACTCGATGAGGCCCCCAAAACCGAAGTCCAAGTCGAAGAAACCAGTTGCTCCTCAGTAGTTGTGTCTGTAATAGTTAGATAGCCTATTTCTTTTGTCTGGGACATGCCCTTTGGTGAGTGTATCTGCTGATACTTTTATTATGCTTGAATGCACTCGAGTCTTTTGTCTATGCCTCTCCTTAGTCTTCTTATTGTCTCTTGCTTGACTTGTGATAGGGCACATCGAGTGGTCCTTTGAGGGAACCTCGGGATACACCATCCCCGGATGATACTTTGGCGCAGCCGCGCTCAAGGGTGGATGAGTTGTCTCCGCTCTCGCGACTCCGTGAACGCGTGAAGCAGTTGGAGCGTGAATTGCCCATACTCCGTGGTAATGTGGATGTATGGAAATCGAGGGCGGAGAAGGCCGCCGCCCGAGAACAATATCTGCTAGGGGAGGTGACGCAGCTGGGCGACCAATTCAAATGTTAGTTTTCTTCTTCCTTATCTTTTCCTTGTAGTCACTCACAGTAGTTCGGTGTCTTCATACTTCTGCCTTTGCTTGGTATAGTTGTCAGTGCGTGCCATCTGCAGGATGAGAATGATAGGATTGCCATTCGCATGAATGATCTAACCCAAGAGCAGCTTCAGGCGAGTGGATACTTCTGGGTGGATCATGATCGCGCAATCGCACTGGCGACCCTGCAGGATCATGCGTCGCGAGTGCTTCACTTCTTGAAGAAGTCGCAATCATGCTTGAAGAATATTTATCAGACGATGTTCCTGCTAGACATCATTCCATTGATCCTGCTGGCCCTTCTTGCCAAATTTCAAGATTTGGATGTAGTCCGCAAGTGTGTACGGCAACAGCTAGTGGCTGGTGCCAAAGCTGCTCTCTCGTTGGTGCGGCTGGACATGCCTGATGTGGACATTGCAGCAATTGCGGCCGGACCGCCAGCGCCACCAGCAGGTTCGACTTGGAACATGGTTGCTCACTACCAGGCGGTGGAAAGTCTAGCGGAAGAAATCGTCGACTTCTTCGAGGAGCAGACCAACGTTCCGTTGCTGCAATAGTAGTTTAATTTGTATCCTGCACATAGTTGTACTAGTGTTGTAAAGTTCGTATATATGCTGTGTATAATTGATTAACATTGATGTATATAAAGAGCTTGTTAACGAGTGCGTTGCACTATGCGATTCCTTTTCGTTAGCTTGACTTGTGTTTATCTCAGCCCCTTGCCAACCTGTCAGGTGCGTTGCTACTGGGTTAGTGTTTGTCAAGGGTTTCGATTGGTGTGTCAGCTACTCAGGATATCGCGTTAGTTCGTAGAACAGATGTGTATATGGTGGCGCAGCCCCCGAGTGGATATTTTGCAAAAATAAAAGGAACATATAGTTTTGGGGCACTTAGCTTTATTTATTCGCAGGATAGTACAGGGTACAATATGTGGCTAAGTAGCATTGGCTGAGTAGCCTTATTTGTAGAAATAGGAGACGACTAAGGGTAGAAGCATCGTAGCTGCGCGACGTTCTAGGGGTTGGAGTATGCGACTCCTGTCTCGAAATCTTTAAGGCGATAGGCGCCACCTGGGATTACTTCTGTAATCACGTATGGTCCTTCCCAGGGGGACTCGAGTTTGAGATGTCCTTGTTGTTTCAGTCGCAGGACCAGGTCTCCTTCGACGAAGGACCTGGGGCGTAGCCTTCTGCCGTGGTAGTTGCGCAGGTTCTACTGGTAGATCGTTGATCTTTCCGTGGCGATTTCCCGTGCCTCGTCAAGGAGGTCGATGGAGTCTTCGAGTGCAACAGTTGACTCCTTCTCACTGTAAGCGACTACTCGTGGTGCTTTGTATCGTACCTCGGCTGGTAGCACCGCTTCAGCACCGTGCACCATGAAGAACGGGGTGTACCCCGTGGCATTGTTTGGGGTTGTGCATAAGCTCCAAAGTACTGATTGTAGCTTGTCTAGCCAGCAGCCTGCGGCCTGTTCGAGTGGCCTGAGGAGTCGCTTCTTAATGCCGCTGCAGATGAGCCCATTAGCTTTTTCGACTTGGCCGTTGGTCTGTGGATGTGCTACGGAGGCATAGTTGACGTTGATTCCTATATTCTCGTAGAATTCATGGAAATCCTTGAATGTGAAGTTCGTCCCATTGTCCGTGATGATGCTGTGTGGTACTCCGAAGCGGTAGATGATGGACTCAAAGAACTTGACTGCACTATATCCTGACTGATTAGTCACTGGCATGGCCTCTATCCACTTGGTGAATTTGTCGACTGCGACCAGGAGGTAGACGTAGCCTCCACGTGAGGACTTTGGGAGCTTGCCGACCATGTGGAGTCCCCATTGCGCGAAGGGCCAGACTAATGGAATTAGCCGGAGTTCTGCGCCAGGTGCGTGTGGCTTGTCCGCGAATCGCTGGTAAGCGTTGCATTTCTAGACGATGTCTTTGGCATCACGCATGGCCGTAGGCCAGTAGAATCCTACTCGTAGACCTTTGGCGACGAGGGCGCGACTGCCGGCGTGGTGCCCGCAAGTCCCCTCATGGATGTCGAGGAGAACAGCTCTTCCATCAGCCATGGAGACGCATCATTGGAGTACTCCTGTGATGCTGCGCTTGTATAGTTCGCCATTGATAACAATGAATGCCTTAGATCACCGCACAATGTGCCGTGCGTCAGTCGGGTCATCCGGTAGCCTTTTGCTGAGGAGGTACGTGATGTATGGTTGGGTCCAAGATGGCTCGATCATTATGATGCTCATTGGTCCTTCGAGTCCTGTGTCCAGCTCCAAGTCGTTGAGTGCCATTGGCTCATTGGGCGGCGCAGCCCCCGAGTCCGTTGTTGCGCTTGTTTTCTTCTATGTGGCTTTTGGCTTGATGGAGCGTTCGCATATGCGCTCGAGAAATACCCCAGGTGGTATGGGGCGCAGGTGGAGCCAATGTTGGCGAGTGTGTCTACCTCTTCATTGCTTTCGCGGCCTATGTGCCGCAGCTCGCAACCGTCGAAGTCCCCTTCGAGTGTGTCGTAGAGGTCGCGGTAGGTTTCATGTTGTTGTTCAGTGCGTCGCACTCATGCATTGTCTGGTTGACGACCAGCTTGGAGTCGCCATATACTATGAGCCTCTTGGAGCCGCAGGCTTTTGCCACCCTCATCCCGTGCAGTAGGGCCTCGTATTCAGCTTCATTGTTGGAGGTGGTGAACTGCATTCGCAGGATATATTTCAGCTTGTCTCCCTAGGGTGATGTCAGTATGACACCTACGCCATCTCCGTCCTTTCGCTTGGATCCGTCGAAGTGCATTATCCAGAGGTAGGACATATCTGGTTTTTCAGGGAGCTGGTTTTCCATCCAGTGCACAAGGAAGTTAGAGAGAACTTGCGACTTGATTGCGTCGCGTTTTTCATATGTAATGTCTCGTGGAGACAGTTCGATTCCCCAGAGCACGACTCGTCCGGTGGCGTCGGGGTTGTTGAGGATATGCCCCAGCAGGGCGTCGTTGACTACCACGATTGGGTGCTCCTGGAAATAGTGGCGCAGTCATCGGGTTGTCATGAAGACACCGTACGCTAGTTTCTAGTAGTGCGGGTACCGCTATTTTGTTGGCGTAAGTACCTCGCTGAGGTAGTAGATTGGGCGTTGTACTCCGTGGACCTTGTTTTCTTCGGCTTGTTCCACCACGAGCACCGTGCTGACCACCTGGTTGGTGGCGGAGATGCATAGCAATAGTGGTTCCCTTTCGCGTGGGGTCACCAGTACTGGCAAGGTGGACAGTAGGCATTTAAGGTCTTCGAATGCTTCTTGTGCCTCGTTGGTCCACTCGAATTTGTCAGCTTTGCGGAGGAGTTGGTAGAAGGGCAGTGCCTTTTCACCCATTCGACTGATGAATCGACTGAGCGCCGCCCAGCCAGCTGTTGGACACCTCTTATGTTCTTTGGTTTCTCCATAGCCAGTATGGCTTTTATTTTCTTCGGGTTCGCCTCGATCCCTCTCGCGGAGATAAGGTACCCGGGTAGTTGCCCAGATGGTACGCCGAATGCGCATTTGTCCGGATTGAGTTTGATCCGGTAGCGGTCAAGGTTGGCAAAGGTTTCACGCAAGTCGTCGATTAGTGAGGCTTCCTCTTTGGTCTCTATTACGATGTCATCAACATATACTTGAATATTGCGACCAAGTTGGTTTTTGAGGCAAGCCTACATGCACCGCTGGTAGGTGGCTCCTGTGTTCTTTAGCCTGAAGGGCATTGTGTTGTAGCAGAACACACCAAAAGGCGTTGTAAACGCTGTTTTTCTTGATCTTCCTCCTTCATTTGAATCTGGTTGTAGCCTAAGTAGGCGTCGAGGAAGCAGAGGCGCTCACATCCCACGGTGGAGTCGATGATCTGGTCGATTCGTGGTAGCAGAAAGTGGTCTTTCGGGCAGTGCTTATTTAGAGAGGTGAAGTCCACGCACATCCGCAGGATATCCATGTCCTTTTTTGGTACTAGCACCGTGTTGGCGAGCCAAGTGCTTTCCTTGATCTCGCGTATGAATTTGGCGTCGAGGAGTCTATTGATCTCCATTCCGACTGCCTTTGCTCTTGGTTCAGACAGTTGCCAAATTGTTTGTTTGACTGGCCTTGCGTCTGGGTTGACATTGAGTGCGTGCTCGGCGAATTCCCTGGGAATCCTGGCATGTCCGCTGGACACCAGGCGAAGATTTCCTAGTGCTCACGGAGGAATTCGACGAGCGCGAGTTCCTACGCGAGACTCAAGTTGTTGGTGATGAGGACCGTCTTAGCGGGATCCAATGGGTGGACCTGAACTTTCTTCGTGTGCACCGATGAGTCGAAGGATAGGTCGGGTGAGCTTGGCCGGCTTAGGGGAGGCAGACTGTTGTCTGTCGACTCCTTCAATCTTGCGAGTTCCTCCTGCATGCCGAAGGACTGGGAGATTCTGTTGAATTTCCTGTCGCAACTGTCGGATCTCTCAAAGCTCCCGCTGATTGTGATGATGCCGTTAGGGCCTAGCATTTTCATCTGCAAGTAGGCGTAGTGAGGCACTGCCATGAACCTGGTGAACGCGACGCGTCCGAGGATGCAGTGGTATTGTGAGGGCCAGTCGACGACTTTGAAGTCGATGCGTTCACGTTGAAAGTTTTTCGGCGTGCCAAAGATGACGTCGAGGTTCATTTTACCAAGAGGATACACGCCTTTGCCTGGGACGATGCCGTGGAATGTTGTGTCTGAGGCCTCTAGGCAGGTCAGAGGGATCCTCATTGCTCGCAAGGTACCCGCGAACATAAGGTTGATGCCGCTTCCGCCGTCCATGAAGACGCAGCTCATGTCGAAACCTCCAATTTGTGCCTCGAGGACGAGGGGACAATGGCCTGGATGAGGTACCTGGCGCAGGTGGTCGCGCTTGTCAAAGGTAATGCGGGAGTCGCTTCCACTAAGGTACTCAGTGGTGGATGATGGTGAGTTTGTCGCCAAGTTGACTTGGCGAGTGATGGCCTTTTGCACCTGATTCAAGGGGCGTCCCTTTTGGATCATCATGGTACCCATGGCCCGTGGGTATGTCTCGCCTCCGTGGTGCTGGTTCGACGCAACTGCATTTGGGTGTGGTCCAGGTGATGGTGGCGGAGCTCCATGTGCCACAACACCTAGGGCGGCTCCGTAGCCCCTGTTGACAGCATCACGATTCATCCGAGATAGACCCTCATGAAGTTTGAGGAACTCGCGGCAGTCCTTGAGGAGGTGGTTGGACTTCTTTTTGTCGTCGTGCTTGTCGATGTAGAAGTGCACAGTGCATGGCCCGGACAACTTGTCTTCGATCGATGTTGCGGGTGCTTCATCGCGAGTGCGGTGCTGCCATACTTGCGTGGTTTTCCCGAAGTCGCGGTATCCACTTCTGTGGTATCCGCTATTGCGGTTGTTGTAACATCCCAAAATTTCATCTGAAATCATCATCATTGCACTCATATCATCATGGCATGTTTTTTTGCATTGCATTTAGAATGCCCTCCAAAAATCTGGTGCAATTTTGGGCCATGGTTAGGAATTTATGAAAATGGAACCAAAGAAAATGCTATATTACCTATTAAGTCCAAGTGAGTACTTTGGATTAAAATAGTAGGTAAATATGTTTTATAATACCCTAAAAAACCTAGTTTGAGTTTTTACAAATTTTGACAAATTGGTTTGAATCAATTTGAACCATTAAATCAAAAGTTTTGGAGAAAACTGAATTAGAAAAAGAAAAGGAGGGAAAATTCAAACAGCAGCAGCTGCAGCATTTTGGCCCATTCTGGCCCACTAGGCAACAGCCCACCCGCACCACTCCCTCTCCCCTTCTCTGTCTTTTCCCACCCCCCGTCTCTACTCCTTCTCGCTGACAAGCTGGCCCCATGCCCACGTCACCTCGTCGTCTTCACTACCGATGATGGACCTCTCCCCTTCGGTCGTTTTCGAATCGATTCAATTCCGTCAGTTTCTCGCGATTAAATGCCCCGGCGATTACCCCTACTGAACCCCCTCTCCCTCCTCGTCATTTTCCCCCAGTCGCCACCCCTAGAGAGCCCCCAGGCTCCCCTAAATTCGAGCTCGAACGCCGCTCACTGACGGCAACTCCGGCGACGATTCCGGTGAGCCCAGGTCGCCCGGCGCCCTCCCCTTGGTCCCATCTATTTCCCCATCTCCTGGTGCACCTACTGATCGAGCCACGCGTTTTCTTTTGCCCCAGGTCGACGACACAGACGATTCCGGCGAACTCCTCTGCCGCTGCCGTCAGTCGCCTTCTCCGGTAAGGGTAGGTTTCCCGCCGCCCCTTTTTGGTCTTTACTAGGTCGTGCAGACGGTTGCGCACCTCGCTGACCTCTTTGCCGGTTGGTTTGAGCCCCAGGTCTTCATCTCCGTCGCTGAGCCAAGAGTTCCGCCGGCAACCGCCACTCCGGCGAGGGATCCAGGCCAAGCCCAAGCACCCCCCTCGCCACCGTAACCTCCATCGAGACCGCCGCGACCTTCCTGACCTCTGGTACGTGTCCACGGTCTCCCAGCCCTCGTAGAATCGCCAGAACCCCATCGGCCGATGCTCCGCCGCCGCGCGCTGTCGTTAGCACCGCCAGTCTCCGGCGAGACGCTTAGCAGCCGTTCGATTAGATCCTAGCGGTTAAGATTAGATCACTTAAGCGAAAGGGTACGGCTGATCTGATCCATCCAACATCTCTTAAATCTGACGGCTCGTAGCAGTCGATCCGGCCGAACCGGTATCAGCCAATAGGAAAACGCCACGTTGCCAGACTATTTCGTTTGAATAGAAAAATAGACTGATTTGGTATTTAACTTAGAAATTCAATAACTTTTGTTCCACAAACCAGAAAAATACAAATTTGGTGTCTATGGATTCAAAAAAATGAGACCTTTATTATTGAGGCCTTGTTTCACACTTTTGCCTCTGGAAAATGGAATTATAGACAGAACCTTTCTAGGAGTATTTTATTCACAAAAATTGTTCTATGGATTATTTTTGAGTATTTCTTATGCATTTAGTTGAGGTATTCTATCCTCAGTACTGTAGACTCTGTAAATTATAGAGTTGTGATCATATCATTGCATTTTGCATGCATTCATGTTTTG
The DNA here is from genome assembly GCA_910589775.1 of Avena eriantha. Lineage (NCBI taxonomy): Eukaryota > Viridiplantae > Streptophyta > Magnoliopsida > Poales > Poaceae > Avena > Avena eriantha. The sequence goes on from OU342745.1 coordinate 372,116,579, forward strand.
TAATGTTTTATTGGTTAAATTATTGTGGTTGTATTGTTTTTGTGTAGATTGTGTGGATTGTGAAGTTTGTTGCTGTGAGGATTGTACCTATTCCCCTAGCTACCAAGGCAAGTGATATTTCATCCCATGTCCTATTATTTTCACTATTGCACTAGTGATATTTTGGTAGATCTTGACATGATAGAATTATTCCTATATTGCTATACTATGCTATGCTATATAGATTATATCTTGGTAGTATCCTCTAGTCAAAGGACTTTGTATGCTAGAATGCTTAGCTATGCTAGTAGAATTTGTGGGTGGAAAATACATATCAAGATAATATGGAATGATATTATTTTGTTTAACTAAGAAAACAACTATTATTAATGAAACACCTGGGTGGATTGGAACTTGCTTGGATTATGTTGAGTGGTTACTCAGGGGCCATGTCTATGGTCAGCTGATGTATCACACTTGTGGATGGCCACCCAGGAATAAAGAGATTGGAGACATTCTTGTCATGAAGCTTCTAGTGCAACCACATGGCATATGGGCTCTGCCTTGACCAACTAAGTTGCAAGAACTCAGCCAGGCGGACAGAGGGTGGTAGTGATGATAGGATGGAATGCGTCCGTGGTGGTCTGAGGGATTGCTTCTGAAAGGTCTTGTCTCGATGCATGTCGAGTCTTGTGGGGAAAGTGCACCACCTCTCGAGAGGGTAAAACTAAGTACTTAGCCGTGTCCCCGGTTATGGACAACTTCTGAGCCTCAAGACAGTGAAAGTAGTTCAATAATCTCCTCATCCCAATTTCTCTAAGTTAAAACTTGTGGGTGAACAGGGATAAAGGTCCAGTGATGTCTATCATTGGTACCTTATAGCTTGAATGAAAAACTTCTTCAAAAACTATAAGTTAAACTATTTTAGCAAAGCCAGCCATAACCCCACTTAGCCATATATTCATGTAGTTGTTGGATTATACCAAGTAACTTTGGTATCACTTGCCAATACAATTCCAAATGTATTGACCCTTGTGGCTGTAACTTATTATGTTGCAGGTTACTCTGATGATTAGTAGGGTTGCGAGTCTACACTCGACATGCTTGCCTGTGGCACATGAAGACTAAGGACTCTATTATTATATGTTATGTGAACTTGTGTCTTAGCCTTGGGCTAAGTGAGTTGTAAGAACTATTATACTCCTGGATGTGCGATGTAATAATGACCTTTGTTTCTGTGTACTTCATCTTAAACTGTGGGTGCTAGCATTTCGATCCAGGGACTAGCACTGCAATCACAGGGATCTTACCTTATCTTGGTGAGATCTTACAGATGGTATCAGAGCACTGTGTTGCCTGTAGGATCGTGACCCTAGAATGGATTAGACTAAGGAAAACCCTTAGGAAAACTCTATATTCCAACTTTACACTTGTCTTTTCATCTCGTAAAACTTTTCTTAATCATCCTTCTCATCTATTTTTGTAGATATCCACCATCAATGAATCTGTCAAGAAGGGACCACTGATGACTATGACCTTGGAGTGCGAGACAGAATTTCCCAATGTGCTCAAGAACCTCATGCTTGGCTTGGGGATGAATAGTGAAGCCGTGTACAAGGGATTTCCTGTGATAGATGAAGGACAAGAGTATTGGTGGGTGCAACTCCACTTGTACAAGAACAAGGAGGACGATCCCAAGAGTACGGGATTTTGCATGTTCACCAACTCTGAGATGCACCCGTCATTCTTTGACTCTGCAAGGAATGCTGCATGGAGAGCTATTGAGGAACTTGGGGAGAGACTCAAGTATAGAATGCTCAATACTTAGGAGGATCTCAAGGAGGAGAAGCGTCTTGCCCAAGACTCAAAGGCCACTGTGAAATGCCTAAGTAAGGATATCATAGGCCTAGCCTTGGAGCTATGTGACCAAGACAAGCGGATTTCTGCTAAGGATGCCCTGATTGCCACCTTGGTTAAGAAGGAGTGAGATATTAGTTGGACCACCACCCTTGGCGTTTTATCACGCTAGTATTTTGATCATACCAACTTATGTGGTATGGCAAAAAAAAATAAGTTATGTCTAGAACCCTGTGCTTGAGTTGGATAATGTATTGCTACTTGGAATGTTCTGTTGGTTGATTTTCTTAAATTGTGACTTGTGTTTACTTCCTCTATTGTGTGTTACTAATTTTCTCCCTACTATGCAAAAGATGCCGAATTTTGTCTACAACACGACCAAGGATTTCAAGGGGACTCGCTTTGGGACTCGCCTATTGGAACTAGTCCAAGTGCTCGCTCTTCCCATCCCTACCATTCAGGGACTTCAGCTACAGAAGTTTCAGAGGAAGGACTTATGGGGATTTAAAGTTACTCAGCCAAGACGTGAGACGGAGCCCCAAACTGGGGAGATTACCTTCAAGATACTCCATGATGACATGGAGAGGGGCCTTGACGTCGCTATGCATGAGCTGTTGGGACGCCTATGTGGACGTCACTCTTCGGAGATCAAGAGCCACTACTTCCATTTCTTTGGGAGGCGCGACGAGGAAGGAGAGCCTATTGTGTTGGACGAGGCCACTAAGGAGTCTATCAAGCCCGTGCGACACTACCTCCAGGACTTAGAGAGCGTCATTAGACACCTTGATACTGATAGGACTAATGTGATGCTTAGCAACGATGAACTACGGGTCCAACTCAAGGAGAAGGACAAGGACTTCCAGGGACAGGAAAATCGGATCAAGGAAATGGAGAAGAAGTTTGAAGACCAAGATAAGAAATTCAAGAACCAAGAGAAAAGAGTTCAGGAGAAGAACAAGCAGATTAGAGACTTGGAGACCGAGTTAGAGCTACAGAACATTGAGCTGGAAGCGGATCACGAGGTGATAGAGAGGCTACGCACACAGAAGAGAGAGCTACAGACGAAGATCGATGCTCTGACTACCAGCTTGGAGGAATACAAGGCAGGATTCGCATCAGCAGGACTTGCTCTAGTGGAGGAGGAAGTCGACATGGAGGAGTAGCGATATTGTTCCATCTACTATCGTTCTATTATTATTAAGTGCATAGATCATACCGACTTGTGGGTGACTATGCTAGTATGTTATCTTTGCAGACTCTGTTATTGTTGTGATGTTGGAACTTGCATGTGCTTGTTTGTCTGAATTGTTGTTTTATTTGGGTTATCTATCATTACTTACCCTTACTAAACCCACAGATGCCTCCCCGACACAACAACGAGGATAACCATGAAAATGACAATGGAATGCAGCAGATGATGGCTGCACAGACCCAATTGATGCAAATGATGACTCAATTCATGGCGAACCAGAACCAGAACAACAATAATAACAATAACAACCAGAACAATCCACCACCTTTGGATATGCTGACCAGATTTCTAAGGCTGAGACCTGCCAAGTTCTCAGGTACCTCAGACCCCATGGTAGCAAATGATTGGTTACGCTCTGTGAATAAGGACCTAGTCACGGTTGGGTGCCCAGATGCTGAAAAAGTCAGATTTGCAGCACACTTGTTGGAAGGTCATGCAGCTGCTTGGTGGGATAATTTCCAAATTACCCACCCTATTGAGGAAGTGACTTGGGCAATGTTTGAAGATGGGTTTCGCACCACTCACATTTCTGCGGGAATAATGGGATTGAAGAAAAATGAGTTCCATAACCTCAAGCAACGCCACCGTAGCATCTCTGAATACATCGAAGATTTCAATAATTTGTCACGTTATGCACCCGACGATGTTGACACTGATGCAAAGAGAAAGGAGAAATTCCTGGATGGGCTGAATGATGAAATTGCTATGCAACTATCTGTTGCATATGTTCCAACTTATCAATCTTTATGTGATAAAGCTACCATCCTGGAAAACAAGATGAAGCTAGTGGAGGGTAGAAAGAGGAAGCACCATTTCGATAAGTTTGGATCAGGATCTCCTCACAAGCGCCCTCATGGTGAAGGAAGTGGGAGCTCAGGATTCCACAAGAATGGGAATCATAGTAACCATCGTAACAACAACCACAACCATGATGGAAACAATCATCATGGGCACAACAAAAGTGGATTCAGGAACAATCACAGTAATCATGGCCATGGGAACCAAAACTGTTAGAACCGTCACAGTCAGCCAGCGAAGAAAGACATCAGTCAGGTGGAATGTTTCAAGTGTAAGAAGACAGGACACTATGCTAATGAATGCCCAGAAAAGAAGACTGATGGGGCTAAGCCAAACCCATTCCAAAAGGGCCATGTGAACCACATTAATGTGGAGGAAATCCAAGAAGGATCTGATGCCGTGATCGGTAAGTTCAAAATTAATGCCTTTTCCGCACTTATCCTTTTCGATACTGGCGCATCGCATTCATTCATTTCAAGAGAATTTGTAATCAAAAACGGACTCACCACTGAAACTATTGGATGTCCTATTAAAGTAAGTTCTCTGGGTGGAGAAATGATAGTAAATTCAGGGTGCCAACAGATCATCCTAGAAATTGGAAAACACAAGTTCCCGATTAGTTTAATAATCCTAGAGTCCCAAGGATTAGGTGTCATATTAGGAATGGACTGGTTGACCCGTTATGAAGGAGTGATTGATTGTGCCAAGCGAACTGTTATGCTCACCACCCCAGAAAAGAAAAGGATCAGGTTCAAGTCTAACTTTGAACCAAGGGGAGCAAGGTTAATTCTCTTAAGGGGGTTAGCCTAGATGATGTGCCAATAGTGAGGGAATATTCAGATGTGTTCCCCAAGGAATTACCTGGCATGCCACCAGATAGGGATGTGGAGTTTCTAATAGACCAACTGCCAGGAACAGGGCCTATAGCAAAGCGACCTTATAAGATGTCAGTTGACGAGTTAAAAGAACTTAAGAAGCAATTAGGAGAACAACTGGAAAAGGGATTTATCCAACCAAGTTCATCGTCTTGGGGAGCACCAGTCTTGTTCGTCGAGAAGAAGGACCGAAGCCAGAGACTATGCATAGATTATCGTTCAGTTAATGAAGTGACCATAAAGAATAAGTACCCCCCTGCCTAGAATAAATGATCTCTTCGATCAACTAGAGGGTGCATGTGTGTTCTCAAAAATTGATCTCTGATCAGGATACTTTCAACTCAAGATTAGAGAACATGACATACCCAAGACTGCATTCACCACTAGATACGGGTTGTATGAATATACATTGATGCCGTTTGGATTAACTAATGCACCAGCCTATTTCATGAACATGATGAATAAAGTATTCATGGAATTCCTTGACAAGTTCGTAGTGGTATTCATCGATGATATATTGGTATATTCCAAAAGCAACAAAGAACATGAGGAACATCTACGCCTGATTCTAGATAAACTCAGGGAACATAAACTTTATGCCAAGTTCAGTAAATGTGAATTCTGGCTGAACGAAGTGGGTTTTCTTGGGCACATAGTATCTAGAAGTGGTATAGCTGTTGATCCAGCAAAAGTGGCAGCTGTGACAGAATGGGAACCTCCTAAATCAGTTAAAGAAGTCCGTAGTTTCCTTGGTCTGGCAGGATACTATCGGAGGTTCATTGAAAACTTCTCTAAGATAGCAAAACCCATGACTGATCTGCTAAAGAAGGAGAAGAAGTTTAATTGGACAGAAGCTTGTGAAACCAGCTTTCAGGAATTGAAAAAGAGACTGGTGTCAGCACCAGTGTTATGTTTGCCAGATCTTGAGAAAGATTTTCAAGTCTATTGTGATGCATCTCACCAAGGACTGGGAGGTGTACTGATGCAACAAGGTAAAGTTGTAGCCTATGCATCAAGGCAACTCAAAAATCATGAAGTAAATTATCCTACTCATCATCTAGAGTTGGCATCAGTTGTGCATGCACTGAAAACATGGAGGCATTATCTTATGGGAAAATGTTGTGAGATGTTCACTGATCACAAGAGTTTGAAATATATTTTTACACAGAAAGAGCTCAACATGAGACAAAGAAGATGGCTAGAACTCATCAAGGACTATGACTTAAGCTTACAATACCATCCTGGAAAGGCAAATGTTGTAGCTGATGCATTAAGCCGCAAGGTCTATGTGAATGGCCTCAACAAAGGAGAATTGCGGGAGGAGTTGTGTGCTCAATTTAGAGAGCTGAGGCTCGAAATTGTGCCTGAAGGGTACCTTGCATCCTTGGAGGTGCAGCCCACACTAATGGATAGAATTCAAGAGGCCCAAAAGTTGGACAAAGAAATAGATGAAATTAAAAGTAAAGTTAGTGAAGGGAAGGCAAAAGGATTCCATGTAGATGAACAAGGAATCTTATGGTACAAAAAACGTATCTGTGTTCCACAGGATCCGGAACTTAAGAAGTTGATCTTACGAGAAGCTCACAATTCACCATATTCAATTCACCCTGGCAACACCAAGATGCATATGGATGTTAAGGGAAGATTTTGGTGGAATAATCTAAAGAAAGATATAGCAGAACGTATTGCTCTATGCGACGTGTGTAGTCGTGTAAAGGCAGAACATCAAAAACCAGCAGGACTATTGCAACCGCTACCAATACCTGATTGGAAATGGGATAAAATCGGTATGGATTTCATCACTGGACTGCCAAGGACTAGATCTGGATACGATTCCATATGGGTTATCGTTGATCATTTAACAAAAGTGGCCCATTTCATACCAGTAAAGACCACTTATACAAGCGCAAAGTTAGCCAAGATTTACATGAACAGAATTATATGTTTGCATGGGGTACCTAAGAGTATCATATCTGATAGAGGGACTCAATTCACTTCACACTTTTGGCGACAACTTCACGAGTCACTGGGAACTCGGTTAGAATTCAGCACTGCATTTCATCCGCAAACAGATGGGCAGACAGAAAGGACCAATCAAATATTAGAGGATATGCTGAGAGCATGTGCGTTAGATTATGGATCCAGTTGGGATGAAAGTCTACCGTACGCAGAGTTTTCTTACAATAACAGCTATCAATCAAGCATAGAAATGGCTCCATTTGAATTTCTTTATGGAAGGAAGTGTACTACACCATTGTTATGGAATGGAGTAGGAGAAAGAAATTTGTTCGGGCCAGACCTAATGAAAGAGGCCGAGGAGAAAGTCAAGATGGTAAGAGATAGGCTAAAGGTAGCTCAATCTCGGCAAAAGAGCTATGCTGATCCAAAACGTAGAGAGGTTACCTACGAGGTTGGTGATAGAGCTTATCTCAGGGTATCACCACTTCGTGGTGTGAAGAGGTTTGGAATCAAAGGGAAACTAGCACCACGCTATGTAGGGCCTTTCAAGATTTTGAGTCGCAAAGGAGAAGTAACATATGAGATAGAATTACCAGAATCTTTGTCAGCAGTTCACAATGTATTCCATGTTAGTCAGCTGAAAAAGTGTCACCCAGAGATGGAAGAAACTTTGTTGAAAGACACTATACCATTGGAGGAAGTTCAGCTAGATAATGATCTCACTTATGAAGAGAAACCTATTAAGATTCTGGAGACTGCAAAAAGAATTACCCGTACCAAGACCATCAAATTCTGCAAAGTGCAGTGGAACCATCACACCGAATCAGAAGCAACCTGGGAGCGAGAAGATGAACTTCGGAGAGATCACCCTCACCTATTTGCTAGCCAACCCGAATCTCGAGGGCGAGATTCATCTTAAGGGGGTTAGATTTGTAACATCCCAAAATTTCATCTGAAATCATCATCATTGCACTCATATCATCATGGCATGTTTTTTTGCATTGCATTTAGAATGCCCTCCAAAAATCTGGTGCAATTTTGGGCCATGGTTAGGAATTTATGAAAATGGAACCAAAGAAAATGCTATATTACCTATTAAGTCCAAGTGAGTACTTTGGATTAAAATAGTAGGTAAATATGTTTTATAATACCCTAAAAAACCTAGTTTGAGTTTTTACCAATTTTCACAAATTGGTTTGAATCAATTTGAACCATTAAATCAAAAGTTTTGGAGAAAACTGAATTAGAAAAACAAAAAGGAGGGAAAATTCAAACAGCAGCAGCTGCAGAATTTTGGCCCATTCTGGCCCAATAGGCAATAGCCCACCCAGACCACTCCATCTCCCCTTCTCTGTCTTTTCCCACCCCCCATCTCTACTCCTTCTCGCTGACAAGCTGGCCCCACGCCCACGTCACCTCGTCGTCTTCACTACCGATGATGGACCTCTCCCCTTCGGCCGTTTTCGAATCGATTCGATTCCGTCAGTTTCTCGCGATTAAATGCCCCGGCGATTACCCCTACTAAACCCCCTCTCCCTCCTCGTCATTTTCCCCCAGTCGCCACCCCTAGAGATCCCCCAGGCTCCCCTAAATTCGAGCTCGAACGCCGCTCACTGACGGCAACTCCGGCGATGATTCCGGTGAGCCCAGGTCGCCCGGCGCCCTCCCCTTGGTCCCATCTATTTCCCCATCTCCTGGCGCACCTACTGACTGAGCCACGTGTTTTCTTTTGCCCCAGGTCGACGACACGGACGATTCCGGCGAACTCCTCTGCCGCCGCCGTCAGTCGCCTTCTCCGGTAAGGGTAGGTTTCCCGCCCCCCTTTTTGGTCTTTACTAGGTCGTGCAGATGGTTGCGCACCTCGCTGACCTCTTTGCCGGTTGGTTTGAGCCCCAGGTCTTCATCTCCGTCGCTGAGCCGAGAGTTCCGCCGGCAACCGCAACTCCGGCGAGGGATCCAGGCCAAGCCCAAGCACCCCCCTCGCCACCGTAACCTCCATCGAGACCGCCATGACCTCCCTGACCTCTGGTACGTGTCCATGGTCTCCCAGCCCTCGTAGAATCGCCAGAACCCCATCGGCCGACGCTCCGCTGCCGCGCGCCGTCGTTAGCACCGCCAGTCTCCGGCGAGACGCTTAGCAGCCGTTCGATTAGATCCTAGCGGTTAAGATTAGATCACTTAAGCGAAAGGGTACGGCTGATCTGATCCATCCAACATCTCTTAAATCTGACGGCTCGTAGCAGTCGATCCGGCCGAACCGGTATCAGCCAATAGGAAAACGCCACGTCGCCAGACTATTTCGTTTGAATAGAAAAATAGACTGATTTTGTATTTAACTTAGAAATTCAATAACTTTTGTTCCACAAACCAGAAAAATACAAATTTGGTGTCTATGGATTCAGAAAAATGAGACCTTTATTATTGAGGCCTTGTTTCACACTTTTGCCTCTGGAAAAATGGAATTATAGACAGAACCTTTCTAGGAGTATTTTATTCACAAAAATTGTTCTATGGATTATTTTTGAGTATTTCTTATGCATTTAGTTGAGGTATTCTATCCTCAGTACTGTAGACTCTGTAAATTATAGAGTTGTGATCATATCATTGCATTTTGCATGCATTCATGTTTTGTAATGTTTTATTGGTTAAATTATTGTGGTTGTATTGTTTTTGTGTAGATTGTGTGGATTGTGAAGTTTGTTGCTGTGAGGATTGTACCTATTCCCCTAGCTACCAAGGCAAGTGATATTTCATCCCATGTCCTATTATTTTCACTATTGCACTAGTGATATTTTGGTAGATCTTGACATGATAGAATTATTCCTATATTGCTATACTATGCTATGCTATATAGATTATATCTTGGTAGTATCCTCTAGTCAAAGGACTTTGTATGCTAGAATGCTTAGCTATGCTAGTAGAATTTGTGGGTGGAAAATACATATCAAGATAATATGGAATGATATTATTTTGTTTAACTAAGAAAACAACTATTATTAAGGAAACACCTGGGTGGATTGGAACTTGCTTGGATTATGTTGAGTGGTTACTCAGGGGCCATGTCTATGGTCAGCTGATGTATCACACTTGTGGATGGCCACCCAGGAATAAAGAGATTGGATACATTCTTGTCATGAAGCTTCTAGTGCAACCACATGGCATATGGGCTCTGCCTTGACCAACTAAGTTGCAAGAACTCAGCCAGGCAGACAGAGGGTGGTAGTGATGATAGGATGGAACGCGTCCATGGTGGTCTGAGGGATTGCTTCTGAAAGGTCTTGTTTCGATGCATGTCGAGTCTTGTGGGGAAAGTGCACCACCTCTCGAGAGGGTAAAACTAAGTACTTAGCCGTGTCCCCGGTTATGGACAACTTCTGAGCCTCAAGACAGTGAAAGTAGTTCAATAATCTCCTCATCCCAATTTCTCTAAGTTAAAACTTGTGGGTGAACAGAGATAAAGGTTTAGTGATGTCTATCATTGGTACCTTATAGCTTGAATGAAAAACTTCTTCAAAAACTATAAGTTAAACTATTTTAGCAAAGCCAGCCATAACCCCACTTAGCCATATATTCATGTAGTTGTTGGATTATACCAAGTAACTTTGGTATCACTTGCCAATACAATTCCAAATGTATTGACCCTCGTGGCTGTAACTTATTATGTTGCAGGTTACTCTGATGATGAGTAGGGTTGCGAGTCTACACTCGACATGCTTGCCTGTGGCACATGAAGACTAAGGACTCTATTATTATATGTTATGTGAACTTGTGTCTTAGCCTTGGGCTAAGTGAGTTGTAAGAACTATTATACTCCTGGATGTGCGATGTAATAATGACCTTTGTTTCTGTGTACTTCATCTTAAACTGTGGGTGCTAGCATTTCGATCCAGGGACTAGCACTGCAATCACAGGGATCTTACCTTATCTTGGTGAGATCTTACAGTTGTCATCGCATCTATCGGCGTAGCCGGCTACGACCATGTTGACGTCGTCCCGATCATCGTAGATGCGCATGCAAAGTTTGCTTTGGCGGTCGCGTCTGCGTTCGAGTTCTGCTTCGTCATTGGAATGAACACGATTCTTCACCGAATCTTCTCCATCTTCCCATCGATTCGTGATTTCCATCAGGTGGTCGATGGTTTTGGGCTTCGAGCGACCCAGCTCCTCCCTAAGCTCTATGCGGCATACGCCGCTATTGAATGCGTCAATCGCGTGATCCTCCGAGATATTTTATGCGGAGTATTTGATGATGGACCACCTCCGGATGTATGAGCGTAGCGAATCGCCCGACCTTTGCTGGCAGCATCTCAGCTCTTCGATTGATGCGGGCCTTTTGTAGGTGCCCTTGAAGTTGCGCACAAAGCTGTAGAACAGCTCTTCCCAATTGCGAATGGATCTACGTGGGAGGTTGTTGAGCCATGCTCGGGTGGCGCCCTGCAGCTGTAGCTGCAGGCATTGCATAGCCGTGCTTCGACTCCCGCCCTGGAGCCTGACGGAGGAGATATGGTCTTCTAGCCAGATTTCCGGGTCCTGTAGACCGTCGAACTTTGGGTTTTCTGATGGGATCTTAAACCCCTTGGACATTCACTTTTGCCTGATGGACCTACTGAAGCATCTAGCGCCACAGAGCTCCACATCTTCATCTTCTGTGTCAGTCAATCGGGCACGTCGCGCCCTTGATTTTCCTGATGTCATCACGCGCGTCGTAGTCGTGGTCATGCTGCCGTGAGCGGCGACGTTGAGACAGGTCGTGACTATCGTCGCTAGATGAGGGAAACTTGTTGTTGTGCTCATCATACCTTCCTCTTGGGGTTCTCAACGAGCTCTACATATTTTGAGCCACAAAGCAGATTTTTCTGGCGCCGTTGCTGGGGAGTTAAGGACAGCTTCACAAGGGGATTCTCTCAAAACCAATCCCTTTACTTTGTTTTTTATTTTGCGTAGTTTATTTTTGCTTTGTTTGCTTGTTTCCTTTTATCAAAAACACAAAAAATAGTTGTACTGGTTTGCTTCCTTTTATAAAAACACAAAAAAATCAGTTCCTATTTCAATTTATATTTCTATTGGCTTGCTTTAATCTTAAAAAATGACTACTCTTGAAAACACCAAGTTGTGTGACTTCACTAGAACAAACAACCATGATTTCGTGTGCACACCCATTGCTCCACCTGTTCCTGAAGCTGCTTTCTTTGAAATTAAACCTGATTTGCTCAATCTTGTTATGAAAGAACAATTCTTTGGTGCCAGTACTGATGATGTTGCTGCTCACCTTAATAACTTTGTTGAACTTTGTGAGATGAAAAAACATAAGGATATAGATGGATATATTATTAACCTTAAATTGTTTCCTTTCTCTTTGAGAGGAAAAGCTAAAGAATGGTTGCTGTCCCTACCTAGAAATAGTATTGATTCTTGGATTAAATGCAAAGATGCTTTCATTGGAAAATAATATCCTCCTGCTAAGATTATATGTATGAGAAGTGAAATAATGAAATTTAAACAATTTGATAATGAACATGGTCCTCAAGCTTGGGAAAGAATGAAATCTTTGGTAAAGAATTGTCCACTCATGGACTGACTGCTTGGATGATATCCAAACTTTTTATGCAGGACTGAATTATTCTTCAAGAAATATGTTGGATTCTGCTGGTGGAGGCACCTTTATGACCATTACTTTGGGTGCTACAATAAAGCTCCTTGATAATATGATGGTTAACTATTCTAAATGGCACACTGAGAGAGCTCCACAAGGTAAGAAGGTAAATTCTGTGAAGAAACCTCCTCATTGAGTGATAAAGTTGATGTTATTATGTCTATGCTTATTAATGGAAAAGCTCATATTGATCCAAATCATGTTCCCTTAGCCTCTTTGGTTGCTCAATAAGAGCAAGTTGATGTGAACTTCATTAGAAATAATAATTTTGGCAACAATGCTTATGGTAATAACAATTATAGGACTTATCCTCCTAACAATATTAATGGTTATCATGGTAAATCTGGAATGCCTAGTGAAGAAAGAATTTAGAAGTTGAAAGAGCCACTAAAAACTTCATGCAAATGCAATATTAGTAGAATACTATTTACTAAAACCATGGAGGAACAATGTACTATTTTGAAAAATATTAGTCATCAACTTGAGAGTTTAAATAGGGAAATTCCTTGTTTGTAATCCAAAATTTCGAATGCTGAAAAAAAAATATCATCTTTGTCTGAAGCACAATCCTCTTTGATTATAAAATGGCCGCTAAACCTGAAACTATGGAAACCCCCTTTGCTGCTACTAATGCCATACAAGTTAGAATTGATGAAAATGTTAGACTGTTAGCTGAATTGCATGCTAAGTGGGAAAGAGAAGATGGAATTGCTAGAAATAGTAGTATTTGTACTATTACCACCGCCAATGTTGATTCTAGCAGACCACATGAAGTCCCCATTCCTTTTGCAACAATGCCTAAAACTAATGGAACCTTTTCCTATAAAAATGCTGAAATTCTTCGAAATATGGGAAACAATAGCTCTACTACGTTGGATGGTAATTTTGATTTTGATCTTGATGGTTTAAATATTTCTGAAGTAATTATGCTCCTACAAAACCTTGCTAGAAGTCCTAATGCTAGTTCTATGAATATGGCCTTTACAAAACACATTATATATGCTCTCATAAAAATTAAAGAAGAAAAATTGAAACATAAAGCTTCTATTCCTATGAAATTAGAAGATGGTTGGGAACCCATCATTAATATGAAAGTGAATGATTTTGATCTCAAAGATTTATGTGATCTTGGAGCTAGTGTCTCTATTATGCCTACACAGATTTATGAAATGCTTGATTTGCCACCATTGGAAGATTGTTATTTAGATGTCTAACTTGATGATAATGCTAAAAAGAAACTCATGGGGAGTATTAATGATGTTCTTATTATGGTTAACAATACCTATGTCCTCGTTGATTTCTATGTTTTGGATGTTGAATGCAATGCTTCTTGTCATATTATTTTGGGAAGATCTTTTCTTAGAACTGTTGGTGCCCTTATTGATATGAAGGAAGACACCATTAAATATCAATTCCCACTCAAGAAAGGTATAGAACACTTACCTAAGAAGAGAGGGAAGATACCATTTTCCTCTCCTATTAAAAAATTGCTCTTAATGCTTCTTCATTCGAAAATACTTGAATCTTGCTTCCTATGCCTAGCTGAAAGGCATTAAAGAAAAGCACTTTTGGGAGATGACCCAAATTATTTTTATTCAGTAATTTTTTCTTTTGTGGAGTCTTGGAAGTTATTACTTCAGTAATAACCTCTCCTTATCCTTTTTGTGTGGCTTTTGTGCCAAGAATAACCTCTAATGAGAGAGAAGTAAGACTTGCGAAAGTTGCTGTCCCGAAACAGATTTTTTGTGCTTCACTGTAAATAATCGTGAAAAAAACTTGTATGTTGGATTTAGCTGTAATTTTCTATGCTTATGCCCCAGGTTATTATCTAACTTTCTTTAGTTTATCACTTTTCGATTTGAGCAACATAAGGTCTTTGAAAAAATAGGTTTTTACCTGCTGGTCTGTTTTGACAGATTTCTGCCATTATTTGCATTTGCCTCTTAATCTCTTTCTCTTTGAGTTCTCTTTGATCACTTGAGCTTTTAGAAGGAATTTCTACAGTAGCTTGTGTTTTAAAGGAAGTTTTGCATGTGTTGAAACTAAACCCAAAGACTTATTATCTTGAATACACTAATGTTGCTAATGAAGATTGTGTGAAGTTTTGTATGAAGGAAATTTTAAAGTGTAGGGAAGAATAATGCGATGAGATGAAGTATGGACAAAAGATCAAGCTTGGGGATGCCGCCCGTGTCACCCCAAGAAATATTTAATCAGTACAAGCGTCAAAGCTTGGGGATGCCCAAGGCATCCCTTTCTTCATCAATAAAAATCTCAGGTTTTGTTCCAAAACACTTCATTTTTATTATTTCATGCATAATTGTGTTGTTCTTGGAGCGTATTTTGTTTTTGTTTTTAGTTTTCTTTTGTTTGGTTTGCTTAAATAAATTGGTTGGACCCCCGCATTCATATGTGGTTTCAAATAAGTTGATTGGTGTTGGAAAAGAGTAGGAAGCTTCATGCTTATAAGTGGTACAAAAGGAGCTTGTTTTCACTGTGGCTTAGACTTTATCATGTCATGTTTGATATTGCTTTAACATTATGCTTAGTGATTATTGTTTTAGCATGACTTGTTCCAAACAATTGAAATTTCTTAATGTGCCTTGAAAGAATCATGGGTTGTTTTAGCATACAAAAGCATAATATTGTGGTATTCTCCTTTGATGCTTTATTTGGGTTGACTTGGCACATGCTTACACCATGTTAAGACTATGAACCAGTCACCTTAGCCTCTATGATCATTTAGTTTTTGATTTGTAATATCACTTTATGCTTTAATTAATAATGTTTTATCGCTTTGCATGAATATGGTCATTATTGCTCTCGTAGTTGGTTGCTCCCAGTCTTTTGATAGCCTCCACCTATACCAAGTATGAGTTCCACTCATGCATCCAACCCCCAAGAAAACCAAGTTATTCTAAAGAGTCCACTATACATTCCTATGCATGGTGTGTTATACCATTCCAAGTATATTCATTTTTTTATCTACCTTCCAAATTAAACTTGTTATGTGAAAATTAGTGATTAAAGCTCTCACAAACTTGATGGCACACTTTACTTTCTTGCACTTAATAAACCTGAACCATTGTGTCCATCTATGCTCCTTATATGCTTGCACTTTATAAGTTGTGAATTAGCAGAACCATGATGTCATGGGGAACACTTTCAACATTGCACTTATTATTCAGTTGATATCATGTTCTTTTGTTTATGGATCTCGGCGGTGTGAAATAAATGGGGAGCTTGTAAGGTCATGGAGTTTGTATGTGTGTTAGATAAACGCCTAGGCGGCTAGCCTAAGCCATGCCTAATCATGGTGGAAACTTGCATCATAACCATAGTGAGAATTCTGTGAAGCATCCTCAATAAAAACCTATGCAAATAGCAAATAAAAACATCGCTGAGATGCTCATTGTCTGTTGCCTTGTCATTTTGATAGGGGATAGCTCCTGTGTCATGGGGTAAGGGGTACCCCGTTGGCGGTTCTCTATGATACACATATACTTACAATGACAAGAACTTACTTGTGACTAAAGTTGAGTAGCATGAGGTTCGGTACTCGTAAGCAAGGGGCATGAGATTTTCAACTTATAACTTGTCAAGCATATCTTCATATTTGTGTCACTTTAACCTTAATCACCTCAAGATGGTTATGATAGGGGCAATGAGAGCTAAAAGCTAATAAGTACCATAATTTATGAAACTTGAATCCCTGCTTCCCTCTGTGAAGGGCCTTTCTTTTTACTTTTATGTTGAGTCTCCATCTTCTATATTTATTCACCTATTGAGATAGCATAGTGGTCATTCTTAGTTTAATATGCATTGTCCCAAAACTTATTGATTGGTTCATGACTTTGATATTGCTTGCTCTTAAATTATTTGTATCTAGTCATCCTTATGAACTTTGAAGGTGTCCTATGCATTTATGTTTTGCTATACCATGAGGGACAAGCTTAATACCACTCTTATTATGTTTTCTATATGTGAAACAAACAAAAGTCTTTCAATGCATTGTTATTCATGATCTTTTGTTTATTCATTTTCATGTTACAACATAGTTGCTATGTCTTATTGTTAGAACTCTATCTTTCATGCTCATGTTTAGAGTACTTTGATCCCAGCTATCAATGCTTTACAAATATCTTGATCAAGATTGTGATGGTGCATGTCACCTCAAAAATTATTATTTTTATCACTTACCTACTCAAGGACGAGCAGGAGTTAAGATTGGGGATGCTTGATACGTCGTAAACGTATCTATAATTTTTGATGCTCCATGCTTGTTTTATATCTACTTTCTTATGTTTTGTTCACACTTTGAGGTATTTTAATACGGTTTCTGCAACAAACCTATTGACAAGATGCCACAGTGCCAGTTGCCTGTTTTTTGCTATTTTTGGTTTCAGAAAAGCTAGTAAAGAAATATTCTCGGAATAGGACAGAACAAAAGCCAAAGTCAACATTTTACCTGAAGCAACACGGAGTTCGAAGGGCAGCCGAAGGGGGGCCAAGAGGCAGCCACACCTGGTGGTGGCACTGCCAGCCCTAGGCGCGCCACCAGGGGTGTGGGCCCCTGGAGATCCACCGACCTTGCCCCTTCGCCTATAAAAGCCCCCTGGGACGAGAACCCTAAGTACCCGATAAAAAATCCACGAAAGAGTCTGTAGCTGCCACCATCTCCATCCCTAGATTGGGGCGATCTGAAGCTCTTCCCGGCACCCTACCAGAGGGGAGAGATCATCCTGGAGGCCTTCTTCATCACCATGCCAGCCTCTGGAGTGATGCGTGAGTATTCCACCCTTGGACTATGGGTCCATACAGTAGCTATGTGGTTGGTTCTCCTCCTTTGTGCTATCATGTTTAGATCTTGTGAGCTCCGTTCATGATCAAGATCATCTATTTGTACTCCTACATGTTGTGTTTGCGGGGATCCAATGGATATTGAGATACTATGTCAGATTGATTATTTATTCTATCATGTCTATGGTATTTGTGATCTTGCATGCTCTCTGTTGTTAGTAACTATCTTGGCAAAGTAGATGCTTGCAACTCCAAGAGGGAGTATTTATGCTCGATAGTGGGGTCATGCCTCTAGTAATCCGGGGAAGTGACAGACATCTCTAAGGTTCTAGATGTGTTGTTGCTACTAGGGAGAAAACAACAATCCTTTGTCCATGGGGCAATCGTATTGTTTACTTTACACACTTTGCTTAATGCAATTATCTGTTGCTTGCAACTTAATACTGGAAGGGGTTCAGATGATAACCTGAAGGTGGATTATTAGTCATAGATGCAGTTGGATTATGGTCTATGTATTATGTTGTAATGCCCAATCAAATCTCATAGGAGTCAAGATGTCTAGTAT
Organism: Avena eriantha; assembly: GCA_910589775.1. Classification (NCBI taxonomy): domain Eukaryota; kingdom Viridiplantae; phylum Streptophyta; class Magnoliopsida; order Poales; family Poaceae; genus Avena; species Avena eriantha. Next base: position 372,134,317 of record OU342745.1, read on the forward strand.
ATGAATTGTTATGCTTTCTCAATCTGTCAATTTCCCCACTGTAATTTGTTCACCCAGCATGCTATTTATCTTAAGGAGAAACACCTCTAGTGAACTATGGACTCCAGTCCATTCCTTTACCATTGATATACTATCTACTGTTTACTTTCTGCAAGCAATTACTATCTTCCACACTATACGTTTAATCCTTTGTTTTCAGCAAAACCAGTGCGATTGACAACCTCACTATAAGTTGGGGCAAAGTTCTGTGGTTGTGTTGTGCAGGATTCCAAGTTGTTAGCAACACCTTAGAGTTGTTTCCTTACTCCTACTGGTTCGATAACCTTGGTTTCATAACTGAGGGAACTTGCTGCTGTGCTTATCATACCTTCCTCTTGGGGTTCCCAACGAGCTCTACATATTTTGAGCGACAAAGCAGTGCCCTATCCCATTGAGGTCTTTTGCGACCATGGGAAATTTCTTGCTTGATGTGAAACTTAGCAAAAGGGTCAAACTTCATAGATTAATATCCATGCCTGAGGGATATCCTCATAATAAGATGATCTTCTCTTCTTGATACAATAACCATTAGGAGATAATTCGATGACTCTGCAATGTTTATGTTTTCTCCATAATCATACAATAAGCCATTATCCATGCGATGGAGAGTTGGACTAAAATTTTGTATTATGCAAGATCTAGCACATAAAGTATGAGTTGTTGGATGAGATATTTGGAAAATAACTTAGCAATCTTGCATTAGAGTTGAGAACTCTCAGAAGGGCTTGATTGTAATGGAGATCATGGATAAAAAGAATATATGTTAGATATACAAAGTTATAAATTTAATTCGTGCAAAACTCGATGCAGTTTACATAGGTATTGGATACTTGTCCTGTTTTGTGAAAACAGGATGGTCTGCTTGAGAATTGGTAGAATTGAGGCAATGTGGCTTGATGATGACAATCAAAATAGTTGATGGCCGACATCACCCCCTTTCCTCAAGGTTTATCATTTGGATTAGTGGGCTTGAATATAATTTTGTAATCCTTGTTTGTGTGTCTTACTTTTAGCGAGACGATTATTTATATAAATAAGTTACAATCCAGTTGTACTGTTCTTATGAATAATGCCTTTATGGTCACATTACGATTATAAATGAGGTATTTGATAAGTTCGATTCGGATTACAGATGTAGTATAGGTCTTTTTCCCTAGTAGACCTAGGTTTATCGAATCCTCGAGAAGCAGAAAGTGTAGTGCAGTTACTTTAACGGACCTTCGGGAGTTTTAGAATTCCTTTTGTGTTTTTACCGAACCAAGAGTTTGCTGTCTTTTGTTGTTGTCGATGATGGAGAGAGAGGGCCTAGGGCTTTCAGTTTCACCTGTAGCTGTGCAAAACATCTTTTGGTATAAAAGATAAATTATATGCGGGCAGTGCATCCATAATTGCTATTGCCTCCACAACCGCTTATTGCAATAACCTAGTAGTATCATTCACAGAAGAAAGAGAACTAATGATATGCATAGTGATGTCACCGTTAATCCCAAGTAAATCCCTCACATACAGCCGTACTACCCCTTCTGTCACTAGGGTTCCCAACCTGCAGGTTAGTCATTACTCATACTCCATATACCTGGCTCAATCCTCGGGGTCTTGGGTACCTGACAAGTCCTTGGAGTGAGGCAAGAGAGGATACAATAATCATCATGTCATACAAACTAATACATGATCCCATCCTTGATAAATAACATGCACAAACGTTACATGGCTAGGCCAAAGCCCTTATCCCAAGGAGGATTACTCAGACATAGAGATGAAATCAAAGATCATAAACATTGCAATGGGAATCATGAGATTGATAGAAAATAGTCTTACAATGTCGCCAATTGAAGATGAGACTACTATTACAAGTGGTGGAATATGGCTATGGTGGTGGAGAATGGTTTGGAGATTAGATCTATGTCCATTCCTCTGGCGGCTCTTCGGTGTTGTGGATGTAGGGTTCTGGTGGCGAGGTGGTCGAGGGAGCGCTCTTTTCTCGTCACCCGAGGCCTCTTTATATAGGGGTTCCTTCACGAAAGTTATTCTTTTTGACCTAGCAGTGGTGGTGGCAACTATACCATCACAACTATACGGCCGGAATTTTATTCCCGATGTATAGTTGGTCATTAAAGCGTTTGTCTCCACTTCACGACTCCTAGTTTCTTTGGGTTGTTGGAAATCACGTATCTTTGACTTTAATGTAGTGATTCCCATTATCAAACGTCATTATCTGCGTAGGGAAAATAGGAAGAAAGGATTGCATACCTCCCCAAGCTTAAATATGGACGTAGATGGCTATATTTAGAGAGATATTTCATCAAAAATATGAATAACATCTTGTTTAAATGTGGACGTAGTATATTTCATATCTGTCAACCTCCCCAAGCTTAAACTTGATCGTCCTCGAGCACGAAAACCGAAATCAAAAAGGAACTCAACATTTAAACTGAAATAATGAGATGATGATCTTACTCATGATTGGTAGTATCATGTTTCCTCCACTTCATAAATCTGAAAAACTTCAGCATAGATAGAGTAATGGCAAGCATATCATACAGGTTTTTATGCATCCTTGTAGCGCAACAAAATTATTGTTAACATGGATGATTCAAATGAGTAAACTTTATTCCATGTCATGTAATCAACTCATAGGCTTGCCTTTGAACAATAAAGTATAATAATGTAAAATTGAGAGTCTGAGAGTTGTCACGAAAAGCATATACACTAGAGTATCTCAATTCTCACACATCAATAAATCAAGACTTTTCAAGCACTACTTTGCCATTCATTGTCCTTCAAGAATTTCAGTTCTTATGTAATTGAGAGCATGCCAAAAAAAATATTAGTTTATCGGGCTATGATGGACACTCGTGGCATTACTAAGGTCTTGTTCCTTTTGCACAATGATTACTCATATCCACTAGAGGAGTGATTCCATCATGAACACAACTACCCGGGAGTGCCAAGAATCTTACCCACCATAGCCTTGCTGCTACATGTGTTTAATCAACTCATAGCCAAAATCTAGGAGTTTCCTCCATGAAGATCGTTCGTAGGCTAGCGAAGTTGTTGGCATCCCATGAAGTTTGACACGCATAAAGCTATATCATTCTTATGATTAACAAGTCAAACTTTGGCATGCTCACAAAAATCGCTAAACATTAATTCAATCGAACACATCCTTTTAAAGAGAGTTCAAGTCAATCATTATTTTCTGTGGTGTTGAGTGTCTCTAGAAATAAGCCTTCAAGACTAAACACGACAACACCCAAGCCTTCAAAATTGTGAGACTTTTTCTTATTACAATTGTTTAGCAAATTTTAGGCAAGACTTGGTTAACTACAAGAGGTGGCACAAAACCTCTCATGTTTGGTTCCACTTCTCTCTTACCTTTTGATTTGTTTCTTGGAAACTCGAAGTCAATCACTCTTCCTGCAAATACATGAGAACCTCTAGGAGAAAAGAAAAGAAAGAGGGAAAATAAAGATAAATGGAGAAATCTTTTTGTTGTTTTTGAGAGGGGGAATTAAAGAATGGAAAATTGGCAGCAAAGTTTGACTACAAAATCTCGAAAACAAATAGAAATAACTAAAGATAAAGTGTTGGGGAAACCAACACGATTGCTTATAAACTCAAAATGAAAACATAACCTTGAAATAAATAAAAGCAAATGAACGTCAAATAAAGATACTGAGGAAAACTTTCCCAAGATTAGGCTTTTGCAAGCCCTTCAAATCATTGCGGTGGCGGGAAAATGTCGTTACTCCAGTTCGCAAATTGAGTTGGTAAATTACTAGTTTTTCCTCAGAGGTTCAAGGAGAGGCTATGCATCCTCTCCACAGTCCTTCCAAGTTCTTGGAAGTCTTAGTATGCAGCAAACCAGGTTGGTGTATGCTCCTCTTGATAAGGAACTTCTTGCTCCTCTTCTTGGTCCTCATCCTCATCCGGAATCTCCTCCTCGGGTTAGTGTTGCTCAACCTGCAAGTCATATAGCAAACGTCCTTCCTCGATAGATAAAAGACCATTATGCATAGGAGCGGGGTAGAGACGCCCAGCTCTAGAAATATGCAAGTAATAAACACCACCTCTCCTAGTGAGAATTCCACAAGCCTTTAATGTAGAGAATCCAACACATCGCTCACCTAGCATAGGTTGCAACTCACCTAGGTCGATGCCCAGGGTAATGAAAAGCACGGTGATGACTTCTTCACCTATGATTGGTCCTTGGCTTTGGGAGGATTGGTGCTCCGGGTAGCGCACAAGAATTGCACCCAAGTTGAGTGACAAGTCGCAGTTGTTGTAAGCAGCTTTTGCGAGGACTAAGATGTCCTCTTCATTGAGTCTCATGAACTCATCTCATGCCTGCAAGGTGTTAGCAATAACATAGAACAAATATCGAATTGTAGGATGTTGAATATTCTTCCCCTTGATCACTCTAGAAGTGAAGCTCATTCCATTATAATATTGTTCCAGGGAAGGGTCTAAGCCAGTAAAGGATGCACGCAAGTGATTCGTTGCTAACGTATCCATAATTTTTGATGTTCCATGCTTGGTTTTATCTACTATCTTATGTTTTTTCCACACTTTGGAGTACTTTTCATATGATTTCTTGGACTAACCTATTAACAAGAGCCACAGTGCTAGCTGCCTGTTTTCTGCTGTTTTTGGTTCGAGGAAAGTCAGAAAATGAATATTCTCGGAATTGGACGGGACAAAATCCAAAGTCAGTTTTTCACCGAGAGACACCTTGAGCCAGAATATGAGACGGAGAGGGGCTGGGGCCTGGCCACACCACCTGGCCACGCGGCCTAGCCTGGCCCACGCCAGGGGGTGGTTCGGCCGCCCCAGGCACCCCCTCGGCCTCTCCTTCCGCCTATAAGTTGCCTCCGATACCAAAACCCTAAGGACCCGATCAAAAATCCATGAAAGAGTCTATAGCCGCCGTCATCTCCATCCCTAGATCGAGAGGGATCTGAAGCTCTTCCCGGCACCCTGCCGGAGAGGGGAATTCACCCTGGAGGCCTTCTTCATCACCATGCAAGCCTCCAGTGTGATGCATGAGTAGTTCATCTCTGGACTACGGGTCCATGTAGTAGCTAGATGGCTTGTTCTCCTCCTTTGTGCTATCATGTTTAGATCTTGTGAGCTCCGTTCATGATCAAGATCATCTATTTGTAATTCTGCATGTTGTGTTTACGGGGATCCGATGGATATTAAGATGCTATTTCAGATTGATTATTGATTCTATCATGTCTTTGTTATTTGTGATCTTGCATGCTTTCCGTTGTTAGTAGCTATCTGGGCCAAGTAGATGCTAGCAACTCCAAAAGTTAGTATTTATGCTCGATAGTGGGTTCATGCCTCTGGTAATCTGGGGAAGTGACAGAAATCTCTAAGATACTAGATGTGATGTTGCTACTAGGGAGAAAACAACAATCCTTTGTTCATAGAACAATCGTATTGTTTACTTTACACGCAATTCGTAATGCAATTATCCGTTGCTTGCAACTTAATACTGGAGGGGGTTCGGATGATAACCTGAAGGTGGATTATTAGTCATATATGCAGTTGGATGGCGGTCTATGTATAATGTTGTAATGCCCAATCGAATCTCAAAGGAGTCAAGATAAGTAGTATATGCTTGTATGCTTTCTCGATGTTTGTCAATTGCCCCGCTGAAATTTGTTCACCCAACATGTTATCTATCTTAAGGAGAGCCACCTCTGGTGAACTATGGACCCCGGCCCTTTGTTTTACTATCAATCTACAATCAACTGTTTACTGTTTTGTGTTTACTTTCTGCAAACTATTACTTTCTTCCACTCGAAACGTTTAATCCTTTGTTTTCCGCAAAACATGTGAGATTGACAACCTCATCGTAAGTTGGGGACAAAGTTTTGTGGTTGTGTTGTGCAGGTCTGCACGTTGCTGCTGGCACCAGTAGTGTGCCCTTCCAAAGTTCAGCTAGCTACACCTTTGGAGTGTTTCCTTGCTCCTACTGGATTGATAACCTTTTTTCATAACTGAGGGAAAACTTACTACTGTGCTCATCATACCTTCCTCTTGGGGTTCCCCAACGAGCTCGTTAATACACGAGTCAGCAGCAAGTCATTATCATTATTGTTTGGGAAATTAAAGCATGTGCACCATTCATCTAGTGATAAGTGTAATTGTTGTTCATAAGTCGGAAATAAATCATGTCCTCTCCATGCCATAGTTTAACGGTGCTTTGCAAAGAACTTAAAAATTAAAGAGTTAATCGGCGATAAGTAGGCACATCATTGAATACAAAGTTTTGCAAGCTAACCCTATTGCAAAGTAAATTAAAGTCATCAGAAATACCGAGTTAGTTCAATTTAATGGCGCAAGCCCACTTGGTTGCCTTCAATTCTCGGTTCTTGATCTTGTTGAAGCGATCATGTTGGAGCTCATTCCTGAACCGTATCCCCATGCATTCTTGAGCGACAGCCCGAGAAGCGCTAGCAGCGGCACGAGCACGAGTTTGGCTCCTTATGTTCATCATCTAAAATAATAAAGAAAGAAAATAAAACTTTTTGATGCAACAATAATAAGTATAACATATTCCTCATCATGGCACACTAAAGTAACCCCTCAAAATAATAATCTAGGCAAGAGAATCATGGCAATTAGTTCATAGTAGGTCTCACCCTAGATTGATAATGATGACATATCGAAGATGAATTTGCAAAAAGGAATTGGAGGATCAGAGGAGAAACATATCGTAGATGACTTGTGTGCGAGGAAATCGAACGAAATTGAGTAGAGATGAAGATCTCTTGAGCTTTTGAGAGAGTTTGGGGGTAGAAGAGAGAAAAAGGATTGAAGTTTTGGGGTTGGAGGTACCTCCTGTGGCATCCCGCTAAAACCACTACTAGAAAATCGATGTGTTTTTGTGCATTGCATCATCATGACCGCATGCTCATGTCATCATGCCACATTGCATTTGAGCATCGTCATCATCATGCATGGTTTGTTTAAAAACTATTTCGAAAAACCTAGTTTTGGTTTTCTAAATACCCTGCCTTTATTTTTAAATTAAAAACCCGGGTCTCCAGAATATTTTGTTTCGTCTACAATCGGGTTTCAAAAGCCCCGTTTAAAGAAATAAAATATTTATATTATTTTTGGGAGGCAGCCAGCCAGGCCCGAAAGCCCAGCCGGCCACCTCCAGAAAAAACCCTATCTAACCTAACCTAACCCAGCCTAACCCGACCTCACCCTCTCCACCTACCACCGCTCTAGCCTAGACCCAAATCCCTTGCCCCAGATCCCACAACCCAGTGCCTACCTCGCCACCAACCCATCCAGCACACAACCCCGCGTGGCCCACCCACCTTGTCGCCACGCCTCGCTCTCTCCCTCGCAACCGCGACCCATCCCCGACGCTCCTGCACGTTGCCTTCGTCCGGTCCCACCCCACATGTTTCCCCACCCCGAGAGAGCCTCTCTCCTTCTCCCGACAAACCCCCCTACCCGGTCCTACCACCCCCGTGTCGCCTCCTCCACCTACCCCTGTCCCTTCCGTCGCCTGGCTGCCTACTCGCCGCCGGGGCCGACCTTCCCTCCGCCTCTCTTCTCCTCGAGCCGACGGTCGCCCCATCGTTTGCCCGCCATGACCCCTCTCCCTCCGCCAACAAGCGCTGTCCTCTCGCAGGCCACCGTCGCGCACATCGGTGCTTGTGCCCCGCTCCCTCCTCCGCTTTCCTCTCCCCGGTCCCGGCAGATCGACGCCGGTCGCCGCCCTCAGTCCTGGCCGCCGCCCTGAGCCCCTATGCCGTTTTCCGTCGCCGTGTTCCCTTGGTGCTCGCCCGCAGGGACTCCGGCCGCCGTCCCGACAGTCCTCCACGCACCTCCCGGCAGGGTCGCTGCCGGCTTGTGCCCGGCCGTCCGGCCGCCTGTGGCCCCGTCCTGTCGCCCCGCACCTCCTAGGCCGAGTCGTCCTCGCCGGCCTCCCCAGCTCTACCTTTGCTGCGTTGCCCCGAGAGATCCTTCGCCCCTTCAACTCTGAGCCGAAGCTCATCCTGCCGCCAAGGTCGTGCACTCACCTCCTCTGTCTCGTGCTACGTACGGTCGCCATACCCCTTTTCCGCCTTCGTGTCCCCGTCGTTCCGCTCATCCTCTCGAACAAGCTCTAGTGCCCTACCTCGGCTTCGGCCTAGTCTTGGCCACACTCGTTGTGGTTCTACTCCTGCACGACCATGCAGGCAAGTTCAGCCAGGGCGACCTTCTGGTCATAGCTGTGTATGTTGCTCTTCTGGTCATAGCTGTGTATGTTGCTCTGCTTTGGTCCGGTCATGTTCCTCCCGATGGTGTGCTGTTTGGCTTCAGTGAAGTATGGGCGTGGAGATTTTGGTGTGAATGGTGAAGCGAGGTGATGTTGTGGAGGAGTACGCTCTAGCACCACGAAGCCACTCCGTCCAAGAAGTTTACCCGTGTCTCTGTCAAGACATTCCGAGGGCCCCGACTCTATTTCACGATCGTCGACAATGGATCCGATGACCGAGACCGACATGAGTCGGAACCCGAGGAGCTATGCAAGACCCCAACGCCGAACACCCAAGACCGGTGCTATCACCCGAGAACTTCGATAAGGACACCAAGTTCTCCATCCTAGGACGCCATGCCCCTCCGAGGATCCGGCACCGCCGGTACGACAAGATCTTCTTCTCGGGACATCGAGTTCGCCATCGTGGATGACAAGCATGCCTTCATGGAACCGAAGACATGGAAACCGCACGACCTTCTTCTCGGAGCGCCGAGTTCTCCATCCCGGAACAGAAAGATCGACCCCACGGAACACCAAGATTTCCCGGCGCCAAGACCCGTGTCCGACACCGACAATCGAAACCGCAGAACCGACAAGTTCGCCTACACGGACACCGAGCACCAAGATCTTCTCCTTGGAACGCCATGATCTCCTTCACAGATCCGAAGACCCTGAACCCTGGAGTCCGAACCTCGCTTCCCGTCGAACCCTGAGACTGAACCCCAAACCCCCGGAAACCAAGATCTTCTGAACCCAGATGTGTGACCCTAATCCTCTATTTTTTATAATATGACATATACCTGTCGCATCATTAAATCATCAAGCTTGCATACATGTCATCTGGTGGGTTGGGTTAAATAGTCGACTCACCTAAATTAAATATGGAGGCCATATGCTGGATATCTTTGTCTTATTCCGGACTCCATTTAAATTTGTGTAGCGAACCGATGCCATGTTTCGCCCTGTTAACACCACATTTAAATTGCGGGGGTTCTAAATAACTTGAATCGTGTAATTAATTATCGGGACCCCGGTTCCGCTTAATATTGCCTAATTGCATCGCATCTGCATCATATCATAAAGCATGCCGGATCTTCTGCCATAGTATTAAATATTGCATCTGGTGTTTCTGCTAGTGTTTGCTTCTTCGCGGATTAGGCTGATGAGTGGATGCGAGTATCGACAAGTTCTCCGGATATGAACCTTCAGCCGCGTTTCCCAGGCGAGCATCTCTCCCCCTTCTACCTATTTTGCATTTATAGTCTTTATTTCCTCCAGTTGATCTATTGCTATCCGTGTCGCGATGCTTTAGTTTCCGTACCCCAGTTATATCTAGTGCAGCCTCTATATTGCTTTGGACACCTCCTATTACCCGTGTTTGGTAGATAGCTGGCCTTGCGAGTCGTAGTTGCTTGCTCAGGTGCGATCTCGTGTTGTCAAGTATCACAGTTGTTGAAATGCTGGCAGATGTTAATGGTGGAGATGCTTAATGGTGGAGATGTTCATGACTTTAAATACAACTATTAAAAATGCTAGATTTAACTAATGCAGAGGCATCGGTGGGCAATAGATGTTATTTGGTTCTTCCACGCTCACTTGTGTCCCGTAGGACCCCGAGTACTTGATACATGTTCCTTGATTTTTCGCACTATCCACATCCGGGAGGCCGTGGACCCCCCTGAGCCAGAGCTTGATTCATTTCTACTTCTTGCGGCCACAAACTAGTTTGGGGTTTTATTACTATCCTATACTTATGCCATGTTACTGTTTTATTTAAGATTGTGCGTGGAGCACCTGTACTGTTTTGGATCGCGCCACGTTTTCGCGGTATCGACAAGCCCAGCCACACTTTCGGGTTCCCAGTCGTTTACAGCCGTCGTCGCAAACCCTGGGTCCATTCCGAAGCCGGCCAACTTCGTTGCGGGTAGCTTAGTGGGGTGGCCCCCTGAAATATTTCTGAATCCTGTGATCGCTTTATCGTGAATGCCTCGTTGGGTTTTGAGTTGGTTTTTCCGAGGTTGATCGAGTGTGTGTTGCTATTTGTGCACCCCTGCAGGGTAAAACTTTCTGAATGCCGTGTCCGCGGTTATGGACGACTTGGAGCACAGTATCTCGATCATAGACAAGCATAACTAAAGTAGTGCTATAAAGTTGACTTAATATGTGACTAGTAATCAGATGTAACTATAATGGAATGGATAATAAAAATGCCAACAACTGATGGACCTGTGGTGATCTGTGTCAAACTATACCTACCTAGTAAGTATTACAACTCCAATGGAAGGTGATAAAAGTGCCAACAACTGCTGGGTTTTGGGATTCCTCAGGACAATTATATTTGACTAGTAAATGTTTCAACTACAACGGAATGTTAACTAAAACTGCCCACTACTTATGCTATCAGGATGACTCATGCTATCTATATCTGATTAGTAATTGCTGCAACTATAACGAAATGAGTAAAATTGCCAACTGTGTGAGCTCCTTGGTTCGACTTACTCGTTTGGTCTCGAGGGGGAAATACCAGGATGGGTTTGTTTGGTGTTACTATCAGGTTGGATCTGGATAGGTCTTTCTTACCCCTCTCTAATAGCCGCCAGTGATACCGAGTCTCTATAGGTTGTTTAGTGCCGCTGCGCTACCGCTTCAGTCCACCATACCTGTGTAGGCGAGAGCCGCTGAATTCTAGCCTCGCCGTGTACTGGCCTCAGTACTGACGCTCCTCTTTTTCCTCTGCTCTTTGTCGGCACCCCTTTTGTTTAGCAGGTTCGAGTTTGACGTTGTTAGCAGGGTTACCCTTCCGGCTTGGCCTGGGTAGGGTTATGGCCGCCATTGGTTATTCTTCAGGGCTCTTAGCCCCATTTGCATCTTGTCCATACTCGGACGATGTATCGATTTCAAGGTGTTTTGGATCTTTGTATTGTATATCTGCATTCTTGACCCGATGAGTCGATGTTGTATATATATCTGTTCTATGGGTCCCATCGAGGACTAATGTGTAATGGTATTACTTCGTTTTCCACCCGCACGAAAGTGCCTGGTGGGCGTCCTTGAATCGTTTCTATGCGGGTTTGGCGGGAAGCGCTAAAACTTGCATAGGGACGATTCGAGTGTGTTACACCTCCCGTGGCGTTTTTGTGGTCGGAAGCAACTATACGGGCAAACTATATGGCCAGAACAATGTGTTCTTGCCGTATAGTTGGCCTACTGTCAAAATTTTAGGGTTTCCTCCTAGCGGTGCAACTATACGGCCAGAACTATATGACCGGAATAATTTGTTCCCGCCGTATAGTTAGTCGTCAAACCCTTTATACCTGGAAAAGAAATTGTACAAAAGCATCAATATCTATACGACCGGAATTTTTCTTCCCGCCGTATAGTTGGTCGTTAAACCGTCAGTACTTATGAAAGAAAAATTGTCGATGGAAAAAATATCTATACGGCCGAAACTATACGGCCGGAATTTTTATTCCCATCGTATAGTTGGCGTTAAACCTTCTGTATTCATTAAAAAAATTCCATTTCTTCGAGAATTCTTTCTTATCCTGAAACTTAGCGAAACACCTTGTTTTTGGCAGAAAAATGATAGTAAATATTGTCGACCAACATCAACATGTATTAAGCAGGATTTTTAGTACTACCGAACTTATTCTCCTCGATTGGAGCTTTCTAGCACTCTTTATTAAACATAAACTTAAACTAAAACTTAACTCAAACCTTTATTTCACATGGGTTTCCTCCCATGAAATGCTCTTTTATGGTCAATAGCTTGACCTCACTGTTTCTCACTTAGGCCAGATGAGTGGAACACCCACTCCAAAATAGTTGGCCTTCAAAGTGATGGCCTCCTTTTCATCGTGCTTGGCTTTCTTCTTCCCGGGGAAATGAATAACAAAAGGATCTCGCGATGGCAATTGAAGTTTCACGTTCCCTTCATGTAGATTAATCAAAGCCTTAATAGTTCTTAAGAATGGACAACCTAATATAATAGGAGCAGTAGCATCTTCAGGCATGTCAATTATAACAAAATTAATAAGAGCAGGACAACCTTTAATGTATACTAACGTATTCTCTTTAATTCCTATAGCTTGTTTGTAGGTAGAATCTACTAGATGCAATTTTAACTCAGTGATTTCAAAAGAGCCAAGATTTAACTTATTAAAAATACTTTTTGAAATTGTTGAGACGCTTGCACCTAGATCACAAAGTGAAGATATCTCATTAGTCCCAATTTTAATCTTAATAGTAGGCTCAAATATATCATCGAGCTTCATAGGTAATTTTTCAGCAATTTTCTTATATTCTTCCTCACTCTCACGTACCTTTATTGCTACCTGATTAACAAAGTGTTGGTACATAGCTTCCTCATTTCCTTCACTTACTGGAATCTTGACATTGATCCTTTTTACAAGATCTTCAACGGTGTAATTTGGTGAAGGAGCATTACTATAATCAAGTTCTTTAGGCTCCTCCCTTTTGATTCTTATCATCTTGAGGTCTTCAACAGGATTGGGCTCAGCTTTACCTCCAAATTTAGCTAGAATGAGAGTTTGACTCTCGGTTATCTTACCTAGTTGTGCCTATAACAGACTTAAGTGTTTCTTGTAGACTACCATTACTAGTTCCCATGTTATTATTAGAGTTACCTGCAGGACTAGAATAGTGTTTCTGAAAATTAAGATTATAATTCTTCTTACAAGCAGAGTTATAATCAGTACGAGCTATGAAGTCTATTTCTTCAATATTTGATTCAGGGATAGCTCTTGCCTGGCTTTCCTTACCTTTTATAGCTAATATGAGCTCATCCAACTTAACATTGAGTTCTTCATTTTCTTGTAGTGATACGGAGTTCACCTTCTTCGTGTTTGATCTATCCACATGCCATTGGGAATGGTTGTCTTGCATATTGTCTAGCAGCTGCTTTGCTTCGGTAATATGTTGACCCATATATGTTCCTCTAGCTGCAGTATCAAGCATAGACTTAGACACAGGGTTAAGAGCATTATAAAATAAATGTAGAATTAACCTGTCTTCCATCCCATGACTATGATAGTTTCTCATGCATTATTTCATCCTCTCCCATGCAAGCGCTAGTGGCTCACGCTCTTCCTGTCTAAAACTAGTAATATTAGATCTTAGTTGCATAGTCTTTGCAGGTGGGAAACATTTAGTCATAAATAAAGAAGTACATTTCACCCATGATGTAATAGTATTTCTAGGCAAAGATGACAACCATTCTTTTCCTCTTCCTCTAAGAGATAAAGGATATTAAGCGCAATTTGACTGCATCGGGGTCAACATCTTTTATACGCACCATATCACATATTTTAGTTAAAGTACTCAAGTGCATACCTGCGTCCTCAACAACAGAGCCTCCAAATCGATTCTATTGAACCAAACTTAAATATATAGTGGGAGTTGATACGTCCATTTTGCATCACTATTCTATGTCATAATTCACTGTTATTCATTGATATATTTCATATTGAGAGGTGATACTTATGTTATTTCATCTATTTTTGCATGGTTGATGACTTTTGGAGCATGGACCGCTGCAGTCAGGATTCCGATGGAAAAGGTGCTGTTTGGAGGCAAAATTCGCGAAGATAAGAAAATCCGGGAAAATATACGGAAAATCCTATTTTTCTAGAAGACGAAGGAAGCCAGAAGGGGGGCTGGAGATGGGTCACAAGGGCCCACACCACCCCTAGCGCGGGCCAGCCTAGGCCGCGCCACCAGGTGGTGTGGCCGCCCTGGTCCACCCCTGGCTCTCCCCTCTGGCGTATATACTCCTCCCGAAACCCTAAGACTCGGGGAGCGACCATAGAAAGATTTCGCCGCCTCTGCGGGGCGGAAAACACCGAGAGAGAAAGATCTCTCCGGTAGACAGATTTCTGCCAGGGGAATTCCTTTTCGGAGAGGGGAGATCGTCGCCATCAACACCACCATCAAGCTGGACTTCATCGGGATCATCATCATCATCACCACCACCATCATCTCCATCAGCACCCTCATCACTATCTCCATATTGCTGTAACAATTGGGTTGAATCTTGCATTAGTTCATAGGGGAAACTTTCCCGGTGTTGATTCCTCTTTGTAGTTGATGATATTGAGTGAACCATTGAATTATTGTCTATGTTCAGATTGTTATACATCATTATTCCATCTCTGATCATGATCCATATGATGTCTTGTGAGTTGTTCGTTTTGTTCTTGAGGACATGGGAGAAGTCATGTTGTTAGTAGTGGAGTTGTGTTGAGAAAGATTCAATAGTTTGATATTTAAGGTGTGGTTTACTTCTTCTAGTGGTGTCATGTGAACTTCGACTACATGACACTTCACCTATATGGGCCTAGGGGAATGCATTGTGTATTTCGCTACTAATCGTAGGGGTTGTCAGAGTGACAGAAACCTGAACCCCCGTTAGGAAACCATTGCACAAGGGACGTAAGGGTCTTAGAGTTTAAAGCTGTGGTTAGGTTTCTACCTTAATTACTTTCTTGTACTTATGGATGTTCGCAAGGGGTATAATCACAAGTATGTATTAGTCCTAGGAAGGTTAGTACATTAGCACAGGTTCACCCACACAACACTTAGCAAGCTAAAGAAGATTAACCAACTATATGAAGCGAAAGCACTTCACAGTCTTCCCATATGTCCTCAAGAACGTTTGGTCATCTTAAGTAATACAACCGGCTTGTCCTTTGCTGCATAAAGGATTGGGCCACTTGCTACATTTATTCCTATTGTCTTTTATTTACTCGTACTTCGTTTACTTGCTTTATCAAAAACCCCTAAAAATCCGTTTGCTAAGTATTTGCAGAGAATTCCTGATCCATACCACTAGCCAGCACCTTCTGCTCCTCGTTGGGTTCGACACTCTTACTTATCGAAAATACTACGATACACCCCTATACTTGTGGGTCATCAAGACTATTTTCTGGCGCCGTCGCCGGGGAGTGAAGCGCTATTGGAGAGTGGAACTGGTAAAGAAAACTTCTACTATGAGTATTGTTTACTTCTGCTAGTTGATTTATTTTCATTATGGTTAATTCGTTGAGTTTCTTATTTGGTAATGCTACTACCAATGCTAAGGTAGTAGATGAGCCACCACCTGCTGAGAATGATGTTTTTAAAATACCTACAAGAATTAATGATCGTGTTATGGATAACTACTATGTTGGGGATGGAAGTGTCCATCCCGGTGATCATTTACTCTTTAGACACGAATTATGAGGGTTGTTCAAGTGTGCAGGTATTACTATAGATCAAGTTAAGAAGAAGTTATTCTCATTATCACTGAAAGGAAGAGCCGAGGAATGGTATAAGCTGTTGAAGAATGGTCAAGCTTTGGAATGGGAGGAAATAGTGCCTCTCTTTTATTCAAAGTTTTATCCTCCTAGTGAGATTCATAAAGATAGGAATCAAATATACAACTTTTGGCCTCTTGATGGAGAGAGTACAACTCAAGCTTGGGGGAGATTGAAGTTACTAATGCTCAAATGTCCCATTCATGAGCTCCCCAATAATATTATTATCAATAACTTTTATGCAAGGCTCCCTCTACATGATAAGGATTTATTGGATGCTTCTTGTGCTGGATCATTCACTCGCATGGAAGAAGAAGCTAAATGGGATCTTCTGGACCGTATTCAAGAAAATGCTGAAGCTTGGGAGAATGATAAAGGTAGAAAGTCAGGTATAAATTATGATTATGAATGCATTGAATCTTTTATGGGAACTGGTGACTTTCAAAATATTAAAAATGCTTATGGTCTAGACTCGCAAGCTATTGCTTCCTTCATTGAAGTGCCTAAAAAGAAGTGGAATAAGTATCATGAACCTTCTAAAGATATTGCTAAGAGTGTTCCTGCAAGAAATACTAAAGTTTATACTTCTAATCATGTTTTACCTGAACCTTATATTGAGCAAATGCCTTTCCTAGTTAAGATAAAGGAACATTCTATGTTAGCTAGCATGGTTAATGAAAGTACAAGTAAAGCTGTTGAACCTGATAAACAAATGGATGATGAACCTATAATAGCAAATGTGAAAGACTTTGTTACTAAGTATGTAGAAGAGGGACACACTATCCTTTGTAAGGATACCTCTAATATTGTTTCACAAAGTAGTATTATGAGAGATAGTATTCCTGTGTTTTCTGTTAGAATAAATGATCATTGCTACGATGGTCCTTGTGATAGTTATATTGTTAAGTTTATGCAGGATACTAAAAGTTACTATGAGAGAGGGAAAAGTGTTCTTATGTATCTCAATAATATCAAGTTTCCTTGTTATATGCTGAAAGTTTTTATGTTGCACTTGTTTTGCCTTCTTATGAAAGTAGCTCTGGTTTCAAAAACTTGTTTTTTTACAAAATTCCCTTGCATAGGAAGTGGGTTAGACTTAAATGTGTTTATTTTTGCTCCTTAATGGTCTCTTTCACCTCAATTCATATTCTTATGTGAGCATCTTCAAAATTATCATGCCCATCTTAATGGCTATAAAGAAAGAGCTTTTTGGGAGACAACCCAATTTATTTTTGCTTCTAGTTTGTTTTTCTTTTTATTTGAGTCTTGGAAGTTATTACTTTGGTAATAACCTCTCCTTATCCTTTTTGTTTGGTTTTCGTGTCAAGATCAACCTCTAATGAGAGAGAAGTAATATTTGGGGAAGTTGCTGTCCCGAAACAGATTTTTGTGCTTTACCGTAAACATTCGTGAGAGATGTCTGTATGTCGGATTGAGCTGTAATTTTTTGTGCTTTTGCCCCACGTCGTTAATTAACTTTCATTAGTTTTGCACTTTTTGATATGAGCAACAGAAGAATTTCTAAAAAAATGATCTTTACCTGCTGGTCTGTTTTGACAGATTTTGCCACTCTTGCATTTGCTTCTTTATTCGATTTCCTTTCTGAATTCTTTTTGGGTTTTCAGAAGGAGTTGCTACAGTAGCTTATTTTTTGATGGTTTTCAGTTGAAGTTGGACTCAAAAGGTTTTATCACTTCATTTATACTAATATTTCTAATGAGAACTGTGTGAAGTTTTGTGTGAAAAAAATTTCCAGGTAGTGGAGAAAATGGTGTAATGAGGAAGTGAAAGGTTTTATGACTCAAGTATTAAGTGTATGAATATGAAGATATTGATGTTATTCAAGTGGTGACTCCGAAAGAATCTACTAGATACCAAATTCAGTGACCGGCAGAGTCCGTTTTCAAATAGGTAACAGTTCTGGTAAGAAAAGTTCCGCGAAAATACAATCCAACTATATTTTTGTAATTTTTAGTCAATAAGGAAAGCTACGAAGCGAAAGAGGGACGGAAGTGGAGCCAGGGTGGCTCGCACCACCATATGGCGTGGGCCCACCCCTAGCCGCGCCACCAGGTGGTGAGTCCACCCTGGACTCCGCCTCCGACTCGTTTTCTCCCAATACCTTCCTTTTGTTCTGAAACTTGGTAATATATAATCCCCCAGATCCCCCGAGGTTCGTATATCATGTTTTCGTCGTGTTTTTGTTTCGATCTGTTTCTGCCAGGACATACTCTTTGAAGGTTTAGAAGCACAATGGTGTCTGCCAAGGATAAAGGGAAGGAGCCTATGGAGGAAGATCTCCAAGACCCCGGGCAGGAGAAGGAGATCAAGAGCAAAGATGAAGAGGAGGCAAAGCACACCGGCACTACCATTGCGAGCATTGGAGTGGTGGCAAACCCTGCCATTGGAGGGAAGCCTCCTCATCACCGTTCAGATCCCTGGTCACTTCCTCCACGCACCAAGAATCCTTTCCATACTCCTATCCATGAGCATCAATACCAAAATATGCCCAAGGGGAAATTACCCTCCAATTGGGATTTGCCTCATTTTATCCATGCAGGAAAAGAAGACTTCAAGGAGGTAGAGTGGGGAAAGAATCGTAGGAGCTGGGATTTCCCAACCCGACATGATCATGAGCCGCATTGAGCAAAACTCATAGCTTATTCGTAATCTCACCTTCGAGATTGAGGACTTGGGGAAACTGATCAAAGAGCTCATCGAGAGGATACCACCACCACCGAAGGAGTAATTCATCATCAGGTTTGGCATCCCCTTGGTTTGTTCCAAGCTTGGGGAGTGCCGCGGTATCACATCACTATCTTCTATCTTTTTACCTTTTTAGTGGAGTCATATCATGAATAGAGAAGTTATTATGTAGGATGGTTTTCATTATGGAAGCGTCCCCTATCTTGTTAGATATGTATCCCTTGGTGTGAGTTGCCGTTATGGAATATTAATGAGAATTCTATCATCTACTCTTTTGCATAGCTTATATTAGTTTTCAATTCATGGTTATATGATTGATCTTGTTGTTAGTATTGGTATCACTTTGGGATCATTGAGTTAATTTAGTTGGTTTTGGCAAACCTGGCTCGGTCAGTAGCAACACTATTTTTGAGAGTTGAATGAAAAAGATAGAAGTACTCTAAAGAAAAATAATTTCATCATCTTTCTTTCTTGATTTGCTCATAAGTCTAGTATTCCCTAGTTAAGATCGTTTGTGCTTCCTCGGAAGATTACATGTTTGTTTTTATCACTTGTATGATTGTTTGTTTCCTTCAACTCTTATACTTGCTACCCAGCCTTGCTAGCCAAAAACCTGTACTGAGAGGGAATTCTTCTCGTGCATCCAACCCTCAAAACCAAAACCTATGCCATTTGTGTCTGCAATACCTACCTATTAGCATTATTGCTATTCCAAGTAAAATTCTTGTTTTATCTACCTGCCAAATTAAACTTGTTATGTGAAAAGTAGTGATTAAAGCTCTCACGAACTTGATGGCACACTTTACTTTCTTGCACTTAATAAACTTGAATCATTGTGCTCACCTATGTTGCGTATATGCTTGCGCTTTGTAAGTTGTGAATTAGTAGAACCATGTTGTCATGGGGAACGCTTTCAACATTGCACTGGTACTTTGTACCTAGTTGATATCATGTTCTTTTGTCTATGGATGTCGTCGGTGTGAAATGAAAGGGGAGCTTGTAAGTCCATGGAGTTATGCATGTGTGTTAGAGAAACGCCTGGGCCGCTGGTCTAATCCATGCTGACATGGTGGAAACCTGCAGCGTAACCATAACGAGCATCTATGAAGCATTCTTCTTATAAAAGAGTCCTATATTGAAAAAAAGAGGAAAGAGAGAAAAAAAAGCACCATATTCCCATGGTAAATAAGAAGATTGCTGTGATGCTTGTTGTCTGCTTGCCTTGTCATTTTGATATGGGGATTATTTCGTATCATCGGGCAAGGGGTACCCCGTTGGCAGTTCTCTATGATACACATATGCTTACGATGACAAGAACTTACCGGTGACTAAACTTGAGTAGCATGAGGAGCGGCCCTCGTATTCAAGGGACATGAGATTCTCAATTTACAACTTGTCAATGCATATCCTAATATTTGATCACTTTAACCTTAATCACCTAAAGATGCCTATGATAGGGGCAATGAGAGCTGAAAGGTAGTAAGTATCATAATTTTTGGGAGCTCTTTATGAGACTTGCATTCCCTGCTTCCCTCTATGAAGGGCCTTTATTTTACTTTTTAGTTGAGTCAGTACACCTATCCCCTTCTATCTCAGCAAGTATTTTGAGTTGTTGTGTTTCATTCATTTATATGATGGTTTATTCAATCATGTTTATTATGTTCCTTGTTTTGCACATTGCTCTTATCTTGGTGTTTACTACTTTGAAAGCTATCATTGAAAACTAGTTATTTGTGAACTCTGGCAAATTATCAACTATTCTTCGACCAAGAGCTAAGTTTGCCATTACCAATTATGATTTACTTTATGGATATTTATTGTGTTTCCTTTACTTATTGCAAGTTAAGTTATATAATAGTGAGTTGTCTTCTATTATGATCTATGTATTGATGAATGTGATGCTTCTTTTCTGTATTCTTTTGTCGACTCTTCACTCCATAAACCCGAGGTCATGTTTATTGAGCTCAGTTTCGCTTGGGGACAAGCGAAGTCTAAGCTTGGGGGTAGTTGATACGTCCATTTTGCATCACTATTCTATATCATAATTTACTGTTATTCATTGATATATTTCATTCAACCTGAACCCCTGTTAGGAAACCATTGCACAAGGGACGTAAGGGTCTTAGAGTTTAAAGCTGTGGTTAGGTTTCTACCTTAATTACTTTCTTGTACTTACGGATGTTTGCAAGGGGTATAATCACAAGTATGTATTAGTCCTAGGAAGGTCGGTACATTAGCACAGGTTCACCGACACAACACTTAGCAAGCTAAAGAAGATTAATCAAATATATGAAGCGAAAGCACTTGACAGTCTTCCCATATGTCCTCGAGAACGTTTGGTCATCTTAAGTAATACAACTGGCTTGTCCTTTGCTGCATAAAGGATTGGGCCACTTGCTGCATTTATTCCTACTGTCTTTTATTTACTCGTACTTCGTTTACTTGCTTTATCAAAAAACCCTAAAAATCCGTTTGCTATGTATTTGCAGAGAATTCCTAATCCATACCACTTTTCAGCACCTTCTGCTCCTCGTTGTGTTCGACACTCTTACTTATCGAAAATAATGCGATACACCCCCTATACTTGTGGGTCATCAGGGCTTAATTTTATAATCATCAGCAGCAATTGCTGGCTAGGTAATAGGAGTACGCAAATAATCATTGTTGGGAGTTGCAAACTCCCCAAGCTTCTTTTCAGCCATATTTCCTATGTTTTTGGGTTTGCTTAAATAGAGACTTATAATAGTAAAAACAAGAATTTAAAGACTAACTATTTTTTTGTTTTTTCAAATAAAGATTGAAAGCAAACTAAAAATTAAAAACAAGAATTAAAACTAGCAAGGTTCCTACTAACCTCACCAGGGTAGCTATTGCTTCCCCAGCAACAGCGCTAGAAAAAGGGTTGATACCTTCAATCCGGATTACAAATGTAGTATAGGTCTTTTCCCCTAGTAGACCTAGGTTTATCGAATCCTCAGAAAGCATAGTGAAGTTACCTTAACGGACCTTCGGGAGTTTTAGAATTCCTTTTGTGTTTTTACTGGACCAAGTGTTTGCTATCTTTTGTTGTTGTCAATGATGGAGAGAGAGGGCCTAGGGCTTTAGGTTTCACCAATAGCTGTGCAAAACATCTGATGGGAATAAAATATAATAATAAAGTATGTGTAACATCCCAATTGCAGCAACCCTGATTAGTTGTCCAGAATGCAAAAACCAGGGGGAACAAAAACTTTTTCTTGTTCATTGGTGCAGTGTTTGCTTGTTGTTTGTTTGTGCTTATGCTTGTGAGTATATACCATATGATACTCCTTACCTCACCATCAGTTGATAAAAACTATTTACCAAAACTATCCTGGCTCATTTTAGATATTCAAAATGTTCTGGCATTTCAAAACATGAGCCAAGATGCTTATGTAACCAAAACTATTTTCGTGGCTTGTGTTGACAAAATTATGGAGAGATATATAATATAATCTCCTTATGTTTTCAAGACAGAACCCTCCACTAATCTTATCCCTAGTCTTCCCAAAATACATGTGTTAAGCTTTTGAATTATACTCTTGGTAGAGGTACCAAGGACTCTCATCTTACTCAAAAATCCAACCTCTTCAAAATTCCCCAACCTTACCTCAAGCTATTGATGGTAACCCCAGTAGTGGATTTGCTTAGTTTATAAGATGAGTTGCCTTGATCTGCTACTTGATTTGTTGCTTAGGAAGTAGTATGAGCTACTCTAGGAGCTCATCACTAGGATCAAGATGTTTCCAAATAATCACCTCCTAAGAAAGAATGCAAATCTAGATATGATCCCTAGCTACTAGGTGATCATCTAAAACCCTTAACCAGATCAATTCTGAAGATTTCCATTCTAGAAGCTTCCAAGTCCATGAAGACCAATATCAAGCATGGATACCTTCTACTCAATCTAAATTTCAACATCATCCACTTCATGATGCTTTGGTACCTTGCACCCCTCCAAAAACACCCCCTCTCATACTCTATTCAAACTCCTCAAAAGTACCAAATTTGACCAAGTTTGGAAACTGTTCCAACATCACCTTTCTGAATGCCTCCCTATCTCAAACCATGTGCATTTTTGGAAATGCATTTGAAACATATTACTAAGCATCCTAAGGACTACCAAGTCCCACATTGCCCTTGGTTAGATCATCCTCCAACCCACTTGTTCTTGATGGTTTTGCAGGCAAGAAAATAACCTTTCCTGCAAATCTAGTCATCATTCCTACTTTGACAGAAGCTCACACCATCGTCCCACCTTCTATGGACCAACTCTTTGCATGGTTGTGTTCCACTCATATAGTTCTACCAACATCTACTTCAGTTGTTCCAGGTGGATCTCTGTGCTTCTTAAACCCACTTGGTTTATAAGGCATCATGACTCATCTGGTATGGCAACCTTAATTTCAACAAAGTTTGCCATCACTTCCAGACCATCTCTGATGTAACCAATCCAAACTTCTTCTTCCATGATCATCTATATGACTTGGTCTAACTACTCATCTATCACTTACATCAAGGTGAGCTCTGAGCTCCAAGATCTAACAAGGTTTTGGTGGTATAAAAATAACATCACCCTAGATCCTCAATGCCTTGTTCCTCCATCTAGTTCAAGT
This sequence comes from Avena eriantha, assembly GCA_910589775.1. NCBI lineage: Eukaryota > Viridiplantae > Streptophyta > Magnoliopsida > Poales > Poaceae > Avena > Avena eriantha. The sequence goes on from OU342745.1 coordinate 372,157,281, forward strand.
TGGAATTCCACTTCCCAAGGTTGCAAATGCTTTCTACACCTTGTATACATCATCTACCTTGATCATCAAGATTTACCAAATATTATCCATAAATATTATGGCTTCAAATCTATTTAATTCCTTTAATTGACAAAATCTCGAAACCCCTTTTCCCAATGGAAAGTTTGGTATTTGTCAAAACACTTCCCCAACTTTTGGCTCATGTGGGCTCCCTATATGATACCCTATCTTCCCATCTCAAAAATAAATATTTTTGAGAAGCTTTATTAATTCTTTTTGCCTGTTTTCTTAAATGGCAAAAATGGAATAATAATTGTCTTAAATACTTCTATGCCTCAATAAATCTTGGGAAAATTCCCCTAAGTGTGTATTCAAATTTGAGACCCTCTCACACCAAAAACCAACCATGTCCAATGAAATTTTATCAAATGATCTTCTAGAAACCACTTCTGCCCTTTTTGAATAAATGGATTTAAGAGGACTAAAACACCTTATAAAAATCCCAAATAAATCCTACGAGTGTACCTTGACCATGCTCATGTACCAGTACCATCTCCCCCATCTCTTCAAATGCAAATCTTTGAACTCCTTCACAAGCTCTCTTGTGGTCAGAATTTTGCAAACCAAGCAAACTTGAGCTAAACCAAGACCAAGCCATCTCCAAAGCTTGTCAAGCACTCCTCCACAGCAACCCAAACTCCCCTGGTCGTGAGCACTATAGTTCCACCCCGGCACTTGCCCCTTTTACCCTTGGATTAGTGGAGAGAGAAAGAGAGACAAATAATCTTACAAGATTTGCCCCATTTAATTAACACAGCTGCCATAGCCCTCTCTGCCCGACCAAATCCCCCTCTTACCCCTCATCACCGCCCTCTGAGCCAATCCCAGGCCAGCACCACTCCTCCCCCATGTCCAAAGTGGACATTTGCACCATCTATCCCTCCCCCTTGGTATAAAGGTCAGAGGCCACCCCCAGCAAGCCCCAGCCCCTCATTTGCTCCCTCTTCCCCTCCACTTGCCTCCCCTAGCTCCACTCCCCTCCCCTGTTATGTGCTGCCCGGAAGAAGGAGCCTCTGCCTCCCTCAAAAGTCGAGCAAGGCTCCCTCCTCCCCCTCTCTCCCCCTCTGCATGTCACACTACGGAGGTCCCCTCTTCCTCCTCTATCTAACCGTGGTCCTCTTCTTGCCCAGGACCATCTCCTCTGTCGTCATCGTTGAGCTCCAACGAGGTAACCCTCGGCCTCCGTCGCGCGGTCTACTTCTCGGAGACCACCGCCACCGTGCCGCCCATCCCCGGGATCCCCGTCGACCACCGCGTCCTCCTACACCCATCCCGACACCTCTGGACATCTCTGGTAAGCCCCTGCCACCGTCCCGAGCCTCCCTAGGGTTCCCGTCAGTCGCCGCCGGCGTGAGCTAGACGACGAAGCAGGACCGTCCGCGCTGACTTAATCGGACGGTCGGGGTTCGCCGACACCTGTTCAGCCGCCCGCTCCCACTGATCGGCGGGACCCGCTCGTCGGGTTCGAACCGCGTCACTCCCGCATGCTGGCTCGCCCGCCGTGGGCTAATTTCCCTCCGGCCAGCCCATTACCGCCACAAATCCAGCCCAGGCGTCCCCTTTTACCTTTTCTTTTTTGTTTTGCCACCAGATCTGCTAATTTGGGATGTTGATTTAAATCCCAAAGAAAATGGAAACCAACTCCATTTGCCCAGATCTAAAATTCCTAGGATTCCTGAGTGTTTTCCTGAACATGCAGTACCAAAACTTGGACCAAGCTTATTTTGATAATTTTTGTGAGATTTAGTATACTAATAAGTATCCCCTGAACTAAATAAATTCCCTAGCAAATTTTATAAACCTAAATGGAGTAAACCCAATAGTCTCTGGTAGGTATTCCATATACCTATCTCACGACCTTGACCTCATACCAAGTGGAGCATTATCTTTTTTGTGAACAAAATAACAAAAACTGTCACAATCTGACTTTAGAAAATTCCCTAGGCATCTCTACAACACCTATTAGGCTAAGTCCAACTCCCCTGGATGTGTCCAGTAAAAATCTACCAAACCCCAGCAGCTCAGATTTTATTGAGCTCTGGATGAATTCTAGTGAATTAAATTAATCTGTGTACCCCCTTTTTCACTAACTAGATCACCACAGGAGTTTGACAACTCCAAAAAGAGTGAATCTAATTTCTACAGAAAGGTATTCTAAATGCAAACCTTGTGCCCTTGGAATCAACAAAGGAGCTTCTGTAGAATTAATTTGGTTAAAAAGACAAAACAGTTCCAGAGCTGTCTTTGGGATTTTCTTGAGGGCATTCTGGCAATTATTTTGACAAGATTCCAACTCTATGTGGTTCAGTACATCAAACACTACCTAACCGACAAGGAAATCATTTTTGGAGCTCCAGATAAATTCTGGTGAATTATTTCCTCAAACTAGAGTTTATTCCACTATAAAAAGCATAACTAAATTTAGGTAATTGATAATCTAGTGAAACCACTTGTGTTGGTCTTGTTTTGACAAGACCTATCTGAGGATATCATTGCTTCACATTGGTATCCTACAGACCTCAGAACCCCTACCCCAAGTTCATGGTAATTAGCCTTGACAACTATCTTCTAAGGAAAAACCACCTAAATGGCAATCTAGTAATTCCACAACTAGTACCCAACTTCTCCAAAACCTACTAAGTTAAGTAGGATTCATTATGTTTGTTTGCTATATGGTTTGATGCATGTATGCCTTGTATTGATTGTGGTATTGTCTGCTGCATGTATACTCGATGACAGCGAGAGTGTGAGTGTTTGACGACAAGAAGGAAGGGACTTCTTTTTATTAATTGTTGGGTATTCTTGGTTATCTAAGGAAGTCCAGAGACTTATCGTTGATCACAGGCAAGCCACCATTCCCGAATTCTGATACTTTTCCTACTCTCTTTTACCTGTTTTGTACCTCTTTTATAAATTGCATTATTTATCTTCATGTCTTGTTTTATAACTACTGCGCTAATAACTTGGCTCCTCCAAGTTATGACTTTGTGTCCCTTGTGGCACCACCCTGATGTACCTACCATTTTATCCCTTTAGACCGAGAGTATGATGGCCAGCATCCTACCTCTTTGAAAACCCCAGCTTTGAGAAAATGAATTGTTTTGGGATTTACCCCACTACAACTATTTCAAAACTGCTTTGTAACACCCTTGGGAAGAGCCCTCGTTCCAAGAGGATGTTTTAACGAAAGAAATGGTGTTGATGATAAATGAGAAAGTGAAGGGATGTTCTACGCCTTTACCGGAACAATTTTATCAGTGCAACCACATTACCCCAGGTGCTAGGGCTTAGCTTGTAGTTTGTCTTCATTAGCCGAGGCAGCTTGTACCATGCTTACAGGGAGGAATCCCGTGAATTCCGGGTAGGCGCTAACAGATCTACGGATCTGGAGCCTGTACCTTGCTTCGGCAAGAGTGAGCATGTCTTGGCAGGAGTGCCGGTGCAACAATTGGGTCTCCCGCGGACGGTATGACTTAGGTGGTATGGAAGGAAGTGGAGTCACCAAGTTAAGGTATATGCCAAGTTGCAGCTTGGGTATACGCGTGTACGGAAGGCAGGACTATGGCTGGGAGCCACATACTCGTTGCCGGGGAGAACAAACCCAAAATGAAAAGCAGCCTTTGCTAGGGTCGACAAGCGAAAGGTTAGGTTTGATTATCCGGACCCCCATCTACCGTGGTAGTGGGCCATGGTTTTATCCCAGCGGATGTATTGATTCTTGTGGGGAAAGTGCGCAAACTCTGCAGAGTATAATCTATTCGAATAGCCGTGTCCACGGTCAAGGATGGTTGGAAAGGTGATGGCTAGGAGTACCCAAATGGTGATTGTTTGGAAAAATGGATGAAAGTATGGAGGTTCCGGGGGAACCTGAGTTTGAAAGTTTCGTGTTGACCAGAGGTGGCCAAAGAGGTTTAAAAATGGTTTTTACTCCAAAACTGTTTTCAAAAAGGTTTTTCAACAATGATATGGGATATCTTGATTTATAAAACAGAGGCATGTTTCAAAACTCTTTTTCAACAAAGATATGGAGATGCCATATCTGCTATAGATAGTCTAGGCTCTTCAAAGACAACCCCCGATAGAGCTATCTCGCCACAGCCAGAACTACATTTCCTTTTAACTTACCTTGGTGGTTTGCGAGTACATTCAAAAGTACTCATGGCATTGTCCCTGGTTATTTACTTGGCCATGCTTTCAGAGGTTTGACATCGGATGATTAAGGTGACGTCCATCGAGCTAGGTCGTCTTCCCAGTCAGTCGCCTGTAGGTTGAGGCACGATTGGGCTCTGCACGTGATGATGTTCCGCTACTAAAGATGTTGTAGCCATATGGCATTTATGTAAGTCTTGTAAATTCATTATGTTTCGGATGTTGTAATGATACTTGTCGGTTATGTTCCACGGCTCACTGATCATGGGTACGTGGATATATATATATAACAGGGATTTCTCGGATGGTTAATCCGGGGACCCCACAGTATGCATGTAATTGTTAGAGCAAGATAAATTATATGTGGTTAGTGCATCCATAATTTCTATTGCATCCGCAACTTCTTATAGCAATAACCTACTAGTCTCATCCATAGAAGAAAGAGAACTAATGATATGCATAGTGATGTCACCATTAATCCCAAGTAAATCCCTCTAATACAGACGTACTACCCTTTCTGTCACTGGGGTTCCCAACCTGCAGATTAGTCATTACTCATACTCCCTATACCTGGCTCAATCCTCGAGGTCTTGGGTACCTAACAAGTCCTTATACTGAGGCAAGCGAGGATACAATAATCATCATGTCATACAAACTAATACATGATCCCATCTATGATAAATAACATGTACAAAAGCTACATGGCTAGGCCGAAGCCCTTAGCCCAAGGAGGATTAGTCACACATAGAGATGAAATCAAAAATCATAAACATTGCAATGGGAATCATGAGATTGATATCAAATAGTCTTACAATGTCACCAATTGAATATGACATCTACTATTACAACTGGTGGAATATGGCTATGGTGGTGGAGAACGGTTTGGAGATTAGATCTAAGTATATTCCTCCGGCGGCTCTTCGGTGTTGTGGATGTAGGGTTCTGGTGGCTAGGGGGTCGAGGGAGCGCTCTTCTCTCATCGGGCCTCTTTATATAGGGGGTTCCTTCACGAAAGTTGTTCTGTTTGACCTAGCGGTGGTGGTGGCAACTATACGACCGCAACTATACAGCCGAAATTTTATTCCCGCTGTATAGTTGGTCGTTAAAGCATTTGTCTCCACTTCCCAACTCCTTGTTTCTTTGGGTTGTTGGAAATCTCGTATCTTTGACTTTAATGTAGTGATTCCCATCATCAAATGTCATTATCTGCGCAGGGAAAAATAGCAAGAAAGGATTGCATGCCCCTTTGATCATTATTCATTAGTGGCAGGGTTTAGAGAGATATTTCATCAAAAATATGAATAACATCCAGTTTAAATGTGGACGTAGATGGCTATATTTCAGAGCCATCAGTATTCTCATCACTATGTTAATGATAATAGTTTAAGCATTTATAAAGGATTTGAATGCTAAAATATATCTGAAGTTTAATAATGACATGACACTATTGTTTAAGTCTTGGTGGTTATTGGATGTTCTTCATTCTAAATGAAGAACGGGGTCTTAAATACTTGATCTAGTGACTTTGCAAAATCATGCCTCGTTCGGCAGAATGACTAAGACTCCACTTGCTGGTAAAACGGTGATATGCGAAGAAATGTTGAACTTTATACATAGTGATGTATCGTATTTTCAACAAATAGTGGATATCATTAGTTAATTGTGGATGTAAGTGAATAAGCATATTTACTTAATGAAACACGAGTTTTAAACGATTTGAATTGTTCAAATGAGTTCACAACAAATAGGGATATTGAATTAACAAATATACAAAGTCTCTTTGATTTGATCGACATGACTAAAGTATTTAAGTGAATTTTGGCATAAAAGGACTTGTGAAAGATGTTTCACGAATTATGACAATTGGAAAAATTCAAACTATATTGAAATGTCTAAATATCATAATCATGTTCTATTAGATACATACGGTATAATATTATCTCTTATCGGGGTTATAGTTATCATTTAGAGTTAGAAATCAAAATAAGCAAACACTCGTTGGAAATACAAAGGAACATGTAAATGATTTGTGGAAACAAACCATAAGAGTTATGGCATGTTCGATTTTTTGGAGATTTTGATAATTCGAAATCGTAATGAATAAACAAGTATTTATAGCATATTCTTAGGCAACTATGAATATATCTTCCACAAGGGGCAAACCTGCTATTGTCCTAAGTTGATGTGTCTTGATGAAGATACAGGTGGAAGAAAGTAAAAGATCAAAACAAGGTATTTGAGCTTGCCTCCAGATTGTTGAGTGGCGTCGCGGAATTTGTTCCGTGAAACCGAACTCTACAAATAGAGGATAAACTAATGATAATGGTCATAAAGTTTCAGTGAATACTTTTACTAAAAAAGTAGGATTCAACAATATATACTCTACAAGTTCATGGAATTATATTATTGATTCACTTTCCATGTTGTTTGAACAAGACATACCTACGAACTACAAAGAATCGTGATGGACCTAAGTGCGAGAAATGACTAGGAGTCATAAAATCCTATATTAAGTTACATTTAAGATTGCAAAGTAATATGTTACTTGATCTTATTAAGTAAAGAAGTTTACTTGATATTTCTGAATGACTTCAAAGTCATAAGAAGGAAATGAAACTTAATGAAGGACATAAAGCTCGATTTGTCATAGAGTATGATGGAAAAATTCAAGGAGTTGACTACAATTGCAGCGATGCTTAAGTATATTGGATTTACACTAGCAATACATGGATATTGAAGTCTCGTAATTGGAATTCTCGATTTGATGGTGATCAAAGAATTTTGGAATGTCCAAGATTATCGAGAGGACCTGCATTTGAAGCTAAGTAGCTTGGCTGAATCATAATATGTACCAAACATATTTTAGGTGGGAGCTAAGTGAAATCCCTGGATGTCATATATGGATGCCATATTTGAGTGGGAGCGTGACATCATTTCTAAAATATGTGGACAACACATATGAATGATGTGATTGGCATTAATAACATTTAATAAATATGGATGAAGTTGAACAAGTTATTAAACAATGAGATCTATCGAGATATATTGGTAAGTTTAATAAACAACATAGTTGAATGCTTCTTGGCCTTGATTCTAAAAATATTCAGAATGTCCTAGAAAAAATTATAAAATAGCTCAAAATAGAACGAGGTAAGAAAGAAGTTCTTACTTGTATGAAGCATTGAGTTAGTCTTACAACCATGGTTAAAATAAAGAAAGAGATGTATTGCATATCCTATGCCTCAGTCATAGGTTCTTCCACACAACCATATTGTATACTCGACGTAATGTGACCCGAGATTCTAGTTGGAAGGAGAAGCTCTTAACTATAAGAACATGCCTTGAAGTGATTCTTGAGTTAATCACTGAACCAGAATTAAGTTTGTCCTTAAATGGCAAGAAGCAAAGTAAGGCGCGTAGTTGCATTTTATGCACTAGGATCTACATAGATAAAGAAGTATAAGGGCACCATCGAACGTGTGATGTATATTGTTGTGGCAGGTGATGTCTACGCACTTCTATTCTTGTAGACAGTTGTTGGGCCTCCAAGTGTAGAGGTTTGTAGAACAGCAGCAAGTTTTCCCTTAAGTGGATCACCCAAGGTTTATCGAACTCAGGGAGGAAGTGGTCAAAGGTATCCCCTCTCAGGCAACCCTGCAATCAAGATACAAGAAGTCTCTTGTGTACCCAACACACCCAATACACTTGTCATGTGTATAGGTGCACTAGTTCGGCGAAGAGATAGTAAAATACAAGGGGTATGGATAATTATAAGTGGTAATGGTGCAATAAAATAACTTGATGGCGTGGAAGAGACTAAAGGCAAACTGAAATAAAGATGGAAGCAAGCAAACATGTAATAGATCTAATTGCAAACGGTGTTTCAATGCTTAGAAACAAGGCTTAGGGATCATACGTTCACTAGTGAACACTCTCATATAAATATATTCCTCTTTATGATACTAGGCTGTACTACTCTCCGGTTGGACACTCTAATCGCTGGTAGGGCTATAACAACACTCCTCAAAGTTCATCTTTCCCATCTAGATAACCCCACACTGTCACCTTGAGTACTAGATAGGTCTAACAAACACCATAATTTCATAAAGACATCCAACTCCAAATATAACTCATAACAAGTATTTGTAATCTCTAGCCTAAGTGTCACCATGGTGTGCACACTGTCAACTTCACACACATGGGGAGAGCAGAGATTCATTAAAGCACTTGAGTAGCAAGGTAGATCTAATTGATTACAAAGCTCATGATCACAATATGATCATGCATAGAGAGAGAGAGATGAACACATAGCTACCGATAGAACCCTTAGCCTCGAGAGAGAACTACTCCCTCCTCATCATGGGAATCAGCAACAGCGATGGAGATGGTAGTGGAGCTCGATGGAGATGGCTCCGGGGGCACTTCCCCGTCCCAGCAGGGTGCCGGAATAGAGACTTTCCGTCCCCCGAATCTCCCCTTCGGTGGCGCCGGTGCTACGGAACTTTTCGTGGATTTCTGATTGACTATTTAGGGTTTCTGTATTGGGAGGAATATATAGTCGAAGGGACGAGGTCGGTGGGCGGCCAGGGGGCCCACACCACCTGGTGGCGCAGCCAGGGCTAGCTCGCACCACCACATGGTGTGGCCACCCTGTGGCCCCTCTCCGTCTCGTCTTCTGGCTCTGTGAGTCTTCCGGGAAAATAACAACTTTGGCTTTTGTCCGGTCCAATTCCAAGAATATTCATTTTTTGACTTTCCTGGAACCAAAAACAGCAGAAAACAGGAAATTGACACTATGGCATCTTGTTAATAGGTTAGTACAAGAAATTGTATAGAAAGTACTCCAAAGTGTGGACAAAACACAAGAAACTAGATAAAACCAAGCATGGAACATCAAAAATTATGGATACGTTAGCAACGTATCAACATCCCCAAGCTTACCTCCTGCTCGTCCTCGATTAGGTAAGTGATAAAAAGAAAGAATAATTTTTGAGGTGACATGCACCATGATGTGCTCGTCGTTCGACATAGAGCTCGTTGGGAACCCCAAGAGGAAGGTACGATGAGCACAGCAGTAAGTTTTCCCTCAGTTATGAAACCAAGGTTTAATCGAACCAGTAGGAGCAAGGAAACACCCCAAAGGTATTACTAGCTGAGCTTTGGCAGGGCGCACTACCGGTGCTAGTAGCAACGTGGAGACCTGCACAACACAACCACAGAACTTTGTCCCCAACTTGCGATGAGGTGTCAATCTCACCATGTTTTGCGGAAAACAAAGGATTAAACGTATTGAATGGAAAGAAGTAAAAGTTTGCAGAAAGTAAACACAAAGTAGTAAAAGATTGTAGATTGTATGTAAAGAAAAAGGACCGGGATCCATAGTTCACTAGAGGTGGCTCTCCTTAAGATAGATAACATGCTGGGTGAACATATTACAGCGAGGCAATTGACAAACACCGAGAAAGCAATACATGCATATACTAATAATCTTGACTCCTTTGAGACTTCATTGGGCATTAAAACATAATACATAGACTGCCATCCAACTGCATCTATGACTAATAATCCACCTTCAGGTTATCATCCGAACCCCCTCTAGTATTAAGTTGCAAGCAACAGATTATTGCTTTACAAACTGCGTGTAAAGTAAACAATACGATTGTTCTATGAACAAAGGATTGTTGTTTTCTCCCTAGTAGCAACATCACATCTAGTACCTTAGAGATTTCTGTCACTTCCCCAGATTACCAGAGGAATGAACCCACTATCGAGCATAAATACTAACTCTTGGAGTTGCTAGCATCTAGTTGGCCAAGATAACTACTAACAACAGAAACCATGCAAGATCACAAATAACAAAGACATGATAGAATCAATAATCAATCTGAAATAGCATCTCAATATCCATCGGATCCCCGCAAACACAACATGCAGAATTACAAATAGATGATCTTGATCATGAACGGAGCTCACAAGATCTAAACATGAAAGCACAAAGGAGGAGAACCAACCATCTAGCTGCTACATGGATCCGTAGTCCAAGGATGAACTACTCACGCATCACACCGGAGGCTTGCATGGTGATGAAGAAGGCCTCCAGGGTGAATTCCCCTCTCCGGCAGGGTGCCGGGAATAGCTTCAGATCCCTCCCGATCTAGGGATGGAGATGACGGCGGCTACAGACTCTTTCGTGGATTTTTGATCGGGTACTTAGGGTTTTCGTCCCGAGGGCATCTTATAGGCGGAAGGGGCTGCCGGGTGCGGCCACACCACCCCCTAGCGCGGGCCAGGCTAGGCCGTGTAGCCAGGTGGTGTGGTGGCCCCCTAGCCCTCTCCGTCTCGTATTCTGGCACTTGATGACTTCCGTAAAAATAGGCACTTTGGCTTTTGTCCCGTCCAATTCCAAGAATATTCATTTTCTGACTTTCCTAGAACCAAAAACAGCAGAAAACAGGCAGCTGGCACTATGGCTCTTGTTAATAGTTTAGTCCAAGAAATCATAACAAAATTACTCGAAAGTTGGAACAAAACACAAGAAAGTGGATAAAACCAAGCATGGAACATCAAAAATTATAGATACATTTGCAATGTATCAACATCCCCAAGCTTAACTCCTACTTGTCCTCGAGTAGGTAAGTGATAAAAATAAAGAATAATTTTTGAGGTGACATGCACCATCAAAGAATTGATCAAAGTATTTGCAAAACATTCAAAGCTAGGATCATAGTACTTCAATCATAACATGAAAGACAAAGTTCTAGCAATAAGCAAAGAAACTATGATGCAACATGAAAAGGCACAAACAAAATATTCATGAATACCAATGCTTTGCAAGACGTTTGTTTGTTTCACATAAAGAAAATATAGCATAGTAGTATTCAGCTTGTCCCTCAATAGAGTAGCAAATATAAATGCATAGGACACCTTCAAAGTTCATAAGAGTGACTCGATACAATAGTTTAACACAAGCAATAACAAGTTATGCATCAATCAACTAGTCTTGGGACAATGCACATAGAACTAAGAATGGCCACTATGCTCTCAAAGTAGGTGCATAAAGATAGAAGGTGGAGAGTCAATATAATGGTGGAAGAAAGGCCTTTTGTAAAAGGAAGTAGGGATTCAAGTCTCATAAAGAGCTTCCAAAAATTATGGTACTTGTAGTATTCAGCTCTCATTGCCCCTATCATAAGCATCTTGAAGGTGATTAAGGTTAAAGTGACACAACTAAGAGGATATGCTTGACAAGTTATAAACCGAAATCTCATGCCCCTTACTTACGAAGACCGATCCTCATGCTACTCAACTTCAGTCACGAGTAAGCTCTTGTCATTGTAAGTACATGTGTATCATTAAGAACCGCCAACGGGGTACCCCTTGCACATGATACGGGAGCTTTCCCATAATCAAAATGACAAGGCAAGCAGACAATGAGCATCTCAGCGATCTTTTTATTTGCTATTTGCATAGGTTTTTATTGAGGATGCTTCATAGAGTGCTCATTATGGTGATGCTGCAAGTTTCCACCATGATTAGGCATGGCTTAGGCTAGCGGCCTAGGCGTTTCTCTAACACACATACAAACTCCATGGTCTTACAAGTTCCACTTTTATTTCACACCGCCGGGATCCGTAAGCAAAAGAACATGATATCAACGGGGTACAAAGTACAAGTGCAATGTTGAAAGCGTTCCCCATGGTACATGGTTCTGCTAATTTCAACTTATAAAGCACAAGCATATACGCAACAAAGGAGGACCCAATGGTTCAAGTTTATTAGAGGCAATAAAGTAAAGTGTGCCATCAAGTTCGTGAGAGCTTTAATCACTAGTTTTATCATAACAAGTGGAAGGTAAACAAAAGCATGAATATACTTGGAATAGCATAAGCTAGTAGGTAGGTATGGTGGACTATTTGGAATAACTTGGTTTAGGGAGTTGGATGCATGAGTGGAACTCATACTTTGTTGTGGAGGCTAGCAAAAGACTGGGAGCGATAAACTAAGAGAGCAATAATGGCCATAATCATGCAGAGGGACAAAACATCATTGATCAAAGCATAAAGTTAGACTACAAGTTGAAAACTAAAGGATCATAAAGGCTATGGTGACTTTGGATAGTCATAACATGGTGTGAGCATGCGCCAAGTCAACCCAAATAAAGCATCAAAGGAGAATACCACTATACTATGCTTTAATATGCTAAAACAACGCATGATTCATCCAAGGCACATTAAGCAATCTCAATTATTTATAACAAGTCATGCTACAACAAAGAATACTAAGCATAAAGCCAAAACAATATCAAGCATGCCATGACAAAGCATAGGCCACAGTCAAAAACGAGCTCTTTTTACCACATAAGCATGAACTTTCCTACTCTTTTCCAAACCAAACCAAACTATTTGGAAACCAATGTATGAAAGAGGGGGTCCAACCAATGTATTCAGCAAACTAAGCAAATCAAGGCAAACGAAAACGAAAAAGAAGACGCTCCAAGAACAACACAACTGTGCATGAAACAATAAAAATGAAGCGTTTAGAAGAAACCTGGGATTTTTATTGATGAAGAAGGGGATGCCTTGGGCATCCCCAAGATTTGACGCTTGTAATTCTTGGATATTTCTTGGGGTGACACGCGTGGCATCCCCAAGCTTGAGCTTTAGTCCATCCTTCATCTCATTACTCATTCCTTCCATACACCTGAAATTTTCCTTCATACAAAACTTCACACAATCTCATTGCAACATTAGTGCACTCAAGATAGATAAGTATTAAGGTTCAGTTCTAACACCAAATAAACTCCCATTAGAACACTAGCTACTGTAGCACTTCCCTCAAAAAGCTCAATTCCCCAAAAGAACTCAAGAAGGAACCAACAAGAAGCAAATGCAGAAAATGGCAGAAATCTGTCAAAACAGACCAGCAGGTAAAGACGAATTTTTTCAAAGACCTTTTGTTGCTCAAATAAAAAGTGTTGAACTAACGAAAGTTAGTTAACAACCTGGGTTAGAAGCACAAAACATTACAGCTCAATACGAAATACATAGCTCTCTCATGAATCTTTACGGTGAAGCACAAAAATCTGTTTCGGGACAACAACTTTCCCAATCATTACTTCTCTCTCATTAGAGGTTACTCTTGGCACAAAAAGCAAATAAAAAGGATAAGGAGCGGTTATTACAGAGATAATAACTTCCAAGACTCATCTAAAACTTTTGGGTTTTCTCCCAATAAGTACTTTTCTTTAACGCCTTTAGGATAGGCATAAGAAGCAAGAAAAAGGATCAAGTATTCTCAAATGAAGAAGCATTAAGATCAATAGCAGAAATATTTTCAACAAGGCAAGGTATATCATCCAAGTAAGTTCTAGAGGATCCTTTCTCAATGCTCTTGGGTTCACTATTCTCATCAAAAGGGTTTGCAGGAACAATCCAATCAAGATTCTTTTCTATGGCATCATGTATTGCTACTAGTTTAAAGGGTATTGGTATGTTAGGTTCCTCCCCATTAGGTTCGGTTTTGTTCATCTTTTCTCGTGTACCAACAACATCTACACATAAGCCTATCATATTGAAACGTTCAAAAACTTTTCTAGCTTCCTCGGCAACATCATAGAACTCCTTAAACAAAGTTTCTAGAATAAAATCCCTCTTTTCAGGATCCTTAATTTCTTTAAGCTTAAGAAACATTACTTGCATTAAGGGGTTGAGGTTAACAAACCTAACTTCTAACATGTGAATTAAAGAAGCTGCAGCAATCTCATAATTTAGAGCAAGTTCTACATGGGATCTATCCTCGGTATCTTCATGTTTGCTAACATGATTAAAGAATTCTTCAATATTATCTTTCCCAATTATAGAACCACTACCAATTGAAAGGTCTTTAAAGGTGAAAGTAGGGATCAACATGGTGAGCTAAGGAAGAGGTGACAACTAAAGGAGACTTAATTTTTTTGTATTTTTGATAAAGAAAACAAACTAGTAAAACTAATTTTTTTGTGTTTTTGAATAACAAAACAAGCAAACAAAGCAAAAAGAAAACTAAGCAAAACAAAAACAACAAAGTAAAGAGATTGGTTATGAGGGACTCCCCTTGTGAAGATGTCCTTGACTCCCCGGCAACGGCGCTAGAAAATCTTGATGTGCTCGTTGTTCGACATAGAGCTCGTTCGGAACCCCAAGAGGAAGGTACGATGAGCACATCAGTATGTTTTCCCTCAGTTATGAAACCAAGGTTTAATCGAACCAGTAGGAGCAAGGAAACACCCCAAAGGTGTTACTAGCTGAGCTTTGGCAGGGCGCACTACCGGTGCTAGTAGCAACGTGGAGACCTGCACAACACAACCACATAACTTTGTCCCCAACTTGCGATGAGGTTGTCAATCTCACCGTGTTTTGCGGAAAACAAAGGATTAAACGTATCGAATGGAAAGAAGTAAAAGTTTGCAGAAAGTAAACACAAAGCAGTAAAAGATTGTAGATTGTATGTAAAGAAAAAGGACCGGGATCCATAGTTCACTAGAGGTGGCTCTCCTTAAGATAGATAACATGCTGGGTGAACAAATTACAGCGGGGCAATTGACAAACACCGAGAAAGCAATACATGCATATACTAATCATCTTGAATCCTTTGAGACTTGATTGGCCATTACAACATAATACATAGACCGCCATCCAACTGCATCTATGACTAATAATCCACCTTCAGGTTATCATCCGAACCCCCTCTAGTATTAAGTTGCAAGCAACAGATTATTGCTTTACAAACTGCGTGTAAAGTAAACAATACGATTGTTCTATGAACAAAGGATTGTTGTTTTCTCCCTAGTAGCAACATCACATCTAGTACCTTAGAGATTTCTGTCACTTCCCCAGATTACCAGAGGCATGAACCCACTATCGAGCATAAATACTAACTCTTGGAGTTGCTAGCATCTACTTGGCCAAGATAGCTACTAACAACGGAAAGCATGCAAGATCACAAATAACAAAGACATGATAGAATCAATAATCAATCTGAAATAGCATCTCAATATCCATCGGATCCCCACAAACACAACATGCAGAATTACAAATAGATGATCTTGATCATGAACGGAGCTCACAAGATCTAAACATGAAAGCACAAAGGAGGAGAACCAGCCATCTAGCTACTACATGGATCCGTAGTCCAAGGATGAACTACTCACGCATCACACCGGAGGCTTGCATGGTGATGAAGAAGGCCTCCAGGGTGAATTCCCCTCTCCGGCAGGGTGCCGGGAAGAGCTTCAGATCCTTCCCGATCTAGGGATGGAGATGACGGCGGCTATAGACTCTTTCGTGGATTTTTGATCAGGTACTTAGGGTTTTCGTCCCAAGGGCATCTTATAGGTGGAAGGGGAGGCCGAGGGGTGCCGGGAGCGGCCACACCACCCCCTGGCGCGGGTAAGGCTTGGCCGCGTGGCCAGGTGGTGTGGTGGCCCCCTGGCCCTTCTCCGTCTCGTATTCTGGCACTTGATGACTTCCGGAAAATAGGCACTTTGGCTTTTGTCCCATCCAATTCTGAGAATATTCATTTTCTGACTTTCCTGGAACCAAAAATAGCAGAAAACAGGCAGCTGGCATTGTGGCTCTTGTTAATAGGTTAGTCCAAGAAATCATAAGAAAAGTACTCCAAAGTTGGAACAAAACACAATAAAGTGGATAAAACCAAGCATGGAACATCAAAAATTATAGATACATTTGCAATGTATCACACCATCATAAACTTGATCAAGGTATTTGTAAAACAATGATAGATGGGATCATAGTACTTCAATCATAACATGAAAGACAAAGTTATAGCAATAAGACAAAACAACTATGTTGCAACATGAAAAGGCATAAACAGAAGATTCATGAATAACAATGCTTTGTAAGACGTTTGTTTGTTTCACATAAAGAAAACATAGCATAATAGCATTCAGTTTGTCCCTCATAGAGTAGCAAATATAAATGCATAGGACACCTTCAAAGTTCATAAGAGTGACTAGATACAAATAGTTTAAAACAAGCAATATCAAAGCTATGCATCAATCAACAAGTCTTGGGACAATGCACATAGAACTAAGAATGTCCACTATGCTCTCAAAGTAGGTGCATAAAGATAGAAGGTGGAGACTCAACATAAAAGTAAAAGAAAGGCCTTTATAGAAGGAAGCAGATATTCAAGTTTCATAAAGAGCTTCCAAAAATTATGGTACTTATTAGCTTTCAGCTCTCATTTCCCCTATCATAAGCATCTTGAAGTGATTAAGGTTAAAGTGAACAAACTATGGACTATATGCTTGACAAAGTATAAGTTGGAAATTTCATGTCCCTTGAATACAAGGGCCACTCCTCATGCTACTCAAGTTTAGTTACTGGTAAGTTCTTGTTATAGTAAGTACATGTTTATCATAGAGAACAGCCAACGGGGTACCCCTTGCCCGATGATACGGAAGAATCCCCATATCAAAATGACAAGGCAAGCAGACAACGAGCATCTCAGCAGTCTTCTTATTTACCATGGGAATATGGTCCTTTTTTTTCTCTCTTTTCTCTTTTCATATATCTCTTTTTTTCTCTTTTCTTTTTCTCTTTTTCTCAATATCTGACTCTTTTTTCATAAGAAGAATCCTTCATATGCAGCTCATTATGGTTATGCTGCAGGTTTCCACCATGATGGCATGGATTAGACCAGCGGCCCAGGCGTTTCTCTAACACATATACATAAATCCATGAACTTACAAGCTCCCCTTTCATTTCACACTGAAGACATCCATAGACAAAAGAGCATGATATCAACTAGGTACAAAGTACAAGTGCAATGTTGAAAGCGTTCCCCATGACAGCATGGTTCTGCTAATCCCCAACAAATAAGTGCAAGCATACACAACATAGACGACACAATGGTTCAAGTTTATTGAGGGCAATAAAAGTAAAGTGTGCCATCAAGTTTGTGAGAGCTTTAATCACTAGTTTTTTCATAACAAGTTTAATTCGGAATTTAGATAAAAACATGAACATACTTGGAATAGCATAAGCGAATAGGTAGGTATGGTGGACTCTTTGGAATAACTTGGTTTTATTTGGAGTTGGATGCATGAGTGGTACTCACACTTGGTTATGGAGGCTAGCAAAAGACTAGGAGCGACCAACTAAGAGAGCAATAATTGCCATAATCATGCAAAGCGACAAAACATCATTAATTAAAGCATAAAGTGATATGACAAGTTGGAAACTAGAGGATCATAAAGGCTTATGGTGACTTGGGATAGTCATAACATGGTGTGAGCATGCGCCAAGTCAACCCAAATAAAGCATCAAAGGAGAATACCATAATACTATGGTTTAATATGCTAAAACAACGCATGATCCTTCCAAGGCACATTAAGAAATCTCAATTGTTTATAACAAGTCATGCTACAACAAAGAATACTAAGCATAAAGCCAAAACAATATCAAGCATGGCATGAAAAAGCATAGGCCACAGTCAAAAACAAGCTCTCTTTACCACTTAAGCATGAACTTTCCTACTCTTTTCCAATCCAAACCAAACTATTTGAAAACCAATGTATGAAAGAGGGGGTCCAAACAATTTATTCATCAAACTAATAAAACAAAGCAAACGAAAAATCAAAACAAAAAATAAAAAGAAGACGCTCCAAGAACAACACAATTGTGCATGAAACAATAAAAATGAAGTGTTTGGAAGAAACCTAGAATTTTTATTGATGAAGAAGGGGATGCCTTGGGCATCCCCAAGCTTTGACGCTTGTACTTCTTGGATATTTCTTGGGGTGACACGCGTGGCATCCTCAAGCTTGAGCTTTAGTCCAACCTTCATCTCATTACTCATTCTCTCCATACACCTGAAATTTTTCCTTCATACAAAACTTCATACAATCTTTATTAGCAACATTAGTGCACTCAAGATAATAAGTTTTTTAGGTTCAGTTTCAACACCAATAAAACTTCCATTAAACACAAGCTACTGTAGCTCTTCCCTCAAACAGCTCAATTCCCCAAAAGAACTCAAAAAGGAACCAACAAGAAGCAAATGCAAATAATGGCAGAAATCTGTCAAAACAGACCAGCAGGTAAAACCAATTTGTTCGGAGATCTTCTGTTGCTCAAATCAAAAAGTGTTGAACTAACGAAAGTTAGATAACAACCTGGGGCAGAAGCACAAAAACTGACGCCTTAAAACGACGTACAGAGATTTTACACGAATTTTTACGATGAAGCACAGAAATCTATTTCGGGACAACAACTTTTCCAGTCATTACTTCTCTCTCATTAGAGGTTAGTATTGGCACAAAAAGCAAATAAAAAGGATAAGGAGCGGTTATTACAGAGGTAATTACAGAGGTTATTACAGAGGTAATAACTTCCAAGACTCATCTAAAACTTTTGGGTTATCTCCCAATAAGTACTTTTCTTTAACGCATTTAAGTTAGGCATGATAGTTTGAGAAGATGCTCACATAAGAAATATGAATTGAAGTAAAAGAGAGCATCAAGAAGCAAATTCAAAGCATATTTAAGTCTAACCCACTTCCTATGCATAGTAATCTTGTAAATAAACAAGTCATGAAAGCACAAAGCAACAAGCATAGTAAAGTAAAACAAGTGCAACTTTAAGACTTTCAACATAAAGAGGGGAAACTTAATATTATTGAGATGCATAAAACCATGTTTCCCTCTCTCATAATAACTTTCAGTAGCATCATGAATGAAATTAACAATATAAGTATCACAAGAAACATTCTTATCATGAGCCACATGCATAAAAGAATTAATACTCCCCACATAAACATAGTCATTCTTATTAATTGTAGTGGGAGCAAATTCAACAAAATAGCTATCATTATTATTCTCATCACCATAATCATCAAATATAGGAGGCATATTGTAATCATAATTAATTTTCTCCTCAATAGTAGGTGGACCGAAAATATCATATTCATCATTGTAATCATCATATATTGGAGGTTTGGTATCATCATAGGCAATAGAATAGCTATCTTCAAAAGCTGGGGAACTAAAAAGATCATTTTCATAAAAACTAGCTTCCCCAAGCTTAGACTTTTCCATAGCATTAGCAATAATGGTGTCCAAAGAATTCATACTAACAACATTGCTATTAGCATGCAAAGAAAGTTCCATAGGTTTTTTAATTTTCTCTTCAAACACTTCATGTCCTAACTTAAGATAAATACTATAAAGCTCTCTAATTTTGTTGTTGTTTTCCATTAAGCCTAACTAGTGAAAATAAAAACAAGAAACAAAAAGTTAAAATTGCAGAATCTAAAGGAAATAACTTCGAGCACTCACACCGGAGGATGTGAGTACCTTTTACCTTACCTCCCCGGTAACGGCGCCAGAAAATAGCTGCTGGCGCGTGGTTAATGTGGGAGATTCTTCTTCTTTTAGTCCCCGACAATGGCGCCAGAAAATAGCTTGATGTCTACGCACTTCTATTATTGTAGACAGTTGTTGGGCCTCCAAGTGTAGAGGTTTGTAGAACAGCAGCAAGTTTTCCCTTAAGTGGATCACCCAAGGTTTATCGAACTCAGGGAGGAAGTGGTCAAAAGTATCCCCTCTTAGGCAATCCTGCAATCAAGATACAAGAAGTCTCTTGTGTCCCCAACACACCCAATACACTTGTCAGGTGTATAGGTGTACTAGTTCGGCGAAGAAATAGTAAAATACAAGTGGTATGGATAATTATAAGTGGTAACGGTGCTAGAAAATAACTTGATAGCGTGGAAGAGACTAAAGGCAAACTGAAATAAAGATGGAAGCAAGCAAACATGTAATAGATCTAATTGCAAACGGTGTTTCAATGCTTAGAAACTAGGCCTAGGGATCATACTTTCACTAGTGAACACTCTCATATAAATATATTCTTCTTTATGATACTACGTTGTACTACTCTCCGGTTGGACACTCTAATCGTTGGTAGGGCTATAACAACACTCCTCAAAGTCCGCCTTTCCCATCTAGATAACCCCACACTGTCACCTTGAGCGGTAGATGGTTCCAACAAACACCACAATTTCATAGAGACACCCAACTCCAAATATAACTCATAACAAGTATTTGTAATCTCTAGCCTAAGTGCCACCACGGTGTGCACACTGTCACTCACACACATGGGGATAGCAGAGATTAATTAAAGCACTTGAGTAGCAAGGTAGATCTACTTTATTACAAAGCTCATGACCACAATATGATCATGCATACAGAGAGAGATGAACACATAGCTACCGATAGATCCCTTGGCCTCGAGGAAGAACTACTCCCTCCTCATCATGGGAATCAGCAACGGCGATGGAGATGGTGGTGGAGCTCAATGGAGATGGCTCCGGGAGCACTTCCCCGTCCCGACAGGGTGCCGGAACAGAGACTTTTTGTCCCCTGAATCTCCCCTTAGGTGGCGGCGGCGTTGCGGAACTTTTCGTGGATTTCTGATTGACTATTTAGGGTTTCTGTATCGGGAGGAATATATAGGCGAAGGGGCAAGGTCGGTGGGCGGCCAGGGAGCCCACACCACCTGGTGGCGCGGCCAGGGCTAGCCCGCACCACCACATGGTGTGGCCACCCTATGGCCCCTCTCCGTATCATCTTCTGGCTCTGTGTGTCTTTCGGTAAAATAACAACTTTTGCTTTTGTCCGGTCCAATTCCAAGAATATTTATTTTCTGACTTTCCTGGAACCAAAAACAGCAAAAAAACGACCAACTAGCACTGTGGCATCTTGTTAATAGGTTAGTCCAAGAAAGTGTATAGAAAGTACTCCAAAGTGTGGACAAAACACAAGAAAGTAGATAAAACCAAGCATGGAACATCAAAAATTATGGATACGTTAGCAACGTATCAGCAGGTCTAGTTCGTCTTTACACAGAGGGTGTATCCCAGGGCATAGTGCCTATGGGAAAGCTCGTTTTGGCTGATCTAACATCACTGCTAGCTCCTGGAAACCGACCTCACTCTGTTGCCATAACTGCTATATATACACAAAGGAGTGTGAAGTGTGTTTCAAAGTTTGTGTGACAACAGTGAAAGCGAACATCATTATAAACACTAGAAGTCTCACTTTGTCACCAAATGAATACTTCAACCCATTATAAGATAATGGTATGAATGTCAAAATTAGGAAGACATTAATGATTTGCAAAAGACATAATGATCTGGTAAAATGGAACATGGATATGTGATATGGTTTAAGACTAGTAAATGCAAGCTAGATTATTTGTACTATAGTGCAAGTGGGAGACTCGAGGAGATATGCCCTAGAGGCAAATAATAAATGGGTTTTTTATTATCATATTTCAATTAGTTTGTAATAGTTTCATATTGTGCTATAACTGTATCAAGAGGAAACATTGATACATGTGTGGTATGAAACAAACCAAGTACCTAGTAGCCCCTATTCATACTAGTTCGTTTGTCAAGCGATGATCAAGGTTTCCCGATCATGGGGCATTTATGCCAATTGACAACAAGGTCATATCATTGGTGAATGATGTGATGGACATTACCCAAAGATTGCAACATGATCAAGTCACAGAGTTCATTGTTGCAATAGTTAGAAATGTAGTCCCCTTCTCCTCAGACCGTGAGATCATATTACTCACAATTTCCCGAGGATACTTGACTGCATCAAATGTCACTTGGTGATACAGTGATCATAAAGGTGTACGTTAGGTATTCAGAGGAACAATAGATGACAGATCACTCAAGATCGGGATTTGTTCACACAGGTGACAAGTAAGATACATTCGGTCGGCTTGGTGAGATTACATCCATAAATGTTGCAACATGTGACTAGGTCACACGGATGTAATATCGCGGTAACAAGTAAAATAGTATTGTTGATAAGGAGATTGAACAAGGTATGTGATACCAATGATCGAATCTCGGACAAGTCGTATCAGAGAAACAAAGGGAATTGGACTCGACTTTTTACGGTTCAAACGACATTATCATCGTGGAATGCACATGGGTCATATGGACATCTCGATCCCTCTATTGATCATTGATGGAGATCATGTATGTGCTATTCCCGGGCCGTGGGGAAATACACTTAAGGGTACGATGAGCTAGAGATCCTCTATAAGTTGGAATCACCATATGAGAGAGAAAAGGAAACCAGAAAAGTTCCGTGAGAGAACCGAAATCATTCCGAGAAAGTTCTGAAGTCATTCGGAGGAAATCGGAAGGGAACCGAAAGGTTTTTCGGGTCAAATTGGATTTTGTAATATGTATCTACATGTTAATTAATGTAATTAATATTAAATATAATATTAAAATCTAATTTGAAAGGGTATTCTACTAATGGGCCCAATTCCTAGGGGAAAGGGCCCATGAGGGAAAACCGCTAGAGGGAAGGGCCAAAGGGGCCAAGGCCTAGCCGCCACATGGGGCCCACTCGACCAGCCTAGGGCTGGGGTGGGGCCCACCCCTGGCCGGTCGGCCCATGGTGCCCTAGGGCCCATGACGCCTCCCCCTCTCTCCCTTGTTTAGTCCCACATGGGAAACCCAAAGGGGAGGGCACACCGCCCTCCCCCTATATAAAGGGGTGCCCATGGGTGGTATTAGACAGACAACACCGACACAAAAATAGAGAAGTCCTTTGGTTGACTTTCTCTCCTCTCTCTCTCTCCCTTATGACCATGTCCCCCATGTATGGGTTGTGCGAACAAGGCTTCAACGCGGCCACCGTTGTGCTGTGGAGATTCCAAGCTGAGATCTACTTCCGCACTCCCGGCGGGATCGAGGAGCCGGAGGTCATCATCGTACACCGTATGTGTACGAAACCTCGAGGGTGACTGTAACTACCTCGGTGAATTACGCTCTTAGTTAATGCCTAGATGAACGAAAGTGGTTAAAATAGTACGGTGGGGCCCAGGGCCACTCACGGTAGACCTTTCAGCCGTCCTAACCACTTTCAGACAACGGGACAAGAACGAGCGGCGTAATCGGCAGGCGAAGGGATCAACTACATACACAAGTGAGTATGTATGCAAGCCACATACAACAGTACATCAGAGCCATTCCATCTAAAAGAAATAGAAATAGGTCAACGCCATACGGCAAGATCCAAACACCCTAGATAGATATAATAATTTAGGTTAGCTCCTCATACGTCACACATGAGAGTATCAGGCGGAAGCGGAAAACAAGATCCGAGTACGGATAAGAAGCAAATTGGCATAAGATGCCCCATAAATAAACACATCCCGCCCACAGATCACACGGATCCCCGTTCCCGGAATCTCTACACCGAATGATCGTTGCCAACATCATCTGTCTCTTCCACCCAGTATCCATCTTGTGGGTACACCTGTTCATCTGAATCAAACAATTTATCGTGTGAGACCCTAGGGGTACTCAGCAAGTCTTTATGCCACTAAAGGGGACACAACCTGGGGTGACGCAATTGCAGCAAAAGGTAATACCTAACAATTCTATAGAGAATCGCTAACCTTCCGCCTAACCAATGATAGACGGAAGTCCGTGAATTAAGAACAACGGTTATAACAGTATACTTAATAGATCCATCCTCCTCCTCGCTTACCAACGAGGAAGCGGACGAACAACCCCCATCATCCGTTGGCAGTTTTATTAACCATTCCATGAGTATTGCACTATTTACTAGTCAAGTACTTAGTCAATTTAAAAGCGGTACTTTAGTTTTACTTGTCTATGATCGAGAAACTGTGCTCCAAGTCGTCCATAACCGCGGACACGGCTTTCAGAAAGATTTACCCTGCAGGGGTGCACGAATAGCAACACACACTCGATCAACCTCGGAAAAACCAAATCAAAACCCAACGAGGCATTCACGACAAAGCAATCACCGGATTCAGAAACATTTCAGGGGGCCACCCCATTAAGCTACCCGCAACGAAGTTGGCCGGCTCCGAGACGGACCCAAGGTTTGTGTGGACGGCGGTAAATGACTGGGAACCCGAAAATCTGATTGGGCTTGTCGATACAGCGAAAACGTGTCACGATCCAAAACAGTACAGGTGCCCCTCGCACAATCTTAAATAAAGCAGTAACATGGCATAAGTACAGAATAGTAATAAAGCCCCAAACTAAATGTGGCCCCAAGAAATAGGAATGAATCAAGCTCTGGCTCAGGGGGGGTCCATAAGGCCTCCCGGATGTGGATAGTGCGAATAAACAAGGAACAGGAATCAAGTACTCGGGGTCCTACGGGACACAAGTGAGCAGGAAAAACCAAATAGCAGATATAGCTCACCGGTGCCTCTTTCATTAGTTATCCCATTACTACTCAGGTTATGTTGTTTAGGTACCTCATTATTCATCGGACACTCACATACCCTACTCATGCTTTTCTACGACTCGCATGGCTCAAACAACTCCTGTAGTAATGGCTCATGGGACCGGAACAAGCTTAGTGTGGTTTAAAAGTAAAGGCTATGCAGTACTTGGGATTCAATTTAATGCAATCGCGACTCAATGATGCAAGAATAAGATAGAGGCAATAGGTACTGTATGTATGCAAGCATGTGGTAGTGCTTGCCTGGCAGCTCAGTTGAAGCGAGAGATGGATCTGGGTAATACTCCTGTGATTCCTGGTAATTCTCCTGCTGGGCGTCTATTCGAAGAAGAACCAAACAAACAAGGGCCAACATAAATAAAGTGCGCAAGCATATAAATTGAAATGCAACAAGCAACCAAGCATGCCATGATGAATGATGCACAATTTACATGGCATTAAAGTAGCATGGCAAAGGTGAGGTGTGGACACAAGAAATAAAGCACTTTAATATTTATTTGCCCAAGTTTTATTGTCATAAACAGTTCAGAATTTAAATGTTGACATGATGCATGCTTCAATTCAGAACAAGGATTGCATAAATAGAACGGGCTCGTCGCGCTGATCGATTTAGACATATTATTTGTCAAGTTTGGAGTTATAGAACAAAAGTTATTAATTAAATAAGGAAAAGGGCATTTTTATTGTAATTTTAATCATCTCGAAATTTAAAGTGTGCAAAACATATTTTGAATGGCATATTTGAATTCCTCACATTTTTCTGATTCCAAAACATATATTATATGTATTATTTGGATTTGTATTTTAAAAATTATTTGAATCTGAAAAGAATTTGAATTTAAATTAATTTGAAAAAGATTTGAATAAAAACAGACTCAGGCATAAACTTTTCATACCCGGCCAAACTCAGACCCAGACACTGGCGGGTGGGGCTACGCTGACTGGGGCCACACGCGCGCGAAAACGCGTTTTGCACGCGGGTCTGGCTTACCCACAGGGGCTGACAGGCGGGACCAGCGGCGGAAGGCCCACGTGCCAGCGATGCGGGAGACAGGGGCTGACAGGTGGGGCTGCGGCTGGAGCGCGGGTTGCGAACGGGAAAAGCCGGGGGGTTTTCTGCAAACGTGCTGGCGTGGCTGACTAGTGGGGCTGAAAGGAGCGCGGGTTGCAGTAATTAAAAAGGGTGGGGGCTTTGTGCAAATTGACCACGGCCGGCTACTGTTTATCATCTTCGCACGTCTGACGCTAATCCGGCGCGCGGCGTGGGGCGGGGACTCAAACCTGGGACGCGGGCGTGCGCTCCGGGGGTGCGAGCCGGTGCGGTAGTGCTAGGGGAGCTGTCAGGGAGAAGGGCGCGGGCTAGATAGGGCTGGCGCGGCGCGGGGAGGCTGCAGACTACAACGGACGGTGTGCCCTGAGAGTGCTCGACAAAACGGTCGGTGGCGCTAGACGACGACGGAGAAGAGGAGGTTGTCAGGGAGAAGGAGATGCTCACCGCGGTTTGCTTGGTGGGCTTGGATCGGAGCGAGGGGCTGCGGATCGGCGAGGTCGCTGGCGCACCGGCGGGCTAGGGTTTCGGAGGTGCCGAGGTTCTGGCGTCGCGGGGGAGCTTCTCGTCCGCGTCAGCGTGGTCGGGGTGGTGCAGGGGGATGTCCTGGATCTCCTCAGCCACTTCACGGTCGCGTGGCTCGGCCGGTTCGTCGGGGCGGGGTGGTTGCTGGTGGCGAACGGCGTCGGCTGCTGGTGGCCGAAGAGGAAGGAGGGGAAGAAGGGGGCGTCTCGGGGTGGATCTGGGGAGGCCAGAGGAGGCGTGGAAGAGGGGGAAAGGAGGGAGAGAGGGAGGAGGCAGCTGGGACACGGCAGAGATAAAGGTGGCCTCGTGCCACCTTTTTCCTCCTCCTCGAGCACGTGCTCGGCCGGCTGGGCTGGCTGGGGCTGGTCCAGGGCGCGGCAGTGAGGCTGCAGGGTGGGGCTGGCATGAGGGAGAGAAGAGAGGGAGGTACTAGCTCGGGTTAGGTTAGATGGTGGCCTCGGGTTAGGTTTAGCTAGGGTTAGGGTTTGGGTGAGCTAGGTTAGAGAGAGGAGAGGCTGGGGTGGTGGGTCAGGTAGAGAGAGGGTGGCCAGGTGGAGAGAGGGGCTTGGCATGGAGGCCAAGCTAGAGAGAGAGAGAGAAAGTAGAAATTAGGATTATGGGAAGAATAAAGGAATCTATTAAGTTTGATTATTTTTAAGTATTTAGATTGGAATTTTGGTGAAGGAGGCTAATCCAAGAAGAACTAAGAGGGCTTGGTCTTGCATGGACTAATGTAGAGAAGAAACTAGAAAGAAAGAGGAAGAAAAGGAAATGGGTGGAATGAGGCTCATATGATCATGCTTGAAGAAATAAATAAAAGAAAAGATATGGTTGAGACTATGGGGATGGTGGAGTGGTAGGAGGGGTTTTCACAAAGGTAGGATCCATTAAAACCAAAGAAAAACCAAAGAAGAGAAAGGTGGTGAAGAATTGTGCATGGCCCATGCAAAATAATAATGCCATTAATTATTTGTGAAAATAATATGATTATTATGGCATTACTCTATGCATATCCATGAAGTGGAGATAAAACCAAGCACCAGAATTTAGAGGGTTTAATCCACCCCAAACTACATGAGCTAGAATTAAATAGCTAAAGAAAAAGAAACAAGCTCATGGTTAATGGGATGGTGGGATTATAAACTGGTGGAAGAGAAAGGTGGTAGGATGGAAATAAAAGATATGCCCCCAACTCAACTTGGGCATTTGAACAATATATCAATAGCCAAATATAATATCAAGAAGCAAATACATTTAATAATGCATGTGAGAGAAGAACCAAAAGAAAATGAGTTTTATATGATGCTCAAATGCAAGGTGGCATGATGACATGAGCATGATATAATTATGATGGAACAATAATATCTATGGAGTAGCCAATATCTTACTAGGACAAGTAGCATTACAATTGTTAGACAATTGGGGTGCTACAACTCTCCCCCACTAAACATGAATCTCGCCCCGAGATTCTAGGAAGAAGAAGACTCAAACAGGGTAGGATACTTGGCACGGAGCTCATCTTCACGTTCCCAGGTGGCTTCATCTACGGAATGGTGCGACCACTGCACCTTACAGAACTTGATGGACTTGTTGCGAGTCCTTCTTTCTGCGACTTCGAGAATTTTTGTGGGGTGTTCTTGATAAGACAGATCTTCTTGGAGATTAATGAGTTCATGGTCCACGGTCCTGCCGGGATCCTTGAAGCACTTCTTGAGTTGAGAGATGTGAAAAACATCATGGACTTTGAGTTGTTCAGGAAGCTCAAGAGCATAAGCAACTTCTCCTCTTCTTCCACGAATTTTGAAAGGACCGATGTATCTAGGAGCCAGCTTTCCTTTGATACCAAAACGATGTGTGCCTCTCATGGGAGTGACACGAAGGTAAACGAGATCACCAGGGACATACTCCATGTCCGTGTGCTTTCTGTCATAATTGCTCTTCTGGCGACTTTGAGCAATCTTCAGATTTTCAAGAATGATGTGAACTTTCTCCTCCGCTTGAGTTACAATGTCAGGGCCAAACAATATTCTTTCACCTGCGCCCGACCAACCAATCGGAGTTCTGCATTTGCGACCATATAGAGCCTCAAATGGTGCCATCTTTAGACTTTTCTGGAAGCTGTTGTTGTAAGAGAATTCAGCATAAGGAAGACATTCTTCCCACTTCATGCCAAAAGAGATAACGCAAGCACGGAGCATATCTTCCAGAATCTGATTGATCCTTTCCACTTGTCCTTGCGACTGAGGGTGGTAAGCTGTGCTGAAGTTTAATTTGGTTCCCAAAGCATTTTGGAAACTTCCCCAGAACTTGGAAGTGAAGATGCTTCCACGGTCTGAACTGATTTCAAGAGGAACTCCATACAGAGAGACAATTATGTTGATATAGAGTTCAGCCAACTGAATTGCAGAAATTGTTTCCTTGACTAGAAAGAAGTGAGCTACTTTGGAAAGCCTGTCAATGACAACAAAGATTGCATTGTTGCCTTTCTGCGACCTTGGAAAACCAGTGATGAAGTCCATCTCTACTTTCTCCCATTTCCATTCCGGAGGCTTCAATGGTTGTAGAAGACGGGAAGGTTTCTGATGGACAGCTTTAACTCTGCGACACACATCACACTCTGAGACATACTTGACACAATATCGTTTCAAACCAGGCCACCAATATTGTGTTTTCAAGTCCATGTACATCTTAGTGCTTCCAGGGTGGATAGAAAGAACAGAATCATGCGCCTCCTTGAGAACTTGCTCTCTTAAACCCAGGTAGTTCGGAACAAACATCCGGTGTTCAAAGAAAAGAGTGCCTTGGTCATCTACGTGAAAAGACTCATACTTCGGAAGTTGAATGTTGGAGATGATCTTTTTAGTGTAAGGATCCCCAAGATGAATGGAACGGACCTTTTCTTCCAAGAGAGGTGTTGCTAGAAGGTTCAGAAGATAACCTTGATCCACAATTTCAAGGTTGAGCTTGCGGAATTCCTCGCACAAGAGAGGCTGTTGTTCTTCCATCATGAGGTTGTTGACATAAGCTTTTCGACTGAGAGCATTTTCCATGACATTGGCTTTGCCCGGGGTGTAGTTGATGGTCAAATCGAAATCATTGATTGTTTCAATCCACCTCCTCTGACGAAGGTTGAGATCAGGCTGTGTGAAGATATACTTCAGACTCTTGTGATCAGAAAAGATCTCACAACGGTTGCCCAGCAAGTAATGCCTCCATACTTTCAAAGCAAAGACAACTGCTGCGAGCTCAAGGTCATGTGTAGGATAGTTGATCTCATGCGTCTTCAACTGACGAGATGCGTAAGCAACAACTTGCTTTTCTTGCATAAGGACCGCACCCAATCCTTGCAATGAAGCATCACAGAAAATCTGGAAAGGCTTTGATGTATCTGGAGTAACCAAGACTGGTGTGGAAGTGAGCTTCTCTTTGAGTGCTTCAAAGCTTGCTTGACATGCAGGAGTCCAAAGATATTTCTTGCCTTTCTTGAGGAGATCGGTAAGAGGCTTCGCAATCTTTGAGAAGTTTTGAACGAATCGACGACAGTAACTGGCCAAACCAAGGAAACTCCGGACTTCTTTGACATTTATGGGTGGAAGCCAATCCATAATTGTCTTAATAGTTTCTGGGTTGACGGCAATGCCCTTGGCAGAGATAACGTGACCAAGGTAGGTGACTTGAGGCAGCCAGAATTCACACTTGGAGAACTTTGCATACAGGCGGTTCTCAGGAAGCTTGTTTAGGACACAACGAAGGTGTTCTTCATGTTCTTCTCTTGACTTAGAATAGACTAGAATGTCATCCAGATAGACCACAACGAACTTATCAAGATAATCCATGAAAACCGAGTTCATAAGCCTCGAGAAGGTGGCAGGTGCATTGGTGAGACCGAAAGACATGACCGTGTACTCATACAGGCCATAGCGGGTGGTGAAAGCTGTTTTGGGAACATCTTCCTTGCGAATCTTGATTTGATGATAACCACTTCTCAAATCAAGCTTAGAGAATACCACAGCTCCAGCTAGCTGATCGAAAAGATCATTAATCCGCGGAAGGGGATATTTATTCTTGATTGTTTTAGCATTGA
This sequence comes from Avena eriantha, assembly GCA_910589775.1. Lineage (NCBI taxonomy): Eukaryota > Viridiplantae > Streptophyta > Magnoliopsida > Poales > Poaceae > Avena > Avena eriantha. Next base: position 372,187,464 of record OU342745.1, read on the forward strand.
GTGCCCGATAGTCAACACAAAGTCTATCAGTCTTGTCTCGCTTCTTCACAAAGATGGTTGGACTACCCCAAGAAGAAGTACTGTGCTGAATGAAACCCAACTTCTCTTGTTCATCCAACTGACGCTTAAGTTCAGCCAACTCAGCAGGACCCATTTTATAAGGCCGCTTGGAGATAGGAGCGGTACCAGGTTCAAGTTCAATGACAAACTCAACCTCACGATCCGGAGGCATACCTGGCAACTCTTCAGGAAGGACATCTGGAAACTCACAAACTACAGGAACACTCTGAATACCTTCCATAGCATCATCATTCAGAGCTGCCAAAGAATAAAGCTGAATTGCAGGAGTCAGACTTGGAGAATAGACTATATGGCCTTCAGGAATTTTCAGAGAAACCGAACGTTCAGCACAATCAATCACAGCTGCATTTGCTGTCAACCAATCCATGCCCAAGATAACATCAATATCAGAGTTGCCCAGAATAATTAAGGAAGCCGGAAATGAAGAACCACCAATCTCAATTTGATTGCCATGGCTGATATGAGCAGCCCTCATGTTTGACCCAGGAGATTGTACCACAAGACGGTGTAATAACGGAACCATAGCCAGATCTTGCTCATGAGCAAACTTGTGAGAAACAAAAGAATGTGAAGCACCAGAATCAAACAAAACTCGTGCAGGAACTGAGTTAACAGGAAGCATACCCATGACAACTCCAGGTGCATGCTCAGCTTGAGCGGCGTTGACACAGTTGGCACGAGCAACCGTAGACCCCGGCTTAGTGTTGATGTCGAGAGCCCGAGGTGGAGGTGCTAGAATCATAGGAGCACTTGCCGCAGGTCTTGGAGGTGGTGGTGGAAGAGCTTTGTTGTTCATTGGATAATTCCAGTGCTGATGCCCAGTGTTTCCACAAGTATAGCAAGCACCAGGTGGACGTGGAGCAACGTAGCCAGGGACTCCGCCAGGCGCTCCAGGGTAGTTGTGGTTGTAGCCCCTGGGAGCCGCAGTGAAGGAGTTTGGTGGCCTTGGTGCGTAGCTTGAAGGTCTTGGTGGAGCAGGGAGCGACGGTGGGGTGTTAGGAACCCAGACACGACGCTTAGAAGGAGCTGTCATAGCAGAAGAGCTTGCTGTATCACGGCTGTGTTTCTTTGACTCCTCAAACACTTGCCTACTTGCTTCTTCCTGCAGAGCTGTGTGTTGAAGTTCCAGAAAGATGCTGGCCTTGCATGAGTGATTGCATATTTGATGGAAGCATTAAGGCCTTGCCGAAACCTCTTTTGTTTCTTCTTGTCATCAGAGATCTCATCGCCACCATAACGAGATAGGTTCATAAAGTTTCTGATGTAGGTGTTGACATTGTCAGTGCCCTGCTTGAGGTTGAGAAACACTTCCTTCATCCTTTCCATGACAATTTCTGACAGATATTGCTCTTTGAAAGCAACAGTGAACCGCTCCCAAGTAGGCTGAAAACCAGAAAGATCTGCCTTGAGATAATTTTCCCACCAGAGAGCTGCATCTCCCTTCAGAAGGTGAGTAGCACACTTGACCCATTCTTGCTCGGGAACATCTGCAGTCATCAGCAACCTTGACACTTCACGCAGCCAGTCATCCGCATCAAGTGGCTGATCAGACACTTCAAATTGACGTGGGTTAAACTTGAGAAAACTCTTGATGTCTCCTCGCTTGGGAGGTGGATGTAGCGGAGCAAACTCATTCCTCCTCACGCTTTCCTCGAAGCGCTGTTGGTTCTGCTGCATAGTGCCCAAAGCATTTGCAATACTTGCCAAAGCAGCCCCGAGTTCAGGTGGTATGTCCTCCTCAGAACGGCGTGGTGGTGCCATCCTGTGATTGATATAAAACACAAGTCAGTACTATAATGGAGAATGATTATAATCCAAAATAGTACCAAAATGGAATTAATCAAGATTAAAGAATGCAATTCACTGAGATGATATTAAAATATCAGCAAAGTTCAAGGCAACTAGAAGATACTAAACATAACACACACGACTGAACAAGGAGTGTGGTATACAAACTAACAAAGAAAAAATTTCCGCAAATTTTGGCATTAAAATACCACTATATGCGCAAAACCACTTAACGAATCAAGATTAGTAATTCTACTAGTTCAACATACAAAAGCAAATGATAAAAGTAGTGGTATGGTCGCGACTCCATCCCGCACTCAAATCATTACTCCGCACATGAATCAGTAAAACACATATCCCAATACCTTCTTCTTAAGATAAACCTAAAGATTGGTAACTATGAAAGAGAACACCCCAACAAGATAACGTCGAATAACAAAGAGTAAGATATATCGCATCGGTATACAACGAATTAGAATAGATCGCGTCGGTTTACAAAGGCCTGTCGGTATGGAATGTACCAACACTTGATAACCAAAAGGCAGATAGTGATAACATTTGGATGCAACAGATAGACAAGGAACTCACACACACATACACACACAAACACACAACCTATGGTACTACGGAACCCAGAACACGTGAATCCTAGTTTGAATTTTAGAAGAGGATTGAAAACGTTACACTTCCTTACCAGAAAAGTGTGGGTGGGTGGGTAAGAAGAAAAATGGAAGCAGTCCTACTCTCACGTTTTGTTTTTCGCTAGTATACATAACTACCAAAAATATTTGCTAGACTGACAACGACCATTTTGGCTGAGACCCTGAAGGGCGGGATGGCTCTGATACCAATTGTAACTACCTCGGTGAATTACGCTTTTAGTTAATGCCTGGATGAACGAAAGTGGTTAAAATAGTACGGTGGGGCCTAGGGCCACTCACGGTAGACCTTTCGGCCGTCCTAACCACTTTCAGACAACGGGACAAGAACGAGCGGCGTAATCGGCAGGCGAAGGGATCAACTACATACACAAGTGAGTATGTATGCAAGCCACATACAACAGTACATCAGAGCCATTCCATCTAAAAGAAATAGAAATAGGGCAACGCCATACGGCAAGATCCAAACACCCTAGATAGATATAATAATTTAGGTTAGCTCCTCATACAGCACACATCAGAGTATCGGGCGGAAGCGGAAAACAAGATCCGAGTACGGATAAGAAGCAAATTGGCATAAGATGCCCCATAAATAAACACATCCCGTCCACAGATCACACGGATCCCTGTTCCCGGAATCTCTACACCGAATGATCGTTGCCAACATCATCTGTCTCTTCCACCCAGTATCCATCTTGTGGGTACACCTGTTCATCTGAATCAAACAATTTATCGTGTGAGACCCTAGGGGTACTCAGCAAGTCTTTATGCCACTAAAGGGGACACAACCTGGGGTGACGCAATTGCAGCAAAAGGTAATACCTAACAATTCTATAGAGAATCGCTAACCTTCCGCCTAACCAATGATAGACGGAAGTCCGTGAATTAAGAACAACGGTTATAACAGTATACTTAATAGATCCATCCTCCTCCTCGCTTACCAATGAGGAAGCGGACGAACAACCCCCATCATCCGTTGGCAGTTTTATGAACCATTCCATGAGTATTGCACTATTTACTAGTCAAGTACTTAGTCAATTTAAAAGCGGTACTTTAGTTTTACTTGTCTATGATCGAGAAACTGTGCTCCAAGTCGTCCATAACCGCGGACACGGCTTTCAGAAAGATTTACCCTGCAGGGGTGCACGAATAGCAACACACACTCGATCAACCTCGGAAAAACCAAATCAAAACCCAACGAGGCATTCACGACAAAGCAATCACAGGATTCAGAAACATTTCAGGGGGCCACCCCATTAAGCTACCCGCAACGAAGTTGGCCGGCTCCGAGACGGACCCAAGGTTTGTGTGGACGGCGGTAAATGACTGGGAACCCGAAAATCTGACTGGGCTTGTCGATACAGCGAAAACGTGTCACGATCCAAAACAGTACAGGTGCCCCTCGCACAATCTTAAATAAAGCAGTAACATGGCATAAGTACAGAATAGTAATAAAGCCCCAAACTAAATGTGGCCCCAAGAAATAGGAATGAATCAAGCTCTGGCTCAGGGGGGGTCCATAAGGCCTCCCGGATGTGGATAGTGCGAATAAACAAGGAACAGGAATCAAGTACTCGGGGTCCTACGGGACACAAGTGAGCAGGAAAAACCAAATAGCAGATATAGCTCACCGGTGCCTCTTTCATTAGTTATCCCATTACTACTCAGGTTATGTTGTTTAGGTACCTCATTATTCATCGGACACTCACATACCCTACTCATGCTTTTCTACGACTCGCATGGCTCAAACAACTCCTGTAGTAATGGCTCATGGGACCGGAACAAGCTTAGTGTGGTTTAAAAGTAAAGGCTATGCAGTACTTGGGATTCAATTTAATGCAATCGCGACTCAATGATGCAAGAATAAGATAGAGGCAATAGGTACTGTATGTATGCAAGCATGTGGTAGTGCTTGCCTGGCAGCTCAGTTGAAGCGAGAGATGGATCTGGGTAATACTCCTGTGATTCCTGGTAATTCTCCTGCTGGGCGTCTATTCGAAGAAGAACCAAACAAACAAGGGCCAACATAAATAAAGTGCGCAAGCATATAAATTGAAATGCAACAAGCAACCAAGCATGCCATGATGAATGATGCACAATTTACATGGCATTAAAGTAGCATGGCAAAGGTGAGGTGTGGACACAAGAAATAAAGCACTTTAATATTTATTTGCCCAAGTTTTATTGTCATAAACAGTTCAGAATTTAAATGTTGACATGATGCATGCTTCAATTCAGAACAAGGATTGCATAAATAGAACGGGCTCGTCGCGCTGATCGATTTAGACATATTATTTGTCAAGTTTGGAGTTATAGAACAAAAGTTATTAATTAAATAAGGAAAAGGGCATTTTTATTGTAATTTTAATCATCTCGAAATTTAAAGTGTGCAAAACATATTTTGAATGGCATATTTGAATTCCTCACATTTTTCTGATTCCAAAACATATATTATATGTATTATTTGGATTTGTATTTTAAAAATTATTTGAATCTGAAAAGAATTTGAATTTAAATTAATTTGAAAAAGATTTGAATAAAAACAGACTCAGGCATAAACTTTTCATACCCGGCCAAACTCAGACCCAGACACTGACGGGTGGGGCTACGCGGACTGGGGCCATACGCGCGCGAAAACGCGTTTTGCACGCGGCTGTGAGGCTGCAGGGTAGGGCTGGCATGAGGGAGAGAAGAGAGGGAGGGACTAGCTCGGGTTAGGTTAGATGGTGGCTTCGGGTTAGGTTTAGCTAGGGTTAGGGTTTGGGTGAGCTAGGTTAGAGAGAGGAGAGGCTGGGGTGGTGGGTCAGGTAGAGAGAGGGTGGCCAGGTGGAGAGAGGGGCTTGGCATGGAGGCCAAGCTAGAGAGAGAGAGAGAGAGAGAGAGAGAGAGAGAGAGAAAGTAGAAATTAGGATTATGGGAAGAATAAAGGAATTTATTAAGTTTGATTATTTTTAAGTATTTAGATTGGAATTTTGGTGAAGGAGGCTAATCCAAGAAGAACTAAGAGGGCTTGGTCTTGCATGGACTAATGTAGAGAAGAAACTAGAAAGAAAGAGGAAGAAAAGGAAATGGGTGGAATGAGGATCATATGATCATGCTTGAAGAAATAAATAAAAGAAAAGATATGGTTGAGACTATGGGGATGGTGGAGTGGTAGGAGGGGTTTTCACAAAGGTAGGATCCATTAAAACCAAAGAAAAACCAAAGAAGAGAAAGGTGGTGAAGAATTGTGCATGGCCCATGCAAAATAATCATGCCATTAATTATTTGTGAAAACAATATGATTATTATGGCATTACTCTATGCATATCCATGAAGTGGAGATAAAACCAAGCACCAGAATTTAGAGGGTTTAATCCACCCCAAACTACATGAGCTAGAATTAAATAGCTAAAGAAAAAGAAACAAGCTCATGGTTAATGGGATGGTGGGATTATAAAGTGGTGGAAGAGAAAGGTGGTAGGATGGAAATAAAAGATATGCCCCCAACTCAACTTGGGCATTTGAACAATATATCAATAGCCAAATATAATATCAAGAAGCAAATACATTTAATAATGCATGTGAGAGAAGAACCAAAAGAAAATGAGTTTTATATGATGCTCAAATGCAAGGTGGCATGATGACATGAGCATGATATAATTATGATGCAACAATAATATCTGTGGAGTAGCCAATATCTTACTAGGACAAGTAGCATTACAATTTTTAGACAATTGGGGTGCTACAGTGACTCATAAGAGGGCATCTTGGATGTCGTGGGCCGGAGCTCTTGCGTGATGAAGATGGAGCAAGGGGTGACCTGCGAGGAGCTTCGCGACCTTGAGGTTGGCCACGAGTTCGACTACTTCAACCATGTTCCCCTCAGAATGTTAACCATGTATGGTCTACAAGGGTATGTATTCTATATGCTCCGGTCGTTACTACATAACTACATAGATAGATCTTGTGCATTAGGAAGTTCCTACGTAGAAATTTTTTCTGCTACGGAACCCTTTCAACCCTCTGCATATTACCATGAAATAGATTCTAAACGGTATCAAGCTCCTACATGTTGTCCTGGGTTTGGGAACTAATCCATTCTTCCATCTTGTAGAGATAGTTGCCAATAAAGATGTTGAACAAGAAGTGGTGGAACTAGTATGCTTAGAGAGGATCTTTTGAATCAAGTTGATGGTCATGTGGCCCTTGCTCGAGAGTTCCCGTCCTTCACGAGGTTAAATTGAGTGTAGGGCAATAGCGGGCACCAATGGCAATAGATGGCATGCGTGCAGACACCTTCCTTGGTAGGGAGAAGTGAGACAATGATGCAGAGGAGGTGGTCGGGGAGGCTGCTAATCAGATCTTGGTCTTTGACTTTTCCACTCCCCCATGGGTCATCTTGGCCATCCACTAGGGGGATTTTGGTTGGCTATCCACTGGATGGCAATGGATACCCACTTTTTTAGTGGTTGAACCTGTGTTTGCTTTGGGGGATAAGAGGGGACGAGGATAGCCAGATTCTGGTAATATACCCCCAAAACGGTGGTTGAGCTCATCCCACCAAAAGTGTCGGATGAGTGATACATCCAAAACATATCTACTTTCCCGAACACTTTTGCTATTATTTCTCCTCTAATTTGTGTGATTTGGATACAACTAATGCGACTGACGCTGTTTTCAGCAGAATTGCTTTGGTGTCTCGTTTTTGTGCAGGAAATCGACTTTTAGGAAAAATCTTGGAAAATTTCGCAAAACTCCTATTTTACCAGAAGACTCATGGAGCCAGAAGACGAGACTAAGAAGAGCCACAAGGGGCCCACACCACCTGGTCGCGTGGGCCGCGCCAGGGGGTGGTGTGGCCGCCTCGGACTCCGCCTCGACCTCTCCTTTCACCTATAAAATCCCTCTGACTTAAAACAGATGGGGAGTTCGATGTTTTTCCAGATAGAGTTCCGCTGTGCCGCCACCACCAGATACCACGATTTGGAACCAGAAACTCCGTTCTGGCACCCTGCCGGGATGGGAAATTGGAGGAGATCATCGCCATCGTCATCACCATCACTGCTCCATCAACCATCCATGATTCCCCCATCCATGAGTGAGTAATCCCCCGCTGTAGGCTATGGGGATGGTAGGGACTGGATGAGATCGTTCATGTAATTGCATCAGATTGTTAGGGCATGGTGCCTAGTATCTATTGTTAGTGCTTTTTGACATTGTTGCAACTTGTTATGCTTAATGCTTGTCACTAGGGCCCGAGTGCCATGATTCCAGATCTGAACATGTTATTGATTCATGAGGATATTATTGTTTATGATCTTACATGCAAGTTGTATACACATATTATTGTCCGGAACTAAAGGCCCTGAAGTGACAATAATCGGGATAACCGGAGGGAACGGCTGTGATATGACGATCACGTGTGTTCATGGAGTGTTAATGCTTTGCTCCGGTGCTCTATTAAAAGGAGCACCTTAATTGCCAGTAGATTCCCTTGAGGCCCCGCTGCAACAGGCTGGCAGGACAAAATATGTTGTGCAAGTTCTCATTACGAGCACATATGACTATATATGGAACACATGCCTATGATTATTTAGTATCTGGATGATTTACCTTATTTATCTGCAAATGCCCTATATCTTGATTGCTTCATGAATTGGCTTGTCCATGCAACGCCCGTCCATCCATCCCTATGCCTACCATGCTTTAATCCTACTGTTTACTACAATTTTTACTACTGTTATTACTTTGCTATTGCTATTACAAAACTATTGCTACTGATAAACTACTGCGAGCAAGATTGTTTCTAGGTGTAGCTGAATTGACAACTAGTTGTTAAGGCTTATAAATATTCTTTGGCTCCCCTTATGTCGAATCAATAAATTGGGTTTTACTTCCCTCGAAGGCTGTTGTGATCCCCTATACTTGTGGGTCATCAAGACTATTTTCTGGCACCGTTGTTGGGGAGCATAGCTCTATTTATCAAGTTCACTTGGAATCACTATTTTTCGCTGCTATCCATTCATCATGGGTAAAACTCGTGATGGAAAAGTTCCTATATTACCATCCACTACAAGGAGAGGTACAGTTCTGAACACCTTTGTTGCTCTTGATTCACCATCTATGATGACTAAGCTCCTTACACCACCCCACACACATGCTACACATACTGCTACTTCTGCTGAATCTGAAACTTCTGATACTTATGATGCTGCCTCTACTGTGCTTGATAAGAGTGGTCCATTAGGTCCTTTCCTAGATACTACGATTGCTAGAACTATAGCTGGAAATACTGAAACTCCTAATGAAGACACTACTACACTTGTTAGTTCACCTTAGTCTAGAGAGAGCTATGATATTGAAGACGGATATATAGAAATGACTGATGAATTTATTAAAGAATGCCAAAATACTCATGGTAGGAGTGCTATTAAGAGTCTTCTTGAGAAACATAGTGTTAGACCTAAATTATCTCCTAATGCTAAGTTTGCTACATCTCCCATAAACATTAAAGATAAAGATTATGATTCCTCTCTTGATTTATCTTACATAACCATTGTTGAGAAAGAACCTTTTTGTGGTACTAAAAATGAAAGTGATGTAGCACATATGACTGAGCTATCTACCATGAGTGGCCTATTTTCTGATGATATTAAGATGTGCACCTACTTTGTTGCGAAAATTTTCCCTTTTTTCACTGAAAGGAGAAGCTAAAGCTTGGTTTAATAATTTACCTCCTGGATCTATTGATAGCCCTGATTTCTTGATTGATACTAACATGGATATACCCAATAGGCACTCGACAACAGCCTACCTGGTGCGGCCCAATGAAAGGCGCACTCTACGACCTACACAGGTCCATGACGCCCATAACGGTTCGACTGATATGAAGCCCATATGGACACGGACTCCCAAACGTACAAGACAAGGAAACCTCAAGACTAGAGTTTGAATACAACTTGTAACCAACTCGTATTGGTACCTGAGACCTAGCCTCCCATATATAAAGGCTAGGAGGGTCCAACGAGAAGGCAATCTCTCAATCGCGACTCCTACAATAGATCGCCACAATAGACAATAGATATAGACGTCAATTTCTCGCATACACATACGCTAGATCTAATCTGCGCATGTACCGCCATCTGCGACATTGTAATCCTTCGGATCATCATGAATCAAGAGCAGACAAGCAGGAGTAGGGTCCTCTAAGAGGCCTGAACCTGGGTAAACCTCATGTCACCTGTGTGCTTGTCTGTTAGCCGATTGAGACTTCCAGCGCTCCCTCCTTCTCCAAAACCCAAGTCCATAACAATGGGCATTGATGAGTGAAACCCTCGTCAATTGGCGCCGTCTGTGGGAACTGGGAGCACTGATGTTGCGATCTTGACGGCCTCACACTTGCAATCTTCGACTCGTCCGCGTTAGAAAACCATCTCCTTTTCGGCGCCATCGGCTTCACCAACACTATCGTAAAGTTCATGATTCAACCACCTCTGGAGGGAGCGGCGTCATCTTTCACATCGCTTCATACAAGATCATTTATTGGGAGGACAAATGTCACATCAATCGCAGTCGCAATCAGGAGGTGCCCGCATGATTTTGCGACCAAGCAACGAACGGCACCTGAGCCCTAGTTTGATTGACGGCCGGACGTGCGGAGCCGTTCTCAACTCTACTACTGCTAGATGGCAAGTTTAAAGGCCAAAAAGGAAAAAACAGAGATCAATAAAAGCTAGACTAGCATGGTCCCTCACGGCTGCTTCTGGTCAGATCGATTTGAGATATTACTCTGGCGGCTGGACGGTACAGCATGAGCTTGGCGCGTAACACTTCCATCCACCTCAGAAAATCAATTCGATGCCATAGCTGATTCCGATTAAATCAAACCAATTTCCAAAAACAAGACCATGCCAAGCAATTAACTGCATATTCATGTGAAGCCACGAAGTGATCTAGAGAACTACTATTCGCATCATTGTTAGCAAACTACTAGAAAACTACTACCTATGAGGCCTGATGAGATTAATTAATCAAGATGCTACACAAGAAAAGTCCAAGATGCTAGGACGATCGATGCCAGCTGGAGGATCAATTCGCTGTTTCTATTTACAGCAAGCCAACCTAAAGCCCGAGCGACTCTGGTCTACGACCTCGTCCGCCACACGACTCCGGTCCGTCGTGTTAACTACGTCCACTGTGCGACTCCATCGACCTCGACTACACGTCCACCGTATCGACCTCAACCACACGTCTGCCCTGATGACTCCGTCGATCTCGCAGGCTCTATGCTCAGGAGCTGCATCGATTCCGCCGTGTGACCTGCTGCGGTATTCTACCATCGCACGACCTTATGTAGTCTTCGATTGCGGTGACCTGCTACAATCTTGAGTTGTGGCAAACCGCTGCCACCATCGGTTTTGGTGACTCGATGCCGCATTGACTCCAGTCCAACACATCGGTTCTCGAACGCTACCTCGACTCCATCAACCACCTCGACGCTACACTCGGGGGCTCCTTTGGATCCAGCAACCCGATGTGGTCTTCGGATCCACCTACCCGTTGTGGTCTTTGGGTCCGGTGACTCGGGGGCTCCTTCGACTTTGGTGTCCCACTTCGGTCTTAGACTCCATCAACCCGTTGTGGTCTTCTACTCCGGTGACCCGCCGTGGTCTTTGACTCGGGTGACCTGCAGGTTGCATCGGCTCCCGTGACCATGACCCGTCACCGCCATTGGCCAGTGACCCGCTGTAGTCTTCGACTCTGGCTACCCACTACAATCTTCGGTTACTGCTGTGTCGTGCATTCGTGTTGAGTGCGTCCACCACTTCAACAACTGATAAAGCTAAGTTTCCCTCTACTTAGAACTGATTCTTTTTAAACTCACACTCAAAACACTCGGGGGATGCGCTTCTACGAGTAACCTAATGTGCCATCGATTACACACACTCGAACACCTCATACGCGATAGCCCGAGTAGCTGATTCTACCCAATCGTCGAATCCTTGAACTTCGAGTACCTCAGCAAGGTACTAAGACTAAGGGTAATCAGGCTAACGAAAAAGCCTAGCAAACAGTGCAAAAGTGTCGACTCGATTGGCACCAGAATTTTCCTTTGCAAACCGAGATGCAAATATCCTTTACAAGATATAAGTACTTCACAATTCTTAATGTTTTATGTAGCTTACAAGGATGTTGACTGCGTCAAGCTATTCTATCGGGTCCTCCAACAGGAGTCGACAAAACAAGTAGCTACGCCATACACTCAGGACCCGAGTCGAGTTCTTCCACGGATGGTTGCATCACCTGATGCTACAAAGACGCGGTGCTAACGATGCACCAGACATAAGTGACTGTGTCGACTCCAACTATATCGTCGACTTAAGCTCCTTATGCGTGACACGCTGACTCGATGCACTTCTAGGTCAGTGGTTTCTCCTTGCATGATTTTTGACTACCACAACAAGATAGAAGACTCGAGTCTCTGCCCGAGTCTACGACTCCACCAGACACTCGGGGGCTACTCCAAACTAGAGTGCTAGACACGCATATACAGGATCCTTGAGTGACATGCTCTGAATCCTCACTCGAATCCACGATTCGACTAAGGACTCGGGGGCTAATCCCATAGAGAGTGATGACCGTGCACCCAAAGAAATTTGTGAAGATATCCAAGCATCATGAAAACCCTTCACTCGAATATACGATTCGATTGTGGACTTCGGGTTACTCCCATACGGAGCGCAGAAAGCATATTCGACTGAAACAAGCAAAAGACGACAGCAGTCGCAAAATACTTATAGTCCCCACTCGAGTCTACGACTCGAATAGGCACTTGGGGGCTACTCCCATAGGGAGCGCTGGCTGCGCACCCTATGATTTTTTCTTATACATTACACTGTTGATAACATCCACACTCGAATGCTATGGCGACTCCGCCTCATATTTTCCCTGCAAAGAGACTGTGTCTCCTGGGCCACCCGAATCATCTCCGTGATGACAAAATTTGGATGCCACGCTTGCAGCGTGAAGATAAGACCTGAAGAAGGTCTGGCAACGCACCTGCTGCGCTCTACCAGAAATAATCCGTGCCTGCAGGTACGATGAAATAAGCCTTGACGGACGCGTCGAGTGCTCACACTTATACAATGGGATTCGACTCTATAAGACCTCCGCGGCCTGAGTTGAATTATGCCAGCAATTTCCAAATTCGAGTCCGGAGACTCGAGTTTGAGTAGGTAGTGTTATTTTTTCCCTAGAGCAATTAACTGGTCCCGATCCGTCGAGCGCACTAGGCACATTTACCATCATCCCTATGAACTACTATAAATTCGATTGGCCCGATGAACTTCCAGGAGAAGTGCTTCGCACTCGACACAATGGTCGACTCCGATATCCTAATGCAAAACTCAAGACTTCTAAGTCTCCACCCGAATCTACGATTCACATGGACACTCGGGGGCTACTGACATGGGTATACCCAACAGGCACTCGACTACAGCCTACCTGGTGCGGCCCGATGGAAGGCGCACTCGACAACCTACACAGGTCCATGCCGCCCATGACGGTTCGACTGATATGAAGCCCATATGGACACGGACTCCCAAACACGCAAGACAAGGAAACCTCAAGACTAGAGTTTGAATACAACTTGTAACCAACTCGTATTGGTACCTGAGGCCTAGCCTCCCCATATATAAAGGCTAGGAGGGTCCAACGAGAAGGCAATCTCTCAATTTCTCGCATACACAATAGATCTAGACATCAATCTGCACATACACCGCCATCGGCGACATTGTAATCCTTTGGATCATCATGAATCAAGAGCAGACAAGTAGGAGTAGGGTCCTCTACGAGGCCTAAACCTGGGTAAACCTCATGTTACCTGTGTGCTTGTTTGCTAGCCGATCGAGACTTCCAGCGCTCCCTCCTTCTCCAAAACCCAAGTCCATAACTATGGGCATTGATGAGTTAAACCCTCGTCAGATACTTTCTTTCAGAAGTATTTCCCTCCTAGTGCTAGACATGCCATTCTGTAGGAACTTTTTGATTTTAAACAAGGAGAAAAGGAGATATTGCCTGAATCATGGGCAAGGTTTGTGCCTTGATTCAAGCACAGAATGTGTGTCCATTACCTAAAAATGAGCTTCTAGATATATATTATAATGGGATAACTAAAGAATCTAGGACATACCTGGATAGTTGTGATGATTGTGTTTTCGGTAAAAGAACTCCCAAAGAAGCTGAGGAATTAATGGCTAAAATAAGCAAGAATTATGATGACTGGACTTCACTTGAGTCAACTACGCCTAAGTCGAGTGCACCTGAGTTAACTATGCCTGAATCAACACCAACACCAAAGAAGAGGGTAGTTATTGAACTAAATGATGAAGTGATGAAGGAAGCTAAGAAATGTCTCAAAGAGAAGGGTACTAAATCTGAAGATGTGAAGAATCTACCTCCTATAGAAGAGTTATGTAAGCCAATCTCCCACTCATCCACTATTGAGGTACACTCTCTCCAACATTTTGATGAAGGTGATATTCCTTATTCTAAACCGCCTGAACAATGCTTAGACGAATTTGATATCTTTGTTGTTAAGCAAGATAATTTTAATAAAATAGTGCAAAATCATTTAATGGAAAACTCTAGAGCTATTATAGAGTTGAGGGAGATTGTGGAAAGAACCTCTAATGATGTTAAAATACGTGTTAAACATTTCCAAATGGTTCAAACTCAAATTGATCAGCTTATTTAGGTACAAAAAGATTGTCTAGTTAATGCTTCTAAAGAAAAACATGCTTATGAAATTAGAACTAGAAGTGGTGCTGCCACTCAGGATCCTCTATATCCTGAGGGGCATCCCAAAAGAATTGAGCAGGATTCCCAACAAATTGAAAATAGAGGTACTTCTTCTAAGAGAAAGAAAAAGAAACATAAAACAATTGTAGAATCTTCTGAACCTGCTAAAGATCCGAATAGTATATATGTCTCTGATGCTAAAACTGAGAGTGGTAATGAGAAAAATGAAGCTCCTGGTAAAGAAGAAATTGAAGAAGAACCTGAAAGGAACACTAAGAATGCTAAGAACACTAAGGAAGACTTTGTTGCTAATAAACATGGTAGTGAAAGAGAGCCCCGGGTCCAAAAACCAATGCCTTTCCCTGATAAGAAACACAAGTCAAAGGAAGATGAACACTATAATAAGTTTTGTGAGTGGATGAACCCTTTATTTTTGCAAATTCCTTTAACTGATGCTATGAAATTGCCTCCTTATTCAAAGTATATGAAGGATATTGTCTCTAATAAAAGGAAGATCCCTAATAAGGAAATTTCTACTTTGCTTGCTAATTATTCCTTTAATGGTAAGGTTCCAAAGAACCTGGGAGACCCAGGGATTCCAACTATTCCATGCTCTATTAAAAATAACTATGTTATAACTGCCTTGTGTGATTTGGGAGCAGGAGTTAGTGTTATGCCTTTTTTTCTCTACAAAAGACTTCAATTGGAGAAATTAATACCAATTGATATATCTTGGCAAATGGCTGATAAATCTACCACTATTCATGTAGGTATATGTGAGGATGTTCCTATTCAAGTGGCTCATAATTGCTTGATATTAACTGAATTTTTTGTGCTTGAAATGCCTGAAAGATGATAATATGTCTATTATTCTTGGGAGACCTTTTCTTAATACTACAGGTGCTGTCATTAATTGTAATCAAGGAAAGGTAACTTTTAATGTTAATGACAAGGAGCATACTGTATATTTCCCCAAGAAGATTGTTAAGACCTATGGCCTAAATTCAATTGAAAATATTGAGGGCATCCAAGTTGGATAAATATATTGTCCCATACCACGAGAAAAATATGAAACTATTATGATTGGGACCATTGCTATCAAGGTTGTGGTAACATAATCATTTAGGGAAATGCAAAGTTTTGTTTCATATAAAATTGTTTTGGTAACAAGACCTGATCAACCTTGTTAACAAACGGATTTTTATGAACAAAACAATGTTTTCACCATGATTATCTTTGCTTAATTTTAGTTTATCCATTTTAATTTTTGCCTTCACTTAATTTACATTTCTATTGCTAGTTGCTTGCATATTAGAGTGTCTTAGAACTTCTGAAGTTTAGGTTTTGTTTTGTTATTGCATCACTCCAAAATTATCTTTCTGCTAGAAAATTATTCATCAATACCTGAAAATTGCTAAAAAATAAAGTGTCTCGAAAAATTCTAGAAAATTCATATTAAAATTTTACGTCAAAAAAGGGGCAGAGAAGTACCTGGAGTGACCCAGGGGGGCCACCAGGCAGGCACACCACCTGGTGGCACGGCCACACCAGGGGCGCGCCTAGCCATGGTGTGGGCCACCCCTGTCCCTCCACTTATTCTCCCTCCTGCCTCTACCTTCTCTCTCCCGACAAAACACCAATTCATTGCTCAAACCGTGTTCTTGCTGTTCTTGCTCGTGATTTTCGATCTACTTGCTCAGCCCATCTTTGCTGCTAAGATTTGGAGCATTTGATCTCCGGTAGGTGACTCCTCCGCTTGTCCAAGTAGATTTGTGATTAGTGGATTATATCTTGAGTATTTTGCTACTATAGGTGACAGGTTATGTGAGCTTGTAAGCTTGTTCAATGCTTATAGAAATTGTTTTGATGGATGTTTAGGCCTATTGCAAGTACCTATAAGTAGTTCCTTTCATTATGTAATCACTTTGCAATCACTTGTATGATGGTTGTCTAAATTTCAAAAAAGGAGATGAATGAACACCAACTCAACCAACATGAATTAAGGGTGCTCGAGGTTATGAAGGTTCACCGTGAGGAAGAAGTTTTCCCTTCTATTTATCCATGCCCCGAATTCATGAAGGCTGCAGGGATGTCTCAAGATTTCCATACTTTAATTTCTAATGCAGGATTGGAGCATTTTGTGGGAGATGAACCTCACTAATATGTGAAACTAACTATGTCTATGGAGCAGGATTTTCGATTTAGTTGCTCCTTGCCTAACCCCATGGTCCATTACAAAATGTACAATATAGCTGTCGATCTCCCTTTTGATGATTTTTGTGCAGCTATTAAAGTACCACAGTGGGGTTCATGTGAAAGGATTAGAGAGCGACCTACACCACTCATGGACTTGTATGCTGAGATTTGCCAAGGAAGCGGCTTCTTAAAGGAGAGTGGTAAAATTCGTAATATTCATCTCCTGTCTATTCGATACTTTGCTTACTTTATTGCTGCTAACCACGAGAAAGGTGGAATTTGTGGAGGCCTCATCGCCTCTCATTTATTAGCTTTGCATGGTGCCTCATCATTTAGACCTACAGTTTCTGATAGAGAGGCTTGATCTTAATTACATGATACAACACAAATTAGTTTCCTCTTGGGCTAATTTGAGTGATTTTTCTTATGAAATAACCTTTCTCAAGGCTAGTTGGAGAAGGGGTAAGTCTAAGCGTGTTGTTATTTTGCATGCGCCTATTTTTTTAACCTTGATACCAGGGTAGGATGGTCACTCACAGAGGAAGAGCTCGATACATATCTGGGGGAGCTCTCCTAGCAAGAGCAGGATACTGGAAGGGAGGTTACAGATGATTCGGTCCAGCCCTCAAATGAGGGGGAGTCTTCGTATTAGCATTCTGCCTATGATTAGGGAGTTTCTTCTTCTTCGCAAGGGCCTAACTACAATCATTCTTATGATGACCCACCGGCTTGGAGTTCTTACCCGCATTGGGTGTTGATACCCACTTAGGCCAAAATCCTAAGTTTGGGGGGAGGTATACCGACATCACACTCATCTACACATCATGTTCAGTCGGTACTTTGCATATCCATGTTTCATTTTCTTTTTAGTTTTGTTCTTGCTTTATTTCTGTTTTCCAAAACACAAAAAGACCAAAAATATTTTTGTTATTTCTCTTTATTTGCTTCTTTATCTCTTAGCCTTGGTTTGCTTCATCCTTTTCAACTTTGTTTTAATTATTTGAAAAACCCAAAAAGATTTATCTTTTCTTGTTCTTCCCTTCGGTTCTTACCATTAAAAATGAAAAACCCCAAAATACTTGTTGTTCTTCTCTGGTTTTGTAAAGATTTGTTGCAGGGTTCAGCGGTCCTTAGTGACTCCTTGGAGATTGGATTTATCTTGTTATTCGAGTCACACAAGTGAAAGGCAATAATGATTTATGACAACTCGAGGTCTTGTTATTCGAGTCACACAACTTGGTATGACATTGTGGTGTCCTCCTCTGAATGTTCTATTTGAATCGACTTGGCACATGCTCACGCATGCATATGACTAAACAAAAAGTCAGTTAAGCCTTGATGATTTATTCTGCCTTGGAGTACTTGTGTCACTTTTATGCCACTATTAATTTTGGTTTGTCGCAGGCATGATTATGACAGTTACTCCTCTCTCGATTGTCGCTCCCTTTATATTGCTATCCTTCACTTGTGATGGGTACTTTACTCGTGCATCCAACTCCCTAAAACCAAAGTTGTCAAAAAGAGTCCACCATATCTACCTATTAGCATTATTCCTATTTCTTGCATATTTATTATGCTCTGTTTTCTTCCAATGAAAATGTTTGCTTGTTATGTGAAAATTAGTTACTAAAGCTCTCACGAACTTGATGGCACACTTTAATTTTCTTGCACTTAATAAACTTGAATCATTGTGCCCATCTATGTTGCATACATGCTTGCGTTTTGTAAGTTGTGAATTAGCAGAACCATGTTATCATGGGGAATGCTTTCAACATTGCACTTTATTTAGTTGATATCATGTTCTTTTGCTTATGGATCCCGACGGTGTGAAATGAAAGGGGAGCTTGTAAGGCTCATGGAGTTCATATATGTGTTAGAGAAACGCCTGGGTGGCTGGTCTAAGCCATGCCTACTCATGGTGGAAACCTGCAGCGTAACCATAGTGAGCAATCTACGAAGCATCCTCCATAAAAAAACCTATGCAAATAGGAAAGAAAAAGAAAGAAAAAAATAAAAAAGGGGCCTATGCAAATAGGAAATAAAAGGATTGTTGAGATGCTCACTGTCTGCTTGCCTTGTCATTTTGATATGGGGAATCTTCCGTATCATCGGGAAAGGGGTACCCGTTGGCGGTTCTCTATGATACACATATACTTACAATGACAAGAACTTACCTGTGACTAAAGTTGAGTAGCATGAGGAACGGTACTCGTAAGCAAGGGGCATGAGATTTTTAGCTTATAACTTGTCAAGAATATCCTCATATTTGTTCACTTTAACCTTAATCACTTAAAGATACTTATGATAGGGGTAATGAGATCTCAAAGCTAATGACTTAATGAACTTACCTGTGATTTGGAAGCCTTTCAAACTTTTCAAATATTTTCTTTCACTTCTATGTTGAGTCACCATTTATTCTTTGAGCACCTTCCCGAGAGAATAGCTATGATTCTTAGTGTAATGTGCTGGTCCCAAAACACGGTTAATTATGACATAACTTTGACACTTGTATCTTTGATATGTTTATGTTTAGTCTTCACTTAAACTTCAGAGGTGCCTTGGCATTTATGTTTTGCTCCAAATAAAGGCAAGTGAGACACCACTTTATCATATCTTCTTATGAGCTTTACAATCCCGCTTATGCTTATGTGTCATGTTGCTTATTACTAATGAGTTGGAATCCTTTCATAGCTTGCATGACCACTGGGTAAACTTATTTGCATACTCTTTATTATAAATTGCCTAAGTATTTGATCATATGCTAAGAATATATACATCTTATGAAGCAAATGTGTTCGTGAAAGTTTCTTTTATCGCACTCAGTTTTCAACTAAATTGCTTGAGGACAAGCAATAAGCTAAGCTTGGGGGAGTTGATACGTCCAAAATGTATCTACTTTCCCGAACACTTTTGCTATTGTTTCTCCTCTAATTTGTGTGATTTGGATACAACTAATGCGGACTGATGCTGTTTTCAGCGCAGTTGCTTTGGTGTCTTGTTTTTCTCCAGGAAATCAACTTTTAGGAAAAATCCCGGAAAATATCGCAAAACTCCTATTTTACTAGAAGACTCACGGAGCCAGAAGACGAGACGAAGAAGAGCCACGAGGGGCCCACACCACCTGGTCGCATGGGCCATGCCAGGCCGCGCCAGGGGGTGGTGTGGCCGCCTCGGACTCCACCTCGACCTCTCCTTTCGCATATAAAAGCCCTCTGACCTAAAACAGATGGGGGGTTCGACGTTTTTCTAGATAGAGTTCCGCTGCGCCGCCACTACCAGATACCACGATTCAGAACCAGAAACTTCGTTCTGGCACCTTGTCGGGACGAGGAATTGGAGGATATCATCGCCATCATCATCACCATCGCTTCTCCATCAACCATCCATGATTCCCCCATCCATGAGTGAGTAATCCCCCGTTGTAGGCTATGGGGATGGTAGGGATTGGATGAGATCGTTCATGTAATTGCATCAAATTGTTAGGGCATGGTGCCTAGTATCTATTGTTAGTGCTTTTTGACATTGTTGCAACTTGTTATGCTTAATGATTGTCACTAGGGCCTGAGTTCCATGATTTCAGATCTGAACATGTTATTGATTCATGAGGATATTATTGTTTATCATCTTACTTGCAAGTTGTATACACATATTATTGTCGGGAACCAAAGGCCCCAAAGTGACAATAATCGGGATAACCAGAGGGAATGGTTGTGATATGAGGATCACGTGTGTTCACGGAGTGTTAATGCTTTGCTCCAGTGCTTTATTAAAAGGAGCACCTTAACTGCCAGTAGATTCCCTTGAGGCCCCGCTGCAATGGGCTGGCAGGACAATAGATGTTGTGCAAGTTCTCATTACGAGCATGTATGACTATATATGGAACACATGCCTATGATTATTTAGTACTTGGATGTTTTACCTTATTTATCTGCAAATGCCCTATATCTTGATTGCTACATGAATTTTCTTGTACATGCAACACCCATCCATCCATCCCTATGCCTACCGCACTTTAATCCTACTGTTTACTACAATTGTTACTACTGTCTTTACTTTTAGTACTGCTATTACTTTGTTATTGCTATTACAAAACCGTTGCTACTGATAAACTACTGCGAGCAAGATTGTTTCCAGGTGCAGCTGAATTGACAACTCAGTTGTTAAGGCTTATAAATATTCTTTAGCTCCTCTTGTGTCGAATCAATAAATTGGGTTTTACTTCCCTCGAAGACTGTTGAGATCCCCTATACTTCTAGGTCATCAATGAGGCCAACCACTTTTGGCTGGCTCACCTCCAAAGTGTTTTATTCACTCACCTCCCTTGAAAATACTCCGTATTGAATCTTATCCCCTTGTGTCTAGTTCTCACCGCTGGTGGCAGCAGCAGCGCCATATCAAGGGTGGCGAATATGCTGCATCATGGGCAGCAGGGGGGGTTAGAAAGGTTGTTTCTCCCCTATGTACCCCATCTCTCTCTCCAAGTCCTCGGAGGCATATGAACCAGTGGCAGCGCTAGATTCCGGTCGGGCAGCTGGGTTGCTTGTTGATGGTGCTGGGACGAGGTGGGTAGCGTGGCTAAAGTGACTTAGTAGGGGCCGCATGCATTGGCGGGTGAGCAAGGCGACGCATTTGTGGCTGCTGGCCACATGGTGTACATGCCATTTACAACTTGGGGGTGCTTGGTAGCTTTCTGATATCTCGCCTTCTCTCTCGGTTCAGCTAGCTAGTGTAATAGGAAAATGGACGAGACTATGTAGTAATCATGATTACTCATCAAGTGGAATGCTTCACTAAAAACCTTCATCGGACTTTGCTCATTGACTTCCATGTATCAAACTTCTTCATTTGAAATGAATGTTCATGTAACAGAGTATAGCTTTTGTGCTAGGTCTTTACAAAAGAGCAATCAGAAAGCCAAACTTATTATTAGAATTTGTTCCCAAATTATGATTAGCATTGTATACTACTTAAGCTTATTTCGGGTAATCTCACCATCACAACGGAAGAGGTGATCACACCAGCATATCCACTCTATATCAAAATGGTTATCCCTAACCACCACTCATCCTATCTAATCAAACAAGAAAATTGGCTATCCCTAACCAGGTGGCTAGGAATATCCTCATCCCCTAAACCATACCCTCCAAACATCCCCTAGATGGACCTTACACTTCTTGGAAGCCTGCATCATCACTATTGTCACCTCCCTTGCAATCATTGATATAGCCACTGCCTACTTCATGTTTAACGCTGCATCTGAAGCCATCGCAGCCAGCTCCTCCGCATTTAATGCCACTGCCTCCTTAGCATTTAACACCTCGATCGATGATACGTGTAAAATGCATCCATGAAATTTATAGTTTATTGTGATATATTCCAATATATTTGCATCATATATATAGTTATATCTGTGGATTAATTGATTTTGGGGATTTTCCAAATGATCCTTTTTAATTGTGTTATAACACTATAGAACAGGAAAATATTGTTTTGTGTTTTGACTTTCAGGGATCTTTGTGAACTCAAAAGGATATGTGATTTTTTGTACAGATGTTTTCCATCAAAATAAAGACTGAGGGACTTTTGACCAGAAGAGAGGCTTCCTAGAGCCTGAGATGAGTCTAATGGCACGGCCATGCCACGTCATGGGGCTCACTTGGCGAATCGAGGCTCTGATGTCATCCGCGTCCATATAACTATCTTGACCTAAAATCGACTATATATATACCCCTTCTCCTGATCTCACGGTGAGCCGGAGGCAGAGACTAGAAACTTGTATAACACCGAAATAGAGGCAGAACCTTCAAAGTTTGGAGGGGAAAAAGCTATGGGAATCGCCCTGTTTTCATCTCCACCCTCTCCAACATCATGTCCATCATCTCTATGATGAGGAGAGAGTAGTCCACCGGACTATGGGTTTGTGGTAGAAGATCTCTCTCTCTCTCTCTCTCTTATCTATCTATCTCTTATGCTTGTTGGAAATATGCCCTAGAGGCAATAGTAAAGTTGCTATTATTCATATTTTATTGTTTATGATATTGTTTATTGCCTATGCTATAATTGTATGTATTGGAAACTAAATACACGTGTGGATAAATAAACAACATAGAGTCCCTAGTGAGCCTCTTCCACTAGTTCATTAGTCAAGCGATGGTTAAGGTTTCCTATACCACGGACAAGGATATCACTTGATAACGGGATCACTTAATTAGAGAATGATGTGATGGACAAGACCCTTAATAATAAGCATAGCTTCTAATCGTAGTGTCTAGTTTGTTTGCTATCGCTTTATAAATATGCCAAGCATAGTTTCCTCAGACCATGAGATAATATTAGGGTATCGGAGGAATCCTTGTGGACATAAAACATCACTCCATAACTGGGTGATTATAAAGGTGGCTTTCAGGTATATCTGATGGTGTCTATTGGGTTGTATGAATCAGGATTGGGATTTGTTCATTCATATGAAGGAGTGTAAGAAATATCTAGGCCCTCTCGGTAGTATAGCATCCAAGAGCTCGGTGACTAAATAAGTTGGTCACATGGATCCTATACCATGGTGCAAGTAAACAGAACTTGCCGGTAATGAGATTGAGCTAGGTATAGTGATACTGATGATCGAATCTTGGGCATGTAATATATCATTATACAAAAGGAATCATGTACCGGATTGTTTGAAGACATTGTGGTTCAACCAAAAAGAACTTTGTTGAATGTTTAGGAACCACTATGGGCATCCCGGTCCCGCTAATGGTTATTGATCGGAGAGTTGTATCGATCATGTCTGCATATTCTCGAACCCGTTAGGTCACACTTAACCTACGGTGTCGCTAGTCTTTGTTGAGAATATGTATGGTGTAAATAAAATGTTGTTTCAGAGTCTCGGGTGAGATCCTTGATATCACAAGGAGCTTTGGAATGTCCGAAGGTAGATAATTATATATGGCAGTTCCTATTTTAGGGTTCGGGAAAGTTTGGAATATTCTACGCACACATAAGGTTCTTCTTGGGTATATGCTTAATGGGTATCACCATAGCACGTCTCTAATCCGGCTAACCCAGGTAGACCATAGTTGGTAGCAAGACCTATGGTCTGCTAGGCAGCCCAGTTAGGTGGATCTAGAAGGGAGTCCCATGTCGGAAGAAGGAAGGCTACGATATCGCCATAGACGAACCCGGAGCCTTGGAGTTCAAGACATGAAGACTATTTTGTATTAGTGTAGGACTTTGTAACCGATCCGACAAGGACTTTTCCCTGTAACCCTAGGTTTTGGCGCCTTTATAAGACGGACCTGCGGGACCTTTAGGGCACAAGTTCATAGAAAACCACATACCTCGCACAGTGAACCAATCCATGTAACTCGGTGTATTGCCATTATAGTGATTTATAGCAGGAGTAGGATTCCACTACCATCGTGGGATCTAAACCTAGGTAAGCTGTGTTACCTCGTACCTGCCAACTCGTTGCCTTCCCCCACCTCTGTAAACATGCTCTATGAGGACCACTCCATGACGTACTCGTTAGCAATACCATGAAAGTTGGCGCCCACCGTGGGGCAAGAGGCGCTTTGAGCTCTACATCAGGCGACATCCGATCTCTTCGCAGGAATCTGCGACACTTTAGCTATTGGGTGTGTTATGTTCTCAGGCAACATTTTGATCGTCCCTCTGGATGAGTTATGGATCCCGGCAAAGTCAAACATCCCACCCGCTACTCCATTGTTCCAATTGGGGACATCTACCTCTTCATAGGAAAACCGGCTCTAGATCAAGCTCCCAGGAAGTCGGACACACGTCATGGTCCGCACGGACCGCCTCCGGGCAGGACACATTCACGGAAGGATCAAGCTTGGATCTGTCTTCGGAGTTTGCTGGCTTAGATCTGAATAAAACAAGGCCCACCCAAACCGCCCCTGTGTAGGATATAATGGTGGAAGACCAACGCAGATCCACTTGGCTCCCCCAAGTGTTAGAGAAGCAGAGGTCGCACTTTGTTGGGTTCGTAAGCATCTTTGATCTGGCATGCTGTGTCCAAAGATTGGGTGAATCCCCACGTGAGTACCTCGCCAGATGGCTAAGACCGAGGGGTTCCATGGAGGGAAACCACACTAACGATGCAGTGTACCACTTTGTCGAAGGCCTCGAACCCGACACCCTTCTCTGACATTAGCTTAGGAGGCAACAGGCCACTAGATTACTCACCCTCAGCCGGGTAATCCGGACTGTTAATAAGGATGTGGTAACTCCAACCAACAACACACCCGCAATCAGAAAATCCAAGTTCATCGGCTACGTTGCCTCTGGCTCAGCCTCCACCATTGAGAACACCGACGGGACCTCCGACTCAGTCTTGGACGCACTCTACATCAACATCAATGTGGACTACGATAGTATGTCAGCCAACTCGGAGGAACTCGATGCTACCATGAGGGAGATTGAGGAGGAGATCGAGCGTGAGGAGAGCGCCTACCAAATCGTCACTTCTCACCAGGTACTAGTGGCCATCGGGAATGTGATCAAAGAAGACCAGTTGAACCAAGGTGTTGGAGCAGCTCTGTCAGCAGCAGGCGATGCCGGAAAAGTAGCAGTCGTTGGTAAGAATTGTTGATCCCTCGGATCCATCAACGACCATGCCTCCTCCGGCTATCACCCTACAGCAGCTGCAGGAACTCACCATCAGGCCTAGTGCTGCCAATCAAGCAAATCCACCGCCACTGCCATCTATGTTAGCGACCAACACCGTCTTCGTCACCCCCGCCAGCAAGGTGATCTATGGTGAAACCCTCCTAAAACCACTAACTATTACCCAACAGTACGCAGCTTGATGAGAAGCACCAAGAAATCCTCGCGAAGGCCAAGTACACCACGGTGCAAAGGAAAAAAAGCTAAATAAAGATCTCTCTAGACCACAAGATTCGATCAAGGCGGCAAGAGTAATGGAAGCGAAGTATAAGAAGTTGCTCAAGCAGCAGAAAGCACAACAAGTTCTAGCTCACGTTGTCGGTGATCTCGGCGTTCGGCGCAACTTGGGGTGGGGTCCGTCTAAGCTGAAAAAAGCTACCTCCTACATCGAAAAGGATGGGAAGCAAGTCATGCTAACCACTGCCCTCAACATGGCCATCGCCAAAACCCTACTGGAGCTGGATAGATCTCCTGCAACGTTGGATCAAGTCTACTATATTGTCGCCAAGGCTGTCAAGCAATAGGAAAAGGCCACATCTCAGAGGCTTGAGAGTAATTCGGAGTTTTGCTAGTCTAGTGTCAATAACCTACGCAGGCCAAGATCTCCTACCCAGCAAGTCAGAGACCTACCTCATGATGTTGGATCTCGCACAGGTTCTACGAAACGTAGGCGGAACGAAGCATGCAACAGGGATGATGCCATCCCCATATCCTCTAACCACGGAGCCAAGGCTAACCCTCGTCGCTCGCCCCAACCTCCTCAATAGTCCCGACATCATGGTGACCCGCAACCTCACCACCGCACGAGCATGCATAAGGCGTTTTGTGGATGAAAACAAAAAATCGTACGTTGGAACACCCTGAGTAGCCCAAGATCTATCTAGGAGTATAACAGTAATGGTCGGAGGAGGTTTCAGATACATATCCTTGTAGTCTGAAAGCGGTTAACGTTCCTAGGGGATACTCCTCGCAAGTCACCCCTTGCTCCATCATGAAGCAGCTCGGGCTCACGACATCCAAGATGCCACAAGTGGTAGCGCCCTTGTGGTTTCTCACACATACGGAGTATGAGGATGACCTCCAATGCCATGATCCCTGCCGAGAGTGCGGAAGTAGATCCCCTGGCTGGAACCCCTATAGCGCAACGGTGTGCTGGAGGTGTGTCGTCTCTTACATGCAGTCCTCCCAGGGACCCCTCCATCACGAGAGAACAACGAGAGAGAGAGAGAGAGATTCCCTCAAGAAAGTGCCTCAGAGAACATTGAATTATTGTGTGTTTTTAATCCCACCCATAGGCACCCCTTTATATAGGTGGAGGAGGGGTACTCCCCACCATAGGTTTTCCATGTGGACTAATTAAAAGCAAAGGAAATAAGAGGAGAGGAGGGGCAGCCGGCTGGGCCTCCTAGCTCCAGCCCAATAGCCGCAGCAGCTAGCGCAGTAGCCAGGGTGGGTTGGCCTGAGCGTGCGCGTGCAGCCCAGCCATGGCTGCGGCAACAGCTCGGCACCCGCGTGGGTCGGATGCCTGCGCGCGACCCAGATGCACGCTCGCCAGCACCCACACCTACAACACCCCGCCTTGGGCCAACTTGCGTGTGGAAGAGCATTGTGCTGGCGCTCGCCCGTGTGCCTGTGGACGAGGTGGTCCGAGAGGTCGTGGCCCGCTGTCACGCCCGGCTGGCAGCCTCCCACGCGGTGCACTGCGCCGGCCGTCCACTTTCCATGTGGGCTGGGTCAAAACCGGCCCAGTAGTGACATTGGTTGTTTGATGTCCCTTTTTAGGGTGGCTTTCTCCTGGGCCAATTCCCTCTAGGGTTTTGTCCTATTAAGGATGTTTCCCTCTATATTTCAATTTAAATATTTATTTAGTACATATTAATTCACAATTAATATATAATAAATGCATATTATAAATTGCTATTTATCCGAAACACCTTTCGGCCTTTTTTATTTCTTTTTTTCTCTGAACGACTTCAGATTCTCTTCAGAACGATTCCGATTTCTCTCTCATCTGTTATTCCATCTTACAAAATGATCTGTAGCATTATCGTACCCTTAAGTGTGTTACCCCAATGGATCGGGAATGTCACAGACATGATCGAGACTCTTCTCATATCAATGATCATTAGCGGGACAGGGATGCCCATAATGAGCCCTGTGCATTCCACGATGACAATGTCATTTGAACCATAAAAGCCGAGTCCAATTCCCTTTGTTTCTTCGATATGACTTGTCCGGTATCTTATCATTCTTATCATATAACGTGTTCCATCTTCTTATCGACAAGTTTTGTTTCACTTGTTCCCATGATATTCCATCCCCGTGACCTAGTCACATGTTTCAACATTATGGATGTAAAATCACCAAGTCAGCCATGTGTATCTTCCTGTCACTCGAGTGAACAAATCTTGATCTTGATACATAGGCCTCAACTATTCCTCTAGAATACCTGACACACACCTCTATGGCCACCTAGTTACGGTAATGGCGGTTGATGTGATCAAGGCAGCCTCATGAGATAGTGATTAATATGATCTCATGGTCTAAGGAGAAGGATATTACGCTTCTAACCATTGCAATGATGAACCTTGTGACTTGATCGTGTCGCAATACCTATCTTTGGGTAATGTCCATCATATCATATAGGACTCCATTGTCAATTGGCATAAATGCTCCATGATTAGGAAACCTTGATCATCGGTTGCCCAACAAACTAGTATAAATAGAGACTACTACGGACTTGGTCTGTTTTATTCCACACATGTATCAATGTTTCCGCTTGATATAGTTGTAGCACAATATGAAACTATTACGAACTAACTGAGATATGAGAATAAAACTCATTTATCATTTGCCTCTAGGGCATATCTCCATTAGTCTCCCACTTGCACTAGAGTACAAATCCTCTAGCTTGCAATCAAGTTAGTCATAACATCATATGATGGTATGAACAAGTATCCTTTCTCATGGAAAACTTCATTTCCTTGATCTGTTTTGACAGACCAGTATGTGTTTTCAAAATTGCTAACGTCTTCCTAATTTTAGCATTTACACCATTATCACATGATGTGTTGAAGTATGTTTTGGCGACAAAGTGGAACTTTGTTTCCTTATTTACAATGACCGTCGATCAATCAATTGAACTTTCTCTGTTGTCATGTGAAATCTGGAAACCACTCAGCAGAAGTCAAACTTATTTAGCCAAACCACTATAATAGCCACTTCAGAAGTAGCCATATACTTCTATATCTATGAAGATCCTAATCGATGGTGCATAAATGCAACTATGATGTCTATTCTTTGTCCTTACAATTTAAGGCTAAACTTAACTCTGGTTCAATGATTAACTCCGGAATCACCTCAAGACATGTTCTTGTGAATTAAGAACCTGTTATTCTAACTAGAAACTTAGGTCATATTACGTCGAGTATACAACATGGTTTACATGGAATAACCTATGACTGGGGCATAGGAGATGTAACACATCTCTTCTCTTTCTTAACCACATGGTTGTAATATTGAGATTAACTCAATGTGTCATATAGATATACAAGTAAGAACTTCTTTCTTACCTTGTTCCATTCTGAACTTCTTTAGAATCTTATCTAGGATTTTCTGAATATCTTCAGAATCAAATCCATAAGCATTTAGACTCTAATGTTTATTAAACATTTTGTTATATCCTAATAGATTTCAATGTTTAATACTTTGTTCAACTTTTTCCATAGAATATTTACTAACTTAAATATCATTAATACCAATTACATCATTCATTATGTGTCATACACATATATGAATGTTGTCACGCTCCCCCTCAAATATGACATCCATATGAGATCCAGGGATTTCACTTAGCTCCCACTCAAAATATGTCGCTTACATATTAAGATTAAACCAAGCTATTTAGCTCCCACTCAAATTCAGGTCCTCTCAATAATTTTTGATATTCCAAAATTCTTTGATCATCATCAAATTGAGAATTCTAGCTACGAGACTCCAGAATTCATATGGTTTGACAAAACCTACTCTGTTATATCAACTACAACCCTTTCTTCAATCTTGTCATTGAAGAACATTAAGTTTTTACAAACTTACTGTCATTTACCAAGTTGGAGAAATTGTTGGTGTATATCCGATAGACTCAAGCATCGCTACATATTGTAGTTAATCCTTTGAATTTGTCTAAACATACTTTGTGAAAAATCTGGCTTTAAGGTCTTTCTTTAAGTTTCATTTCTTTCTTATGAATTTGCAGTCATTTGGAAAGATCAAGTAAACATCTTTACTTGATAAGATCAATTAACATATTACTTATTAATCTTAAATGTAACTTATTATAGGATTTTATGACTCTAATTATTTATTGCATTTAGGTCCATCATGCTTCTTCGTAGTTCGTAGGCATGTCTGTTCAATCCACAAGACAAGTGAATCTGCAAACTTGCAGATTATATTCTTGAATCCTAATTTATTTAGTAAAAGTATTTGTTGAAACGACATGATCATTAACATAAGTTTATCCTCATGCAGAGTTTATCCCTTGGAAAAACTCTATTGTGCCACTTGACATTTTGGATATAACGTCAAATACCTTGTTGTGAACTTTTCCCTTTCTTCCACCAGCATCTTCATCAAGCAACTATTTCTCGAGAAGACACAATTCCTCGGACAACAACATGTTTGTCCTTTGTGGAAAATGTATTCATAGTTTCCTAAGAATACACTACAAAGATTTATTTATTCACCACGACTTTGAACTATCGAAGTCTCCAAAAACTCAAACATGCCATAAGTCTTATGATGTTTTTTCTACGAATCTTTGAGATGTTCCTTATGTTTCAAATGAATGTTTTCTTATTTGATCTCCAACTCTAAATGATAACTACAACCCTGATAAGAGATAATATTTTACCATATGTATCTAATACAAAATGATTATGATGTTTAGACATAACAATACACTTCGAGTTGTCCAATCATCGTAATTTGCGAAACATATTTCACAAGTCCTTTTATGCTAAAACTTGACTTAAATACTTAGTCATGTTGATCAAATCAAATAGACTTTGTATTCTTGTTAATTTCAGTATCCACCATTCTAAAATCATTTGAACAATTCAAATAGTTTCAAACTTGTGCTTCATTAAGCAATAGTTTCAAACTTGTGTTTCATTAAGAAAATACACATATTTACTTAAACTCACCATGAAGTTTAGGAAATAATGATTTCCACTATTTTGTGGAAAATGCAATACATCACATGTATAAAATTCAACATTTCTTTGCATATCACCATTTTACTAGAAAGTCTCAAGATCAAATATCTAAGAC
This sequence comes from Avena eriantha, assembly GCA_910589775.1. Lineage (NCBI taxonomy): Eukaryota > Viridiplantae > Streptophyta > Magnoliopsida > Poales > Poaceae > Avena > Avena eriantha. The sequence goes on from OU342745.1 coordinate 372,217,982, forward strand.
CCCGATTTCATTAATATGAAAAACATGCAATAACCATAATCTTTTAAACAATAGTGTCATTAAATATTTAAACTTGGATATCTTTTAGCACTCTAATACTTTGTATATCTAACATATACCCTTTTCATCCATGACTTCCACTGTGATCAAGCCCTTCTGAGAGTTCTCAACTTTGTCATGAACTCATGAAGGTGAACTATTTGTCTTTCACAATATAGCCCCTATGACATCTTTGTGATTGGGAAGAAGCGAATTGCAATGCCCCATTTTCCACAAAGTTGTATGTAGCCCACATCATATGTGTGGCATTCATGATGCTAATGCAAGATCACTAAGTGATTCTCGAAGGTTTGTTTTCCTTCCAACTTGGAAGGAAACTAATCCAATGGCTCATACTTTATGTGCCTGATCTGTGTGAACACACAATCATAGTTTATCCTAGACTTCCATCTAATGGAGGGTGGCTTATTGGACGATATTCGAGAAAACACAAAATATCATCAATAGAGTAGGGCTCGTTTGATGACATTTCAGAGTCATTGGAATATCTCCTAATGGTCCTTTTATCAAGAAGAAAGGATCATCTATTACGAGGATATCCCTCGGGCATGGGTATTAATCCATGAAGTTGGACACTTTTCTAAGTTTCACAATAGCAAGAAAATTCCCATGGTCACAAAGGAACTCAATGGAATAGGCCAAGGTCTACTAAGATATTTGAAAAACACATCTATACTAAGTTCATAGTACGAGTTCAATTCTACAATTGAGCTCCCACTAAATTTGTCATCCCTTGGACTATTTTAGCGATCACACGATCCCTTTACACCATATCATCCCTGATCATCACGACTTTTGATACGACTGCCAGGATAGGCTATATCCATCGATCACATCATCCATGTGACTCGTGCTCGATCTTTCGATCTACTATGTTCCAAGACCATGTCTATACATGCTAGGCTCGCCAATCCAACGTTAGTGTATTTGTAGTGCATACATGGCTTGCACCGACTGTATGCGAACATAGAGATGTCTAGCACCCAATCGTCACGGCATGCTTCATAACTGCGAACTTTCTTGGTGGTGCACACTAAAGGGAGAACAGTACATTGGTATTAATAGGGATCATCTTATACGATGCTACCATTGGTATCTAATACTAGCACACAATAAGATGTAACACGTATCAACATCACATGTATATTGTGATATGATATGGTCCTTCTTCTCACGCCTTGATCTCCATCGAGCGCTCTGGCATGATCTCCATCTTGCCACCGGTTTGATGCCAAGTCCAAGACGCCACCAGCAGGTCTTCCGTTAGAACAATGATTATTACTATACTACTTAGAAACAGAAAAGTAAAATACTTTACCTTGATTATGACCAAGACTGTATCAAATCATATGCCCCCTGCAAAATAAAGTTAGACCCCTCTACTTTATCTTCTGCAAGTTTTACGTGGCTGTTAGGGCTTTCTCAATAGAACCGTTTCTAATCTATGAACTTTACAACCACAACATGGATCAGATAGTTGTGTCTACTACACCCCTCGCAGGGTCATCCATTGTAAATGCCATATCAACAATTGAATGAGAAATAGACACCCGCTAGCCACTTATACGATACAAGTCGTATGTTGAGCGTGGAACTAGTCTTGTGTAAGATTACGAGTAAGATTGGTCTGGCCCGCTTCATCAAAAAATGTCACGATATAAACAAGTACACGTTAGAGGGTAACAACTATATGATCAATGCCCACATAATCCATGTGTATACTGGTCGTACAACATTACTATGCATAGATCTAGCTCTGATACCACTGAAGGGGTTCCGTGGCAGAAAACAAAAAAATTCCTTCATTGGAACGCCCTGACTAGCCCATGATCTATCTAGGAGTAACACAATAATGGCCAGAGGAGGTTTCAGATACATACCCTTGTAGTCCAAAAGCGGTTAACGTTTCGAGGGAAACATGGATGATGTAGTCGTACTCGCAGTCGACCTCAAGGTCGTGATGCTCCTCGCAAGTCACCCCGTCCTCCATCGTGCAGCGGCTCTAGCTCACGACATCCAAGGTGCCACAAGTGGCATCACCCTCATGGTTTCGCACACATATGGTGTACAATGACAACCTCCGGTTCCCTGATCCCTGTGGGCATTGTGGAAGTAGATCCCCTAGCTGGAATCCCTGCAGCACAATGACATGTTGTAGGTGTGTCATCTATTGCAGGCACAGTTCTTCCAGGGACCGCTCTGTCACGAGAGAACAACGAGAGAGAGGGAGAGAGAGATATTCCCTGAAGACAGTGCCTCAGAGAATATTGGATTATTGTTTGTTTTAATCCCATCCATGGGAACCCCTTTATATAGGTGGAGGAGGGGTACTCCCCACCATAGGTTTTCCATGTGCGACTAATTAAAAGCAAAGGAAATAAGAGGGGAGCATGTGTAGCCAGCTAGGCCTCCCAGCACCAGCCCAATAACCACAGCAGTTGGCGCAGCAACCCGAGTGTGTTGGCCTGAGCACGCACATGTGGCCCAGCCGTGGCAGCGGCAACAGCTCAGCGCCCGCGTGGGACGGAGTTGCGCGCCCGCCAGCACCCGCGCCTGCAACGCCCTGCCTTGGGCCGGCTTGCACGCGGCGGTCCTTTGCGCTGGCGCTCGTCCGTGTGCCCGTGTCCAAGGTGGGCCGGGAGGCCGTGGCCTGCTGCAGTGCTTGGCTGGAAGCCCCGCGCGTGGTGCACTGCGCCCTCCATCCCACTCTCGGCCTGGGCTAGGTCAAAACCGGCCCAGTAGTGATATTGGTTGTTTGCTATCCCTTTTTAGGGTGGCTTTCTCCTGGGACAATTTCCTCTAGGGTTTTGGCCTATTGAGGAAGTTTCCCCATAAATTTCATTTTAAATATTTATTTAGTACATATTAATTCCCAATTAATATGTAATAAATGCATATTATAAATTGCTATTTATCTGAAACACCTTTCGGCCTTTTTTCCTTTCTTTCTTTCTCCGAACAAATTCGGATTCTCTATGGAATGATTCTGATTTCTCTCTCATCTATGATTCCATCTTACAAAATGATCTCTAGCATCATCGTACCCTTAAGTGTTTTACCCCAACAGCTCGGGAATGTCACAGACATGATCGAGACTCTTCTCGTATCAATGATCATTAGCGGGACCGAGATGCCCATAATGACCCTTGTGCATTTTGTGATGACAATATCATTTGAACCATAAACGTCGAGTCCAATTCCGTTTGTTTTTTCAATATGAATTGTTCAAGATCTGATCATTAGTATCACATACCTTGTTCAATCTCGTTATCGACAAGTTCTGTTTCACCATAGTCACATGTTGCAACATTATGGATGTAATCTCACCAAATTAGCCGTGTGTATCTTCCTATCACGCGGGTGAACAAATCTCGATCTTGATAAATAGGCCTCAACTATTCCTCTAGAATACCTGACACACACCTTTATGTCCACCCAGTTACGGTCATGGTGGTTGATGTGATCAAAGCAGCCTCGGGAGATAGTGATTAATATGATCTCACGGTCTAAGGAGAAGGATACTATGCTTCTAATTATTGTAATGATGAACCTTGTGACTTGATCGTGTCGCAATATATATCTTTGGGTAATGTCCATCATATCATATATGACCCCGTTGTCAACTGGCATAAATGCTCCATGATCAGGAAAGCTTGATCATCAGTTGTCCAATGAACTAGTATAAATATAGGCTACTAGGGACTTGGTCTATTTTATACCACACCTGTATCAATGTTTCTGCTTGATATAGTGATAGCACAGTATGAAACTATTACGAACTAATTGAGATATGATAATTAAACTCATTTATCATTTGCATCTAGGGCATATCTCCTTCAGTCTCCCACCTGGACTAGAGTACAAATAATCTAGCTTGCAATCAAGTTAGTCATAACATCATATGATGATATGAACAAGCATCCTTGCTCATGGAAAACTTCATTTCCTTGATCTGTTTTGACAGACTAGTATGTCTTTTGCAAATTGTTAACGTTTTCCTAATTTTGGCATTTACACCATTATCACATAATGTGTTGAAGTATGTTTTGACGACAGAGTGAGACTTTGTTTCCTTGTTTACAATGAAGGTCGATCAATCAATTGAACTTTCTCTCTTGTCATGTGAACTCTAGAAACCACTCAGCAGAAGTCAAACTTCTTTAGCCAAACCACTATAATAGCCACTTCAAAAGTAGCCATATACTTCTATATCTATGTAGATCCTAATCGATAGTGCATAGAATGCAACTATGATGTCTATTCTTTGTCCTTACAATTTAAGGCTAAACTTAACTCTAGTTCAATGATTAACTCCGAAATCACCTCAAGATATGTTCTTGCGACTTAGAAACCTGTTCTTCTAACCAGAAACTTGGGTCACATTATGTAACACCCCAAAAATATTAATCAAGATTATCAAGTTCTAATCACCCAAGTTTAGGGTTAACAAAAACTTTCTTATTAAATCTAATATGAGTGTAGGTGTGAATTGCATTAGTGTATTAATGAGTGCAATTGCCATGTTTGATTGCTACAAATGATAAGGAATGGTTTAAAGATTAATACTACATCATCTAGGCCATTTACAAACAAAATCAAAAGAAAAGAAAATCAAATATGAATCATATAAGCAAATGGTCATTTTGACCAAAATTATCCACTAGACCACTTTGAGTGTTTCTAGTAAAAGATTTCTAACAGAAACTTTCCCAATTCTTTTCACCCCTTGCTAGACCAAGTAAAATTGAACCCAAGCCCACTTTACAAAGTGACAGAAACAAAGTCCAAATCATTTTAAAGGACATTGCAAAATTGAATCAAGTTCATATGCATAGATCACCATTTTTCAAAAACCACTCAAATCAGTTCACCTTGACTTTTCCAAGCAACCCTAGACTATCAAGCAAGTACTTGGAACACTCACCAAATTTCATCCAAAAATTCAAATTTTGAATTCATGGCCATTTGGTCGAGCACCTGGCAGACACCAGAAAAACCTTGCCTAACTTCTACTGTGTTGAGCAGTAATTGATCGCCCTAGTGCCCCATTTCTCTCCCCTGGTCTCCCCTAGTGCCCAGCAGCGCAGTGACAAGCCTCCCCCTTTGCCGTTCACACCAGTGCAGCACCGCCCGAGATCGCCGTGCCGGTAGACCATGCTCCACTCGCCACAGACCGCACCGCCCTCTCCCACGATGTCCAAGAGACAGGCGACACTCCATCGCCACCCTCTGTCCACCCCTCGACCGCAGATAAGCCATGGACCAGCCGTGTTTGCCGCACCCACCTCCATGTCTGCCATGCCAAGAGCGTGCCAGAGCACCGCAGCCAACACGCGCACACACGCCACGCCTCGCCCTCTCCGCGTGTGCACACACTCACCGTGACCCCAGCTACCCCCAGACATGCCCGTTCGCCATCCCGTGGACTGTAGACACTGTGCGCCGTCTCGAACGCCGCCGTTCCTGCATAGAGCACGGACCGCTCCCGACCATTCTCGACTGCCCCTTGCCACACCATCACTCGCATGACAACCGCCCTGAAGCACCGTGTCGACCCCTACCCTCAGCCATGTCAATAACTCTCTATAACACCGTCATCGGAGGAGCCCAACCATGCCGCTCTGCCCCTCTCACCCATGTATAAATAGAGGCCACCCCAGCCCCAATTCACCACACCATCTCACTCCCCCCTCTCTCAGAAACCTCCCACACCTCTCCCTAGAGCAAGGTGAGCACCAGCCCACCGAAATTTCATCGGAGCCCACCGCTATAGAAGAGAAGAGGAACTGGAGCTAGGAGCTGCCCTAGGAGCCGTCGCGACCACCATTCGACTCATTGTCCTCAACACGTTCGATCGCCCCCATCACCAAGTCTAGCTGGAGCCTAGGTGAGCCCCCACGTACCCCCACCATTGTGATTAGGGTTCAATCTCGTCGGCGCTGTGCGACGGAGACGACGATGCTCAGCAGTTAGATCCTATTCTAATCGCACGGCCTAGATTGAAACTTACCGTTTCGGCTTAGCTGAGTCGCTGACCAATAGGATCCGCCTGTCAGCAGCCCGCTGCGTGCACACCGCATAGTTGGGCCGGCCCAGTTAGTTTCCTATGTAGGGCCCATCGATTCAAATAAACCTTTTCCATTTTAGTTAAAACTAGATTCTATCAGTAGATTCAAAAATCAATTCAAAGAGATTCACTGAACCAAATTACATGATTCCAATTTTGTTAGAAAGGTATTCAAAATATCTATGCAAGACCATTGGATTCAAACCATTTGAAATTGTAGATCACCCATACCAAAAATAACAAGATAGAGGCTTTTTCCACTTCAAACATTTTTCAAAAATCAACCATAAATGCTTTTTGAGTTGATTCCAACTCTCAAAAATCACATTTGACAAGATCTATATGAATATGTAAAAATATGTAGGTTTACATGCAGTGATCTTGGACTAGTACCAAAGGAATGCTATATAGGCATTTCTAGTCACTTTAATTGTATTAAATAGTAATATTAAACTTTATAAAATGTTCCACCACCTTAAATCACATTCCCAAGTATTATAATATGTGGTGATTACATGTGTCAACATGATCCCATATTTTAATTGGAGAATATTAAATCTTAAGTCTTTTTCAATGAGTAGAAATTACTTTTCCAAAATAAGATAAATAAGACTAGGTCTTTATTTCATATGATGTTTGTGATGATGCTAGATCATCAAGTGTGAGCCTTAGGGTGCTAAATAGAGGTAGTTAAGTATTGTTTGGTGATTGTGTACCTCGTATTCATTTATAGACGCTAGTACCGACCCAGGATACGAGGAGGAGGAGTACTACGAAGAAGAAGAAGAAGAAGAGAACTTCAACCACTACAATACTCAAGGAAAGCTTAACTATGCAAGCCTAACACTACAAGTTAACTATGCAAGCTATCCTTCCAAGATAACCTATGCAAGATGCATTAGGCATGCTTTGGTTATGCAACTTTGATTATACCAATCCCAAGTTTTACTTGCAAGCTTTATTCTTTTACTTTTACCAAAGTTTCTTACCTTTAGTTAGTGATTTGTGAGTATTGGAAAATAGGATAGATGCCATAAAGAGTATAAAACTAGGCCGAAGTAGTTATACTTAGATGCCATCAAAAGCATAAAACTAGATTTGGATAGTTACACTTGATTAGCACCCCTTATTAGTGACACCCTCATTGCTAGTTGCTAGTGCTAAACTACTATTGATCACTTAGATGGGAATACTTGGAGAAAATGATTATGAAAACCTTGGAATGATGATTCATTCTATTGAAATGTTTTGACATGTGTTATGAACACAAAATGATTTGATGATGAAACTTCTTGAGTCATGAGCCTTGACTTTTATAAAAACTGATGGTTGGGTTCGGATGCGATACCATTCCAATTTTACCGTACAACCACAATACCTGAATTGGGTAGGACTTAACTAGAAGTTTATATGCCTTAGTATGGGTTCCCTCACGGAAACAGGTTGAGCTGAGGCTACCTCGTGAATGTGAATGTCCACCTATGCAGTGCCTAGGATGGTAGATGGCCATGGCTGGGAGGCCAAGCTCATAGGGGAGGTGCCTATACTAGAGTGTGTAATTGATAGGTTAGGATTGATTATCTGCATACTAAGTATGATGATTCAGGGTTATCCCTGACGGATGTATCGAATTTTGTGGTGAAAGTGCACCACCTCTGCAGAGTGTCAAACTATTCAAATAGCCGTGTCCACTGTCATGGACAGTTGGAGTGGCCATACGTTTATGTTGTCAGATGTTTTCAAAAATGACTTGTGAATTGAACTATGACCTTGACTTGACGAAAACAGGGTTGTGGACATGAAAACTAGGTTCCCACTTAGGTGATTAAATTAAGTTCTTTACTTTTGAACTCCTTATGAAATAAACCTGGCTTTTTGCAAATAAACCTAGAGCTAAAGATTCCTACTAGAACTACCTTACTTGTTAGTGATAGTTTGCGAGTACTTAAAGAGTACTAAAGGCTTTGTCCCTGGCTATTCCCGTGGCCAGACTATGAGGAGGACTACCAGGATGATGGACAGCAAGAGGTCTATGAAAACTAGGATCATCTCCCATCATCAGTATTGCCTGTGATCCTAAAGATGGAGCCCCTACTACGTTTACTTTCTGCTGCTTTGATTGTATTAAGACTGGATCAAGAGATCCTTTCTTTGTAAGACCCTTATTATGGTTTCTAATGGATGATGTACTGTGGTACCAATTCTGTTATGTCTCGCAAAAATGGTAATCCTGGGATTGCAATGTATGGCATAACAGGCATCTAGGATTAAAAATCCAGGTGTTGACAAGTTGGTATCAGAGCCATCCTGACCATAGGAGACCCTAGTTTAGAATGGACGTCAGAACAAAAACTTAGTTTCCAAACAAAAGAAGTAAGTATTTATGAAAACCTATTCCCACTCTTATCCTTGAGATTCTTTCAAAAAAATCATGTTCCTCAAAAATTCTTGCAATCCTACATAAAATTTGACACACTTGATCACCCCACTAACTTGCTCACCCTAAATTCTTATAGATGGAGGTCAAGTATAGCAAGTTCTACCAGCTGGGCAATGGAGGCCACCTGATCTTTGAGAGGGATCTAGATGCACTCACAGAGTATCTTGAGCGCCCGCACCCGGAGTTCTTCGGGGCACAACTCAACGATCATGTGGGAGGAGATCTACAGTGGCTGATAGTTGTAGATATCAGAGGCAAGATGGAAGCACCCACCTCGGAGAAGATCCAATTCAGCTTGAGGGAGAACAACTGGCTAGACTGACTAGCCAGGGCTATGCAAGAATCTTGTGCCCGTCTGTGTGGACAGAACATCAACCAGACCAATGGAACTCGCTTTGCTCACTACGCAAGGCGTGATTCTATGGGAATGCCCTTGGAGATGCCAGGACACCCGGAGCTGAAGCACCAAGTGGATAATCTCGACTTCATGTTGTATGATAGACAGATGGAGCTAGGCAATGCCCGTGCCTATGCCAACCATAACCATGCCATTGTAGTCAGGAAGGACCAGACCCTCGCCATCCTCACGAAGGAACGCCATTCACTTCGTCGTTAGCGTGACAAAAAGGATCGCATCATCGATCGTCTTCGCAAGAAGGTGGACACTCTCAAGAAGACCATCCGTGAACAGGAGTCTAGCTTGAAGCGAAGGAGGAGGAAGGTGAAGATATCCGTGGAGATCTCTACTCTTACCTCAATGATGATGATGACGACTACCTGGAGGACGAGGCCATGGAGGATCACACTGATGAAGATGATGCCGCCTTCATTGATGATGATTAGATGCACTTGAGCACTACCATAGGAGTGAGTTGTATTCGGTCCCACTGTATCGTAGTTTCACAGAATGGTTCTTAAAACCATCTGTTTCCTTGTTGTGGTGTGTGTTTGTATTGTGTGCTTGGAATGAATGAATGAGAGGAAGTTGTTAGTTTTCAAAAACTGAGTTATACTCCAAGTTTAAAGTTTCTAAAACAAACCCATAAACCTTAGAGATTTCCCTCTTATCTCACTATCTATCTCAATCTTCAGATGACTCGCAGTAACCCCGGAGGAAGCAGCTCATCTCAGGACCCAATGCTCCAGATTCTGCAAATGTTAGTTCCTGACCATGAAGCTAGTAGAGCCGAACGTCAAGCCAACTTAGCCACTCTTCAACAGATAGCTCAGATGGCCCACAATAATCAAGGTCATGGAAACCACGGTAACCATGGATCTAAGCTCAAGAACTTTCAAAACACCAATCCCCCTATATTTAATAAGTCTGAAGAGCCCTTAGATGCTGATGACTGGCTGCAAACCATGGAGAACAACTTGGAGGTTGCAGGAGTTGAGGCTAATGAAAAAGTATTGTTTGCCACCCATTATCTGGCAGGTGCAAGAGCCTGGTGGAATAGCACCCGTACCATGAACAGAGGTCAGATGATGACTTGGGATGAGTTCAAAATCAAGTTCAGCCGGACTCATGTGCCCCTAGGCCTGATTAACAGGATGAGGGATGAGTTCAGGAAGTTGGAGTAAGGGAGAATGAGTGTGGTTGAATATCGTGACAAATTCTTATCTTTAACTAGATATGCCCCTGATGAGATTGACACAGAAGCAAAGAAGAAAGAGAGATTCCTGAACGGACTGCAAGATGAGATGTAAACCGTGCTATTCAACATTCCCTTTGATGATATTTAAGCTCTAGTGGACTCTGCTATCCAGATGGAAGAGAAGATAAACCAAGCCAATGACAACTGTAAGTGTCATTTGATGCATCAGCCTGGATCCCACCATACATAGAAGTATCGCCCCAACCGCACGATATGCCCCAAGAAACAACAGACCCCCTATGTCCCATCCAAACTACAAACCCCCTATGCCCCGAGTGGGTTGGCCTGAGCACACACGTGTGGCCCAGCTGAGGCAGCGGCAACAGCTCTGTGCCCGCGTGGGCCGGAGCTGTGTGCCCGCCAGCACCCATTCCTACAACGCCCTGCCTTGGGCCGGCTTGCACACGGCGGTCCGTTGCGATGGCGCTCGTCCGTGTGCCCGCGGCCAAGGTGGGCCGGGAGGCTGTGGCCCGCTGCGGTGCCCGGCTAGAAGCCACGTGCGTGGTGCGCTGCGCCCTCCCGCCCACTCTCCGCCTAGGCTAGGTCAAAACCGGCCCAGCAGTGACATTGGTTGTTTGCTATCCCTTTTTAGGGTGGCTTTCTCTTGGGACAATTCCCTCTAGGGTTTTGGCCTATTGAGGAAGTTTCCCTGTAAATTTCAATTTAAATATTTATTTAGTACATATTAATTCCCAATTAATATGTAATAAATGCATATTATAAATTTCTATTTATCTGAAACACCTTTTGGCCTTTTTTCCTTTCTTTCTTTCTCCGAACAAATTCGGATTCTCTATGGAATGATTCTGATTTCTCTCTCATCTATGATTCCATCTTACAAAACGATCTCTAGCATCATCGTACCCTTAAGTGTTCTACCCCAACAGCTCGGGAATGTCATAGACATGATCGAGACTCTTCTCATATCAATGATCATTAGCGGGACTGAGATGCCCATAATGACCCTTGTGCATTTTGCGATGACAATATCATTTGAACCATAAACGTCGAGTCCAATTCCCTTTGTTTTTTCAATATGAATTGTCCAAGATTTGATCATTAGTACCATATACCTTGTTCAATATCGTTATCGACAAGTTCTGTTTCACTTGTTCATGTGATATTCCATCCCTGTGACCTAGTCACATGTTGCAACATTATGGATGTAATCTCACCAAATTAGCCGTGTGTATCTTCCTATCACGCGGGTGAACAAATCTCGATATTGATACATAGGCCTCAACTATTCCTCTGGAATACCTAACACGCACCTTTATGTCCACCCAGTTACGGTCATGGTGGTTGATGTGATCAAAGCAGCCTCAGGAGATAGTGATTAATATGATCTCACGGTCTAAGGAGAAGGATACCATGCTTCTAACTTTTGTAATGATGAACCTTGTGACTTGATCATGTCGCAATACCTATCTTTGGGTAATGTACATCATATCATATATGACTCCATTGTCAACTAGCATAAATGCTCCATGATCAGGAAAGCTTGATCATCGGTTGTCCAACAAACTAGTATAAATATAGGCTACTAGGGACTTGGTCTATTTTATACCACACCTGTATCAATGTTTCTGCTTGATATAGTGATAGCACAGTACGAAACTATTACGAACTAATTGAGATATGATAATAAAATTCATTTATTATTTGCATCTAGGGCATATCTCCTTCAGTCTCCCACTTGGACTAGAGTACAAATAATCTAGATTGCAATCAAGTTAGTCATAACATCATATGATGATATGAACAAGCATCCTTGCTCATGGAAAACTTCATTTCCTTGATCTGTTTTGACAAACCAGTATGTCTTTTGCAAATTGTTAACGTCTTCCTAATTTTGGCATTTACACCATTATCACATAATGTGTCGAAGTATGTTTTGGCGACATAGTGAGACTTTGTTTCCTTGTTTACAATGAAGTTCGATCAATCAATTGAACTTTCTCTGTTGTCATGTGAACTCTAGAAACCACTCAGCAGAAGTCAAACTTCTTTAGCCAAACCACTATAATAGCCACTTCAAAAGTAGCCATATACTTCTATATCTATGTTGATCCTAATCGATAGTGCATAGAATGCAACTATGATGTCTATTCTTTGTCCTTACAATTTTAGGCTAAACTTAACTCTAGTTCAATGATTAACTCTGAAATCACCTCAAGATATGTTCTTGCGACTTAAAAACATGTTCTTCTAACCAGAAACTTGGGTCACATTACGTCGAGTATACAACATGGTTTACATGGAATAACGTATGGCTGGGGCATAGGAGATGTAACACATCTCTTCTCTTTCTTTTAACCACATGGTAGTAATATTGAGATTAACTCAATGCTTCATCTAGATATACAAGTAAGAACTTCTTTCTTACCTTGTTCCATTCTGAACTTCTTTAGAATCTTATCTAGGATTCTCTGAACATCTTCAAAATAAAATCCAGAAGCATTTAGACTCTAATGTTTATTAAACATTTTGTTATGTCCTAGTAGATTTCAATGTTTAATACTTTGTTCAACTTCATCCATAGAATATTTACTAACTTAAATATCTTATCTAGGGACTTGGTATGTTTCATACCACACCTCCATCAATGTTTCCGCTTGATATAGTTATAGCCCAATATGAAACTATTACGAACTAATTGAGATATGATAATAAAACCATTTATTATTTACCCCTAGGGCATATCTCCTTCACATGCCACCTCCTGGACACCACCAAGGTGGCATCATTATACGCGATAATGGAGCATAGCCTTGGCATGGCTAAGAGCACAACAGCAATGACGGACAAAGGAGCAGGACCCACTAGGAAGCTTCACGTCCGACAAGAAATCGTGATAGGCGCGATGGTTCACATGATGGGAATAGTAAGAAGGCTAACCCACCGCCGCCACCGCCATCGCCACCACCAAGTAGCCATCATGGTGGAGGATCGTGTAGGTCTCACCACTCGCGCCACAATTCCTCGCCCCATGGGGGCAATGAGCACAAGCAACAACCAGAGTCGTATGATGCACATTTGCGCCTTGATAAGATATAGGAAACCCGGGGAGATCCATACCTCGGACCATGTTGTTTTGGTCCAGTTATCCGGACCACAACTTACCCCAGGGGCCTCCGGATTGACAAGACTATCAGGCCCTATAACGGCACTACCAGGCTAGCCATGTGGTTGCAGGACTACCGCGAAGAGACATAACTCGCAGGGGGAAACCGCAATGTCACCATCAAGTACCTCCCGCTGATGCTCACCAGCACCGCCCCACAATGGATCGACGACCTACCGGAGAAATCCATCTACAATTGGTTGGACATGCATGAAGCGTTCACCAAGAACTTTGAGGGTACGTACAAGAGGCTGTGCACTCTCGGTCACCTACAACGGTGTACAAGAGAATGAAGAATCTTCCCGGAACTATCTGTCATGTTGTCTCGATATGAAGAATTCGTGTGCAGGAGTACATGATTAAACTGATATGGCCTCCTTCATCGATGGATTGGAAAGGGGATCTCTGCTCTAACATACGTTGAAGCGCACTCAGGACAAGGGGAAGCTTGATCTCAACTCAATGATTGCCAAGGCCAGCGAGTTTGCCGCTGCTAATGATGAAGCTCGCGGTGGTCTACCTGTAGTGGAAATCCCCACCCAACTAAGAAGAACAACAACAATAAGCGGAAAAAACCCACCTGAAGAGAAGCAAGTAGTCGACATCATTGCCATGGCGTTCGCTGGTAGAGGCGAAGGAGGATAGCGTGGTCGTGGCTGGGGCTGGTCGTGGATAGCAGCGCAGTGAAACTACACTTGTTGCACCCTGCGTTCCCCAAACATACGAGGAGTACCGGGATATGTCGTGTTTCTTCCATCTCGACACAAACGGTAAGGCCACCCACACCAAACGCAATTACAAGTTTCTCAATGACCTTAAGGAGGATACAGAGTCTCGCTATAAGTGAAGTCAGAAGAATAGACCCTGTAGAAAGGGAAAGGGGAAGAAAGAGGACAAAGAGTCCAAGGATTCAGATGATGTGGATGAAGACATGGACCCCAAACCCACCGACAAGGGCAAAATCCCTTTTGAGAAGAGATCTCCTGTTTACCACACCTTCCTTGGTACCCCCACCGTCCGGGCATAGAAAACCTCTCTGAGGATACTGATGGCCACACTTCCCACAGTTCCCCAATTCAAGAAATGATCGGAAGTTACTATCACTTGGTATAGAGAGGATCATCCAGAGCTCATCCCAACGGAAATCAGTATGCCATGGTCATCAACCCTTTGATTGACAGTAGCAAGTTCACCAAGTGCCTCGTGGACAATGTAAGTAGCATCAACATCACATACCTTGATACACTACACAAGATGAACTTGAAGGAGACCCGGCTAAGGCGGAGCAACACCTTGTTCCATGGTGTCGTCCATAGCTGGCAAGCTTAGTCCCTTGGGTGCATTACCCTTCTGGTCACCTTTGGATGTGTTAATAATTACCGCCAAGAGCGCATGACCTTTGAAGTGGTACCCTTCAAGAGCGTGTATCACATAATATTTGGACGCGACATCTTCCACGCCTTGCACGCCAGGCCATGATTCGTCTACAATAATCTCAAGATACCAAGGCCAAGCGATATCATCTCATTGCCGGAAGCTTCAAGGAGGCAAGGGAGTGTGAGATGGGAGAAGTTTCCTACGCTAAAGTTGTCCTCTACGATGAAGAATTCATGGAGATCCAATGCTAGGTCGATGCCTCGGAGATGCCGACTTTGAAGAAGCAGATTTATGACTCCGAACTCGCCTTCAAGGCTACCATTGAGACCAAGCTAATGGAACTTGTGGAAGGCGATGCCTCCAAGACCACCGCCATTGGCACGGACATGGATCCTAAATAGGAAAGCACGCTCATCGAGTTCTACCATGAGAATAAGGACATCTTTTCCTAGCAACCTGCTGACATGAAAGGTGTTCCTAGGTAACTTGCCGAGCACAACTTAAACATCGATCCTAAAGCAAAACTGATGAAACAACCTCTATGATGCTTAAGTGATGAAAAGCGGCGTGCAATAGGCAAGGATCTAGCTAGGTTACTTAATGCTAATTTCATCTGAGAAGTAGTCCACACCAAGTGGGTGGAAAATCATGTACTTATACCCAGGAACGAGACCAAAGAATTAAAAATGTGTGTTGATTATACCTAATTAAACAAGGCCTGCCCGAAAGATTCATTTGCTTTGCCTCACATTGATGTCATTGACTCAACGAATGGCTCAGAACTTTTGTGTTTCTTGGATGCATACTTAGGATATCACCAAATTAAGATGCACAAGTTGGACCAATTTGCCACTTTGTTCATCACACCTTATGGCACATACTTCTACGTCACGATGCCCTTTGGGCTGAAAAACGTAGGTGCTACGTACCAGCGGACGATGCATTGCTGCCTACATGACCAAATTGGTCGCAACATACACGCTTATGTGGACGACATTGCGGTGATGTCAAAGAAAGGAAACGATCTCATCGTAGACTTACAGGAAACCTTCGATAACCTCTAAAGGTACAACATGATAATTAACCCTAAGAAGTGTGCGTTTAGGGTTCTAGTTGGCAAATTGTTAGGCTTCATTGTTTCGCATCATGGAATTGAGGTCAACCCGGAGAAGATCGAGGCCATCCTCAACATCAAACACCTAACATGCTTGAAGGACATCCGACGACTCACAGGCTGCATCGCAGCAGTAAGCCGGTTCATCAAACAACTTGGAGAGAAGGCAACGCCGCTCTACAAGTTGCTCAAAAAGGCTGACAAATTTGTATGGACGGACGAAGCAGATGCAACACTTCAGGACTTAAAGAGAATACTCTCCTCCACACCAATACTTGCAGCACCAGAGTCTATGGATCCCATGTTAGTATACATGGCGGCAACCAACCGCATTATCAGCATTGCGTCGTGGTGGAGAAGAAGGAACCAATGCACGAGCACGGAGTTTAGTGTCTAGTTTACTATGTAAGCAGGTCTTGACGAAATCTAAGGAGCGTTACCCGCACTACCAGAAGCTAGCTTATGGAGTATTCCTTGCTTCTCGAAAGCTAAGGCACTATTTCTAGGAGCACCCCATCACAGTAGTGAGCAAAGCTCCACTGTCTGACATCATCAACAATAGTGAAGCTATGGGAAGGGTGGCGAAGTGGGGCATTGAGCTTGCCGCCTTCGAAATCACCTACAAGAGGCATGATGCTATCTAATCTCAAGTATTGGATGATTTCATCAAAGATTGGGTGGAACTTCTAGCTGATACTTCTGTGTCGGGGCCAGAGTCTTGGGTCATGCACTTTAATGGATGTAAGCTACTCAATGACTCGGAGGCTGGTGTATTATTGCAATCACCAATAGGAGAAAAGCTCCAGTACATCCTGCATATCCACTTCAACACTACTAACAACATTGTGGAATATGAAGCTCTTATTCATGAACTTGGCATATCCAAGGATATTGGCATCAAGCGCATATGGTGATGTGGAGATTCGGACTTAGTTGCCCAGCAGGTGGATGGCACCTGGAATGCACGGAACCCTATGATGGTGGCATATTGAGACGGAGTAGACAAGATAGCCAAGTGCTTCAATGGCTACAAAGTCAAGTATGTCAAAAGGGATGACAATGAGGCGGAAGATCTGCTATCAAAGCTTGGATCAACATGCAAGCTAAGTCCACATGGCGTTTTCTTGGAGCATCTCCGGACACCATCTGTGAAGGGAGCAGACCCCGACAACCTGGATAGAGTTGATTCATTTGTTAATGTAGTTACAGTGATCCCTCTAGCTTGGACGACACCATTCATGGACTATCTAAAATATGGAACACTGCTCACCAAGGAAGTAAAAAGTTGGCATATAGTACGTAGACCAAAAGGCTATAACATAATCGATGGCTAGCTATATAAAAGAAGCACGACGGGAATATTCCTACGGTGGGTATCTCAGCAGCACGGTATTGAAATCCTTAGGGAAATTCATCTCAGATATTGTGGGTATCACACCGATCCTCGATCATTGGTTTCCAAAGCCTTCCTGCAAGGATTCTACTAGCTCACCGCCAAGGCAGACGTCGACAATCTGGTTGAGACGTGTATTGGATGTCATTTCTATGTAAGGCAACCACATGTTCCAGCTGAAGCATTATGAACAATACCAATTACGTGGCCATTTGCAGTCTGGGGTTTGACATGGTTGGGCCCTTGAAGACGGCACCTTGTGGGTTTACGTATCTGCTTGTTGCAGTTGATAAATTCACTAAATGGATTGAAGATAAGCCCATTAGAAAGCTCGATGGGGAAACAACCCTCAAATTTGTTAGGGATTTGGTGGTGATATTTGGTCTCCTACATAGCATCATCACCGACAACGGCAGCAACTTATCACTCAGAGAAGTAAAGGCTTACTGTCATAAGAAAGGTATCCACCTTGACCTAGCATCTATGGTACACCCACAATCTAATGGTCAAGTTGAAAGGGCCAATGGACTAATTATATAGGGAATCAAGCCACGCTTAGAGGCACCGCTAGATAGAGCAGCTAGAGCCTAGGCAGAGGAGTTACCATCTATCCTGTGGAGTTTATGGAAAACTCCTAATAGATCTACCGATTTACCCCCTTTCTTCATGGTTTATGGAGAAGAAGCAGTCCTACCATATGACATCCTCCACGATGCACCGAGAGTTGCCGCCTATGACGAAGATGATGCTGAAGAATCCAGACGCATATTTGTGGACCTGCTCCAGGAAGAACACGTTCTAGAAACCTAGAGATCCGCCATCTATCAGCATAAGCTATGCAGCTACCATAGTCACCGCATTCGGCATCGCTCATTTAAAGAGGGAGATTTAGTTCTTGCCTCAAGCATCAAATATTACACAACTATCCCCGCCTTGGGAAGGACCATTCTTCATAAGAAAAGTGCTGCTCAATGGTTGCTATTACCTCATTGATATTCACGAGTTGAAAGATAGGCCAAGAAAAGATCGCGAGCGTAAGCGACATGACCCCAATGATGATTATCTCGAGACTAGTCGGACATGGAACATAACACAACTATGTTCGTTTTACACTTAGCATATTTTCTCTTATGTAATATGCACCTTATATGATCAATAAAATAAAGCATTTTGTTCACTCATATTTCTGAGTATTTTACCTCCTTTAGTGTTCATTTTTGGATCATATAAAACCTTTATGCACAAGCTTTTCATTTGCACTTGTGAAAATTCTGCCTACGGGTGTTAGCTTAAGTTTTCTAGTCTACACGTTTTCTGTTGTTTTTATGTGGATTCCGGAGTAGTGACTTTTCGGCACTCAAAGCCGGCAATTTTGGCCTTAGGTTCTTGACGGTGCTATTAAGCATCATCACCTAAGGACATGGTTATGTGTTGCGAGTCTTTCGTCTCATGAAAGGTTAAGCATAAGAACCAGAATAACGGTTAAAGCCAACACTTGCTTAAAATATATAAATATACATGTCAGACATAGATAAGTTGCAGGAGGCTTGTAGCCAAGTTCTCCGCCTTACTTCTTACTGTTTTGTGCATTACATACACAAAATACACATAGACACATTTAATTCAACAATGTTTTATGGCTCTATTGCAGGTGACTCGGATGGTGCATCATCAGTAGGAGGAGAGAAAGCCTTTGCAATATCATCAAAGTTGGTAGTCTTGAGAGAAGACTCTGATGCTTTCGGCGCTTTGTCCAGTTCCACGGCAGGCACGAAGGCATCCAACTTGACCAGCTTGGTAACCCTGTTGTCGTATCCGGTAAGAGAGTTCTAGATAGCAGTGATATTGACCTCGTTCTCTTCCTTGTCAATCGTTAGCATGCCGGAGGTCACCGGGCCTATGTCAGCATCCTCATAATTCGCCTTCACAAAGGACGGTGCCATTCTGGCTCCTTCTCGAATAGACGAGGCCTTACAGCTCCTTATCTTCTTGGGAGTTTGACGGAGAATCTCCACGTACTTGGTGGTAGAATCAACTACTTTGATGGTGATATCAAGAGTCTTAGCGATCTCTTTGGCTTGAGTGACGGCGGTATTGATGAAGTTTCTAGCAAGAACCATGTGTTTCTTTGAATCCGAAGCACCTTCACTCAAGTTGGTCAAGACAATGGGGGCTGCATTTTTGTCAAATTCCAAGGCCATGTCACTCGCTAGTATATAGGTTTGCATATAGGGAAATTCCACACATTAGTTTATCTAGAGAATTTACCTTTGTGCTAAGCCTAAAATTGAAAAATAATTAAAAATTGGTGTAGCACCTATTCCCCCCCCCCCCCTCTAGGTGCCCAGACGATCCATTTCAATTGGTATCAGAACCCTAGCTCTTAATTCGGGCTTTACCGCCTAAGAGTAGTATGGGTGCCAGGGATGATGGAAATGAGGCTGTGGATAAGGTCACAATGGATGATCTCAAGTCGTTGGAAACAACCTTGTTGAAATCCTTTGAGGCCAAGATGGAGGAGATGAATCAAATGATTGCTTGCCTTACATCATCCATAGCCCCATCTCCATCCTCCTCTGAGGCTCCCACACCATCATCTAAGGAAAAGGGTAACACCAGATCCAAGGACGATGATGTGGAAGGTGAAAATCTAAATTGCTCCACCTCCAAAAAGGGAAGTGGTAAGGAGGAATATAGTGAGGTTCGCCACGTATATTCCCCCGACCCACCTATCCCTCATCCTCATATAAACAATAGGGGTGATCCACCCAAGCTAACTGCATCTTCTTTTAACCAATGGCAATTTCTAATGAAATCTCATGTTTGCAGCTCCTCTATTGAATTGTGGAGGATTATTGAAGAAGGTCTTCATATTGGAGATCAAACAAATCTAATAAGAAGGGAAGTTGTGGATAGCCAGTTGAATGCCACTGCTCTCCACATGATACAGCTGGGTGTGGGTCCCAAGGACATGCCACACATTGAACATCTCAACACTGCTAGAGAGGCGTGGGATGCTCTTACGGACCTTTTTGTTGGAAATGAAAGCATGAGAAGAAACCGGTATGATGCCCTTAGTAACGAAGCTGAGGGATTCTACATGTTGGATGGTGAAAACCATGAGGACATGTATAGAAGACTCAAGGGCATCGCAGCAACATTTCGGAAGCATGGGGCCACTCACATTGATGATGCATGGATAAAAAGAAAGTATGTGAGTGCCTTAATGCCTTTCGAACCGACGGATTTGAAGAGCTTGCAAGGTAGACACAACTATCATCAAATGACATCCAATGAAGTCATGCAAGAAATGGCGTCATTCAAAGTGGCGGCAAAGAATGCTGAAGATGCCCGTGCTCGGGCCATTGGAATGCAAAAGGGTGTCAATGTGGCTCTCAAATCCAATGTTGTTGAGCAAGAGGACGATGAAGGAGTTTTTGAGAGGGTATCCATGGACTGCCCCGATGAGGTCAAACGTGCTCATGGCGAGTACATGGCATTCTATGCAAGGAACTTTTGGAAGGACCCTGCCAAATCCAAGTCTGAACTTGAGCGCAAGAATGGGTCAAATGGAAGAAGAGAAAGTGGCCCAAGATTGAGAACTTGCTTCAACTGTGGAGATAGATTGCACTTTGTAGCCGAGTGTCCTTATCAAAATAGAGAAGACAATGGTGGCAGGCTCATTCTCAAAGAGAAATACAAAGCTCCGAAGAAGAAGTCGTTTGC